>OU342744.1:155501095-156170481 GCA_910589775.1 Avena eriantha
TGCATGTGTGTTCTTTTCATGAACCACACGGAGTGTCATTGCATGTGTGTTCTTTTAATGAACCACACCCAGTGTCATTGCATGTGTGTTCTTTTCATGAACCCGGCTAGAGTCATTGCATGCCTATTCTTTTCATGAACCACACCCAGTGTCATTGCATGTCTGTTCTTTTCATGAACCACAACCAGTGTCATTGCACGTGTGTTCTTTTCATGAACCACAACTAGAGTCATTGCATGTCTGTTCTTTTCATGAACCACACCCAGTGTCATTGCATGTCTGTTCTTTTCATGAACCACACCCAGTGTCACTACATGTCTGTTCTTTTCATGAACCACACCCAGTGTCATTGCATGTGTGTTCTTCTCACAAACCACATAAGTACTGTTCTTTTCATGAACCACACATAAGGATCCACCAGTGTCATTGCATGTGTGTTCTTTTCATGAACCACACCCAATGTCATTGCATGTGTGTTATTTTAATGAACCACACCCAGTGTCATTGCATGTGTGTTCTTTTCATGAACCTAGCTAGAGTCATTGCATGCCTATTATTTTCAGGAACCACACCTAGTGTCATTGCATGTCTGTTCTTTTCATGAACCACACCTAGTGTCATTGCATGTGTGTTCTTTTCATGAACCACAGCTAGAGTCATTGCATGTCTGTTCTTTTCATGAACCACAGCTAGAGTCATTGCATGTATGTTCCTCTAGACATACCACATAAGGATCCATTAGTGTGATTGCATGTATGTTCTTCTCACAGACCACACATAAGGATCCACCAGTGTCATTGCATGTGTGTTCTTTTCATGAACCACACCCAGTGTAATTGCATGTGTGTTCTTTTCATGAACCACATCTAGAGTCATTGCATGTCTGTTCTTTTCATGAACCACACCTAGTGTCATTGCATGTCTATTCTTTTCATGAACCACACCCCGTGTCACTGCATGTTAGTTCTTTTCATGAACCACATGAGGATCCACCAGTGTCATTGGATGTGTGTTCTTCTTATGAACCACACGTGGATCCACCGGTGTCATTGTATCTTTGTTCCTCTAAACAACCCACATAAGGATCCACCACAACTAGAGTCATTGCATGTCTGTTCTTTTCATGAACCACACCCAGTGTCATTGCATGTCTGTTCTTTTCATGAACCACACCCAGTGTCACTACATGTCTGTTCTTTTCATGAACCACACCCAGTGTCATTGCATGTGTGTTCTTCTAAACAAACCACATAAGGATCTACCAGTGTCATTGCATGTCTGTTCTTTTCATGAACCACACATAAGGATCCACCAGTGTCATTGCATGTCTGTTCTTTTCATGAACCACACCCAGTGTCATTTTGTGTGTGTTCTTTTCATGAACCACAGCTAGAGTCATTGCATGTCCGTTCTTTTCATGAACCACACCTAGTGTCATTGCATGTCTGTTCTTTTCATGAACCATACCCGGTGTCACTGCATTTCAGTTCTTTTCATGAACCACATAAGGATCCACCAGTGTCATTGCATGTATGTTATTTTCATGAACCACACCCAGTGTCATTGCATGTGTGTTCTTCTCACAAACCACATAAGGATCCACTAGTGTCATTGCATGTTTGTTCTTTCCATGAACCACACATAAGGATCCACCAGTGTCATTGCATCTGTGTTCTTTTCATGAACCACACCCAGTGTCATTGCATGTCTGTTCTTTTCATGAACCACACCCAGTGTCATTGCATGTGTGTTCTTTTCATGAACCACAGCTAGAGTCATTGCATGTTTGTTCTTTTCATGAACCACACCTAGTGTCGTTGCATGTCTGTTCTTTTCATGAAACACACCCAATGTTACTGCATGTTAGTTCTATTCATGAACCACATAAGGATACACCAGTGTCATTGCATGTCTGTTCTTTTCATGAACGACACCCAGTGTCATTGCATGTCTGTTCTTTTCATGAACCACACCCAGTGTCATTGCATCTGTGTTCTTCTAAACAAACCACATAAGGATCCACCAGTGTCATTGCATGTCTGTTCTTTTCATGAACCACACATAAGAATCCACCAGTGTCATTGCATGTCTGTTCTTTTCATGAACCACACCCAGTGTCATTGCATGTGTGTTCTTTTCATAAACCACATCTAGAATCATTGCATGTCTGTTCTTTTCATGAACCACACCCAGTGTCATTGCATGTCTGTTCTTTTCATGAACCACACCCAGTGTCATTGCATGTGTGTTCTTTTCATGAACCACAGCTATAGTCATTGCATGTCTGTTCTTTTCATGAACCACACGCAGTGTCATTGCATGTCTTCTTTTCATGAACCACACCCGGTGTCACTGCATGTCTGTTCTTTTCATCAACCACATAAGGTTCCACCAGTGCATGTTTTTTATTTTCATGAACCACACCTAGTGGCACTTCATGTCTATTCTTTTCATGAACCACACCCAGTGTCATTGCATGTCTGTTCTTTTCATGAACCACACCCGATGTCACTGCATGTCAGTTCTTTTCATGAACCACATAACGATCCACCAGTGTCATTGCATGTATGTTCTTGTCATGAACCACACCCAGTGTCATTTCATGTGTGTTCTTTTCATGAACCACATCTGGAGTCATTGCATGTCTGTTCTTTTCATGAACCACACCTAGTGTCATTGCATGTCTGTTATTTTCATGAAACACACGCAATGCCACTACATGTCAGTTCTTTTCATGAACCACATAAGGATCCACCAGTGTCATTGCATGTCTGTTCTTTTCATGAACCACACCAAGTGTCATTGCATGTTTGTTCTTCTCATGAACCACACCCAGTGTCATTGCAAGTGTGTTCTTCTAAACAAACCACATAAGGATCCACCAGTGTCATTGGATGTCTGTTCTTTTCATGAACCAGACATAAGGATCCACATGTGTCATAGCATGTCTGTTCTTTTCATGAACTACACCTAGTGTCATTGCATGTGTGTCCTTTTCATGAACCACATCTAGAATCATTGCATGTCCATTCTTTTCATGAACCACACCTAGTGTCACTGCATGTGTGTTCTTATAAACAAACCACATAAGGATCCACCAGTGTCATTGCATGTCTGTTCTTTTCATGAACCACACATAAGGATCCACCAGTGTCATTGCATGTCTGTTCTTTTCATGAACCACACCCAATGTCATTGCATGTGGGTTATTTTCATGAACCATAGCTAGAGTCATTGCATGTGTGTTGTCTTCATGAACCACACCGAGTGTCATTGCATGTCTGTTCTTTTCACGAACCACACCCAGTGTCACTACATGTCCGTTCTTTTCATGAACCACATAAGTATCCACCAGTGTCATTGCATGTCGGCTCTTGTCATGAACCACACCCAGTGTCATTGCATGTGTGTTCTTTTCATGAACCACAGCTGGAGTCATTGCATGTCTGTTATTTTCATGAACCACACCCAGTGGCAGTGCATGTCTATTGTTTTCATGAACCACACCCAGTGTCACTGCATGTCAGTTCTTTTCATGAACCGCATAAGGATCGACCAGTGTCATTGGATGTGTGTTCTTCTCATGAACCACACGTGGATCCACCGGTGTGATTGCATGTCTCTTCTTTTCATGAACCACAACCAGTGTCATTGCATGTGTGTTCTTTTCATGAACCACACCCAGTGTCATTGCATGTGTGTTCTTTTCATGAACCACAGCTAGAGTTATTGCATGTGTGTTCCTCTAGCAGACCACATAAGGATCCACCAGTGTCATTGCATGTATGTTCTTTTCACGAACCACACATAAGGATCCACCAGTATCATAGCATGTCTGTTCTTTTCATGAACCACACCCAGTGTCATTGCATGTGTGTTCTTTTCATGAACCACGGCTATAGTCATTGCATGTCTGTTCTTTTCATGAACCACACCTAGTGTCAATACATGTCTTCTTTTCATGAACCACACCCGGTGTCACTGCTTGTCTGTTCTTTTCATGAACCACATAAGGTTCCACCAGTGTCATTGCATGTCTGTTCTTTTCATGAACCACACCCAGCGTCATTGCATCTGTGTTCTTTTCATGAACCACAGCTAGAGTCATTGCGTGTTTGTTCTTTTCATGAACAACACCCAGTGTCATTGAATGTCTGTTCTTTTCATGAACCACACCCAGTGTCATTGCATGTATGTTCTTTTCATGAACCACACCCAGTGTCATTGCATGTGTGTTCTTTTCATGAACCAGAGCTAGAGTCATTGCATGTCTTTTCTTTTCATGAACCACACCTAGTGTCATTGCATGTCTGTTCTTTTCATGAACCATACCCGGTGTCACTGCATGTCAGTTCTTTTCATGAACCACATAAGGATCCACCAGTGTCATTGCATGTCTGTTCTCTTCATGAACCACACCCAGTGTCATTGCATGTGTGTTCTTCTCACAAACCACATAAGGATCCACTAGTGTCATTGCATGTCTGTTCTTTCCATGAACCACACATAAGGATCCACCAGTGTCATTGCATCTGTGTTCTTTTCATGAACCACACCCAGTGTCATTGCATGTCTGTTCTTTTCGTGAACCACACCCAGTGTCATTGCATGTGTGTTCTTTTCATGAACCACAGCTAGAGTCATTGCATGTTTGTTCTTTTCATGAACCACACCCAGTGTCGTTGCATGTCTGTTCTTTTCATGAAACACACCCAATGTTACTGCATGTTAGTTCTATTCATGAACCACATAAGGATACACCAGTGTCATTGCATGTCTGTTCTTTTCATGAACGACACCCAGTGTCATTGCATGTCTGTTCTTTTCATGAACCACACCCAGTGTCATTGCATCTGTGTTCTTCTAAACAAACCACATAAGGATCCACCAGTGTCATTGCATGTCTGTTCTTTTCATGAACCACACATAAGAATCCACCAGTGTCATTGCATGTCTGTTCTTTTCATGAACCACACCCAGTGTCATTGGATGTGTGTTCTTTTCATAAACCACATCTAGAATCATTGCATGTCTGTTCTTTTCATGAACCACACCAAGTGTCATTGCATGTGTGTTCTTCTAAACAAACCACATAAGGATCCACCAGTAGCATTGCATGTCTGTTCTTTTCATGAACCACACATAAGGATCCACCAGTGTCTTTGCATGTCTGTTCTTTTCATGAACCACACCCAGTGTCATTGCATGTGTGTTCTTTTCATGAACCACAGCTATAGTCATTGCATGTCTGTTCTTTTCATGAACCACACGCAGTGTCATTGCATGTCTTCTTTTCATGAACCACACCCGGTGTCACTGCATGTCTGTTCTTTTCATCAACCACATAAGGTTCCACCAGTGCATGTTTTTTATTTTCATGAACCACACCTAGTGGCACTTCATGTCTATTCTTTTCATGAACCACACCCAGTGTCATTGCATGTCTGTTCTTTTCATGAACCACACCCGATGTCACTGCATGTCAGTTCTTTTCATGAACCACATAACGATCCACCAGTGTCATTGCATGTATGTTCTTGTCATGAACCACACCCAGTGTCATTTCATGTGTGTTCTTTTCATGAACCACATCTGGAGTCATTGCATGTCTGTTCTTTTCATGAACCACACCTAGTGTCATTGCATGTCTGTTATTTTCATGAAACACACGCAATGCCACTACATGTCAGTTCTTTTCATGAACCACATAAGGATCCACCAGTGTCATTGCATGTCTGTTCTTTTCATGAACCACACCAAGTGTCATTGCATGTTTGTTCTTCTCATGAACCACACCCAGTGTCATTGCAAGTGTGTTCTTCTAAACAAACCACATAAGGATCCACCAGTGTCATTGGATGTCTGTTCTTTTCATGAACCAGACATAAGGATCCACATGTGTCATAGCATGTCTGTTCTTTTCATGAACTACACCTAGTGTCATTGCATGTGTGTCCTTTTGATGAACCACATCTAGAATCATTGCATGTCCATTCTTTTCATGAACCACACCTAGTGTCACTGCATGTGTGTTCTTATAAACAAACCACATAAGGATCCACCAGTGTCATTGCATGTCTGTTCTTTTCATGAACCACACATAAGGATCCACCAGTGTCATTGCATGTCTGTTCTTTTCATGAACCACACCCAATGTCATTGCATGTGGGTTATTTTCATGAACCATAGCTAGAGTCATTGCATGTGTGTTGTCTTCATGAACCACACCGAGTGTCATTGCATGTCTGTTCTTTTCACGAACCACACCCAGTGTCACTACATGTCCGTTCTTTTCATGAACCACATAAGTATCCACAAGTGTCATTGCATGTCGGCTCTTATCATGAACCACACCCAGTGTCATTGCATGTGTGTTCTTTTCATGAACCACAGCTGGAGTCATTGCATGTCTGTTATTTTCATGAACCACACCCAGTGGCAGTGCATGTCTATTGTTTTCATGAACCACACCCAGTGTCACTGCATGTCAGTTCTTTTCATGAACCGCATAAGGATCGACCAGTGTCATTGGATGTGTGTTCTTCTCATGAACCACACGTGGATCCACCGGTGTGATTGCATGTCTCTTCTTTTCATGAACCACAACCAGTGTCATTGCATGTGTGTTCTTTTCATGAACCACACCCAGTGTCATTGCATGTGTGTTCTTTTCATGAACCACAGCTAGAGTTATTGCATGTGTGTTCCTCTAGCAGACCACATAAGGATCCACCAGTGTCATTGCATGTATGTTCTTTTCACGAACCACACATAAGGATCCACCAGTATCATAGCATGTCTGTTCTTTTCATGAACCACACCCAGTGTCATTGCATGTGTGTTCTTTTCATGAACCACGGCTATAGTCATTGCATGTCTGTTCTTTTCATGAACCACACCTAGTGTCAATACATGTCTTCTTTTCATGAACCACACCCGGTGTCACTGCTTGTCTGTTCTTTTCATGAACCACATAAGGTTCCACCAGTGTCATTGCATGTCTGTTCTTTTCATGAACCACACCCAGCGTCATTGCATCTGTGTTCTTTTCATGAACCACAGCTAGAGTCATTGCGTGTTTGTTCTTTTCATGAACAACACCCAGTGTCATTGAATGTCTGTTCTTTTCATGAACCACACCCAGTGTCATTGCATGTATGTTCTTTTCATGAACCACACCCAGTGTCATTGCATGTGTGTTCTTTTCATGAACCAGAGCTAGAGTCATTGCATGTCTGTTCTTTTCATGAACCACACCTAGTGTCATTGCATGTCTGTTCTTTTCATGAACCATACCCGGTGTCACTGCATGTCAGTTCTTTTCATGAACCACATAAGGATCCACCAGTGTCATTGCATGTCTGTTCTCTTCATGAACCACACCCAGTGTCATTGCATGTGTGTTCTTCTCACAAACCACATAAGGATCCACTAGTGTCATTGCATGTCTGTTCTTTCCATGAACCACACATAAGGATCCACCAGTGTCATTGCATCTGTGTTCTTTTCATGAACCACACCCAGTGTCATTGCATGTCTGTTCTTTTCGTGAACCACACCCAGTGGCGTTGCATGTGTGTTCTTTTCATGAACCACAGCTAGAGTCATTGCATGTCTGTTCTTTTCATGAACCACACCCAGTGTAGTTGCATGTCTGTTCTTTTCATGAAACACACCGAATGTTACTACATGTTAGTTCTATTCATGAACCACATAAGGATCCACCAGTGTCATTGCATGTCTGTTCTTTTCACGAACCACACCCAGTGTCATTGCATGTCTGTTCTTTTCATGAACCACACCCAGTGTCATTGCATGTGTGTTCTTCTAAACAAACCACATAAGGATCCACCAGTGTCATTGCATGTCTGTTCTTTTCATGAACCACACATAAGAATCCACCAGTGTCGTTGCATGTCTGTTCTTTTCATGAACCACACCCAGTGTCATTGCATGTGTGTTCTTTTCATGAACCACATCTAGAATCATTGCATGTCTGTTCTTTTCATGAACCACACCCAGTGTCATTGCATGTGTGTTCTTATAAACAAACCACATAAGGATCCACCAGTGTCATCGCATGTCTGTTCTTTTCATGAACCACACATAAGGATCCACCAGTGTCATTGCATGTCTGTTCTTTTCATGAACAACACCCAGTGTCATTGCATGTGGGTTATTTTCCTGAACCACTTCTAGAGTCATTGCATGTGTGCTCTTTTCATGAACCACACCCAGTGTCATTGCATGTCTGTTCTTTTGACGAACCACACCCAGTGTCACTACATGTCCGTTCTTTTCATGAACCACATAAGGATCCAACAGTGTCATTGCATGTCTGTTCTTGTCATGAACCACACCCAGTGTCATTGCATGTGTGTTCTTTTTCATGGACCACAGCTGGAGTCATTGCATGTCTGTTCTTTTCATGAACCACACCCAGTGTCAGTGCATGTCTGTTCTTTTCATGAACCACACCCAGTGTCACTGCATGTCAGTTCTTTTCATGAACCGCATAAGGATCGACCAGTGTCATTGGATGTGTGTTCTTCTCATGAACCACACGTGGATCCACCGGTGTGATTGCATGTCTCTTCTTTTCATGAACCACACCCAGTGTCATTGCATGTGTGTTCTTTTCATGAACCACAGCTAGAGTCATTGCATGTGTGTTCCTCTAGACAGACCACATAAGTATCCACCAATGTCATTGCATGTATGTTCTTTTCATGAACCACACATAAGGATGCACCAGTGTCATTGCATGCCTGTTGCTCTAAAAAAACCCATATAAGGATCCACTAGTATCATTGCATGTCTGTTCTTTTCATGAACCACATCCAGTGTCATTGCATGTGTGTTCTTCTAAACAAACCACATAAGAAAAAAAACCATATCATATCACATTATACATATGATGTAGATACCAGTTTTTACATCTTATTGTGTGCTAGTATTTAGATACTCAACGGTAGCAAATAAGATAATCCCTATTTAATTCCAATGTTCCGTGTTCCCCTTGTGTGTGCACCACCAAGAAAGTTCTTCGGTATGAGGCGATCCAGGGTTAGAGGCCTGGGTGTCAGACATATCTACGTTCACATACAGTGGGTGTAAGCCATGTTGCACAGCGAATACACACAAGTTAGATTTGCCGAGCCTAGCATGTACAGACATGGCCTCGGAACACAAGAGATCGAAAGATCAAGAATGAGTCACATGGATGATGTGATTGACATTAGTGAATGTCTACCTTTGATAATGCACTGATGGCCGTGATGATCGGGGGAGGTGCAGAGGATAGGGATCATGCGATCACTAAAATCGTCTAGGGGATGACCGTTTTAGCGGAGACCAATTATAAATTGATCTCTTATTATAAACTTAGTATAGATGTCTATTTGCAAATATCCTAGTAGACCTTGGCCTATCCCATTGAGGTCCTTTGCGACCATGGGAATATATTGCTTAATATGGAACTTAGCAAAAGGGTCCAACTTCATAGATTAATACCCACGCCTGAGGGATGTCCTCGTAAAAGGTGATCTTCTCTTCTTGATACAATAACCATTAGGAGATAATTCGATGACTCCGGAATGTTTGCAAAAACACTCAACGATCTTGCATTAGAGTTAAGAACTCTTGTAAGGGCTGGATTGCAGATGGAGGTCATGAATGAAAAGGTATATATAAGATATACAAATTATAAATGTGGTTCTTGCAAAACTCGTTGCAAATTTCAAGGTATTTGATACTTGTCCCGTTTTGTGAAAACAGGATGATCTGCTTGAGAATTGCTGGATGTGAGGCAATGTGACTTGATGACGGCAAGCAAAACAGTTGATGGCCGACATCACTTCTTCCCTCAAAGTTTATCATTTGGACTAGTGGACTTGAATATAATTTGTAATCCTAGTTTGTGTGTCTTGCTTTTGGCGAGATGATTATTCATATGAACAAGTTACAAGCCAGTTTGTACTTTTCTTATGAACAATACCGTTATGGTCACATTACGATTATAAACAAGTTATTCTCATCACTATGTTAATGATAATAGTTTAAACATTTATAAAGGATTAGAATGCTAAAAGACATCCAAAGCTTAATAATGAAAATACACTACAGTTTAAGTCATTTTGGTTATTGCAGGTTCTTTATGAAAGATCGGGGTCCTAGATGCTTAATCTAGAGACTTTGCAAAACCATGCCTCTTGGGTAGAATGACTAAAACTCCGCATTCTGGTAAAACGGTGATATGTGAAGAAATGTTGAATCTTATACATAGTGATGTATCATATTTTCAACAAGTAGTGGAAATCATTTATTGTGGACTTAAGTGAATAAGCGTATTTACTTAATGAAACATGAAGTTTGGAACGATTTGAATTGTTCAAATGAGTTCACAACAATAAGAGGATATTGAAATTAACAAGATACAAAGTCTCTTCGATTTGATCGACACGACTAATGTATTCAAGTTAAGTTTAGCATAAAAGGGACTTGTGAAAGATGTTTCACAAAATTATGATAATTGGATGAATTCAAACTTTGTTGATATATCCAAACATCATAATCATTTTGTATTAGATACATATTATCACTTATCGGGGTTATAGTTGTCGTTTAGAGTTAAAGATCGAAATAAGCAAACACTCATTTGAAATACAAAGGAACATCTAAAGATTCGTGGAAACAACACCATAAGTGTTATGGCACGTTCGAGTTTCTAGAGATTTCGACAAGTCGAAGTCGTGGCGAATAAACAAGTCTTTGTAGAGCATTCTTAGGAAGCTATGAATGCATCTTCCACGAAGGGGCAAACCTTATGTTGTCCTAAGTTGATGTGTCTTGATGTAGATACAGGTGGAAGAAAGTAAAAGATCAAAACAAGGTATTTGACCTTACCTCTGGATTGTTGAGTGGCGCAGCGGAATTTGTTTCGTGAATCCAAACTCTACAAATAGAGGAGAAACTATTGATAATGATCATAAAGTTTCAGGGAATGCTTTTACTAAAGAAAGTAGGATTCAACTATATATATTATACAAGTTTGTGGAATTGTATTATTGATTCACTTATCATGTTTTGAACAAGACATACCTACGAAATACAAAGAAGCGTGATGGACCTAAGTGCGAGAAATGAATGGTCATTAAAATCTCGTTAGTGGAGTTCTCGATTTGATGGTGATCAACGAATTTTGGAATGTCCAAGATTATCGAGAGGACCTAGATTTGAGTGGGAGCTAAGTGAAATCCCTGGATCTCAAACATGAATGTCATATTTGAGTGGGAGCGTGAAATCATTCTGTGATATGTGGACGACATATGTGAATGATGGAATTGGTGTTAATAGTATTTAAGTTAGGATGAAGTTGAAGTTATTAAACAATAAGATCTATCGAGATAGATTGGTGAGTTTAATAAACATTGAATGTTAAATGCTTCATGGACTTGATTCTGAAAGATGTTCAGAATGTCCTAAGCAAGATTCTGAAGTAGCTCAGAATGGAACAAGGTAAGAAAGAAGTTCTTACTGTATGAAGCATTGAGTTAGTATTGCAACTATGGTTGAAAGAAAGAGATGTGTTGCATCTCCTATGTCTCAGTCATAGGTTCTTCCATATAACCATGTTGTATACTCGACATAAAGTGACCCGAAGTTCTGGTTGGTAGGACAAAATTCTTAACTGTAAGAACATGTCTTTAAGTGATACCCGAGTTGATCACTGGACCAGAATTAAGTTTGTTCTTAAATGGAAACAAGCAATGTAAGTGGCATAGATGCATTCATGCACTAGGATCTACATAGGTATAGAAGTATAAAGGCTACATCTAATGTGCTGTATAATGTTATGGCGGGGCTAGTTCGCTTTTAACATAGAATGATGTGTCCCAGGGCCCAGTGCCCATGAGAAAGCCCTCGAGGTTGATCTAACGTCACTGTAAGCTCCTGGAATCTGGCCTCGTTCTGCTGCCATGACTATAGTATATACACAAAGGATAGCAAAGTGTGTTTCGAAGTTTAGATGACAACAGTGAAAACGACCGTCATCATAAACACTAGAAACAAAAGTCTCACTTTGTCGCCAAATAAATACTTCAACCCATTATAAGATAATGGAGTGAATTTCAAAATTAGGAAGACATTAATGATTTGCAAAAGACATAATGATCTGGTAAAACAGAACATGGACATGACGTTTCCCATGAGCATGCATGATCTGTAAACGCATATGGTATATGGTTTATATGAGTAAAATGCGAGATGGATTATTTGTACTCTAGTGCAAGTGGGAGACTGAAGGAGATATGCCCTAGAGGCAAATAATAAATAGGTTTTTATTATCATATCTCAATTAGTTTATAATAGTTTCATATTGCGCTATAACTGTGCCAAGTAGAAACATTGGTATAGGTGTGGTATGAAACAACCAAGTCCCTAGTAGCCTCTATTCATACTAGTTCGTTGGTCACGAAGATGATCTGGGTTTCAAGATCATGGGCATTTATGCCGACTGACAACGAGATCATATCATTGGAGAATGATGTGGTTGGACATTCCTCGAAGGATTGCAACACGATCAATTCATATAGTTCATTGTTGCAACAACTATACCTAGACTCCTTCTCCTTAGACCGTGAGCTCATATTACTCATTGTTTCCCTAGGCTGCTTAGACTGCATCAAACGTCATCTGGTAATGCGGTGGCCATAAAGGTGTACGTTGGGTATTCCGAAGGAACAGTAGATGACATGTGACTGCAAGACCGGGATTTGTTCACCCACATGATGGGTAAAGATACATACAGTCGACTTGGTGAGATTACATCTATAAATGTTGCAACATGTGACTAGGTCACGGGGATGTAATATCACGGCAACAAGAAAACATAACTTGTTGTGAACGAGATTGAACAAAGGTATGGGATACCGGTGATCGGATCTCGGACAAGTTGTATCGAGAAACAAAAGGAAGAGGATGCTACATTTAGACGGTTCAAACGACATTGTCATCAGGAATGCATAAGGGTCACATGTATATCCTTGGTCCCTCTGTTGATCATTGATACAGATCATGTCTAGAGCATTCCTGAGCCGTGAGAGGATACACTTAAGGGTACGATGAGAGTGATCATTCGTAAGACGGAATCACAGTAGAGAAAGAGAGAAATCCGGAATCGTTCCACAAAGAGATCCGAAGTTGTTCGGAGAAAGGATAAAGGAAAAGACCCAAAAAGTGTTTTCGGATAAATAGGAATTTAAATATATATTTATTATATGTTAATTGTGAATTAATATATTATAAATAATATTTAGATTAAGATTTATAAAGGCAACTTTTCTATTAGGACAAATCCTAGAGGGAAAAGGCCTAGAAGAAAAAGCTGCAGAAAAAGAATTGGAAAAAGAAAAATAGCCAGCCCCGTGGGCGGCAGATAAATGCCACCGCACAGGGCAGCACGCAAGCTGGGCCACCGCGGCAGCCGGCCCACCCGGGCGGGGCGGGGAGCGGGCGCAGGCCGCTCGCTGCTGTGGGCCTCGCGGGGCAGGAGCCGGCCCACCCGGGGCCAGCTACTACCGTCTTCACACGGGCTGCCAGGCGGGCCGCGTGGGCGTACGCCGGCCCAGGCGGGGGGCGCCGTTTGCTGCTGCTGCTGGCCAGGAGGTAGCAGGCGCGGGAGTGGGCCGCGCAAAGGACCACCTAGCCGGCTCCTCCCAGGCTGCTGTGTTGTTTCCCTTTTTCTTTTATTTGTTTATTTTCTGTTTGCTATTTGGGCTGAGTACTTTTGGCCCATTTGGCAGTCCGAAAATCAGCTGATTTTTTTCCTTTAGTATTAGTCCCACATGGCTAACCCAATGGGGAGGGCACACCCCCTCCGCCTATATAAAGGGGTGCCCAAGGGATCCACCTAGTGTGATTGCATGTCTGTTCTTTTCACAAACCACACATGGATACACCAGTTTCATTGCGTGGGTAGCCGTTAGACCGAGTCTTCTAGAAGGCACGCCCTAACACAGTTGCTCTGCTTGACGATTGTTACATACCGTTCGATTGGGGCGCTTGGACGATTGGGATGGTCTTCGTGAGAGTGATCCGCGAGTAGGTTGTTCTGTGGCATGATTACCCACGCTTGCTCTAGACAAACTGGCAACACCGGGCGCTCCCCTGTTGCGAGTGTCATGTCTCACAAGTTCAGTGGGACACATCCTAGTGTCCCGTCCCCATTACTTCTCTTCCTCCCCGTACTTCTCTTCCTTACCCTCAAAGCCACTTTCCCCACTTCACTCCCATCCTGCCGTAGCCGCAAGCCGACGGCGCCTCCATCCCAATCCCCTCTCCGACAGCCACCCCCTCCCCTCTCGCCATGGGTTCAAGGGGAGACAGCGAGGAAACGCGTCGTGACGACAGGGACGGTGATTTCGATGTGAGTCGTCTCATCTCTATTTCTATCATATGTGGCTAGTTATCTTATTTTTTGAGCTAGATCTAATCTGTTTACTCATGCACGTATGATGTGTTAGGCCAACCAGACGATGTATGACTCCAACTATCATGGTTTAGCGGATGAACTCTGGTATGTAAACATGGATATGTGGCCGCTAAATTTGTAGCGTTCGAAGGACGAAACGCAGGCAGGAGGTTTCTACGGTGTCAAGGACATCGTGCAATGATGCAAGGTGGAAGTTGCGGTGTTGTCAAATGGGTAGATCCAGAGTGGCCCAAATCGATGCAAAAAACGCTCGACAAACTATGGGAAATGACTGTCGAGTTGAAAGAATCCGTATTCAGCTCACTTCTTGGCAGTATTGAGACGAAGCTATGGGAACCAGTTGACACGACCAAGCATAAGAGAGATCTCAGGTGGGTGCAAGACAAGGTTATCAAAGTCGAGAAGGAGAGGGACGCGGCGTTGGCCCTGAAGGCTAAAGCAGAGCAAGAACTGACTCAAGCAAGGAATGATCTCCACCAGGCCAAAGTCTTGCAGTACACAACTACGAGTATTGACAAGTGCATGAGGAAAAATGCAGAGAAACAATTGAAGCTGTGCAAGGAAGATGCTAAAAGGAAGGAACAGACAATTCGATCCTTGCTCTCGTAGGAAGATGTGCATCGGGCCAAGATTAGGAAGATCAAGGAGATGTGTGATAACTAGTTCTATTTAGCTTAAGCTCCGTGCCTTTTTAAGTTGTAATATTTGTACTTGTTGACCTAGCGGTCTGAACTATTGGTCTCGGATTCCAGGGAGGAAAAAAATTGCTCTGACCCCGCATTACTTCTTTTGTCTGACCCCGCATTACTTCTTTTGTCTGACCAATGCCCCTTGGATATTCCGCCCGTTGCTTCGTTGTCCTCGTGTACAAATAGGAGGCGCCACAGCACGTCGCTTCGTCGTCCATCCCCTCGTCCTCTCCAATCTCCACCATGCCGCCATGGAGATGCCCGATCTGAACTTGTACGAGGCGGTGATGTTCGCGAACTTCGACATCCTAGCGCCGCCAGCCGCGAAGGTGCCCCACGGATGGCGCATCAGCTCTGTGGGGGTGCCGGTGGCTCCGCTCCCTGGCCGAGCCGAGATGGGGAGCAAAATCGCAGCGCGCCGCTGCCAGATGCCCACGTGGAAGAGGGCGCTACCCCAGTACGCGGCGGCCAGCCCGTACTGGCCAGCGCTGTTCAAGAAGGAGCAGAAGGCCAAGATTGGCAACCTCATCATTGACGAGCGTGTAGTGCACCGGGATCTCCGCAACCGAGAAGGGCGGGAGAGGTTCTGGTCCGTCAGTGGACGGACCAAGTACACCGTCATCGTCGCCGCTCGACGCAAAGAGGTGCTCCGTCTCGTGAACAATGCAGACATCGTGGAGGTTCCATCCGACAGCGACGAGGAAGCCGGCGGCTCGGAGGACAGTGGCAGCGGAAGTGAAATTGTTGACTAGTGGTTGAATTAATGTAGGATGTGAATCACACCTTTGTTTAGAAGAATTTGTGGTTGAAGTAATGAAATGCCTCGATTTAGATCTCTGTCTCGATTAATTTGTGGAAGAATTTATGATTTAGATCAATTTCCACCTCGATTTAGATCTCTGTCCCGGATTGGGAATGTGACCGTGGACCAAAGACACATTTTCTACTAGTGTATTCTGACATTGGTGGTTTGTTTAAACGTAATCTACGTGGATTGTGCCGCATGCAAATGGCACAACCACAATTCATTAAGTGGAAGCACGTACACCCGGTTACTGGAGATCTAGGAGCTTCACCAGATGCAGGGGATGCAGGAGTAGAGAGGTAGTGAGATAGACGGGCTCAAGATTAGGCCAGAAAGTGGTACCGATTTCCTTCTCATCTGGGCATTATCGGTGAGAACATTGCTATTTATGTTGCCACGTCGTTATGCAGCATCTGAAATAAGTTGCTACTTCCTGGAGTGTGGCAGGTTAAATAATTTATTTCTATGCTACTTACATTCCGTCGTATTTGGAGACCTCCCACCCCTCAGCAATCGTGGAATGAGTGGATCCTTGTTTTCAGATAGTAGTGGCACAATCACAATTTCGGATGCAACTACTGACTCGGACGTTTCCAAACCCTAAGTCCTAGTACATTTTACTCAGAGAACGTGGGTAGATTGTTTCGCCCAGCAACGTGCCACACACACAGCAATCAGAATTTAATAGAATTACATATATAGGTTCAAGTTCAACACATTACTATGCATCTTCATTGCCAGCAACCTTCTTCCACAGCCTAGGTGCCAAGCCTTCACGTCCAATGGCTTCTTCATTTCCTGCCTTCTTCCTCTTCCTCAGTGCCAATTTTCATAGCTTCACGTACTCTGCATCGCCGGGACAATGGACACTTGAATCGTGTCCAACGTCATCTTTCCACTCGTTTTTAATTTCTTCGGGCAGCAAAATGACATATTTCCACACGTTTTTAATTTCTTCGGGCAGCAAAATGATTGACCCGGCAATCATGTTTCTAACCTTGCGGCACTTCTTGTCAAAGAATCAAGACTATTGCATAACTGCCCAATATCTACAGAGTAAATAAAACAAAAATTACAATTCAGCACAAACATGCAAACCCCAAGCGACCTTTGCTTACCAGGAGCTAATTGGGTTCGAGCAACCACCCTGTCCAAGAATAGAAGGGCGACTCCCAGTTGTAGCAGCTTCCACATCCAGTACATCACATTTCAGCTCAAACATGGCAACCGAAGCATACCTTTTCATCAACCCAATTAGCTGACTGTCACACGTTATAGGAACCATGATGCCACGTTCATCCATGAAGCTTAACTTTGCAGTCTGCTTCGGCCATAATTTAACATGATTACGCAAAACAACAACCATACTAGATATAGTGCAGATCTGCGTAGGCGCTTCTTCCATCGTGAAACAATGGTGTCCATACCTCTTTCCCTTAGAGTCGTACCTTTAGAGGACTACCGTAACCAGGTAAGGGGGGTCCGCGTAGATCACACTTGACAGAAAACTGTGGACGAAATATGTTTGTCAGCGTTGGGTTAACAAAAAATTTGTGATTCAGTAGCCAGCTAGTAGTTGTAACTAGTGCGAATAGCAAAGAGAAGGGTAGCTCACCCGCTTATAGACAGAACTTCTTCTTTCTTGATAGTAGGATCTGCCATCTTCCAAGCTGCTCGGCTCGTCGGCGGTGGAGGCGGGCTAGAGTCTCGCAACGGCGGCTACGACATGCGCCATTGGAGCTCGAGATCGACGACTGGGCGCAGCAACTTGGCACCGGAAGTCAAATGTCCAAAGGGATCGTCCTGCCTGGAGGGTGGATTCCGACGCTGCCGGTGCTAGGGGAAAGCTGGGAATGGATTTGGGAAATTGGTCAACGCATCCAATCCACTTAGTTGCATGATTTTCCTAAGAGGTTGCCGCGTTGGCGCCCACGTCACGGACATATGACTGAATGAGGGTCCCGATCGTCTACTTCACGGGGCAGTTTAACGAAATGTTTGAATTTGGCAGGGGTGAGATGAGTTTGCCTCGAAATGGCCCCTCTTAGTAGTTGGTGGCCCAACTTTTCGAAACGTGGTAATTTTAGGCAACTTAGGTACCGCCATGCGCTGGCATGCCAACTTTGGTACCGCAGACGAACAAGCCCCTCGCAACCGTCATGGAGACCTCCTCAGCTAGTCTATCACAGACATGGCACGATGACCATACTGGTCCTGCTCTACGTATGGTCGGTGCTGGAAAGTCCACCGACACGTCCCCGGGCCTAGCAAGCTCGGATCAACGTCTTGTCTTCATTATCATCGACAACGTCTTCTTCCACATCGACTCCTACGATTTCCTCGACTACGTCCCTGATGGTTCTTCTTGCGCACTCAGTTCTGGCAAAACTGTGGTATGCCTCCGTCCCCGACGTGCGCCTAGTTCTGGCACAACTATGGCCGCACCTCGCCCTTGACGGCTCGGACTGCATCGACTTCTGCATGGACATGCTCGACACTGCCTTCGATGCGTCTCAGTTCTCATCACCATGATGCCTTCTTCACGCCCGCGGATTCACGTGTGGCTACCTCGACACCGGCATCCCCGACCACGACATCGACCACGTCGTGCCCTCTCAATGGCTACCTCGGCCTCAACACCGTCTCACGCTCTCGGCTCCCTCGACATCAGCACCAGGGCTACCACCTCGCTTAAGCACTCATCAGCTTCCTCTATAGTCCAGGCATCTGCGCTGCAACACCATCCACAATGCTCCCGCTACGACCGTGGGGGGTGTCAGCCTTCTAGGTCTACTTCGGTTTATCTCTTGTCATGGAAATGGCCATGGCAGTCGCTGTCACTGGCAGCGATTGAGTGTTTCGTGAGGAAGAGTTGGCGGCCATCTGTGGTGCGAGATGGGGGCGGATGCACATGGGTTTACCCAGGTTCGGCCCCCGGAGGGTAAAGACCTACTCCTGCTAGATTAGATTATGGGAGAGTGAGTTACAGGGGTGGCGAGCTCGACGGCTAGGCAGCGAGTCGCTTGAGGGGGTGTGCGATGGAACGTAAGTCTCTAGGATACCCTAGGGAGGTTTATATATGAGGCACCTCGCTAGGGTTTACAAGTTATCACCGAACAAGATAAGGATTCGGAGATGTTGACCTAACCCGACTGGGCTTCTATTACACTCCTGGGCCTCCAGTCACCAGTCGCTGGGCTGTTCCTTCCTTCGTAGTCCAGTAGCCGTCTTTCGGACGCACTCGTGGGCCCTTTGGCCCAATCGGAACGTCCTACCGGGCATACCCCCTTGGCATATCCCCATCAGTAGTCCCTGAGGCTATCGTTGATGCAGGCGCATGCGTCCTATTGGCGTTCGTAGTAGGCGAGCCCAATTTGGGCATCCAGTTGAGTCGGTGATGGACTCCATTAGAGCCAAGGAGAATTTCCCCATGTTCCCATTCGCCATATCAATGAACGTTATTGCCGCCAAGTCGTCGCCTTGGCGAATGAAAAAAGACTGGCGGGTAGCGGGTGAATAAGGGAGTTGGACCGTCAGATCTGGTCAAACTATCCGTTGGAATTTCCAACGGAATCTTCGGCGCAATTACTGTGAGTAACGGCTATCCTGATTTTGGCGGGTGGCGTTTCCCATATAAGGGGAGTGATGGTTCAGCTCTGCTGACCTTTCTTCGCATTCTTCATTCTTCCTCGTCCGTTATTCCTACCTCCAATCTCCCTGCCTACGTCCTTCCGACTTGTCATTTCCGCATCGTGCGATTCCACATCCTACCCAATGGCGCCTCCCAAAGGCTCATGGGGAAAATCCCAGTGTACCACGACCCAGCTTAAATCCTTCGAGGACGCCGGAGTGCCCCGCAAGGGGAACTGGCGGGTTCCCCCTCCTCCGAGACCGAGTCGAAGCCGTGACCCGGCGAGTTCATCTGCTTCCCCAGTCATCTTGAGAGGGGTTTGGGGTTCCCCACCTCATTCTTTTTCTGCCGCTTCTGCGCGTATTACGCGATCAAGCCATCGGATCTTGGTCCGCATAGCGTCGAGCAGCTAGCGATCTTCGTCGCCTTCTACGAATGTTACCTCAGCCGCAGGCCGTATTTCCTGCTATGACTGGAGCTCTTCCACGGCCGCATCGGGCGCGAGGCATCCAGCGGCTTGATGCTGACCGCAGGTGGAGTCACGTTTCAACTGAAGCCGAAGGCCAATTTCTTCAAGCTCCTCCTACCGAAGAAGGCCGCCAGCGAGTGGAAGAAGAGTTGGTTCTACGTCAAAGAAGCCACTCCATCCGGCGAGGTGGCTCTTCCTGAGTTTGTCCCCGAGAGGAGCAAGCCCCGTCGGTTGGCGCCGAAGAAGCTTCCCGAAGACCAGCGGATGGCTATCACGGAAATGATGGATCAGGTCCAGAAGCTGAAGGACCAAGGGTTGATTCCGATCAACCTCTACAACTACTGGCTCGGGCGGCGCCTGGTTCCGCTGGCGGCTCGGCCGCACTGGATGTATGAATACAGCGGGAATCATGACCCATCCCGAACCTGCAAGGAGTCATGGGAGGCCGAGGATTACAAGGCCGCCCTGAAGAAGATCACCGACGCAGAGTTCACCAGCGTGGCGGTCGGGGTCGCACCGTACACTCCTGTGAAGAATGAAGCCCCCACAGTAAGTTCTGTTCCCAATCGCTACGTCCGTGTTTCAGTTTTCAGTCTCCTCGCTTGGTGTTTTACTCGTGGTGGTTCTCAGCTTTTTCAGGTGTTGGAAGGCTGGCTCCCTCCACTCGATGACGAGGTTCCCCAAGAACTGGAGGACGACTCTGAGGGAGACCCTTCCGACAGCGACGGGGAGGAGGAAGAGGTCCCCCTAGCGCCTGCGGCTCGCAAGACCCGCATGCAGAAACAACGTGAAATCGAGGAGGTCGACGCAGGCCCGCAAGACCCGTAGCTTAGACGAGCACGACGGAGGTGATGAGGTCGCACAAGAGCATACGTCCCGGCATACTGCCACGCCATCGAAGCTCGCACGCAGGCCCAAGTCGCCAGCGAAAAGGCCCACGTCGCCGGCCAAGTCGGTGGTGGTGTTCGAGTCGGATGATGACTCCGATGATGAAGGTTCTCCTGAAGTCTCGCACAAGGCCCAAAAGGATGCAGTCCTGACAAAGGGGTTGGAGGGCGAGGATACGGAGGTGGTGGTGGAGGTTCCCCTAGCGGCGATTGCGCCAACGGCCTCGGGGGTTCCAAGCCAAGAAGCGGCTGAGGCGATGGCATCCAAGTCGCCACAGCCATCAAGGGCGGCCGTGTCGGAGCCGGAGATCCCGGCGATTGCAGCTTCATCATCGAGGAAGACCGCAGTTTCGTGGGCTTCAGACGTCTTCGAGAGGGGGCTCAGCCGCAAGTTGGTCCACGAGTTGGACAAGCCCGCCAACATTAGCACCGGGCTTCGTGTCCTCCCAGTCGCTAAGTAAGTACTGCTCCCTCGTCCCAATTCGCCTTGCTCTTTTGTATTGTCGTTATATTGATTGTGGGGGCTCGTGCAGGTCGAGGGCCAAGAAGATTGGCCGTCCTTCGGTGGCTAAGATTCCACCAACCACCGACATGGGAGAGGGCGACCTACCCAAGAAGAGAAAGGCCACCGGAGGTGTGGCGACCGCCGAAGTCACGAAGAAGCAGAAGGGGGTGCCGACGACGCTACGACCAAGGGCAGCGTCATGGAGTCAGCTGCTGCGCCAGTCGCCAAAGAGGTGGTGGCGATGCGATCGGAACCAGCCTTGGGTGTGTCCGTGCCAGAAGCGCCGGTCCGGACAGCCAGCGCCCCCGCCAGAGCATCGGCGATGTTCCCCGCGTTTCATGGCGAGGGGGTTTCCAGGTGTGGCAGACATGCAGTCTCCGCAGAGTCCAGAAATCGTGGATGCGGACATTGGGTCTCGTTGCGGGTGCACTTCCTTCACGATCCCGTCGACTGATGCTGGAGAACTTCACAAGATGCTCGGCGCTGCTATTCAGGTACTTGCAGTCCCCGACTTCCTGGTCGCTGAATGTCAGCGTCTGGGAACTAAACCCCTTGCTGCTCTCCAGTCCCCGAATTCCTAGTCACTGAATTTCGGCGGCTAGGAATTGATTTTCTTTCTCCTTCTCAAGTCCCCGAATTCCTAGTCGCTGGATTTCGGCGGCTAGGAATTGATTTTCTTTCTCCTTCTCCAGTCCCCGATTTCCTGGTCGCTAAATTTCAGCGGCTGGGAACTGGGTGTTGTTTTGCCAAATGTTGAGGCGAGTTATTTGTTCGCAGGGATTGCAAAGGGATTCGACCGATCGGCAGGCCGTGAGAGAGTGCTTGGAGCGTGACTTGCGCGAAGCACAAAAGGTGAACCAGTGGCTTCAGGAAACTATTGGTGAGTATATGTTTGTCTTTATTTTCCTCTTTCGGGTGTGAGCTAGTCACGTACAGTATGCTGATGGCTTCTTGCAGATGGTTTCCCGGCTGAGATCTCCAAGGCCCGTGAGGGGTATGTTCCAGTCGTCGAGCTGGACGCGGCGAATGGACGAATAGCCTCCCTGGTCAAGGATTTGGAAGAGGCGAAAGCGGCCTCAATTTCTTCGGAGGAGCGAGCGAAGGCTGCCGTCGCTGTGGCTGAGGAAGAACGCAAAGCCACGGATTCCATCATCGTGGGGCTGCACAACGAGCAAAACGCCTTGGAGAAGCACGTCAAGGAGAACTACCGTAAACTCCTTGGTGAGTCTCTGTCTTTGCCTGACCCTTTTGTCGAGTCCCCGCTTTGGGGGTTTCATAGTTTCACTAACACCTGACTTTGCAGCTGTGGTAGGCCAAAGCGACCAGGTGGTGCAAACTTACAATGCCTCGCAGTGCGTGACCGTCGTGGTGAATGCGGCCACGGCCTCGGCGTTGTGCGTCCAAGCGGCTCTTCAGGGCATGTCCCCTACCGAAGTTATTCCTAGGGGGCTTACGTAGGTGTGGCACTATCTGAAAGAGGTTCCCGCTATTGTGGAATGGATGACGCGCTCAGCGTTCAGGCGCGGGGCAGCCATAGCGTTGAGCTTGCGTCTCGCCCATTTCCCCGACGACTTCGACCTTGACGATGTGACTAGTGGCTATCCATCGGCGACCGACACGGTGGAGATGTCAGAGGTGCTGAAGCTGACCGCGAAGGTCGCCCCTTATGCCGACCGTGTCTTGGTGATGGGGGATCTGCTGCCGTATCAGGAGACGGTGTTGGCACCTGGTGACCCCGAGCCGGAGCATCGCGACATGAAGTCGGAGCATCCCTTCCAGTCGTCGTTGTCGAAGTCGCTGACGACGTACCCAACGAACCCGTGGCAGCCTTTTGTTCACGTCAACGGGGGTGGTGTTGCTTCTTCATCAGGGCCTGTAGAGTAAACAATGTAATTGTCCAAGTTGTGATGTATTCCAAGTGGCGAATGCTGTAAGATATTTTTGCAATATAAGCCAAGGGGAGTCGATCGACTCGTATTGCGACTAGGAATGTGTGGTGTGTTTTGTTTATGCATTGTTTTGATTGAGCGAGTCCCCGAACGCGTCCGCCCTTTAATGGGGTATAACTCGATTGTATACTTTTGTGCGTTGGTTTGTTTATGCATTGTTTTTATCCCTCACGTCTTCTGAGTGGCGAGTCCCTGAGCGCGAGTAGGACTGACTTATAAGCGAGTCCCCGAGCGTGGTGTCTGACCATATTGGTCATGCTCCTATTACAGGTTGTGAGTTCGTTGTTTGTAACGCGTCTCCTCCCCTGGCCCGGAGAGCCAGTCGCTTGGCGAGCCCTAGGCAGCTCTCTTACTTGGTGTGTTCCCGAGCCGCGTGGGGGTTCCCGTTTTGCGGAGTCCCTGTGCGTGGTACCTAACCATTCGAGTCGCTTTGCACGAGGGTGGGAGGGACAGGTCGCTGTGAGAAGCGTGTACCGGTTGTCTTGGCCCGGTGGGCCAGTCGGGATAGGCGACTCCAATGGCGGCTTCGGGTTGGCATTTTTCGTGGACAACGCAAGGCCCGAATATTTCCGGTGCCCTTGTGCCGCACTACTTAGCCGCGTCGGTCGCTCGACCAGAGGTTGACTTCCGTAAGTAGCGTATTGCTAGTATGTACGAGTGCGAGTGGCACAAGGATATGGCGAGTGGACACAATTTGTGAAATCCGGATGAATTTCATTATATATTCCGATGGAGTACAATGTGAGGTTCTAAGTATAGAACTTTCTGAGGAGGTTTACATTCCATGGCCTCCCGACCTCCAGTTGGCCGTCACCTCATATGTCGATGAGGTAGTAGGCATCATTGCCAAGGACTCGGCCTATGGCGAATGGCCCCTCCCATGGGGGGAGAATTTGTGCATGCCCTTCTTGTCTTGGGCCAGTCGTAGGACCAGGTCGCCTTCTTGGAAGGTGCACGTTCGCACTCGGCGGCTGTGGTAGCGGCGGAGTCCTTGCTGGTATATGGTGGTGCGGGAGCGAGCCAGGTCGCGTGCCTCGTCGAGTTGATCGATGTTGTCTTGGCGAGCAACCTCGTTGGTCGCCTCGACGTAGTTGGCGACTCGAGGTGAGTCATGCTCCAGGTCGGTTGGCATTACGGCCTCGGCGCCATACACCATGAAGAAGGGCGTGAACCCGGTTGAGCAATTGACGGAGGTGGGAATCCCCCATATCACAGAGGGGAGCTCGTCGACCCAGCATCCTGGAGTGCGCTCGAGGGGCACCTGGAGTCGCGGCTTGAGCCCATGGAGGACGCTCTGGTTGGTGCGCTCTGCTTGGCCATTTGACTCCGGGTGAGCGACTGATGCGAGGTCGAGTCGGATGCCGTGTTCTTCACAGAATTCCGCCATGGCTCCCTTGGCAAAGTTGGTGCTCTTGTCTGTTATGATGTTGTGCGGGTAGCCGTACCGGTAGATGAGTTCGCGTAGGAACTTGGTGGCCGTCTTGCCGTCGCACTTTTTTATCGGCCTAGCCTCGACCCATTTGGTGAACTTGTCGACGGCGACCAGGAGGTGAGTGAAGCCAGATGGGGCCTTCTTGAACGGGCCTACCATGTCCATACCCCATACGGCGAATGGCCACATGATGGGGATGGTCTTGAGTGCCGAGCCAGGGAGGTGCGTCTGGTTGGCATACTTCTGGCACCCGACGCATCGTTGGACGATGTTGGTGGCGTCGGCATGTGCGGTGAGCCAGTAGAAACCGTGCCGCATGGCCTTGGCGACTAGTGACTTGGCGCCGGCCTGATGGCCGTAGTCGCCGGCGTGAATGTCCTGGAGGATCTTGCGGCCTTCTTCTGGCTGTACGCAGCGCTAGAAGACGCCGGTCACATTGCGCTTGTGGAGCTCGTCGTTGATGATGACGAAGGATTTGCAGCGCGCACGATCATTCGCGCCTCTGTCTCATTGCTCGGTAGGAGTTTGTGTTCTAGGAAGGCGACGTATGGTCCTGTCCAGTCGCTAGGTTCCACAACCATGGCGACTAAGGCCGGCTCTGGTTGCAGTGGGATCCCGACATCGATCTCTTTTGGTGCACTGACCGATGGTTTGTGGATGATGTCGAGGAAGACGCTACTGGTGGCGCTTGTCGGGTCGATCCTACTGGTAGCCGTCGAAGTGTCCCCCCAACTGGTCGACAGCTTGGCGGTACGCGATCATTGTTGGGGAGACGGCGTCGCACGTACCGGTGACTTGGCCGGCGACTAGGTCGGAGTCACCATAGCATCGTAGGCGGTTGACGTTCATCTCCTTAGCGGCTCTCATGCCGTGAAGGAGGGCCTCATATTCTGCCATGTTGTTGGTGCAGGGCTTGAAGTTGAGGTGGAGCACGTAGCGGAGCTTGTCTCCTTTGGGGGACGTCAGGATGACCCCAGCCCCTGTGCCATCGGCGTTCTTGGAGCCGTCAAAATGGAGCGACTAGTAGTGGAGGTATGGGAGCTTCTCTGGCTGCTGTGCATCTTCCCAGTTTGCGAGGAAATCAGCCAGGGCTTGTGACTTGATCGCTTTGCGGGGCTCCTACTTGATGTTGTGGACGCCAATTTCGACGGCCCACTTGGCGACTCACCCGGTCGCCTCGCGATTGCGTATGATGTCCTGCAGGGGCGCGGAGGAGACCACCGTGATTGGGTGCCCCTGGAAGTAGTGTGGGAGTCGCCGTTGTGCTCGGAATACCGCGTACACTAGTTTTTGGTATTGCGGGTAGCACTGTCGTGAGTCCGTTAGGACTTCGCTGATGTAGTAGACGGGGCGCTATATGGGGTGCTCCTTGCCCTCTTCCGGTCGTTCGACAACCATCACGACGTTGGCGACTCGAGTAGAGGCCGTGACGTAAACGAGCATTGGCTCTTTGTTGAGTGGCGTGGCGAGTAGTGGTGCTGCGAGTAGTACTTCTTTTTGTGCTTTGAGTGCATCGTCCGCCTCCGCGTCCCATTGGAATGTGGGGTTCTTGCGCATTAGGCGGTAGAGGGGCATTGCCTTCTCGCCTAGTCAGGGGATGAAGCGACTGAGGGCCGCGACTCGCCCTGCCAACTTCTGGACGTCGCGCAGGCACTCGGGTTTCCCGAGTCGCGCGATGGTGTCGATCTTGGTGGGGTTGGCTTCGATGCCTTGCTTGGAGACTACATAACCCAAGAGTTGTCCGGTGGGGACACCGAAGGTGCATTTTCCGGGGTTCAGCTTGATGTTGTACCTCCGCAAGTTTGCGAAGGTTTCGGCTAGGTCGGCGAGCAGGTCGTCCTGGCGGGTAGATTTTATCACCACGTCGTCAATGTAGACGTGAATGTTGTGGCCAATTTGGCTCGCTAGACACTCCTGCATGCACCTCTGGTATGTGGCGCCTGCATTCTTGAGGCCGAACGTCATGGCCGTGTAGCAGAATGCGCCGAATGGCGTAATGAACGCCGTCTTCCCCTCGTCCTCGACCGCCATCTTGATCTGGTTATAACCAGAGTAAGCATCGAGAAAGCATAGTGACTCCGATCCCGCAGTCGAGTCGATGATCTGATCGATGCGCGGTAGGACGAACTCCTCCTTCGGGCAGGCGCTGTTGAGGTTGGTGTAGTCAATGCACATTCTCCATGTGTTGTTCTTTTTTAGAACCAGGACTGGGTTTGCCAGCCACTTGGAGTACTTGATTGGCCGGATGAAGCCTGCGGCTAGCAGGCGCTGAACTTCTTCGGCGATTGCTCGACGGCGCTCTTCATTGAAGGGCCGTAGCGACTGCTTTACTGGTCGCACTTTGGGGTCAGCGTTGAGTTTGTGCTCAGCGAGTTCCCTCGGGACACCTGGCATGTCAGATGGCTTCCATGCGAAGATGTCGCGGTTCTCACGGAGGAACCCGATGAGCGTGCTTTCCTATGCGGGGCTCATGTGCGCCCCAATGGTGACCGTCTAGCCGGAGTCACCTAGGACGAGCTCGATGGTGCGGGTGTGCGTGGTTGCCTCGAACATGGAGTTCGCGGTGGTTGGTTTCTTCAGGATGGTAGGGTCGTCCTTGTTGATGTTGCCCATGTATTTCGCGAGTTCCTCCGCGTGGTCGGTCTCCGCGGCGATGACGGCGTCGGCGAGCTCAATGCCCTTATCCTCGCATTCCATGGCCATGTCGGGGTCGCCGTGGACGGTGATGATGCCGCTTGGCCCGGGGAGCTTCATCATGTTGTAGGCATAGTGTGGGGTCGCGATAAACTTTGCGAATGCCTAGCGGCCCAGGACGCAGTGGTAGGGGCTGTGGAAGTTCACCAGCTCGAACACGACCCTCTCTGTGCGGTAGTTTGCTGGAGTGCCGAAGGTGACTGGCAGCATCACTTTCCCGAACGGGTACGCCTTCCGACCAGGGAGGATGTCATGGAAGGTCGTCAGTGTTGGCTCGATGGCTGCTTCTGGGAGCTGGAGCCTTTTGAACGTGTCGAGGTACAAGATGTTGATGGAGCTCCTACCGTCCATTAGCGTCTTGGGCAGCCAGTAGTCGGCCACCTTGGGCCTAACTACCAGGGTGACTCGCCCTGGGTATTCGATCCTTGGCGCATGGTCCTGGCGGCTCCAGGAGATGCTCTGCTCGGACCAGCTTAGGAAGCAAGGGATGTCGACTTGTGTCACCGCATTGACGGCGACCGCGCGGACGAGCACCTTCTTCTCACGCTTGGTGCCGAGTCCGGTGAAGGTATGTAGCGAGCTGACGTCGGTGCCGAAGCCGCCGCCATTCCCGTTGTCCCGAGGTGGGTTGTTGTTGGGGTCCTCCCTTGCTCGTCTCGCCTTCTCAATCTCTTTGAGAGAGTGGCAATCGGCTGTGGTGTGGGTGGCGGGTTTTCCTTCCTTGATGTAGTAGATGCAGGGATGATTGAGCAGGGCAGCGGGGTCGAATTTCGGCCTCGTCGTGCTGTTGGCGCGGTAGTTCCCGCTTTCTCGGTCGTTTCCTCCGTCGCGGCGGTAGTTCTTGGAGTCGCGATGGCCGTAGCCGGCATTGGCGATGAAGTCGACTCGCCCGTCCGTGCGGCGCTTGCCGGTGATGCGGGTGTTGCTGTAGCGCATGTCGCGTAGGCGCCCGCTATCGTGGATGCTAGTGCGGCGTCTTCCTCCCGACTCATCATCGGAGTCTTGGTTGGGGTCCTCCTCCGCATAGCGCTTGGCGATCTCGAGGAGGTCGGGGATGTTGTCGAGCGTCCGGTAGACCCTCTTGATCTTGGCGACCAGGGGTTCGTACCGGCACGCGTTCTTGAAGCAGTGTATCGCCGTGTCTAGGTGGATGCCGGAGGCGTTTATCCACAGTTCTTGCCATCTCTTGATCCACCGGCGAGTCGACTCGTGTTGTCCCTGGATGCATCGCTCCAGGTCCTCTATGGTGGTGGCACGGGTGTAGGAGCCCTCGAAGTGCCTGACGAAGGTGTCCCGCATTTCTTCCCAGGAGTCGATGCTGTCGGCGGGGAGCGTGTTGATCCACTGCCGGGTCGCACCCTCCATCATTATGGGGAGGTAGCGAGTGGCGAGCAGGTCAGTGTGGCCTGCGATTCCCATTGCCATGAGGTATGTGTCTAGCCAGACAGCGGGGTCGTACGTCGGGTCGTACTTCTCGATCTCCTTGTGGGCCTTGAAGTTGGCGGGGTATTTCTCCCCGCGAATCATTGGTCCGAAGCATTGCGGCCCGACTCGACTGAGCGAGCCTCTTCGTTCCGGGTCGCCGTGTTTGGTGAGGGTGTGCCGCAGGTCGTAGGGCTGGCGCGACCACCACGCCTGGTTGTTGATGATGTTCGTTCGGGCATCGAGGGGCTGCCCGTTGGCAGCGACCGTGTTGTTCGCCGGTCGCGGCTCGTTGGTTGACAGCACGGGATTGGTGGCCTGTGGTTGGTTCACCAGGGGCTGGGGTGGTGGGCAAACTAATGCGTTAGCCACGGTGGGGTGGCCGCTTGATGCCGTCGTGCTTGCTGATGAGCAGGAGTACATCCGCCCCCGCGGGTCGACTCCCGCGGCTTGTTGCTCGACGGCCCTGACGAGTAGGGCCTTGGCGTACTGGATCTGTAGCGCGCCGTCGCCTTGGACGTCGTGGTTGGCGATCGCGGCGTCGGCCGTGACGACGTTGTCCATCGGGGTGGAGTATAGTGGTAGCCCGTTGGCGTCATGGGCTTGAGGCGAGATGATGATCCGCGGTTAGTCCGGCGGGGGCGCGCGGCCCATGGGTGGTGGGGGGGGGGGCCCTGTCGCCGGCGCACCAGGTGGTGGTCTTGCGGGGTTGCTCCCGCCTGGCGGCGCGTTCTCGCAGTATTCGCGCTCGGCGGCGCGTGCGGCGTCACCTTCGTCGTTGAAGTTCAGGATGCGGCCCTGAACGTTGGAGACTCGCGTGATGGAGTCCTCCCGTGATGCGGCGGTGATGGATCCGTCGACCGATGCAGGGGTCACGAAGTCGGCGTCGTCGTTTAGGGCGTCGTCGTTGGTGGCGGCGTAGTCTCGACCGCGTCGCTGGCGGCCGAGTCGTACTCGGTGACGAGGCCCCTGATGGAGCGGACCTGCTCCTCCGAAAGCAGATCGCGGTGTGGCAGTGATCCGCCGACGATCACCGTCGCGGTTGGGTCGATCGCGCCGGTGATGCCGACGAAGAGGTTGATGGAGCCGACCGGCATCACCGCGGCATGAGTGACCGGACGTGACACCGGGATGTAGCTGCTGGGCAGGATCTGTAAGATCCCGTCGATGGCGATCATGCGACCGGTGGCGAGCGGCCGATCGATCGGCGAGTAGGGTCTCGCCGCAGAACTCAGGCCAGTCCCGCTATGCCCCACGGTGGGCGCCACTGTCGTGGAAATGGCCACGGCAGTCGCTGCCACTGGCAGCGATTGAGTGTTTCGTGAGGAAGAGTTGGCAGCCATCTGCGGTGCGAGATGGGGGCGGATGCGCATGGGTTTACCCAGGTTCGGCCCCCCGGAGGGTAAAGACCTACTCCTGCTAGATTAGATTATGGGAGAGCGAGTTACAGGTGTGGCGAGCTCGGCGGCTAGGCAGCGAGTCGCTTGAGGGGGTGTGTGATGGAACGTAAGTCTCTAGGATACCCTAGGGAGGTTTATATATGAGGTACTCGCTAGGGTTTACAAGTTATCACGGAACAAGATAAGGATTCGGAGATGTTGACCTAATCCGACTAGGCTTCTATTACACTCCTAGGCCTCCAGTCGCCAGTCGCCGGGCTGTTCCTTCCTTCGTAGTCTAGTCGCCGTCTTTCGGACGCAGTCACAGGCCTTTTGGCCCAATCGGAACGTCCTGCCGGGCATACCCCCTTCGGCATATCCCCATCATCTCTAGTCTGACCGTCCATGACGTTCATGTTGTTCATGATGCTCCCGTTACGACTGCTGTGGAGTGTTAGAGTATACGTACGGTTTAGGTAATCTAGGATAGATATAGATCTCGTGTCTTGTCTTGCACTCTAAGATAATCCATGTGCGCCTATATATACTAGCCGACGAGGTTCAATAATATATTTATTATTTTCCGCCAATCTCTCTCCCTCTCCATCGTTCTACAATCAGCTCTAGCTAAAATAGGATCATTTTGTAAGGAGGTTAAAGAAATCATGGAACACGAGGACGTACCTTGAATGGATGCCAAGTCCAAGGACTTGACAATCTGTTGAGCGCGTTCCATCTGAGTTGCATCGGTACTAGATGGATCTGTCGCGCTTTGCCGCGCCAGCATCTGTTGTTGACCTATAAATTCTTTGTCAAGGTTGTTTGTTTAATTTCTTTTTGCGTGATCTGGGTTGGTCATAATACATATGTGTAATGGATCGCTAGGGCATGGTCAAGGTTGTTTGTTTAATTTCTTTTTGCGTGATCTGGATTGGTCATAATACATATGTGTAATGGATCGCTAGGGCATGTGTCGCCTCATATCCCACACCAACTACCACAACAGCGAACGCAGCCCGCGAACCAAAGCATCGGCCGGAGCCAACATCGAACGCATACCGCGAATCGAAGCAACGCCTAGAGCCAACCGCCACAACATAATAAAAGAAAAATTCAGAGGAAAGAAAAGAGAAAACGAACCAGAGCGAGGAACAGACAATCCTGAGAATGCAAACGGTCGTTCTCAGAACATAGTAAAAATGACCTGGATGGTCAAAGCAGCAGTGTACCAAGTTGAGCCTGTGTCTCCCTTCTACGTAGAGTACATATAACCACAAGCAACCCGCAGCAATGCCACTGATGACGGTCTCGCTCGCCAGGAGAACAATAAGACGTTGTCAGGTAAGCCGAACCTAGGGCCGACGAGCGAAGCAACCACATGACGTCATTTTCGTGAGCGGCGAAACAACAACACTCAAGCAGGTGGACCCCTTATAGCAGTACAGCCTAAGCATCACCAGTAGCGTACCAGGTGGTCCCCATCCAGCAGGACACGACCGAGCAATCACCGAGTCCCAATTCTATGAGTAGTAGTGAACCGGTAACACATGCTCATATGGCCCATACAGCTGGAAACGTGTATTGTGCGTGGTAGGAAAATACAATACATTTTCCTTTATAATTATAATTCAAACAAAAAATTAATTGATCGAGTGGTATTAAACTAAAATAATATCAGTACGATAGAAGTTTGGACAAAAAGTATCTGACCAATACAAATCTTGATCTAATATAGAGTCGATCTGCCCATCTTTAACAATTAAAATATTTTTATGGCAGAAATTTTTAACCGGTCTGTGTCCAATTATTCACTTGTTGCGAGACTACGAAAATCGGATGTGGGCAGATTTCAGACCATTTAAGCCTACAAAATCATATATTGTAAAGCCATTTGATCAATCTGGCAGGAGTTCAACTGGTGCAAGTCCGAAAGTGAGAGAAGCATTATAATTTAATTATAAATCGGGTAACAACCACACTTGTATAAGAGCTAATACACCAGCAGGTAGGCCCCATGAAAGCGACCTTCCAATCAAACCATAGGTGCTCAAAGCTATGGAGCTTAGATCTCTTTAGAGATTAGGCTAAGCCCTGATGCGATCGCTCGATCGAAGAGTAGCGAATGGAGCCGACAACGATCCGAAAGCCTCCACTTCCGCTTGTGAGTACCGTTCGCCAAGAAATAGCCGGTCCCCACCTCGTGTCCTCCTGAGTCCTGACACGATATGCGAGGTCACCTCCTCAGTATCTCGAGCGTGACCCTCCTCCTAGAGTCTGTGGCGAGACACTCAGAGGTGGCGAAGGGGAAGGTGCACGAGGTGCATAAAAGAGAGGCGTCGAAAAACCGGAGTGGGCCTTGTGCCTACTTAAGTCCGATCGTGGTGACGAAGTAATCAAGCTAGGGGGTGAGGCCGATGTCATCGGCTTAACGGAGCGTGTCACACAAGGAGTAGTAGAAACGGATTGGGCGAGCCCACGTTGGAAGGCGTGTTCAGTTTACGGGCGGTCAGGTCAGATAGAACCGACACCGACTGCTCGTCTTCATATTTTTGCTGATTTTTAACCTTTACTAGCTGAATACGTGTGCGTTGCTACGGTCTTATTAATTTTTATTCGACAAACATGTAAAAATAACACACGATAATCCACATGTATAGAAATTCCACATTTACTATTCCCTTTGTACATAATTACATTCCGCGTTTAGTCAAAACAAAAAATTGTGAAGTTTAATCAAATATTTAGAAAAAAATTGAACATCTATGATGTAAAAGATTTATCTAGAAAACAATTAATCAAATATCAGAAAATAACTCCTAGCAAAAGTGCCAGTGCGTTACATCGGTTTTAGAATAATTTAATATGGTGTAATTTTTAGCACTAAAAATTCTTACATTTCACTTCAGGTTTTGGTTTGTACCATCTTGAAATATATTAGTTTTTTCTTTAAATTTAGTTCCCATGTTCCAATGCACATCAATCCGCTCGGAAGAGAAATAAAAACTCAGCCACTAACTTAGCATGGTTATCTAGAAGTAGAAATAACATGTATATCATGCCAAAAAAAATTGAGTATAAAACTAATGCATCAATTTTAAACTTTTATAAATTACATGGGAAAATACAGTTTATTATTCAAAAGACATAGTGCATAAAAGAAGAGAATCATGGTAATAATAGGTAAGTAAAGCTAATTCATCTCAACGGATACCTATTTACTATACATAGTGTCACAGTCAGCATCTTCGGCCAAAAGGCTGATTGTAACCATGTTTTGATAAATTAATAAAGCTTGTGACTTCTTTGAAAAAGCATCGTCGTAGTTCATGATTTATAGTTCCCACCCTGTGCGGAAAGTGTTTTGATCTTCGTTTAGGGGGGCAGATTACTATCATCTAAACAATGCAAACTTTGAACCATAATAAGAATTTTTTTTAGAGCTTCATAATTGATGCAGACAGCCTGTTTTATTAATCGGTTCAAAGTATTCAAAGTACTGAAATTATTACAATCATGGATCAGAGATGTTAGATACAAATATCATCCATCGAAAGGTGAGAAGCAAAATGTAACTATCCATGTAGTCTAGTAATATGCCGCCATCATGTAGCCCGTAAATAGCAGTCATGTGCGACCATCAGGAGCTGGCTGCATCCAAAAACCATAAGCTCGCGCTGATCCTCCGGAAATAGGTAGGTCCATAGTTGAATCCAGTGCAAAAATATGGATGTTTGTTTGTTAAATACAAAGTTATTCCAAATGGACCAACACAAAGATTATATGCCAATGCGTATACGATCTTTAGATTTTATATCCACCCCATTTAATCAGTTGCAAAACATATTAGCTATACCAGTTGGTGCGGTAATATTGTAAGCAAAGAATAGCATGCGCCAAATAATACGAGCAAATGGACATGATAAAAATAAATGTTCTACAGTTTACATTGAGTCACAGAAGCAACATTTTTCATACCCATACCAATTCCGCTTAGCAAGATAATCCTTTGTTAGGAGAACTTTATTATTAAAAAACCACAATATCAAATCAGAGTAGTTTTATATAGTTTTAGAAATAGTAAACGCACAATAAATTTTAGACTACATGAGAGCTACTCTAGCAGGTGTCTTTATTGTCAGTATCTTCGAAATATCAAAATTGCTATTCCAAGCTTTGCTAATCACATATTTCCCAAGAAGTTACACCTTTCAGTATAGACCCTTTTTAGTACGTAGGTTCACTCCAAATATACATGAACATACACTAAAGAGGTCTAGATACATTTTTTTGTAAAGCTAAAACATGGTATATTTTAAAACGGAGGGAGTACACTGTTTCCTACTGGAAACTATTGGTGAATATATCACCCGGACTCGAACTGACCTAGGAGCCTACCACGGACCAGGACGTATCACCGACTGTTCGTAAGAAGATTTTTCTTTGACGTACCAGACCATCAAGAAGCCTTTTAATAGTATACTCTTCTCGGTAGCCTTGATTTCAAACTGACGAGAAACTGGTGTCAGCTGAACCACACTTTGAACGAACTTGCTGCCACCGCAACGAAACTTTCTGCAGCAACCTGAGCTTGAACCAGAGATGCATTACAAACAGAAGGGAGCGAGGAGCAGACAGAGCTAGCGGAGATAGGCTCTCTTGCCCCTGTTCCAATCGATCTCCCCAAGGCACACGGGGCACTTTGCACCGATGTTTGGAGTATCTGAGAATGAAAAACCAGATTTAATACCAAGAGTTCCAAATTGGACGTGTTGAACCTGTTTTCCCACTTGAGAATCATTCCCACCTGTAGATGGATTTGGCTCTGTTTTTGTGGGTGTTTTGGTCTGGTAAGTTTTCCTTCCGATGATCCTCCTCACTTGGGTCCCAATGAGGCCCATGTGAAGCATCTATCATGTTTGTATCAGCACCATCTGCGGACTGCTCTCGACCTTCACCCACGTTTCCTCTAACCGGTATTTATCCGCTAGCGCTGAAGACCATTCCTCAAAGTGCAAAGATGAATTATGAATCGGAACGTCAGGGAGTTTGTTGTGTCTGGTAAGATCCTCTTACGATGGGAAGTGCGTCTTCCGAAAACAATTATCTCTTCTGCAAGAGATCCCATTGATGTTCACCGGAAACAATCCACTCGAGCTCCTTGATAATTTATTGCACCCTCATTGGGTCACATTTACCATTGTTGTGCTTAAACTTGAGATCATCGGAACCAGGCACTTCATTATTAAACATTAGCTCACTGCGACATAGCCCATAAGTGATGGCCGTTGGTTTTGGCATAGATAGAAGAGGGCAATTTTTTGCCTCATGCGATGCCCTCTCACAATATATGCACAGAACAACCATGCAAGCGGTGTCAAAATGACCAGAATCATCACGTCTGAAACACACAACTTTTGCACATTTTTTCAATCCCTTTGAGCCTGACTCTCTACACAACTTTCGCACATTTCTTCAATCCCCTTGAGCCTGCTTCTCTGAAGCAACATCTGAACCATCTACTGCCCCGGCTGGTTTAGGAATATTTTTTTGTGTGGCTACCTGCACACCTTCCGCAGTAGTAGTACCTACTGTTTTACGTAATCCACCTGCTGTTGGTTCATGTACTCTCGAAAACCCCACCATAGATTGGTGTAGATAAACATGTAATACTTGTAAGGCTGTAACTTGATGTAATCCTCTGGCAATAAAAGGGTGGAAGTTACTTATGCTTCCTGCCTTCAGGTTTTTCCTCCAGAGAGTCTTGATCATGTACCATATCCAATCAGGTTTCGAGGACATACTTATTTTTAGTAGGAGTGCTTGCGAAACTAGAATACCATATGAGAACAGATCAAGTAAATTGTCGATTGCCAAGTGGCAGAAAATATGGTGCCTACTGTCTGGTGTGTTTTCCTGGGCACCGGGAGTTCAACATACTACATTATAAGGATTTACATTGCGGCGCGCAGAAAACATTTGACTATTAAGAACTGAATGAATGTAAATGCGACAAGTCGAGAATCGACGACCTAGCTCAAATAAGATCAGCCAGTAAATACAACAGGTAGTCCCTATGATAACCCTTCTCGCAGACCAGATAATCTTCTAGCTCCCAGTGGCAAGCACAAGGATAAAACCTGCCACTTCGACCCTTGGGGGCTCTTGGCGGCGTAGCTGTCCGATCCTCGAAGTGGTAGGCCCCGAAATGACCACGTTGTCGCAGATAATAGTTGAGGTACACCGAATTGGCGGCGATCTTGGGGAACTTCTTGGTGGAGACCATGATAGTGTGTGTCGCCCCGACGAAGGCTGCCTGGCCATCGCCGACGCCGCTCTGGGGGACCAGCCGTCTCCCCACGACGTCCACCTCAAACACCTCCATGCGGGATGGGCATCCGCGCCACATGATTATCTCTGTCTCGTCGTAGCCACCTCCCAGCACCAGGTTGGCACCAAACATGTAGCGTACCATGAGCATCCGGCCTTGGGACCGGACCAGGATGGAGGAGATTTCTATGTTCACAGGCGGGTCCTCGTCAAGGAGAAATGTCAATAGAGGCCATCGAGCCCCCGGGCTCAAATCCAATGTCATTATTGCGCCGGCCACCGTAGTGAAGTAGCAGCGCCCACAGAAAGGTCACCGGTGACTGGAGTAGTGCGACCTTGTCGGTGGTGCGCTGCTTGGCGACGCGCTCGTATGCCCAGTTCTCGTCGTCGGGCTTGGCGCAGACGATCAGATGCCACCCGGGTCAGAGGCAGAGCACGAGCGTGCTCGGGGACGTCGAGTCGTCGATGCTCGCGCCCGTGACCGCGGTTGGGTCCCAACCCGTCGGGAAGGATGAGGGGTCATAGACCGAGGGCATATTCACGGCCGCGTTGATGGTGAGCGGTGGGAACCGGATGAGTGCGCCGGTGAGCGGATTGAGGATACTAACATCGTTTCCGTCCTTGTTGATGAGGATGAGGAGGCCATCGGCAGTGCCTAGTTGGTGGTGGGTGGCGAGCTCCGGGAAGTCGACATAGATACGGGCGCCGGTGGCGAAGTTCACGAGGGTGCGGCCCCATGGGTCCCTGCAGCGGTAGAGCACGATCCAGTCGCGTGGGCGGAAGCGGGCGTCCATCTCGTCGCCCGTGCGGGGGTTGTCGGTGCAGTCGCGCCAGGGCTTGCACGCGGCCCGGAAGCGGAGGTACTCCGTGACATCAAAGGTGAGCAGTCGGTCAGCGATGTCCTCGACGAGATCGGTTGGTAGGTTCTTCCAGTCCCGCCATTTCGTAGCGGCGCGTGTCCGTTCCGCCACGGGCTGATCAAGGCCCTTAGCTGGCTGCGACGTCATCTCACTGATCGACACTCGATCAAAGTATGTTCTTCACAATCCACGATATTGCAGAATCCTGGCCTGACCAAACACTGTCCACATATGGAAATACGCATTCATAAGAAAAAATGGTGTATAATGACACTAATTTTTGGGATTGGGTCAGCAAGGAGCATATTGAGAGATCTACCACTCAAGAAATTTACTGATCTAAACTACCAAAAGCATGCCAATTAGATCTGGAATTTGGAAAATTACCAAATATGGGACAATAAAAATATCCTCATATGACCTGCAACTTTCCATACCTTGATATATGATCTATGTTTTGCAACAGTCCTGAAATCGACAAATTTGAAGAACAATGATGGAGTGGCTCGATCGTTAGGGGTGGGAATAGAGGAATTGGGCAAACCTATTTAGGATAAAGTCGACGGGGAAGAAGTATGGAACGATGGCAGCGGGAGGAAGGAGAGGGGAGGAGGTTGGAGCGATGGCGGCGGGGGAGGGAGTGGATGCAGAGGACGGTGGAGGATATAATTTGTTAGGGTTTGAGATGGGTTGGAGTGTGGAAAGGGGATAAGTAGGTAAAGGGTGGGGGTCCGGATGGTTCACAATTTAAGGAGATCAATGAGGGAATTAATATTTACCCACAAAAAACGAGGTAATTAATATTAGATTCGATGGGTGGGGGCTCCCGTTGGTTTGTTAGGGTTTGACATGGGCTCTGCCTCCACCGGTGGTGGCGGATAGAGACGATGAGCCTATCGCTGACGCTTGGAGTGAGCGCACACACCCCTACCTAGCATGCTAGCTGTTGGGGGTTCGATTCCCTGTGAGTAGATTTGTATGTAGGAAGGGTGTGGTCATGATCTGATGGGCTAACAACTTTATGCACAAGAATTTGTGTAGCTTCAGGCAACAAGAGAGATCCCGGTACAACCATATGTCCCGGTGTGCGTATATATTATTGAGGGTGTGAGGTGCTCAGCGTTTACAAAGGGGGTGCCGGCTAGCAGGGAGCCGACGATCTCACTATTTATTTCCTCGGAGGAGGGAGGTCGTTATTGTGTATCCTTGTTAGGATGTGAGTGTTAAGAGAGTGGAGCCCCTTCCCTGTCTAGAAGGTGGGTATTTATAGGGAACATATCCCCTTCTTGGGCTCATTGGGCATGGGTGACATCGTGGTAGGGACGATGTACTCCACAACTACTATCCCTCGACAAAGTCATGCGGCGGAGGCAGGAATGTGACTTTGCCTTGATCGGACCATCAACCACATTTTTTGACGCCCAAGGGAATGGTCTGATCAAGAGGCCTCGGTCCACTAGGAAATTGGTACCGTGCCACTACGAATCAGGCAATTGGAGATATGCCGTCAGCCGAAGCGATTTTGTTACATCCATGCACCTAGTTCGGGTTGACACTGGCCGCAGTTCCCCTATCTAACTTGTCATACCGGTTCTCATTAAGTCCCTAGTACCTTCTCTTTTGCTTCTCTTTTCTTTTATTTCCATCAAACTTCCACCTTAAACTTCAAGTATCAATTTTTATGCAAAATTTCGACTAGAAGATATTTATTAGAAACCTAAAATGAAAAACTAAAAACTAAAAATTGAATTTATTCAAATATGGGTTAACTCCCATCAAGCATTTCATTTCGGTTATTGGTTGATTTGAACTCAACCAAACCTCTAGTTTCAAATGCGCGCCTTTGGTTGCCTGTCATCAAAGGAACTTACCGCTTGAAATCTTTTAGCAGGTGGCACATGTTTCTCACCACTCTTCGGTTTCTTCGGGAAGTATCAAATAAATTGATCATCATAAATACTGAAGACTATTTTTCCACTACTACAATCGATGTTTTCTCCTTCAGTGATAAGAAAAGGTCTTCCAAGAATGATAGAAAGTTTATCATCTTCAGGCATATCAAGTAAAATAAAGTAAGTAGGAATAACATGTTGATCAAATCGAAGCAAAACATACTCAATCATGGCACTGGGTTGCCTATATATTTTATCAGCCATATGCATAGTAATGGATGTAGAGGAATGTTCTCCTTGATTTAATTTCTTCTAATGAGTGACTGACATGGGGGATTCACCAGCCTAACTAAACGACAGATGCATCGAGCAACGCAATCGAGTTCAAATCCAGAGGCACGACCGAGGAAAAAAAATTCATCATAAACATGTTTCTTATAATGAGAGGCTGGCATGTGGGACCTAGTAGCCTGACTAAACGACAGATGCATCAAGCATAGCTATCAAGGTCAGAACAGAATAGCGCGAGCGAAGGAAAAAATTCCAGCATACACATGATTCTTCTAATAAGAGACTGGCATAAGGGACCCAACAACCTAACTAAACGGGCGGATACATCAAGCAACATTATCGAGTTCAAATCAGGGAGACGCGACCGAAAAGTATGATCCGCTAGAGACACTGACATCCGGGGCCCACATGCCTCAAAAGTTTTCGGTGAGTCAACATCACGTGAGGGACCAAAAATCTTACTTCTGCCACACGCCAGTAAAGCTTCGTCCGAATTTTTAGCGATTTCATTGTAGTAGAGGGCTGCAAAAACAGAAAAAGTTTTCCATTGGCCACGGTCGAGCGAAGGAAATTGTCGTGGAATACGCACCTTCTACGACACTGACAGACCAAACCATTGCGTATGGAGACATTTCTTGTAGTGTCGCTCTTTAGGGCCACCGTCTCTTCATCCGTCGGGGTGGGCTGCGAACCTTCTCCATAGCCCAACAAAAGGCCAGAGGCACCACCACATCCCATCACTTTCTTCGTAGACCCTCCAAGCAAGGGAACATACCTCCTCGGCCCAAGCTCGTGCAGCACCCCAGTTGGAAGAAAGGCTCACTCCACTAGGACAAGGGACAAGGCTATCCATGACCAAGATATGTGAAGCCTCGTCATCCACGCCATATGGAGTTGTCTTGGCCAAAGGACACATGTGAGCCCGAGCCATGTCTGAGAGATACCACCATAGTGAGGCACTTTCTGGTCCATTCAACAAGGCCTAAAGGCTACCGTCCTCGGCTCCCAAGACCACTGCCTCCTCTAGGGACAACCCGGAGACGGGCGCTCTCTGTCGGGACATTTTTACCTGAAGGAGGCAAAATAATGCAAGATGAGGCTAGTCAAAATTCTTACAAGGGGATATTAAAGAGTGAAGAAACCACCCACCGGCAATCCCGATGGCCAGAAGCTTTGACCCGTTGCCCAAGGGGGGCTCGGGGGATAGCGCTTCGTCATCCACGCATTGGGAGCCTAACACGCCCCTGAAGACCAGGGCAATCAAGTAAGTCAAGACCTTGGAGAAAAATTAGAAGAATGAACATCAGGAGGAAAGAGCACTCACCAGCCCCCCACATAAAGCTCTACTTCCCTTTCTTCATTAGGGGAGGGTGGTCCTTGGGCGAGGATGGCGAGTCGCCAAGATTTTCCTAGGAGCACTTTCGCGACAGATCAGACAATTCTCCTAGCTACGCCAAAGCCTCAGAGCGACCGTCAAGGGACGATGAAGGAGGATCCGAAGCTGATGATCCTCAGCGCTCCGTTTTCCGTTGGTGCTAGCTGGGGATGGTGCTTGAAAATGTAAGCCCGGGGTCAAGTGGACTGAAGGAAATATGCCCTAGAGGCAATCATAGAGATGATTGTATTTCATGTGTATCCATGAGTTATTATAATGTTCATTGAATATCCATATACCAGGCAACTTGTATTGATTGACAATTATGTGAATTGTTTGTGAAACTCTTTACTTGTATGGTTATCTAATAATTGTCCCTAGTCGGAGTTCATGCGAGGACACACGTGAATATTAGACTAGCACATCGATTGGTTGATGACTATGTTTCACAAGTCATTGACATGGAGATGTCAAACCAATGATGTGGACACATGTTATGAACATGGGGTTGGACTGACCCAACATGAGACTAGCAATGATACTTGCAGCTCTCTCTACACATCGTGTACGTTTTGTCCTTAGACCTGAGATTGTCGCATGTACTTGAGATGTGGATCGACCTACTTTGGGGCTATCAAACACTACTCCGTAACTGGGTAGTTATAAAGGTAGCTTTCGGGTTTGTCCTGATACATGCTGCAAGGCATCGGTCAATCAAGATGGGATTTGCCCCTCTCTACTTGAGAGAGATATCTCTGGGCCCCTCGAGTGATCGGATCCAGAAATGCATGGCCGTGCTACATATGGTTAAGAGTTAACCTAGTAAAGGGATTCTGAATCATAGTATCGAGAAAGAGAGGTCAGCTTAGAGCTAGACCAAATATCGTGAGGCAAAGGGAAAGACATGTACTCAACCTTGTGATGGTTCGTCCGAATGATCTTTATATGCGTTTAGGAGTTGGCACGTCTTGCTAGAGGCCGCTACCAACTATTGACGGAGTAAGTGTACTCGCGTCATGTCTATACGTGTATGAACCTATAGGGTCACACACTTTAGGGGCTGGAAGCCTAATGAGGATTGGATCCGAATTAGACCAGGCTTAGGCTGCTAATGGGCTGCTAATGTAGAAGCCCACGAGGGATGCCTATATAAGAGGGAGTGAGGCGAGCTGAAAATAAGAGAGCATTCCACCCAGCCGCCACTCCTCTTCCGCCTGTGTTGCACGCGCAGACCTAGCAGTCTGGCGTGTGACGGCTTCCACTCCGGACGTGTGGATACCTCGGAGGTGCTGCATCTGTAGCACTTGGACGAGCCGCGCAAAGGGGAGCTGCTCGTGGGACGAGGACGAGGAGGAGACGTAGAACATCTACACTGCCGCAACGTGCTTCATCGAGTTCCGCACCTGCGCGTCTAGCGGTAATCCCGTGATCTATGACAATAGTATTCCTGGTTGACGCGGTAGAAAATTTTGATTTTACGCTAGTGTAGCCTACCCGTAACCCTTCATGGACATACCCGTCTGGAAGGTCCTCGACTTCCTCCTTGGCTGCCCGCTCTAGAGGTGCATGCTGCCGGCAAGACTCTTCTTCATCTTCATTGGAGGATCGGGCGGTGGACGACTCGGGAGCCAATGATTCTTCGCTGGAGCTTTCATACCCTCTCCTCAACCCCTCCGAATCGGATTTAGAATCCTCCCCTTTCACCATCCCTTTGCATTACAGGAAGGAAGAGACTCCAGAATATCATATCGCTGATCATTCGAGCAGAGCGGCCTAAGGCCCATAGGTTCTTCCCCGACATGGTTGAGTGAGGAGTTTTCTCATCAAGTCGGAAAGAGCTTCTTGGAGTGTGAACAAGTGGCGGAACAACACCACACATGGCATCACCCGAACGAACACCTCGCAAAGGTACGTGAAGGTAGACATCATAAGGAGAGTATTAGGGTGAATCTATGGAAGGCAGAAGTGGTACACCTTCATCATCTCGAGGAAGAACTCTGAAAATGGGGGAACAAGCCCCATCTAGAAGAAGCAAGCATAGATTGGGATCTCCACTCTCGTGACCCTATTGTCGGTGCAGCGAAGCACGGTGGGCCTGTTCTCATGGCGCTTGGACGCGACATGAACGAATAGGGCCTAGAGCTTCTCCTCATCCACGGTTGACCTAAGACGGGCACACCAGAGCTTTAGCGGCCTCACTGCGTTGAAGTGGGTCCTAGACAAGGAAGCTCCTCTCTCGACGCATGCTGCTCGTTGGTTCGCCATCTCGGTGTCTGGATCTAGAATCAAGTCTCACAAAATAAGAACGGTGGAAGAGGGCAAGTGGAGGGAGAGTGTTGTGGCTAGGCCCCTTTTTACAAGGGACCCCAAGACAGTAGACACCCTACCGCTTCGTCATCAGCTATAACTGGCACGTGTTCCCAAGGCGCTCCAACAAACGACCGTTTAAGCCTCCCGCAAGGCCTGGGGCTGAGGCGCCCCCACACGTGCTTTTAAGACATCGGGCCATGCATTTCGTCCATGTAAGAAGGAACAGTTGGCGGCTCACTTGAGTTGGGGCATAGCTCAACTACGATAGTAGTCCCAGCCAGACCAATGCCCAGGGGCTGCTGTCATATCCATAGACCCCCTTGTCCGTGGGATTCACCCTAGTGACCTACAAATAAAATCCTCTCTGTGGGGACGCCCTCTCCCGGGATGGCCACCTGGGGGCTCGGTTGATCGCGGCCCGGGAGAAAAAATATTGTAGCTAGAATGCAGGCTCTAACATGAGCCAGAGTAACAAGACAAGGCCCGCTATAGCTAGGCGATGCCTATGTGACCAAGATCACTAGGCCCAGAGGAGCTCGACCATGTTGTAACCATGTGCACGGCGCATCATCGCGTGAATTAAAGTGTAACCATGTCGTGACCAACTCTTGTGGTGTCCCCTTAACAGTATAAAAGGAGGCCCAGGTCGGTCGAAAGGGGGAGGTAGAGAAAGGGAAGAACAAGTTGTATTTCTTCCCCGGGAACAAACTATGTAATCATGCGATCATCCATCATATAATAAATAGTTGCAAGACGTAGGGATCCGCACATCACGGTATAAACCAGGGTGAACTAAAAAGGATCCTCCATCCCCGGTGTTGTAACACCCTCGAATCGGCCCTATGCAGATTTTAGCAATTCCCTATAAACCCACATAGAAATGATTCAAAGATGCCCACCAAGCACTTGCGTGTGAGTGGAAAACGAGGTAATACCATTACACAATAGTTCACGATGGAACCTACAAAACATATATATACAAAAATGACTCAACGAGTCAAGAATAGAGATATACAGTACAAAGATCCAAATCACCTTAAAAACGATACAACATCCGAGTACAAACAAGATGCAAATGGGGCTAAGAGGCCTGAAGAATAACCAATGTCGTCCATAACCCTGCCTAGGCCAAGCCTAAAGTGTAGCCCTACTAACAATGTCAAACTTATACCCGTTAAACAAAAAAGGGGTGCTGACAAAGGGAAAAACAAAAAGGGAGCGGTCAGTACTGAGGCCAGTATACGACGAGTCTAGAATTCAGCAGTTCTTGCCTACATAGGTATGGTGGACTAAAGCGGCAGCGAAGCATGCACTAAACAACCTATAGAGACTCGATATAACTGTCGTCTATCAGAGAGGGATAAGAAAGACCTATTCGGAACCAACCTATTACTAACACCAAACATACCCATCCTGGTATTTCCCCCTCGAGACCAAACGAGGAAGTCATGTCAAGCAAACTCACACAGTTTGCAGTTTTATTCATTCATTCCATGGTGGTTATCCAACTTACTAGTCATATCAGATCCATGTCAAATTATAATAGTAGTTCTTTAGTTATAGTTGTCTATGACCGAGAAACTGTGCTCCAAGTCATCCATAACCACGGACACGGCTTTTCGAAAATATTTAAACCTACAAGGGTGCACCAAAGTATCCACACGTACTTGAACCCTTGTTGTCAGATCCAATATGAGCAAGATCATGAACATACACCCAACGATATGCGATGGGGCTTCCGACACGATGTTTCTCAGACCCAAAACAAGTATATGGGGGCCACCTCACTAAGCTACCCGCAATGAAGTCATCTAGCTCCGAGACGGACCTAGGGTCTGTGTAGATGGCCGTAAACAACTAGGAACCCAAAAGTGTGACTGGGCTTGTCGATACCGTGGAAACGTGTCACAAGTCCTAAATAGTACATGCGCTTCACGTGCAATCATAAATAAAGTAGTAAAGCATGGCATAAGTATAGGATAGTAATAACGCCCCAAACTAGTTTGTGGCCTCTAGCACAGTACATTGAAATCAGGTAGTAAGCCGATGGGGTGCGCACACACCCACATGTGGTTAGCGAGATTGATCTCTGAACAGGTGTCAAGAACTCAGGTCCTAGGTGGACACAAGTGGGCGGTTAAAAACAAAATATTGACTATTACCCACCGGTGCCTCTGCATTATATCTATTTCTAGCATTTTAATTAACAAGTTATTATGAAAGCCATGATCATCTCCACCATTAAGCATGTGCCAACCTTCCATCAACGGTGGAACGACAACGACGCGGAGGAGCACCTGAGAAAGCAACTACGACTCGCAAGGCTGACTGTCTATCAAACAATAGGAAATAGGATGTGTCCAAAGCAATATAGAGGCTGCAAGGAGTATAAATGGTGCACGGAAACTAAAGCATCACAACACGGATAGTAATAGATCAACAGGAGGAAATAAATACTATAAAAGCAAAATAGGTAGAAAGGGGTAGATTACTCGCCAAAGAAACATTGTCGAAGATTCATCCGAAGAATGGGTCGAAGCTCGCATGAACTCAACATTCAAATCCGTGAAGAAGCAAAGCACTAAAAGAAGCATCGGATGTACTATTTAATACTACAACATAAGATCGGGCGTGATGCATATATGATGCATGACATGGAAAAGATGCGATGCAATTAGGCAATATTAAGCGGAACCGGGGTCTCGACAATTAATTAATAGGTTCATGGTGTTTAGGTACCCTGCAATTTAAATGTTGACTTAATAAGACAAAACATGGCATCGGTTCGCTAAATTTAAATGGAGTCAAGATAACACTAAAATATCCCACATATATATTCCATATTTAATTATGAGGTGAATCGGCATAATGCCCCTAAACCACAAAAATGTATGCAAACATGTACAATTTAGTATGCAACAAGTTGATATAGCATTTATAAAATAGGGATATCGGATCGGGCTCACACATTGGGCTATCGACGATCTTGGTTCGGGTTTGACAGGGTTCGGTCCCGATCTTTGGACTCCGAGAAGGAGAACTTTCCAGGTTCGGGATAGGCCTTCGGATCCGGGGTCGGGGATCGGGGTCTTCATGGTGCGACATCGGATCGGTCTTGGAATCTGGGATAGAGAACTCGTTGTCTGATGTCGGGATCTTCGAGGGGCGCCGTGCATATTCTTCAGCATCAGGCCGGTCTTGTAGGCCTTGGTGAGATACTCGTCAAACTCGTACGACAGAGGTCGCCAGAATCGGAGCATCACCACTGACCCATCTTCACATTATCAGTGCCAAAACACAACACATGAGCAACCCCACTGGTACTAGAGGAAACCTGCACTAGCACCGAAACACCATGGCAGTGATGCGCTCGACTTTCGACGTAGAGCTCGTTGGGAACCCCAAGAGGAAGGTACGATGAATATAGAAGCAAGTCTTCCCTCAGTTATGAAACCAAGGTTTAATCGAACCAGTAGGAGCAAGGAAACACCCCAAAGGTGTTACTAGCTGAGCTTTGGCTGGGCGCACTACCGGTGTTAGTAGCAACGTGGAGACCTGCACAACACAACCACAGAACTTTGTCCCCAACTTGCGATGAGGTTGTCAATCTCACCGTGTTTTGCGGAAAACAAAGGATTAAACGTATCGAATGGAAAGAAGTAAAATTTTGTATAAAGTAAACACAAAACAGTAAAAGATTGTAGGTTGAATGTAAAAGACAAGGACCGGGATCCATAGTTCACTAGAGGTGGCTCTCCTTAAGATAAATAACATGCTGGGTGAACAAATTACAGTGGGGCAATGGACAAACATCGAGAAAGCAATACATGCATATACTAATCATCTTGACTCCTTTGAGACTTGATTGGGCATTAAAACATTATACATAGACCGCCATCCAACTGCATCTATGACTAATAATCCACCTTCAGGTTATCATCTGAATCCCCTCCAGTATTAAGTTGCAAGCAACAGATTATTGCTTTACGAACTGCGTGTAATGTAAACAATACAATTGTTCTATGAACAAAGTATTGTTGTTTTCTCCCTAGTAGCAACATGACATCTGGTACCTTAGAGATTTCTGTCACTTCCCCAGATTACCAGAGGCATGAACCCACTATCGAGCATAAATACTAACTCTTGGAGTTGCTAGCATCTACTTTGCCAAGATAGCTACTAACAACGGAAAGCATGCAAGATCTCAAATAACAAAGACATGATAGAATCAATAATCAATCTGAAATAGCATCTCAATATCCATCGGATCCCCGCAAACACAACATGTATCGATTACAAATAGATGATCTTGATCATGAACGGAGCTCACAAGATCTAAACATGAAAGCACAAAGGAGGAGAAACCAGCCATCTAGCTACTGCATGGATCCGTAGTCCAAGGATGAACTACTCACGCATCACACCGGAGGCTTGCATGGTGATGAAGAAAGCCTCCAGGGTGAATTCCCCTCTCCGGCAGGGTGCCGGGAAGAGCTTAAGATCCCCCTAGATCTAGGGACAGAGACGACGGCGGCTACAGACTCTTTCGTGGATTTTTGATCGGGTGCCTAGGGTTTTCGTCCCGAGGGCAACTTATTGGTGGAAGGAGAGGCCGAGGGGGTGCTGGGGTCGGCCAGACCACCCCCTGGCGCGGGCCAAGCCTAGCGGCGCGGCCAGGTGGTGTGGCCGGCCCCTGGCCCCTCTCCGTCTCGTATTCTGGCACTTGATCCCTTCCGGAAAAATAGGCACTTTGGCTTTTGTCCCGTCCAATTCCGAGAATATTCATTTTTTGACTTTCCTGGAACCAAAAACAGCAGAAAACAGGCAGCTGGCACTGTGGCTCTTGTTAATAGGTTAGTGCAAGAAATCATAATAAAAGTACTCCAAAGTTGGAACAAAACACAAGAAAGTGGATAAAACTAAGCATGGAACATCAAAAATTATAGATACATTTGCAATGTATCAACATCCCCAAGCTTAACTCCTGCTCGTCCTCGAGTAGGTAAGTGATAAAAAGAAAGAATTTTTGAGGTGACATGCACCATCAAAGACTTGATCAAAGTATTTGCAAAACACTCAAAGCTGGGATCATAGTACTTCAATCATAACATGAAAGACAAAGTTCTAGCAATAAGCAAAGAAACTATGATGCAACATGAAAAGACACAAACAAAAGATTCATGAATAACAATGCTTTGCAAGACGTTTGTTTGTTCCACATAAAGAAAACATAGCATAAAAGTATTCAGCTTGTCCCTCAATAGAGTAGCAAATATAAATGCATAGGACACCTTCAAAGTTCATAAGAGTGACTAGATACAATAGTTTCAAACAAGCAATAACAAGTTATGCATCAATCAACTAGTCTTGGGACAATGCACATAGAACTAAGAATGACCACTATGCTCTCAAAGTAGGTGCATAAAGATAGAAGGTGGGGACTCAATATAATGGTGGAAGAAAAGCCCTTTGTAAAAGGAAGTAGGGATTCAAGTCTCATAAAGAGCTTCCAAAAATTATGGTACTTGTAGTTTTCAGCTCTCGTTGCCCCTATCATAAGCATCTTGAAGGTGATTAAGGTTAAAGTGACACAACTAAGAGGATATGCTTGACAAGTTATAAACCGAAATCTCATGCCCCTTACTTACGAAGACCGATCCTCATGCTACTCAAGTTTAGTCACGAGTAAGCTCTTGTCATTGTAAGTATATGTGTATCATTAAGTACCGCCAAGGGGGTACCCCTTGCACATGATACGGGAGCTTTCCCATAATCAAAATGAAAAGGCAAGTAGACAATGAGCATCTCAGCGATCTTTTTATTTGCTATTTGCATAGGTTTTTATTGAGGATGCTTCATAGAGTGCTCATTATGGTGATGCTGCAAGTTTCCACCATGATTAGGCATGGCTTAGGCTAGCGGCCTAGGCGTTTCTCTAACACACATACAAACTCCATGATCCTACAAGTTCCACTTTTATTTCACACCGCCGGGATCCGTAAGCAAAAGATCATAATATCAACGGGGTACAAAGTACAAGTGCAATGTTGAAAGCGTTCCCCATGAAACATGGTTCTGCTAATTTCAAATTATAAAGCACAAGCATATACGCAACAAAGAAGGACCCAATGGTTCAAGTTTATTAGAGGCAATAAAGTAAAGTGTGCCATCAAGTTCGTGAGAGCTTTAATCACTAGTTTTCTCATAACAAGTGGAAGGTAAACAAAAGCATGAATATACGTGGAATAGCATAAGCTAGTAGGTAGGTATGGTGGACTCTTTGGAAAAACTTGGTTTAGGGATTTGGATGCATGAGTGGAACTCATACTTGGTGGTGGAGGCTAGCAAAAGACTGGGAGCGACAAACTAAGAGAGCAATAATGGCCATAATCATGCAGAGCGACAAAACATCATTGATCAAAGCATAAAGTGATACTACAAGTTGAAAACTAAAGGATCAAAAAGGCTATGGTGACTTGAGATAGTCATAACATGGTGTGAGCATGCGCCAAGTCAACCCAAATAAAGCATCAAAGGAGAATACCACTATACTATGCTTTAATACGCTAAAATAACGCATGATTCATCCAAGGAACATTAAGCAATCTCAATTGTTTATAACAAGTCATGCTACAGCAAAGAATACTAAGCATAAAGCCAAAAAAATATCAAGCATGGCATGACAGAGCATAGGCCACGGTCAAAAACGAGCTCTTTTTACCACATAAGCATGAACTTTCCTACTCTTTTCCAAACCAAACCAATGTATGAAAGAAGGGGTCCAACCAACTTATTCAGAAAACTAATCAAACTAAGCAAACTAAAAACCAAAATGAAAACGAAAAAGAAGACGCTCCAAGAACAACACAACTGTGCATGAAACAATAAAAATGAAGTGTTTGGAAAAACCTGAGATTTTTATTGATGAAGAGGGGATTGCCTTGGGAATCCCCAAGCTTTGACGCTTGTACTTCTTGGATATTTTTTGGGGTGACAAGCGTGGCATCCCCAAGCTTGAGCTTTAGTCCATCCTTCATCTCATTACTTATTCCTTCCATACACCTGAAATTTTCCTTCATACAAAACTTCACACAATCTCATTAGCAACATTAGTGCACTTAAGATAAATAAGTCTCAAGGTTCAGTTCTAACACCAAATAAACTTCCATTAGAACACTAGCTACTGTAGCACTTCCCTCAAAAAGCTCAATTCCCCAAAGGAACTCAAGAAGGAACTAACAAGAAGCAAATGCAGAAAATGGCAGAAATCTGTCAAAACAGACCAGCAGGTAAAGACGAATTTTTTCGAAGACCTTATGTTGGTCAAATCAAAAAGTGCTGAACTAAATAAAGTTAGATAACAACCTGGGGCAGAAGCAAAAAACATTACAGCTCAATCCGACGTACAGAGCTCTCTCAGGAATCTTTACGGTGAAGCACAGAAATCTGTTTCGGGACAGCAACTTTCCCAATCATTACTTCACTCTCATTTGAGGTTACTCTTGGCACAAAAAGCAAATAAAAAGGATAAGGAGAGTTTATTACAGAGGTAATAACTTCCAAGACTCATCTAAAACTCTTGGGTTATCTCCCAACAAGTACTTTTCTTTAACGCCTTTAAGTTAGGCATAAGAATTTGAGAAGATGCTCTAATAGGAAATATGAATTGAAGTAAAAGAGAGCATCAAGAAGCAAATTCAAAACACATTTAAGTCTAACCCACTTCCTATGCATAGGAATCTTGTATGCAAATAAATTCACAAAGAACAAAGTGACAGGCATAGGAAGATAAAACAAAAGTAACTTCAAAACTTTCAGCACATAGATAGGTGTTTCATTACCATAAAAACTTCTACAACCATATTTTCCTCTCTCATAATAATTTTCAGTAGCCTCATGAATAAACTCAACAATATAACTATCACATAAGGCATGCTTTTCATGATCTACAAGCACTAGATCTTTATTATAAATATTTTCAAAAGAATCCTTGGGAACATAACATTCACCCTCCTTTGATAAGCATGGGGGACAATCAAATAATGTAAGGGATAAAGAGTTACTCTCATTAGAAGGCAGGCATGGGTAGATCCATTCTTCCTCCTTTTTTCCATCACTCTCCTCCTCTTTTTCATCTAATGAGCTTTCGGTTCAGCAATTTCATCTTCCATGGAGGTTCTAGCAGGCGGTGGTTCATCTATTACCTTAGCAGTCATAAAACTGTTCCCAAATAGGAAACTGAGTGAGCTATCCATAATGAAATAGTGATTGGAGCAGAGCTAGTCATAAAGGCAACTTAAGAAAGGAACTAATTTTTTTTGTGTTTTCTGAAGAACAAAACAAGCAAACAAAGCAAAAAGAAAACTAAGCAAAACAAAAACAACAAAGTAAAGAGATTGGTTATGAGGGACTTCCCTTGTGAAGATGTACTTGACTCCCCGGCAACGGCGCCAGAAAATCTTGATGCGCTCGACTTTCGACGTAGAGCTCGTTGGGAACCCCAAGAGGAAGATACGATGAATATAGCAGCAAGTCTTCCGTCAGTTATGAAACCAAGGTTTAATCGAAGCAGTAGGAGCAAGGAAACACCCCAAAGGTGTTACTAGCTGAGCTTTGGCAGGGCACACTACCGGTGCTAGTAGCAACGTGGAGACCTGCACAACACAACCACAGAACTTTGTCCCCAACTTGCGATGAGGTTGTCAATCTCACCGTGTTTTACGGAAAACAAAGGATTAAACGTATCGAATGGAAAGAAGTAAAAGTTTGCAGAAAGTAAACACAAAGAAGTAAACAGTTGCAGACTGTATGTAAAGAAAAAGGAACGGGATCCATAGTTCACTAGAGGTGGCTCTCCTTAGATAGATAACATGTTGGGTGAACAAATTACAGCGGGGCAATTGACAAACACCGAGAAAGCAATACATGCGTATACTAATCATCTTGACTCCTTTGAGACTTGATTGGGCATTACAACATAATACATAGACCGCCATCCAACTGCATCTATGACTAATAATCCACCTTCAGGTTATCATCCGAACCCCCTCTAGTATTAAGTTGCAAGCAACATATTATAGCTTTACGAACTGCGTGTAAAGTAAACAATACAATCGTTCTATGAACAAAGGATCGTTGTTTTCTCCCTAGTAGCAACATCACATCTAGTACCTTAGAGATTTCTGTCACTTCCCTAGATTACAAGAGGCATGAACCCACTATCGAGCATAAATACTAACTCTTGGAGTTGCTAGCATCTACTTGGCCAAGATAGCTACTAACAACGGAAAGCATGCAAGATCTCAAATAACAAAGACATGATAGAATCAATAATCAATCTGAAATAGCATCTCAATATCCATCGGATTCCCGCAAACACCACAAGTATGGATTACAAATAGATGATCTTGATCATGAACGGAGCTCATAAGATCTAAACATGAAAGCACAAAGGAGGAGAAACCAGCCATCTTGCTACTACATGGATCCGTAGTCCAAGGATGAACTACTCATGCATCACACCGGAGGCTTGCATGGTGATGAAGAAAGCCTCCAGGGTGAATTCCCCTCTCCGGCAGGGTGCCGCGAAGAGCTTCAGATCCCCCCAATCTAGGGACAGAGACGACGGTGGCTACATACTCTTTCGTGGATTTTGGATCGGGTGCCTAGGGTTTTCGTCCCGAGGGCAACTTATAGGCGGAAGGAGAGGCCAAGGGGGTGCTGGGGTCGGCCAGACCACCCCCTGGCACGGGCCAAGCCTGGCCGCGTGGCCAGGTGGTGTGGCCAGCCCCTGGCCCCTCTCCGTCTCGTATTCTGGCACTTGATCCCTTCCGGAAAAATAGGCACTTTCGCTTTTGTCCCGTCCAATTCCGAGAATATTCATTTTCTGACTTTCCTGGAACCAAAAACAGCAGAAAACAGGCAGCTGGCACTATGGCTCTTTTTAATAGGTTAGTCCAAGAAATCATAATAAAAGTACTCCAAAGTTGGAACAAAACACAAGAAAGTGGATAAAACTAAGCATGGAACATCAAAAATTATAGATACATTTGCAATGTATCACGCAGCAGCACATGGATGGTGTTGGGGATTCACAGAGGAGACCCATGGTGAGGCCAGGGAAACGACGATGTGCTGCAGGGAGATGATACCAAGGCTGAGAGGAGGCACAAGACGAAGAGGCCACGACAGCGTGACGTGGTGCAAAGGGCGGTGGTGAGCTCGGGCATGGCCCACATGGCGAGGAGGTTGGGACAGGGAGGCAGTTGCAGCTGGCGGGCTTGACGGAGAGGAGATCTCATGGCTGGGATGGCAGCGCTCGACGTAGCAGGCGACGACGCACGACGGACAGAGGATAGGCAGCGCTCGCGGGGCGACAAGGACACACGGCAGACAGCAGGACGTGTGGGGTCGCGTTGGTGTCCGGAGAGGAGGAAGCGGAGCGCTTGGGGCGACCGAAAGCGGCAGAACCATGGTGAGGAGGAAGGGTCGGGGGAAGAGAGGGCCACCGGCGGAGGGGGCTTGGGGATCGGGTGAGCAAGGAGGAAAGGGAGAGCGAGGGTGTGGGGTTGAGCAAAGAGGACCACAAGGTGCGGCCGGGGGGTTGTTGGTAGCGAGGGAGGGGTCACGTGTACGTCGCGTTGTGGGAGTGCATGGGTGTGTGTCGGGCTGGGGGTTGCGGTAGGTGCAGTGTACGCGGGGCGGGCAGCGTGTCGCGCTGGCGTGCGTGTGTGGTGTTCGGGGTGGGTGGCGGCTATGAGCCAGGGAGTAGATAGGGTGTGGTGGCGGTAGGGATGGTAGGGTAGGAGGCGGCTAGGGTTTGTAGAGGGTGGGATTAGGGTTTGGTGGCTATGGGCTGGGTGGCCTCCTGTTGGGCCTTCGGGCCTGGCCGTTGGCTGCCTGGCCCCCACAAAAAATATTATATTTATTTATTTTAATTTTAAAAGACTTTGTAAATAGTTTTTAGATAAATAAAAGATATCCGGAAACACTAGGATTTTGCATTTGAAATAAAGAGAGGGATAATTGTAGAAAACAAAATAGGGCTTTTAGCAAAATAGTTTTTGGGCAAATTATATGCATGCAAACATGGCGATGCTCAAATGCAATGTGGCATGATGACATGAGCATGCGGTCATGATGATGCACAAAGGCAAAACACAATGGTTTTCTAGTAGTGGTTTTACCCGGAGTGCTACAATTCAGCACCACTAACAATGGATCTCGCCCTCGAGATCTTCCTCATGATACGGGGAAGAAGGCCGAATGTCCGAATCTGCTCGCTTCGTGTAGATCCTCGTGACACCACTAATAAAGATTCTTGCTCCATCTTGAAATCATCGAGACCACCAACAAGAGGTCGTTGTTCACCTTCATTGAGATAACACTCTGGATAAACAAAAGACGAACGTAAAGGTCTCAAAATATAAGGCCACCTTTAACTTCTGTGAAAGGAGTGAAGTTGCATTGATCCACCAGTTCGATGTACAAGAGTGAACTGTAACAGTTGGGTAGGGTGATCAGTCCATCCGTAACCAAACTATTAACTCTGTACATGAAGAGGAAAATCATGCTACACAAATCTCAAAATTTGACTCAAGATCTTGACAACTGATGTCCGGAGAACAAAGGAGTGATGCAGTCTCTTTATCTGATTTGACGCAGATGATGTCGTCGCATTGGAAACCACCAGAAGATACAAAATAAATCATATGAAAACACACGATGATTAGGTTCTATGATGGTTTCATTGGCATGAACAACACATTCTCAAGGTATACTCCAACTTCACCAATGCTCGTCCTTCTCATATTTTTTTTCAATGATACGGATATTTGTCAAGGGGCACATATAGATAAAGAGTTCAAGGACAAAAAGATTGGATGAAGGGTACAACAAACAAGATGTAGATTAGATGATTGTAGCTCCACCGTTATAAAAGGGAGGAAGCGAGACCCTAAAGGTATGATGGAAACCCAACCACGAGGACTCGAAGAAAGGTCAGATAACATATTAAAAACACAGAGAGCTAAGAGGATAATAGCATAGGGGTAAGGAGTAAAAGCAGAACTAATCAGATTTAGACAACCGATTTTGCAAAATAGTTTTGACACTCTACATCAGCCATTAGCTAGGTTATCCTACAGGCTGGACTAGTGGGGTATCGCAACTGCTGAGCTGTGATACCACTTTGTAACACCCTCGAACCAGCCCTATGTAGATTTTAGCGATTCCTGCCAAACCCGCATAGAAACGATTCAAAGATGCCCACCAGGCACTTGCGTGCGGGTGGAAAACAAGGTAATATCATTACACAATAGTTCACGATGGAACCCACAAAACATATATATACAACAATGATTAAATGAGTCAAGAATATAGATATACAGTATAAAGATCCAAATCACCTTAAAAATGATCATCCGAGTACGGACAAGATGCAAATGGGCAAGAGCCCTAAAGAATAACCAATGGTGTCCATAACCCTGCCTAGGCCAAGATGGAAGGGTAGCCCTACTAACAACGTCAAACTTATACCTGTTAAACAAAATGGATTTCTATTCTCGTGCCCCTGGTTCGTTAGTTGTACTCAGTTTTCCCCAGCCGCTTAATTTTTCCTCACCTTTTCCCCTTTCCTTCTCGGAAACTCATCAAAGAGCTCCAACGGTAGCTGCCGTCAGGTTGCGTTGGCTGATGTGTGGGGTCACGCGGTGTGGGACCATGTGGGGTCGTTTGGTCAGGAACATGTTATGCTGACGTGTGGGGCCGCGCCATGTGTGACTGTGTGGGGACGGTTTGTTGGGAACACGTTACGTGGGACGTGGTGTGGGACCATGTGGGGCGCGTTTGGTGGTTACGTGCGCCCTGTCGCCTAAATTGGAAGTTTTTTTGTTATTTTTATGATTAGCCTTTTTAAGAGCATATTTTCCCATCTCTCTCGCTAACAGTTATGTTTTTTCTCCAAAAAGGTAGTGAATCTAAAGTAGCTTCTCTCTTCATTCATTGTTCCTTTTGGCCCTTGTTTTCCCCAATCTGGTAGCAAATCTAGAGCAACAAATCTAACCAGCAACCTAAATAAATGCAGTAAACAGAGAAGATGTAGATAAAGTAGCTAATATAGGATATATATATAGTACGATACTTAACGAGGTTCAACAATTAGGCTGCTCAGAAGTAGCAGCGGACAAGTTCAACACAGACAAGACAACAGAAGCTGCTTTATAGCAACAGTAATAGCACAAGATCAGTGGCCCCTCATGGCCTCTGCCTCCTCCCTCTAGCGCCTCCTCCACTTCTTGCTGCCTAGTCCCTTGACCTTGGGCACCTTGGGCTTGATCGGGGGCATGCGAACCTCCTCGATGGCCACCTTATGGAGGTTGCGGAGGTGAAGACCGAACGCCTGATGCTTGGCTTTGAAGCCATGGATGTTCACGGACTCGCCGCAGGTCCTCACATCCTCGACATGCTTCACGAGGGAGTTGAAGTCGGTGGCGTGGAGCCTCCTGGTGGTCCAGAAGGGGCACTTGTAGATGTCATCGGCAAAGAAGTTGTCGTACTGACCAGACATCAGCCTCCTCAACACATGAAGAGCCTTGGTGTCCTTGGACTCGTCGTCGCTGTGGACATCGCTGCTATCCTCCTATTGGAAAAAACAGTAGAGTGCAATAAGGACATGAATTAACCGATTGAGATCCCTTGATTATTCCCCAAATCTCAAACCAAATCGAATACTGATCCCAAACTCAAACAGGGGGATTCAGATACGAACAGGGGGAATCATCAAAATACGAACAAGGGGATTCATCGAAATACGAGATCTAACACAAGAGGATTAGCTACTATAAATATACGAACAACCGAACCCTAATAACATTCAATCTAGCATCCAACGATGGGAATGGGGGAAGAACAAGGGAAGGGGAGAAAACCCTGGTTACCTCTGACCATGGGTCGGTGATGCTGGTGTTGTAGGGGTTCTCCAGCCTTATGTAATCAACCTCCTCGTAGGGGTCCTAGCTGAGCGAGATCTACTCGAGACTGGTGGGGGCCTCCTCGTCGGCGGCCACGGCGGAAGCGGGGACGGGGGTTAGGATGGGGATGGTGGCTGCCATGGATGCCTCGATGGGGGCCTGTACAGCGACGGGGGCCTCCTCGACGGTGGCCTTGGAGGCACCGATGGCCACCGCGCCGTTCTTCTCCATCGCCGGCATGGTTGGGGTTTTCTTGGGGGTTTGCAGAAGGTGATGGGATAGTGGAGATGGTTGATTGAGCAAGTGAGTGATGAGTGGGAGTGAGGAGGCCTCTATAAAGGAGAAGCGAAGCAACGTTTCGTTGCACCATCGTGCACTACGTAACCATGTACGCTACTGCACCGTGCACGGCCACACGTGTCTGCTACTGCCCCGTGCACCGCACACGCGTACCATGAGTCACGTTTTTCCATCGTGTCTAACACTGGTGACTTAGTTGTCCTCAGTTTTTCCCTCGAGTGTAACACTAGCAGTTTGGTTGTACTCAATTTTGCCCTCTAGTACTAACACTATCATGTGCAATATACTCAGTTTTACCCTCCGGTGGCTGGTCAACATATTGTCAACGGATGGGCTTTAGCTAGCTAATTGAGTCATTTTATGCACAACAAATTCAAAAAGATCAAAACATAGTGGCATCTACCCAGGGAGTCTTATTATGTGACCTACCACCATAAGAAATGTATATAAATCAAGCTTTAACCTAAATCACCACTTCTCAAATCACCTACTATGTATGAAGGTTCATGGCTTTCTACTCAAGCCTCTTCCCAAAACATCCCTCCCCAAAACATAGTTTGTCTGAATGAGGCAATAATTGTCAAACTATTGTATATTTGAATTGCAAATAGTTTGATGTATGCTAATATATATTTTATTGTATAAAAGATGCATTTACAATTTTTTAAATCTCTTTCTATTTTCTATTTGAATCCCTTTTTTAGTTTTGCCCTTGGTTCTTAAGTTCTACTCAGTTTTGCCCTTGGTTCTGAAGTTCTACCCAGTTTTTCCCTCTCTTAGTCACAATCTCTCACACCTGTGATCATCTTGGTTGCTACGCTCTGATTGGTTGAGACAGTTGTCACACGGATTGTGCCCACCAACCATTGATCCTCTCTGATCTAGTGGACAATATAACCCCTATATCTGTTGGGGGTACCCCTCTAGCCATGCAAAATAACGAGTTTGCCATAGGTACATTAACTCCATAAACAAATGAATTTGAAGGGAATGTGTTCAAAGGTGTATAATTTGTGCATTACATTCCACTATATGAAAATGATAATCTCTCTACATTTTCTTAGCATAATATTATCACGTATTAAGTGTGATTTCAAAGTGTTCAAATATGTCTAATTTTCGTATATGCAAGTTTATACATTGCATTCCACTCTATGAAAATGGGGGATAAAATGATAATCTCTCAAAATTTTGCTAGCACATCATTATCTCATTATTAATTGCGATTTCATAGTGTTGAAAGGTTTAAAATTTTAGTATACTGAAGTTTATGCATTATATTTCACTCCATGGAAATGATAAATGATCAGGATTTTATTAGCACAACATTATCATGTCCTAAATGCGATTTCAAAGAGTTCAAAGGTGTATAATTTTCGTATATACAAGTTTATGCATAACATTCCACTATATGAAAATGACAATCTCTCAAGAGTTTCTTAGCACACCATTATCATGTATTAAGTGTGATTTCAAAGAGTCCAAACGTGTATAATTTACGTATATGCAAGTTTATGCATTACATTCCACTCTATGAAAATGGGGGAGAAAATGATAATCTCTTAAATTTTTGTTAGCACATCATTATCATGTATTAATTGCGATTTCAAAGTGTTCAAAGCTTTATAATTTTCATATATGCAAGTTTGTGCATTACATTCCACTCTATGAAAATGATAATCTCTCAACATTTTCTTAGCACAACATTATCACGTATTAAGTGCGATTTCAAAGAGTTCAAAGGTGTATAATTTTCATATATGTAAGTTTATGCATTACATTCCACTCTATGAAAATGGGGGAGAAAATGATAATCTCTCAAAATTTTGTTAGCACATCATTATCACGTATTAAGTGCCATTGCACATCGTTCAAAGGTTTATAATTTTCGAATACGCAAGTTTATGCATTATATTTCACTCCATGGAAATGATAAATGATTAGTATTTTATTAGCACAACATTATCATGTCCTAAGTGCGATTTCAAAGAGTTCGAAGGTGTATAATTTTCGTATATGCATTACATTTCACTATATGAAAATGAAGCTAGACAAAGGGCCGCCGTTGCTAGAGAAGAAGAAGAAAGGGGAGGAAACGACACAGACACGGGCTGGCTCGGGGTCCCATTGCAATGCCAACCTGGGTAAGCTATGGGTCCGGTGCTCACGTGGATAAGCTGTGGGTACGATGCTGACCTGGATAAGTGGAGAGAGGTGTCGACTACAAGAACCAACTGAACGCGGCCCCACTTGTCAGCATGTAACGGCAAGGCTCCATATAGGACCCGACAGAATGCGGCCCTACTTGTCAGCATGTAACGGCGAGGGTCCACTACGGGATCTGACTGCCCCGGTCCCATTTGTTAGCACATAACGGCAAGACTGACGGACAACGAGTTTTCATACCGTGTGAGTGTTTCGTACAAGGAGATGGGAAAAGGGGAGGAAAAGTTAAGCGGCTGGGGAAACTGAGTACAACTAACGAACCGAGGGTACGAAAACAGAAATCCCTAAACAAAAGGGGTGACGACAAAGGGCAAAACAAAAAGGGAGCGGTCAGTACTGAGGCTAGTACACGACGAGTCTAGAATTCAGTGGCTCTCGCCTACATAGGTATGGTGGACTGAAGCGGCAGCGAAGCATGCACTAAACAACCTATAGAGACTCGATATAACTATCGTCTATCAGAGACAGATAAGAAATATCTATTCGGAACCAACCTGTTACTAACACCAAACATACACATCCTGGTAATTCCCCCTCGAGACCAAACGAGGAAGTCATGTCGAGGAAACTCACACAGTTGGCAGTTTTATCCATTTATTCCATGGTGGTTTTCCAACTTACTAGTCATACCAGATCCATGTCAAATTATAATACTAGTGTTTATTTATTGTTGTCTATGATCGAGAAACTGTGCTCCAAGTCATCCATAACCGCAGACACGGCTTTTCAAAAATATTTAACCCTACAGGGATGCACCAAAGTATCCGCATGCACTTCAACCCTTGTTGTCAGATCCGATATGAGCAAGATCATGAACATACACCCAACGGTATGCGATGGGGGTTCAGACATGACGTTTCTGAGACCCAAAACAAGTACATGGGGGCCACCCCACTAAGATACCCGCAACGAGTCGGCTGGCTCCGAGACGGACCCAGGGTTTGTGTAGACGGCTGTAAAAGATTGGGAACCCGAAAGTCTGACTAGGCTTGTCGATACCATGGAAACATGTCACAAGTCCTGAACAGTACATGCACCTAAAGCGTAATCATAAATAAAGAAGTAAAGCATGGCATAAGTACATGATAGTAATAACACCCAAAACTAGTTTGTGGCCCCCAACATAGTACTTTGAAATCAGGTAGTAAGCCGACGGGGTGCCCACACACCCACCTATGGTTAGCACGCTCGATCTCGGAACAGGTGTCAAGAACTCCGGTCCTAGGTGGACACAAGTGGGCGGTTAAAAATCAAATATTGACTATTACCCACTGGTGCCTCTATATTATATCTATTTCCAGCATTTTAATTAACAAGTTATAATGAAAGCCATAATCATCTCCATCATTAAGCATGTGCCAACCTTCCATTAACGGTGGAACGACAACGATGTGAAGATGCACCTGAGCAAGCAACTACGACTCGCAAGACTGACTATCAATAAAAATATAGGCAATAGGATGTGTCCAAGGCAATATAATGGCTGCAAGGAATATAAAGGGTGCACAGAAACTAAAGCATCGTAACACGGACAACAATAGATCAATAGGAGGAAATAAAGACTATAAAAGCAAAATACATAGAAATGGGGAGATTGCTTGCCTGAGAAACATTGTTGAATATTCATCCAAAGAACGGGTCGAATATCACATCAAGTCAACGTCCTAATCCGTGCAAAGCACTAAAAGAAGCACCGGATGCACTATTTGATACTACGGCAGAAGATCGGGCGTGATGCATGCATGATGAATGACATGGCAAAGATGCAATACAATTAGGCAATATTAAGCGAAATTGGGGTCTCGATAGTTAATTAATAGGTTCATGGTGTCTAGGTACCCCACATTTTAAATGTTGACTTAACAAGGAAAAACATGGCATCGGTTCGCTATACAAATTTAAATGGAGCCAAGATAAAGATAAAAATGCCCGCATATATACTCATATTTAATTATGAGGTGAATTGGCATAATGCCCCCAAACCACAAAAATGTATGCAAACATGTACAATTTAGTATGCAACAAGTTGATATAACATTTATAAAATAGGTGGATTGGGGTCACACATCGGGGTATCGGCGATCTTGGTTTGGGTTCGACGGGGTTCATTCTCGATCTTTGGACTCTAAGAAGGAGAATTTGGCGCGGCGCCGAGTTCAGGATAGATCTTCGGATCCGGGGTCGAGGATCCGGATCTTCAGGGTGCGGCATCAGATCGGTCTTGGAATCCTAGATGGAGAGCTCGTCGTATGATGTCGGGGTCTTCGAGGGGCGCCCTGCATATTCTTTGGCATCAAGTCGGTCTTGTCGGTCTTGGTGAGATACCCGTAAAACTCGTATGACGGTGGTCACCAGAATCAGAGCATCACCAACCCATCTTCACAATATCAGTGCCAAAACATAGCACAGGAGCAACCCCACTAGTACTACAGGAAACCTGCACTAGCACCGAAACACCACGGCAGCAACACATGGACAGTGTTGGGGATGCGCAGAGGAGACCCGCGGCGAGGCCAGGGAAACGATGATGTGCTGCAGGGAGACGACGCCAAGGCTGAGAGGAGGCACAAGACAGAGAGGCCGTGGCGGCGTGACGCAGTGAAGAGGGCGGTGGCGAGCTCGGGCACGGCCCACGTGGTGAGGATCTTGGGGCGGGGAGGCGGTTACAGCTGGCTGGCTCGATGGAGAGGATAGCTCGTGGTCGTTGGGGGCGCTCGGCGAGGGAGGGCTGTCGGCGCTTGACGCGGCGGGCCAACAACACGCAACAGAGGGAGGAGAGGTGGCGGCCCTAGGGCGACGAGGACGCACGGCAGACAGCGAGACGCGCGGGGTTTCACCGATGTCCGGAGAGGAGGAAGGGGAGCACCTGGGGCGGCGTAACCACGATGAGGAGGAAGGATCGAGGGAAGAGAGGACAACCGACATTAGGGGCTTGGGGATCATGTGAGCGAGGAGGAAAGGGAGAGCGAGGACATAGGGTCGAGCAGAGAGGACCGCGAGGTAGGGCCGGGGGGTTGTCGGTAGCGAGGGAGGGGTCGCGTGTACCACGCGTTGTGGGAGTGTGTGGGTGCGTGTTGGGCTGGGGGTTGTGGTAGGTGTAGTGTACGTGGGGCGGGCAGCGTGTCGTGCTAGCGTGTGTGTGTGGTGTTCGGGGTGGGTGGTGGCTGTGAGCTAGGGAGTATATAGGTTGTGGCGGTGGGAGAGATGGTAGGGTGAGAGACGGCTAGGTTTTGGAGAGGGTAGGATTAGGGTTTGGTGGTCGTGGGATGGGTGGCCTCTGGTTGGGCCTTCGGGCCTGGCCGTTGGCTGCCTGGCCCCCATAATTTTTTTTATTTTAATTCTAAAAGACTTTGTAAATAGTTTTTAGATAAATAAAAGATATCCGTAAACATCGAGATTTTGCATTTCAAATAAAGAGACGAATAATTGTTGAACACAAAATAGGGCTTTTAGCAAAATAGTTTTTGGGCAAAATATATGCATGCAAACATGGCGATGCGCAAATGCAATGTGGCATGATGACATGCATACGGTCATGATGATGCTCAAAGGCAAAATACAACGGTTTTCTACTAGTGGTTTTACCCGGGGTGCTACAATTGTCGAAACCTAAGACACAACGTGATCATTCCCAAAATACATCCAAGGTTAATCAAATATTTAACAACAGATTATATAATACTCATCCAAGATTTTAGAAGTTCATTCATAATTTATCCAACATTTATGCATAATCCGTCCAAGTTACAAAGGTTCAGCACATCCATACATGATCCATACCAAATCCAGTAAACCCATCCAAGAAACTAGTGCTTTCATACCTATATCATCATAGATCCAACCAAGAAATCATTCAAAAAGCAAACTTTCATGCATGCTTGTTCAGTGGCATCAATGATTCAATCAAGATTCATAACCACATTAAAAGTTTCAATCCAAAACTAATGAAATGGCATGGATCCATAATAGATCCACAAACAATGCTAAAACCGCCATAAATGCTAAAATCTATATTCATAAACATCCAGAAACACAAATAAGACATCCAATGGACTTGAATGGATAAAACAGTAACCTATAAAGCTGTACAAGAGCAGGTTCTTGAATGTAGGTGGATCTAAAAAATCAATCAAAAGGAGAGAGGGTTATGCTAGACCGTGGGTTAAGTAATTATTTTTTGGGAGGGGGGCAAAATGAAAAACTATTAGATGCTTTGACGAGTGGACTGTTTACTGAATCATGAAGAAAATGAGTGGCAAATATATTGTTGACTGGGTCCAATTACATGAGGGAAATCCGCATTTCGCTAGAAGCAACACCAAAGCTATAGAGAGCTTGGCTGAGCGACAAGTTGTAGGAGCAACATGCAAAACACGATGTATGCAGTTGTTTTTAGTATTAGGATTAATTACTAAGTCACTTATGTTATTTGCTACATTGTTGTAGTGACTAGTAGACATTGCTCATAATCTTGCTATTTTGTTGTCACAACGCAGCTATTACAAGTAGATACCTTCCCTTATACAACCGGGATCGGATTGAATCCAATGTGATTGTAATAGATGATCAAAATCATGGATTTTGATCCAAACTAAAGGACATGAAGGCCTTCATCACGTTCAACCACATATTCATTAGAAGAATACTCATAGTATGACCTAGATCTGAACTTCCTTGCGCTCATATCGACCGTGATCTCTTTGTTGCTTCCACAAGAGTTCATATTGGCAACATGGGGCAACCTATTTCTAGGAATCCTCATGGATATTGCCCCACCACTCCTTGCAGTGCCAACCCTCTTCAAGCATTTCAAAAGGAAGAACATGTTTGTCAAAGACGCACCAACACTTGGATTATTGACCTGATGCATAATATAAATGCAGACATTGCTAGACAACTTCTTCAGGTGTGGCACTTTCTAAAAGATGCTTGATTGCGGCTTAGGATGCTCAGCATGCCTTTGTCCGATCATTGTAGGAGTGAGTTGCAAGCCGTTTGACATGGTGCGTGGCCTGATTGCGGTGTGCATGGTGTTGTAGCCTTTGAGCGGCTTGCTTCGAATCATTCTATCTAAATACACAAGGCATGTAGCTTCCATGTTCTTAAAAAAATGCTAGATGTTGCCAACACAATCACATGGAAATCAACTACATCTGGATGCTACACCGCTTGTTCCACATATCATCACAGATTTCAGGACCGTTATCCCTCCATATTCAAATGCATTGTGTAGAATCAATGACTGTTGCATCGCTATAAATTCTTGTCCTACATTCTTCTTAGAACATGGTAGTGTGTGCCCTGGTCGGCTTATGCATTGAGGATGGACAAATAGATACTTTTGCAATGGATATACACTTTTAAATGAGGAGGGTATATGGAAAGATTTCCTATACAATAAATACCTCCAAATAAAACACTTGCATGAGGTGGAAAAGGCTTATGGGTGTAAAGGAGAGCTTCTTTAGTAGAGGTTCTTTTGTTGTGGGGGATGAGTTGATGGCTCGTTTCTAGGAAGATACCTAACTAGGTGACTCTCCCTTACTTCACCAATACCCCTCTCTATATAACATTGCGCGACAAAAAAAGGTTTCGTCCATAATGTTCTGAATGTGATTCTGCTAAATATAGAATTTAGATGAAATTTAACGGGAAACAAGGGGAACAAATGGTTACACTTATAGTTCAACGGTTGATGTTAGTTCTCTTATCCCCAGAACCCTATTATTTTTATTTAAATGTTAACAACTTCAAGATCCTTCACGGTTAAATCTATGTATGCGGATCTAATTAAGTGCTCAACAACCCAACTAGTTTCTAGGAAGATACACTAGGCTTTTCCGTAAATACCTTTGGAAGTAAAAGGTGCCATTAAAGATTAAGCTCTTTATGTTGTTTCTTTATTGAAAGGTCTTGTTAACCAAATAAAATCTCGAAAAGTGTAAATGGAATCGATGTAAAAATTGTGTTTTTTTTATTCGGAGGAATCTATCCATCATTTATTTATCTCATGTCCTTTTACTCGTCTTGTTTGGAAGATTTTTCATTTTATGTTTAATTTACCATCACTAACTAATATTGAAAATGTGTTTGGAAATTGGTTGAATGGGGTCGATAAAATTAATAGAGCACATATTTGTGTGGGAGGTGTGCTTTCTTTGAACTATTTTGACTTGCAGGAATGACTTTGTTTTAACATGACTGGAAAAAATGTTAATTGTTTGCAGGTCATTCATAAGATCTGCCATTTGGTGTGTGCATGTTCTTTTATTCCCCTGAGGGCTTGTTTGGATGTACCGGGAGTTTTATCCGCGGGAATCAAATCACGATCAGGAATCCACAAAAACAGTTTAAATAACTGGGATTTTATTCCCCACCTCCCTACTAGTGGATTTATTTCCCTAGGAAAAGACTGGGTTCCCCTCCTACCAAACAAGCCCAGAAGGGGGGGGTAGACAGGGTCTATGGATACTAGATGCAGTCATATGAAGACGGTTGCATGAGTTATCTACACCCAACCTGGCTAGCGGCATGGTAATGGATTAGATTTTGCCTAAACGCTTTGCAATGTTTATTTTTTGCTGGGTTGTTTTTGTGGCCACTTTGAGTGATGATTATTAAGAATTCTGCAATAAAATTGCATCATTTGATGAAGATCCCAGGTTTTTATTCCCCGTTTCAAAAAACAAATAACTATGAGCTATCTCGAGTCCTTTTTGCCCTTATTCCGCCTCTGCCTTATGGGTAAACAGGCTTGGCTAAGGATCTCATGCTGGAAAGAATGTGACAGTTTAACCCAACGTCCTGGAGATCCATCTACAACATGGAGGGTCTTTGGTCCGTCATCATCTTGAGCTAGCCTACATGAAACCAAAGGGGATTAACTCACTTAGATTTTTGGCAACGTGCAAGATTTGGCTTGAAAGAAATCAGCATACCTTCCAATGAAATATCTTGCTAGTCGCCCTTGCAATTATAAGATTTTTGGAGCTACAAACATCTAGTTGCACTAGTAGAAAAAATGCCTTTCGTTTGGGAGCGCCCCAGAGTATTTTTCCTGGTCGTGCCACGAACCGGGACTAATTCCAGCATTCGTCCTGGTTCGAGTGGCTGAAGAATTGCACGGGAGTCAGGGCATTCGTCCCGGTTCGTAAGGGAGTATTCGTCCCTGTTTGTAACACAAACCAGGATGAATAGTCTGCCAATAATAAATACGCCGCCCCAGCTAGCCCCCCTCTGTTTTTTTCTTGGTGAAGGATGTGAGGTGTGTGTGCTAGTTTTTTTTCCTATGCACATGAGGTGTTCGATGAAATGCCTGAGGGAATGATGTCACTTGATTTCACAGACAAAAAATGGTATGAGGTGCCCGAGCCACACTTAAACTTTCTCCTCTTTATTTCCTCCTCGATCGAGGTTAGGAAGCTTATCCTTTCATATGTCATTGATACAATAATGCATGTGTCGATGTAAAGTGGTCATTTGACTATTCATGATGTTCTGTAATGGTTTTTGATAAAGTTAATTATATGATGCAGATGAACCGGCGGGGATGGATGTACGCTGACCAATGCACTTTCGAGTATATTAAAGGCGTGGATAAATTTATCGAGGTGCCTAAGGCAAACAAAGAGAATGGTTTTATGTGTTGTCCATGTGTTGAATATTGGAACGCCAAAGAATACTCTTCCTCGAAAATACTTTGCGGTCACCTGGTTCAAAGATGTGTCATGTCCAGCTATAATTGTTGGACCAAGCATGAAGAAATAGGGGGTTATGATGGAAGACAATGAAGAAGAAGAGGATGATGACAACTATTGTCCTATGTTCCCTGAATGTGGTGATACTGCAATGGAAGACAATGAAGAAGAAGGAGGTGAAGAACGAGCATTAGATGAGCCCGCTAATGATCTTGGTGAGGTCATTTCTGATGCAAAGCGAGCTGTGAAACAGAAAAGGAGAAGTTGAAGTTGGAAGTCATGTTATAGGATCACAAAAAATTATTGTACCCAAATTGCGAAGATGGCAGCAGAAAGCTCGGTACCACACTGGAATTACTGAAATGAAAGGCAGAGACTGGTTTATCTGACAAGGGATTTGAGAAGTTACTGAAAATAATGAAGCCGAAGCTTCCAAAGGATAATGAATTTACCGAGAGTACGTACGAAGCAAACAAGACTCTCTGCCCTTTAGGATTAGATGTGCAGAAGATACATGCATGTATTAATGACTGCATCCTCTACATTGGCGAGGAGTACGAGAATTTAGATAAATGTACGATATGCATTGCACTGTGGTATAAGATCAGACGAGATGACCCTGGTGATGTTGCAGGCGATGACGAGCCCCCAAGAAGAGGTTTCATACTAAGGTTATGTGGTATGCTCCTATAATACCACAGTTGAAACGTATGTTCAGAAACAAAGAGCATGCCATGTTGTTGTGATGGCACAAAGAAGACCGTAAGAAAGACGGGAAGTTGAGACACCCTGTTGATGAGTCGTAGTGGAGAAAAATCGAGAGAGATTTCCTGGAATTTGCAGGTGATGCGAGAAACTTATGGTTTGGTCTGAGTACAGATGGCATGAATCTTTTTGGGGAGCAGAGCTGCAGTCACATCACCTGGCCTATGACTCTATGTATCTACAACCTTCCTTCTTGTTTGTGCATGAAGCGTAAGTTCATTATGATGTCAATGCTCATCCAAGGCTTGAAGAAACCTAGCAACAACATTGATGTGTACCTAAGGCCATTAGTTGAAGAACTTTTACAATTGTGGGGAAAACCAGGTGTACGTGTGTGGGATGAGCACAAACAGGAGCCATTTAACCTACGAGCGTTGCTTTTTGTAACCATCAATGATTGGTCTGCTCTTAGTAACTTTTAAGGACATATAAACAAGGGATACAAGGCATGCACACACTATTTAGATGAGACTGAACCTACATATTTGCATAAATGTAATAAGGTTATGTTCTTGGGGAATTGTCGATTTCTTCTGACCAATCATCCTTTAACAAAGAAAGGAAAGATTTCAAAGGTGAGGCAGATCACTGGAAGAAGCCTGACCTCCCTACGGGTGATGATGTATTTGGTATGGTCAAGAACATAGAAATAATCTTTGGATAGGGTCCTAGTGGCCAATCTATTTCGAACGACATCGCTACCGGACACGCGCCCATGTGGAAGAAGAAATCTATATTTTGGGAGCTACCCTATTGGAAAGTCCTACGTGTCCGCTCTTCAATCAACGTGATGCACGTGATGAAGAATCTTTGCGTGAACCTGCTAGGCTTCCTGAGCATGTATGGAAAGACAACAGATACACCAGAAGCACGGGAGGACCAACAACGTATGAAAGACCCAAAGAACATGCATCCACAGAACAATATGGATAAATGGTGTCACTTAAGTCCTGCCAGCTACGCTCTTACCATATCAGGGAAGGAATTCTTTTTTGAAGTCCTTTACAGTATCAAGGTACAATTTGGCTTCTCGTCTAATATAAAGGGGATAATAAATATGACAGAGAAAAAAATTTAAAACCTGAAGTCTCATGAATGTCACGTGATTATGACGCAGTTGCTTCCAGTTGCATTGAGGGGGCTTCTACCGGAAAATGTTCAAGTACCCATTGTGAAGCTATGTGCATTCCTCAATGCTATATCTCAGAAGGTGATCAATCAAGATATTCTGACAAGGTTACATAAGGATGTGGTCCAATGTCTTATTAGTTTTGAGTTGGTGTTCCCACCATCCTTCTTCAATATTATGACGCATCTCCTGGTTCACCTAGTCAAAGATATTGCCATTCTTGGTCCTGTATTTCTACACAATATGTTCCTATTTGAGAGGTTCATGGGAATCTTAAAGAAATATGTTCATAACCTTGCTTGGCTAGAAGGAAGCATCTCCAAGGGCTATGTAACAGAGGAGGTCATTGAGTTCTTAAGACGATTGGTGTTCCTGAATCGCGATATCAGGGGAGACTGAGTGAAAAAGGCACACTGGGAAAGAAAGCAATGATATGTAGGGATGGGAAATCTTTCACTCAAGCACACTACACGGTTCTACAGAATTCCACCTTGGAAGCTCCGTATATCGGGGAACACAAGAATATTGTACGCTCCAACAACCTAGGAAAGCCTGACTCCTGGATTAGATATGAACACATGAAGACTTTTGGCAGTTGGTTGCGATCACATCTCATGAATGACACCACTATTGGAGATTAGCCCTACTTGTTGGCCGGGTCGCCATCTTCTACTATATTGAATTTCCAAGGGTACGAGATAAATGGGAATACATTTTACATCATCACCCAAGATAAAAAGAGCATCAACAAAAATAGTGGTATCTGCTTTGATGGAACAGACGAGAATGGGAAAAAGGACACATAGTATGGTTACATAGAGGAGATATGGGAACTTGACTATGGAGTTTCTTTTAAGGTCCCTTTGTTTCGGTGCAAATGGGTCAACCTGAATGGAGAAGGGGTAAAGGTAGACCAGTTGAACGGAATGACAACAGTGGATCTCAACAATCTTGGTTACAAAGATGAACCATTCGCCCTAGCCAATGATGTGGCTCAGTTTTCTATGTGAAGGACATGTCCTCCATACCAAAATAAGAAAAAATAAGCAAAAAAATACATCACACGATGAGCCAAAGCGTCACATAGTTCTTTTAGGGAAAGGAAACATCGTGGGAGTCGAGGACAAGACAGACATGTCAGAAGATTATAATAAGTTCGAAGAAATTCCGCCCTTCACAGTGAAAACTGACCCAAGCGTCCCGATTGGTTAATTTCACATATTAGGGAGAGCTAACTAATTTCACAGCTAGATCAATACGCCGGAGAGCTAACTAATTTCACATATTAGGGAGTGCCTATATGACGAGCTCATGGAAGATGCCTGAGGACTGGATCCTTCAGCATCTCCTACAAGCTCGCCATAGTGGTGTCCCTGCTCTCGCACACCGTCTTATTTGTAGTTGATAACTTTAAAAGGATGCCTATTTATAGATTTAGCAGCACAACATAGTGTCGATACTCACGACATAATGTCGACACTCACCCCTATCATAGTGCCGCCACCCACCAAAATAGTGTCGCCACTCACTGGAATAGTGTCGCCACTCACTGGCATAGTGTCGCCACCCACTGAAATAGTGTCTCCACTCACTGGCATAGTGTCGCCACCCACCGAAATACTGTCACCCCTTAAGCCCCGATTGGTTTTTTCAACCAGGGCTAAAGATGGAGTAGAAAGTTTATGATAGTGTGCCCATAATGTGCTGAATTGTGGCATAGTTTGTGATACTGTGCCCATATTGTGCATGCATATGCATCTTGTGATGGCTAACAATGTTGCGGGAGGAAGTTTTCTTTTTTGTCACACGAAAAAGCCATTTTCCATTTTCCGAGCGCCAAAAACGGGGCATTTTGTGAAGCAGCCACCAAAAATGCTAATTCAAAATTCTACCACCCCATTTTTCAAAAATACTAGACCAACTTGCATGGACGGTCTCCTAACCAGGAGATCTCAAAACATTCCGTCCTCCCGAGTGAAAAAGAAAAATATCTGTCGAATCGGCAGGAAGTGGGTCTGGTTTGAACTACAGGCACATAATCTAATACTCGTGATTTAAAAAAAAATCATTTTTAGACTCACAATATGATGTTTCTTCAGAGATCCAATACAAGTTTTAACGAGGCTCAGCCCCTATCTTCATGCCCACCGTTTTGACCATAGTTTGAAACGGGAAAATTTTGAAACAGGCATAAGAAATTCAGAAACGGTCCGAACAATGTAAATACTTCGCGTGGTGTCATATTATGTGACATAGTTGCAAGGAAAAATACCAAACTTGGTATATTGATTATGTCTCAAAAAATTCACAAAATAACCTATCATATTCGAGGTTTCATGGTTCGGTCCAAATGACCAATGTTATATGCAGAATCGCTGCATAGTTTGTGATAATGTGCATATATTGTGCATGCATGTGCATCTTGGAATGGTGAACAATGTTGCGGGAGGAAGTTTTCCTTTTCGTCGCACGAAAAAGCTATTTTCCATTTTTCAAACACAAAAAACAAGGCGTTTTGTGAAGCAACTACCAAAATTCTAATTCAAAATGCTACCACCCCATTTAAAAAAAATATTAGACCACCTTTCATGTACGATCTCCCAACCAGGAGATCTCAAACCTTTACGTCCTCCCTGGATGAAAAGACAAATATCCGCCGAATCGGTAGGAAGTGGGTCTGGTTTGTACTACAGGTACATGATCTAATGCTCGTGATTTTTTGAAAAAAATCATTTTTTGACTCACAATATGATGTTTCTTCAGAGATCTAATGCAAGTTTTAACGAGTCTCATCCCCTGTCTTCATGCCCGCGATTCTAGTCATTTCCCACCGCTTCCCGCCATGTTTTCCCGCCCTTTCTCTCTAACCAGGGCTTTTAGTCTCGGTTGGAGCCACTAACCGAGAGTAAAGATATTTCCCGTCATTTACCACCGCTTCCCGCTATGTTTTCCCGCCCTTTCCCTCTAACCAGGGCTTTTAGTCCCAGTTGGAGCCAGTAAACGGGACTAAAGATATTTCTTGCCGTTTCCCACCGCTTCCCGTCATGGTTTCCCGCCCTTTCCCTCTATATCTGGGCTGACCGCGCCATAGCTATCCACACATGCACACCTCTCTCTCTCTCACAACAATGAACACCGCATACTGGGCCATTCTGACACCCGAGGAGACCGAGGCGTTGTGCGCTTCCAGCTACCCATGCCTGCCGAGCTACCGGTTGCCCGCTGACTAGATGATGAGCGTTGGAGGAGTTCCTATCCCTCCTGTGCCTCAAGGTTTCGCCCGCCAGGCAGCCATCACGAACCACTTCTACCTAGAGATCACGACAGAGCAACAGATGGATCCCCATTGCACTACTAGAGAAAAGGCTATAGGAGACATCCTTATAGGAGGCGCATTTAGACCATATGCGCCTCCTATAAAATAGACGAGGCGCAATGCCTTATCATGTGCCTCTAGTATAAAAATAGGCGAGGCGCATATTATTAGGATGCACCTCCTGTAATTCATGTACGGATGAAATATGGCAGCCCCAGATTATGTGAGACGCATTCTACTCCATATGCGTCTCGAGTAGTTCAAATACTTGAGACACATATGGAGCAGATGCGCCTCTAGTAAGTTGTGTGGGCCCAGTTGTGGTAGGTGCCAAAATATAGGAGGCGCACCAGCAGATATGCACCTCAAGTATTTTCCAATACTGGAGGTGCATATGGAGTAGAATGCGACTCGAGTAAACAGATCCCACCCCCGGATCGCCTTTTAAGTTTTGTAAAAAAATTAACAAAAATGATAAAAACTTCAAAAAAAAATTCCTTTGAGTTGTAGTTAGATTTTAGGGTATAGTTCTAGAAAAAATTGAAAAACATGAATTTTGATGTATTTTACAAAAAAGGTTATGGAACGGTAAAACGGCCCTAACTTTTGCATACGATGTCAAAAAAAAATTAATATATCAAAATGATCGTCTCAAAATTTCCTAATGTGCGGCGTCCACGCCCACAGCCCTGCCGTGAGCACCTCCAAAGCAAGCCAGCCTGACCGTAGCCTCTCCTGTCCATGGCAGGCCCATCTGGCCACCGCGACCCAGATCGGGCAGACCCAGGTGCCGCCGGGAGTAGCCCACTGAGAGGGGAGGAGAGTGCACAATGTTGCCTCATCCCGCTGGCCGGAACCCACCCACACTGCCGGAGGGGAAGAATGTGTCACCGTCGAGCCGCTGCAAGCCGCGCCCACCCCGTGCAGGCCCCCTTGCGAGCGGAGAAGAAAAGGCTCGCCACCACCGGCACTGCGCGGGCTTCGCCCGGTGGCGCATGTCGTGGGAGTGGTTAAATAGGGGAGGGGCGCACCCCTTAGGTCTTTTCCCCTTTCCGCGCCCCTCTGCCTCTAGTTCTTCTTCGTCGTCTTCTCCCGCGACGGCGCCGCCGCCACCGCTTCTAAGTAGCAGCACCGCCGCCGCACTGCTTCCACACGTCTCTGTGTCGCCGCCACCGCTGCACGCCTCCTCCGCCACGGGTCGCTGTCAGTCTAGGCCGTTGCCCCCCACCGCCGCTAGCGCCAGTGAGGGCAGCGAACTTGAGATGACAGAGGAGGAGCTCGCCATCACCGAGCTGGAGATGGAGTAAGACGCCATCGCCACGGACCGTGGTGCGTGGACCGGGTCCTGGGTCTGCCAGGACGACCTGGACTGGCTCTACCGCACCAGACGCATCCCCACCGGTGTCACCGCGCGCCTAGTCTCCGCCGAACTCGCCCCCTCACCCAATCCGGGTGAGTATGTGGTGTTCTTGTCACACTTCCAGCGGGGGTTCGGTTTGCCGGTCAGCGATTTCTTCCATGATTGGTTAAGCACTTACGAACTCCAGCTGCACCACCTTCCTACCAACACAATCACCTCTCTTTCTGCTTTCGCCTCCACGGTCGAAGGCTATGCCGGATTATGGCCCACGAAGGAGCTATGGATCCGGTTCTTCGGCCTTCGTCGTAATGTAATTCCGAACATTCAACTTGATCCGGAGGACAAGCAGCTCACGCAATTTGGGGCTGCGTCCATCTCTCCCCGGAGGCTATCCGTCTTTCCCTGAGTCACCAGGCTGGATTCCTGCAAGGGATGGGCCTGGACTTTCTTTTATGTTCGAAACAAGGGCACTGAAGATTTGATCCGGCTGCTCCCCTATGCTCTGGGCCCTCCTAACCCGGAGTTGTGGGACGCTGTCCCCAAGAAGTCCACGGCCTTGGCCAACTAGGTCAATAAAAGGTTCGTGGAGCTGAAGAAGCTCGGGTTGCGCAACGAGGACGCCATGATCACGTTCGTCCGCAACCGGATCTCCCCCCTCCAGAAGCGCACTCACAAGGTGTGTCACATGAGCTGGGGCCGCGACCCCAACCGGACCTCGTCCTTCGAGTTGAGCAACACGGAGATCTATCGCCGGGTCAAGGCCCTCTTCACCACCCACAAGGACTTCTCCTCTGAGTGGATGTGGGGAATTGAGCACTTTTGCCGTGATAGGCTTCCCCCCTTGGTAAGCTTCGTGGCGCAAACTTGCTCTGGATTAAGTAATATGTCATTCACTGCTGTATTTTTAACTCTGTTTTCTGTTCTTTTCCTCAGCTATTCCTTCAGCAAACCCTCGAAGATGGCACCGATCCCACTCTTAAGTGGGCACCTAACCGGGAGACCTCGGACGAGGAAGAGCCGGATCAGGAGATGTTCCTCCCAATGACCGACGCTACGAAGCGACCCACCGGTAAACTCTCTTCCATTAGAGATTGGCCTAATGATGAGGATGACTCGGATGTTGAGGTGATGGAAGTTGTTGACGCTGTCCCCCTTTCTTATGCTTTTCCGGCATCAGCTAACCCCGGTGGGCAGATCCACGAGGACCCTCCCCTCGCCGTGGGTGACCCTGATCCGGTAGCGCCGAAGAAAAAGTGGGGAGCTACATCAAGTTCTTCCTCCGGACCTTCTCAGCCCGCCAAAAGACGAAAGAAGTCCGGAGACAAAACCGCCTCCAAGCCAGCAGCCAAGGCACCAGCACGAAGGGCTCAGAAGCCCAAGGAGCCCCTAACCTCGGATGCGTAAACCTATTTTCCCTCTGCAACTTACTCTTCCTTTTATTGTTGTAGTTTCTCATCCGACATTGTTTGATTCGGCAGGACCGCGGTGGATGTCCCCCAGAGTGGATCTAGCATTGCTTCGTCGCTCCGACTCAGCCCCTCTCCCCCTCGTGGCGACGGGTCAGCTCGTTGAGCCCTATTCCAGAGGGTTCTACGGCTGCTCCGGGTTTTACTCCACCTCGTCAAGAGGGGGGTAACCTTAGAGCGGGGGAGACTGGCCCAACCGAGGCAGCGGCATCCACAAATTCGGCTTCACTGCAACCAGCAACTACTGAGACTACCTCGGCACCAGCACCAACTCCAGCACTAGCACTAGCAGCAACTCCAGCACCAGCACCAACTCCGGCACCAAGAGCACCAGCGCCAAGTCCAGCAGCAAGAGCACCAGCGCCAAGCTCCTCCGCCTCGTCCGGGACTTCTTAGTCTCGGTGAGAAAGTACCCAAACAGCTCCTAAAGAGAAATCCGCTGCAACTTCTTCCTCCTCCCAGCAGCCCAAGGGCAAAAAGGCCCCTAACGCCACTAGGATAGCGTTCGTCGAGGCTGGACAACGCACTCTCGCGTCCATGCTTCCCAAGAAGCCTCCAGCACCGAAGGACGCCCCTGCCGAGCCAGCTGATGCGCAGCAACTTGTTCTGCACACCAGCCCGGCCCTAGCCCTGGTTGAGAGGAAGGAGGCGCATGCGAAGGGCTTGGTGGCGCCCCATATGCCCACCGGCGAGCGATACCCTCCGAGCCTGATTGAATTCATCATGAATTGGAACAAGGCGGAGTTCGTTCACGACGACGATCTTCCGGAGAACTTTGGCCCCGCTGAATTCTCTGCTCAAATGAACATAGCCGCTAAGGCAATCAACCTCGTGGGTCGGATGATGGAGGTACGTTACTTGTTTTCCTTAGCCAGTTGTAGATATTAGTAATATAACCATTAGTCCCCGAGCCTCCCGGGGAGTAACTTGTTACTCGGCCGGATGCTCCTTAGAAAACTAAAGTAACTCCTTGATAACTTCGAATCTGCACATTCCTAGATCCGGGTTAAGTTCTACTTGGCCAAGATCTTGTACACTTCAAATATGCACACACCTAGAGCCAGGTTAAGTTCCACTTGGCCCGGATCTTGTACACTTTGAATATGCACACACCTAGAGCCAGGTTAAGTTCCACTTGGCCCGGATTTTGTACACTTCGAATATGCACACACCTAGAGCCGGGTTAAGTTCCACTTGGCCCGGATTTTGTACACTTCGAATATGCACACACCTAGAGCCGGGTTAAGTTCCACTTGGCCCAGATTTTGTACACTTCAAATATGCACACACCTAGAGCCGGGTTAAGTTCCACTTGGCCCGGATTTTGGACACTTCGAATATGCACACACCTAGAGCCGGATTAAGTTCCACTTGGCCCGGATTTTGTACACTTCAAACATGCACACACCTAGAGCCGGGTTAAGTTCCACTTGGCCCGGATTTTGTACACTTCGAATATGCACACACCTAGAGCCGGGTTAAGTTCCACTTGGCCCGGATTTCGTACACTTCGAATATGCACACACCTAGAGTCGGGTTAAGTTCCACTTGGCCCGGATTTTGTACACTTCGAATATGCACACACCTAGAGCCGGGTTAAGTTCCACTTGGCCCGGATTTTGTACACTTCGAATATGCACACACCTAGAGCCGGGTTAAGTTCTACTTGGCCCGGATTTTGTACACTTCGAATATGCACACACCTAGAGCCGGGTTAAGTTCCACTTGGCCCGGATTTTGTACACTTCGAATATGCACAAGGCTAAGTTATATCTTTGTACTCTTTGCAGGTGACCACCAACCGCCGGAGCGTTGAGTTTCAGCGCCTCCTGGATACTCATAAGATGCTGCGCGCGAAGCAAACTGCACTTCTCACAGAATACGAGAAAAGGGGTAAATTTCTTCCTTGGCATTTCTCCGTTTTTCTTCATCCTCTTCTGCCGAACTAACCTATCATTCATTTTCCGCAGCTGGGGTGGAGGCTGAGAACAAGCTTATGAGGAAGAATCTGGATCAAATCAAGGGTAAGTTACTTTTGTCCGATCCTGCTACGCTTTCCATCTTCTTTCCTCCTTGGCTCGGCAAACATTCATACCTTGGCTTTGCCGGGTCAATACACTATTTCAGCATCTCTTGAAGATAGTGTGCCCGTGCCTGATATGATGCTTCATTTTCTCGAACAAGTAGGACAGCATCAAGCCGAGCTCAAAAAGAAAGACGATGAGCTCGCCCTCCTTCGGACCAAGGATGATGAGATCGCCAGGCTCAAGGCTGAGATGGAGAAAATAAAAGCACACGCACCAGTCCGAGCTCCAAAAGGTTGGCCAGGATTACACTGAAGAGCGCGAGCGCCTCAATCTCCAGATCACCATGGACCAGGATCTACTCAAGGAGGCCGACACTAAGCTTAATTCGGCGAATGCTGAGCTTGTGCAGCTTCGCAAAAGACGCGATGACTGCACTAGGGAGTTGACTCGGATCCTTAGCCATATATCACGTAAGCTCCTTTCCCTTATCCGACATATTTCTCCGGGTTACTTCACATGTCTTTTCTTTACCTGCTTCTCTTGTCTCGTTTTTAGGCAAATTTCCTGAGGGCACTGCCATTGCGAGCACCGCTGTTGCTGATTTCCGCCGAGAGAGGGGTACTCCCGTTTCTCCTGGCGGTGAAGAAATTCCCTATGACCTGGAGGACCTGTTTGTCAGCCTGTCATCTCGCGTGGAACTCCTCAAGAACTATGGCAAGGATATCCTTGATGTTGCAGTCCGAATCTTCAACACGTTCTGGCCTGGAGAAGACACTCCGGAGACAACCGCAATTCTTGTTGAAAAGCTGATGGAAATCGAGACCCAGCTTGACCTTTGGAGAGAGTCCGCTGGACGCGGTGCAGCTGATACCGTTCTTCACTACGTACTCACGTGGTATGAGAAGATCGATCTCAACCTCCTAGCGTGCATGCGCACCGGATCCCCATGGACGAATGACCCGGAGTGGGTAGCTCGGTGCCAGGCTAGCGCCCATAGCCTCATCGAATATGCTCCCATTCATGAATGGACTGAGGGACCGAGCTTCCTGGAAGCCACTGGTGATGAAGATGTTGAGAACGTCGAAAATGGCTCGGACGAGGATGAAGAGGATGATGCCTCGGATATCGAAGACGGCAAAGATGACGCAAAAATTCCTCCTCCTGCTGCCCCTTGAGTGAAAACACCTTAAAATTAATCAGATCCCCGGTATGCCGGGTGGAGTTGTATCCAGTACACATGTGATATTTTGCTACTAAGTTTCTTATACCGGATTAACTTGGGCATAGTCCCCGAGTTGCACTTTCTTGTTCATTCAATCTTTTGGCTCGGTTCGTGTCTACCTTGATTCGGTTTTACGACTTACGAGTCCGAGCTTCAAAAATTGTTTTAACAATACTTGGAAACTTTAGGCTTAGCTCAAAATAACTCAGCATAATAGTTTGAAAGTAAATACAAGGTTAGTCCAGAAAACAAATGTCGGCTCGATTAAGTTCTTTTCCTTAGTCGTTTTTCATGTGTTAGGCAATTCCAAACTTGTTCTCTTGCTTGCCATGAAGCCAATTCTTGTTGGACAGCAGCAAGTCGAAGAGTTGGGTTTTTGCTACCCACACACTACTAATCCGAGTTAAGTGGAACAACTTACTCCAGCTAACATATAAATAATAAAAGATAACAAATATTATTAAGGCAGTCCCCGAGTTACTGCCCGAGGCGCCAACACTTCATTGATAAGCTCATTACCGGCAGACATACCGACATATGAGAAGACTCGGATACATACACTTCTTCGCTAAGGTAGAAAGGACGAAGCAGAGCTACATTCCATGGACGCTTAGATTCCTCGCCAGACCTGTCCGCCTTGTTCTTTTTTCCTGTGGCTTTGCATCTATAAGATAATAAGAATCGTTGTGCAACGCTTTGCTCACAATGAATGGCCCTTCCCATGGGGGGGATAACTTATGCATGCCAGCAGCATGTTGTACCAACCGGAGCACCAAATCGCCTTCCCGAAAAACTCGGGGGCTTACTTTCCGGCTATGATAGCGTCGGAGATTTTGCTGATATATGGCGGATCTGGACAATGCCAGTTCTCTCGCTTCTTCCAGCAGATCAACATCATTTTGTCGGGCTTCTTGCACTTCGGCTTCTGTGTATTGGGTGACCCTAGGCGAATCATGCTCTATGTCGGCTGGTAATACAGCTTCTGCCCCATATACCAGAAAAATGGCGTATAGCCTATTGATCAATTCAGAGTTGTTCTTAAACTCCACAGTACCGCTGGTAGTTCTTCTATCCAGCACCCTGCTAATCTTTGCAGCGGCTCAATGAGCCGGGGTTTTATCCCGGATAATACTAATCCGTTGGATCTTTCCACTTGTCCGTTCGATGCGGGGTGGGCTACCGAAGCGACGTCCAGCCGGATCTTCTTATCCCGGTAGAAACGCGCAAATGCTCCTTCCGCAAAATTTGTGCCATTATCAGTTATGATACTGTGAGGGCAACCATATCTCAAGATGATGTCTTTGAGAAATGTTACGGCCGTAGCTCCATCACACTTTCTTATCAGCTTAACTTCAATCCACTTCGTAAATTTGTCCACCATGAACAAAATGTGAGTCATATTTCCTCTTGCTGGTTTAAATGGGCCAACCATATCCAAGCACCATACTGCAAATGGCCATGTATTGGTATGGTCTTGAGCTCCGACATTGGCATATGTGTCTTGGTAGCATACCTCTGACAACCATTGCATTTTCTCACAAGATCTTCTGCTTGTTCTAAGGCACTTGGCCAGTAGAATCCATGTCGGAAGGCTTTTGCCACCAAGGCTCGGGACGAGGCATGATGCCCGCACTCCCCTTGATGTATATCTCGGAGGATGTCAAGCCCTTCTTCCGGATCAACTCATCGCTGGAGGACATTGGTCACGCTTCTTTTGTATAGCTCGGAATTGATGATCGTGTATGCCTTAGCTCTCCTCTGAGTTTGCCTGGATAGCACCTCCTCCGTGGGCAAAGTTTCATCTTTTAGGAATTGAAATATAGGTAGTGCCCAAGCTGGTATCGCTCGCACAGGGAACATATCCTCATCAATTTCCATTTGATCCACCGGCATAACTTCAACCGGATCATGCTGAGCAGTCCCCGGGTTTGCTGAGGCAGTCCCCGGGTTTCGCGCACCACCTCCCATGTCAATGTCCATGGGCACAGCTCCGGATTTGTATCTTCCGGGACGTAAATTGAGTCGGTTTCTGGGGACGGCCTGATAGATGGTTTTCTGAGGTGCTCTAATGCTACACCTGGTGGAATTGCTTGTCGGGTTGACCCGAGCTTCGACAACATGTCGGCAGCCTCATTTTCCACCCGGGGTACATGGTGAAATTTGCATCCCTCAAAGTAACAAGATATCTTCTGCACATGAAATCTGTACAATGCCATGTTTGGATCAAGGGCGTCCCGACACTTGCTGTACTACAAAATCCGAGTCGCCAAAGCACAGGATCCGACGTATCCCAATCTCTTTTGCCACTTTGAGCCCATGCACAAGTGCTTTATATTCAGCGACATTGTTTGATGCCGCGAAATGGATCTGCATCACGTATTTCAGCTGGTCCTTCTTTGGCGAGGTAAGTACAACTCCGGCACCTAGGCCGGTTTTTGTTTTTGACCCGTCAAAGTGCATCCTCCAATAGTTCGGATCTGGCATGGGTGGTTCATACTGCACCTCTGCCCACTCTACGAAAAAGTCTGCCATAGCTTGTGACTTGATTGCTTCTCTTCTGTCATATTGCGGTGCGTAGGGAGCTAACTCAATTGCTCATTTTGCGATCCTACCACTCGCATCCTTGTTACTCATTATCTCGGATATGGGAGCTTCACATATTACCCTGATGGGATGCTCCTCAAAGTAATGCTTCAACTTCTTGGCTGCCATATAGACACCATATGCCACCTTTTGATAGTGTGGGTAGTTCTGCTTTGAGGCAGATAATACCTCGCTCAGGTAATACACTAGCCTTTGCACCGACTTACCTTCTTCGTCGCGTTGTACCACTATGACTGCACTTACAACTCGGTTGGTTGCGGCTATATAGAGCAACATTGACTCCTTTGATAGTGGAGAGGCTAACACTGGCGCAGTGGCTAACATCTTCTTCAAGTGGGCAAAGGCTACATTGGCCTGCAGCGTCCAAACAAACTTATCTGACTTTTTCATGAGTTGGTAGAGAGGCAATGCCTTTTCTCCCAACCGACATACAAACCGACTTAACGATGCCAGGCAACTAGTGAACTTCTAGACATCGTTAAGACACTTCGGCAGTTCCATTTGTTCGATGCCCCGGATTTTAGTTGGATTAACTTCGATACCTCGGCTGGAGACAAGAAATCCGAGTAACTTTCCAGCCAGGACACCGAAGGTACATTTTTCCAGGTTAAGCTTCATCCGAAACCTTCTTAGGTTCGCGAATGTCTGCCTGATATCATCGAGGAGCGTCTTGCTTTCCTTGGTCTTGATAACCACATCATCCACATACACCTGTACGTTTTGACCAATTTGGTCATGCAAACATTTTTGCATACATCTTTGGGACGTTGCCCCTGCATTACGTAAACCAAAAGGCATGGTGCGATAGCAATAAGCCCCATACGGGGTGATAAATGCAGTCTTTATTTGATCATCCGGATTTAGAGGTATCTGGTGGAAACCAGAATATGCATCAATGAATGACAACAATTCACATCCAGCAGTTGAGTCTATGACCTGATCTATCCTTGGCAGTGGAAATGGATCTTTTGGACACGCCTTGTTCAGGTTCGTGTAATCGATACACATACGCCAAACCACTGCCACATTCGGATCGTCTTTCTTCTTCTCGACGAGCACCAGATTAGACAGCCAATCCGGGTAAAGAACTTCCATGATAAATCCTGCAGCTAGCAACCGAGCTATCTCATCTCCAATGACCTTTCTCCTATCCTCGGCGAAGCGGCGGAGAGGTTGCTTCACCGGCCTTGCTCCGGGTCTCACGTTTAAAGAGTGCTCGGCCAACTCCCTCGGAACACCTTGCAAGTCCTATGTGGACCAAGCAAAAATATCCCGATTCTCACGGAGGAAGTTGACGAGCTCGCTTTCCTATTTGTCACTTAACCCGGCACCAATGGTTACGGTGCGCTCTAGGAACATATCATCAACAGAAACCTTCTTGGTATCTTTTGTGGCTTGGAATGAGACACTTCCATGCGGGTTACTCAGCCTCGACATATACTGCTGCGCGGACTGAGCCAATGCCGCCACCTCTTGGATTTTCCTTTTCTCTTGCACAATCACGAGTGACTCGGATAGGTTAGACCCGGCCGACGCACACTCAATGGAACGTCGGAAATCCCCAGCAATGGTAATCACTCTGTTTGGCCCGGGCAACTTCATCTTCAAGTAACTAATGTGACAACTTGCCATGAACTTGTTCAATGCTGGCCTTCCCAGTAATGCGTGATACGCACTTTCCAAGTTCACCAATTCGAACTCCAAATTTTCAATTCGGCAGTTATCTCTCGTTCCGAACAGTACGTCAACCCGGACCTTGCCTATGGGCTCACAAGAAATGCCGGGCACAATACCATGGTAAGTTGTCCTTGTAGCCTGGAGCATGTTCTCCGAGATACCTAACTTGCGCATTGTATCCGCATACATGATGTTAATGCTACTGCCATTGTCAATCAGTACCTTGGAGAACCTCACATTAATGTTTGGCCCAATGAATGTCGGATCCAGCACTAACACATACGAGCCAGGACTTGGCATAAGCTTGGGATGATCTTTGATACTCCAGGTAATTTCCTGATCCGACCAAGGCATATACCTCGTCACTGCGGGCATTACTGCATTCACCTCCATATGTTGGCGCTGCAAGCTCTTTCTATCTGTTTCCTCAGTGGTGAACACACAGTAACTCTGATGATGCTCTCTATACTCATTCCTCCCCTCATTTCAGGGGTACCTCTGATCCGGTTGAAGCTGGTTTTCCACTTGATGCACTGCATCCCTTCTCTCATGGTTATCATACTGCTGTCGGGGTAACTCCTGCCGAGGTTGATCATTCCGGGGTGCTTGAGCATTCCCCGAACCACCTTGTTCTATTTTGCGCATCCACTCACACTGCCTTGTTGTATGACCTGCTAGGTTATTCGGATTTGGCGTGTGAAATTTACACGGCTGATCCAACATCAACTCATAAGTATACCTCGGACGGTCCTTCTTTTCTTGCCACTGTTTCTTTTGCTCTGGCGTCCAAGTTTTCTTGCCATCATTTCTCGGAGTCCATTGCCCTCCAGTTTTCTGACGTTGATTGCTCCCTGCGCCGGGCTGATCTTGATTCACAGCTGCAACTTGTTGCGAACTGTACCGGTGATCCGGTCTGTCATCTCTTCTTTTACCTCTGTAGTCATTCCTCCGAGATGATCCGGCTCCATCTCTCTGGTAGTACTCATCATTTGACTCGTTCGACACGAGCCTAGGTTGAGTCGGATCACCCAGAACATACGAATCAGCGACCCGGATCATCTCTGCCAGTGAAGTTGGCATTTTCCATTGCAACTTTTGCCATAGCTCGCTCGCATATCTGCACCCTTGCGCAAACCATGCTATGGCATGTGATTCTATCACGCCCTCACATGAGTTTCTCACGGTACACCACCGGGTTAAAAATTCTCTGTCCGTCTCGTTTTGTCTCTGCTTACACATAGCTAGGGTCTGTGGCCTATTTGGCCTCTGATACGTACTCGAGAAGTTGCTGATAAACACTTCTTCAAAATCTATCCATCAGTTAATACTTCCGGGTGGCAAATTGTTCAACCATACCCTCATTGGCCCCTCCAACATCTGGGGTACATATCTCACCGCCCATCTCAAGTTGCCCGTAGCGATTTTCACAGCTGTAGCATAGTTTATCAACCAATCCTCCGTCTTTGTACTGCCGTCATACGTCTTTGTGCCTCTGGGTAACTGGAAGTTAGGCACCGGTGGCTCCTTCATGATCCGGGGCCCGAAACACGCAGGGCCCGGAGGACCTTGACATTCAATCTGTTCCGACCTATACAATCGGTCCAGTTTTAACCTGGCATCATCCGGCATTAGATCCCTGCTTTCCAATCTCGACCCTATCACATGATAGTCTGGCCTTGGGTATCCTGCATTCACCATTTCTGAATCTCCATCGTTATACCGGTCTTGTTCTCGTGGAGCACCTCTCTGTTGCATACCTCGGCCGACACTTTGCTCTTGCCTTGGTATATTCCGCTGCTGCGGTTGTCCTGCCGAGTTACGCTGTCCGGCATTGCCATTTATAGCATTTCCTTGACTGGCATTGCCTTGGTCGCGATTACCTCGGCCAGCTTCACCTCAGCTCACACTCCGTCGATCGTCATTTCCTGTACTTCCTTTCCTTTCCCTACCCTTGTCGGGTCATACGTGACGATCTGTTTATTTCTCCTGCCGAGGTTACTACCTCCTCTCTCCTAGGACCACCAAGAGGAGACGATGCGGCTCCTGCGGATTTCTCCGGGTTACCTACCCCCGAATAAATAATCTTAGAGGCCCCAGCTCTCTCCGGGTTAGCCCTGAGCAGTTCCTCATTTTGCCTATTCGCGATCCGAACCAACTCATTGACCCTATCTTGCTGCCTCTGACGGGCTTCACCCGTCAGACCCTCTAGCTCGGATGCAGCTGCATCCGCTGCTCTAAGGTTCTTTGTCGGGGTACTATACCTCAGCAGCCCCACGGACAAGTAGTTTTCTGACTCCTCAATCCTAGTATCACCCTCTTTGTTAATTTCACTCATGAGATTTCTCCCCTTTCCTTTTACAACATCAACTTTGTTTGCCTTTGCGTACTCACGCAGCGTCATGTTCAACGACTGCTGAGCCGCAGCTATCTTTTTCGCACCCTCTAGAATTTTTCGCCTAGTTTCCTCTAGCTCGGCCTATGCCTGAGCCGGATCCACTACTGCTGCTACAGGGTTTGCCAAGCTATCCATCGCTTCCCGCAACACATTCTCCGGCCTCTCTAGCTGAGGACCTCTACCTTTTCTTGGTGCTTTGGGTGTTACCTCCGGATCTGGCGCCGGATCCTTGCTTGCGCCAGCGCCAGGCGCAGTCATCATCACCTCAGCACGGTCCGGGGAGCGATTGATGCGCGCCCTGTGAACCACGCTAAGGGGCGGCTCGCCCACCTTGACGACGTGCCGCGGATGAACGCATGATACATCCACAGCAACGTAGACCTTGTGTGCGCCGAGCTTGATGAAGAGGCCGTTGCGCGGAAGAGGACACGTGCCGAAGCAGCCAGCGTTGTTGTTGACGAAATCCAGCGCTCCAAAGCACTGGATGAGCCTGGAGACGATGCGTTCGCCGGTGCCGATGAGGTTTCCCATCCAGATCTTCACCCCTGCTAGCCTCGGCAGCCCCACAGTGGGCGCCAACTGTTGTGGTGGTGTCACGGCAGATGCCATGGATAGGCTAAAGGTGGGGACTATACGCACTAGAGGAATCCAGGGAGGGATAGTGAGGTGATTCCACACACAGAAGTTTTATATATGTTCCACTTCCAAGATTTACAAGTGCTCCTGGAGCTGTATTGGGGAGAGGAGGAAGAAGGAACTATGTTACTCTCACCACCGGCTAACCCGTGCAATGCTCAACCCGTAGAACCTAAAAACCATCAACCAACCCCTTCTATAGAGGCCCTAGCCCTCCTTATATAGGGGTAGTAGGTCTCCACTTAGGTCATACGTGGAGGCATATTCCAGGGAATATGCCTCCCCCCAAAATAGTAAGCCGACCAGGTTGCTTTTCCCCCGCGTCACACAAGCAGAGGCTACGTGTGCCTCTGCGGCGCCTGCGTCAGCCGACATCGGCGTCGTCACCTCTATCGGCCACGCCTCGGTTGTCCTACCTCTGTCCGCTTCGCTCATGCAGTGCGTACCGAGGCTACTTTTGACCAGCGAGATTCCTTCCTTCTCCTAGAAGCTAGATATGACCCGGATCATAGTTGACCCAGTCACACCTGTTCCTGCATACAAGTTAAATTCTTCTATCCGACTTACAGCTTAAGTCGGTCGGGGTTCATTTAGGTGGACATCCCCTGGTCCGGGTTACTCCGAGATTCGGCATGCCTTGAGGTGACCCAGCCAACATCCGCTTTGGCCTTGCCGACCCTTGGCTAATTCAGCCTTTATACCCCGGCGTGACCCTACCTGGGGGTATCCCCCCAACAAAGAATGGCCATTATGCTCTCAAAGTAGGTGCATAAAGTTAGAAGGTGGAGACTCAATATAATGGTGGAAGAAAGGCCTTTTGTAAAAAGAAGTAGGGATTCAAGTCTCATAAAGAGCTTCCAAAAATTATGGTACTCATAGCTTTCAGCTCTCATTGCCCCTATGATAAGCATCTTGAAGTGATTAAGGTTAAAGTGAACAGACTATGGTGTACATGCTTGACAAAGTATAAGTCAGAAATCTCATGTCCCTTGTATACGAGGGCCGCTCCTCATGCTACTCAAGTTTAGTCACCGGTAAGTTCTTGTCATCGTAAGTACATGTGTATCATTGAGAACTGCCAACGGGGTACCCCTTTCCCGATGATACGGAAGAATCCCCATATCAAAATGACAAGGCAAGCAGACAACGAGCATCTCAGCATTCTTCTTATTTACCATGGGAATATGGTGCTTTTTTCTCTCTTTCCTCTTTTCATAGTATCTCTTTTTTTCTTTTCTCTTTTTTTTCAATATAGGACTCTTTTTTATAAGAAGAATGCTTCATAAACAGCTCATTATGGTTACCCTGCAGGTTTCCACCATGTCAGCATGGATTAGACCAGCGGCCCATGCGTTTCTCTAACACATATACATAACTCCATGGACTTCTTTCATTTCACACCGACGACATCCATATACAAAAGAGCAAGATATCAACTAGGTACAAGTACCAAGTGCAATGTTGAAAGCGTTCCCCATGAAAGCATGGTTTTGCTAATTCCCGACAAATAAGTACAAGCATATACAACATAGAAGACACAATGGTTCAAGTTTATTAAGGGTAAAAAGTAAAGTGTGCCATCAAGTTCGTGAGAGCTTTAGTCACTAGTTTTTTCGTAACAAGTGGAAGGTAAACAAAAGCATGAATGTACTTGGAATAGCTAAGCTAGTAGGTAGGTATGGTGGACTCTTTGGAATAACTTGGTTTAGGGAGTTGGATGCATGAGTGGAACTCATACTTTGATATGGAGGCTAGCAAAAGACTGGGAGCGACAAACTAAGAGACCAATAATGGCCATAATCATGCAGAGCGACAAAACATCATTGATCAAAGCATAAAGTGATACTATAAGTTGAAAACCAAAGGATCATAAAGGCTATGGTGACTTTGGATAGTCATAGCATGGTGTGAGCATGCGCCAAGTCAACCCAAATAAAGCATCAAAGGAGAATACCACTATACTATGCTTTAATATGCTAAAACAACGCATGATTCATCCAAGGCACATTAAGCAATCTCAATTGTTTAAAACAAGTCATGCTACAGCAAAGAATAGTAAGCATAAAGCCAAAACAATATCAAGCATGGCATGACAAAGCATAGGCCACAGTAAAAAACGAGCTCTTTTTACCACATAAATTTGAACTTTCCTACTCTTTTCCATACCAAACCAAACTATTTGCAAACCAAAGTATGAAAGAGGGGGTCCAACCAGCTTATTCAGAACACTAAGCAAACCAAGCAAACAAAAACCAAAACAAAAAATAAAAAGAAGACGCTCTAAAAAAAACACAACTGTGCATGAAACAATAAAAATGAAGCATTTGGAAGAAACCTGGGATTTTTATTGATGAAGATACCTTGGGCATCCCCAAGTTTTGACGCTTGTACTTTTTGGATATTTCTTGGGGTGACACGCGTGGCATCCCTAAACTTGAGCTTTAGTTTATCCTTCATCTCATTACTCATTCCTTCCATACACCTGAAAATTTTCCTTCATACAAAACTTCACACAATCTCATTAGCAACATTAGTGCACTTAAGATAAATAAGTCTTAAGGTTAAATTCTAACACCAAATAAACTTGCATTAGAACATTAGCTACTGTAGCACTTCCCTCAAAAATCTAAATTCCCCAAAGGAACTCAAGAAGGAACTAACAAGAAGCAAATGCAGAAAATGGCATAAATCTGTCAAAACAGACCAGCAGGTAAATACGAATTCTTTTGAAGAACTTATGTTGCTCAAATCAAAAAGTGTTGAACTAACGAAAGTTAGACAAGAAATGGGGGCAGAAGCACAAAAATTTACAGCTCAATTCGACATACAGAGATCTCTCAGGAATTTTTACGGTGAAGCACAAAAATCTGTTTCGGGACAGCAACTTTTTCAATCATTACTTCTCTCTCATTAGAGGTTACTCTTGGCACAAAAAGCAAATAAAAATGATAAGGAGAGGTTATTACAGAGGTAATAATTTCCAAGACCCATCTAAAACTCTTGGGTTATCTCCCAACAAGTACTTTCTTTAACGCCTTTAAGTTAGGCATAAGAAGCAAAGAAAGAATGAAGTGTTGTCAAATGAAGAAGCATTAAGACCAAATTTTGTTTTCATAGGAGAAGCAAAAGAAATCTTTTCTCTCTTTTTAGGGAAGTGTTCTATACCTTTCTTGAGTGGGAGTTGATATTTAATGGTGCCTTCTTTCATATCAATGATGGCACCAACAGTTCTCAGAAAAGGTCTCCAGCAGCTGAATCCAATAGGTTCCTTGAAGAATAGTTCAATCCTGCATAAAAAGTTTGGATGATCATCCAAGCAGTCAGTTCATGAGTGGGACAATTCTTTACCAAAGATTTCATTCGTTCCCAAGCTTGAGCAACATGCTCATTATCAAGTTGTTTAAACTTCATTATTTCACTCCTCATGGATATAATCTTAGCATGAGGATAGTATTTTCCAATAAAAGCATCTTTGCACTTAGTCCAAGAATCAATACTATTCCTAGTTAAGGAATTCAACCATTCTTTAGCTTTTCCTCTCAAAGAGAAAGGAAACAATTTCAGCTTATTAATATCACCATCTATATCCCTATGTTTTTGCATCACACAAAGTTCAACAAAGTTATTTAGATGGGAAGCAGCATCTTCATTACCAATACCAGAAAATTGCTCTCTCATAACAAGATTGAGTAAAGCAGGTTTTATCTCAAAGAAAGTATTTTCAGCCACAGGTGGAGCAATAGGTGTGCTCATAAAATCATTGTTGTTGGTGCTAGTGAAGTCACACAACTTAGTGTTTTCAAGAGTAGTCATTTTTTTTGGGTTTTCAAATGAGAAAGCAAACTTATAAAACTAATGTTTTTGTGTTTTTTGAAGAACAAAACAAGCAAACAAAGAAAAAAGAGACTAAGCAAAACAAAAACAACAAAATAAAGAGATTGGTTATGAGGGACTCCCCTTGTGAAGATGTCCTTGACTCCTCGGCAACGGCGCCAGAAAATCTTGATGCGCTCGACTTTCGACGTAGAGCTCGTTGGGAACCCCAAGAGGAAGGTACGATGAGCACAACAGTAAGTTTTCCCTCAGTTATGAAACCAAGGTTTAATCAAACCAGTAGGAGCAAGGAAACACCCCAAAGGTGTTACTAGCTGAGCTTTGGCAGGGCGTACTACCGGTGCTAGTAGCAACGTGGAGACCTGCACAACACAACCACAGAACTTTGTCCCCAACTTGCGATGAGGTTGTCAATCTCACCGTGTTTTGCGGAAAACAAAGGATTAAACGTATCGAATGGAAAGAAGTAAAAGTTTGCAGAAAGTAAACACAAAGCAGAAACAGTTTATAGATTGTATGTAAAAGAAAGGATTGTGATCTATAGTTCACTAGAGGTGGCTCTCCTTAGATAAATAACATGTTGGGTGAACAAATTATAGCGGGGCAATTGACAAACACCAAGAAAGCAATACATGCATATACTAATCATCTTGACTCCTCTGAGACTTGATTGAGCATTACAACATAATACATAGACCGCCATCCAACTGCATCTATGACTAATAATCCACCTTCAGGTTATCATCCGAACCCCCTCCAGTATTAAGTTGCAAGCAACAGATTATTGTTTTACGAACTGTGTGTAAAGTAAACAATATGATTGTTCTATGAACAAAGGATTGTTGTTTTCTCCCTAGTAGCAACAACACATCTAGTACCTTAGAGATTTCTGTCACTTGCCTAGATTACCACAGGCATGAACTCACTATCGAGCATAAATACTAACTCTTGGAGTTGCTAGCATCTACTTAGCCAAGATAGCTACTAACAACGGAAAGCATGCAAGATCTCAAATAACAAAGACATGATAGAATCAATAATCAATCTGAAATAGCATCTCAATATCCATCGGATCCCCGCAAACACAACATGTATGAATTACAAATAGATGATTTTGATCATGAACGGAGCTCACAAGATCTAAACATGAAAGCACAAAGGAGGAGAAACCAGCCATCTAGCTACTACATGGATCCGTAGTCCAAGGATGAACTACTCACGCATCATACCGGAGGCTTGCATGGTGATGAAGAAGGCCTCCAGGGTGAATTCCCCTCTCCGGCAGGGTGCCGGGAAGAGCTTCAGATCCCTCCCGATCTAGGGATGGAGATGACGGCGGCTACAGACTCTTTCGTGTATTTTTGATCGGGTACTTAGGGTTTTCGTCCCGAGGGCAACTTATAGGCGGAAGGAGAGGCCAAGGGGGTGCCGGGGGCCACCACACCACCCCCTGGCGCGGGTCAAGCCTGGCCGCGCGGCCAGGTGGTGTGGCCGGCCCCTGGCCCTTCTCCGTCTCGTATTCTGGCACCTTATCACTTCCGGAAAAATAGGCACTTTGGCTTTTGTCCCGTCAAATTCCGAGAATATTCATTTTCTGACTTTCCTGGAACTAAAAACAGCAGAAAATAGGCAGCTGGCACTGTGGCTCTTGTTAATAGGTTAGTCCAAGAAATCATATGAAAAGTACTCCAAAGTTGGAACAAAACACAAGAAAGTGGATAAAATTAAGCATGGGACATCAAAAATTATAGATACATTTGCAATTTAACAATACCTCCAGTTCCTCTTGGGCGGCGAAGACACCTCGGCGACAATGAGCCCCTAGGTCAAGGCCTGGTACATGGAGCGCCGGACCGCAATTCTCGATGAGGACGTCCCTGCCAGCACACCTTGGCCTGCGCCTACCGTTTCGGCCACAACCCCTTCGCTAAGCTCTGCCTCCACTTCCTCCAACCCATCGGCTGCCCCTGTACTGATCGAGGAGCCCATCCCGTCGCACCTGACACGCCGGAGGAGGTCATCCCCATCGACGTCTGATCGCCGAAACCTTGTTGGGCATACTTCTGTCGAACACCTTTGGACGAGATTTCGCCGGTGGGAACAAAAAAATATTCAAATTCATCGCCGATTTTGCGTCGCTTGGGAATGCCGCTTGGGAATGCGAGTGAGAAAACGAGGTCTGTCTGGCGCTAAATATCACCGAACTTTGGCCTGGGAATGCCGAACCAGTGGGGATGCTCTTGCTGCTGTGTTTGTTATTATCATAACAAGAACAGCACCGGTGGTGCCACACTGCCACTATAACGTAAAGGTAATGCCATAAATAGAACGTGCCACGAGCTGGTAGCGGGTCCAGTTAATCAATCGACTCCAGAAGGAGAAATTAGTCAATTCAAGCTGGATTTGATTTACCCGAGTCATTTGCTACGTGCTACTACACCAACCGTCCTGTTGGCTTCATCATGAAGGTTGGTATCTGATGGTCACGGAGATGCGATCGATCAGGTGAACCGTCGTCGATCTTGGCACTGCGGATGTAAAGAGACACAGACAGAGATGCACATGCTATAGAACAAGTGATAGAACAACAGACACGCACACACACTCACACACACTCACACACACACACACGGAGAGGGAGAGGGAGAGGGAGAGGGAGAGGGAGAGGGAGAGGGAAATCATGGGGACGTATCGGCCGGACAGCAGCACTCTCCTCGCCGACGACTCGATTCTGGAGGTACGTTCGTAGACCAGACGAGCTAGTAGTCAAATTAGATCTGTGATGATGCATGATCTCTCCCAAATGTGCGGTGACTCTGAGGAGGTTCCGTCAACTAAGCTGTGCTGCATGCAGTACGTGCTGGAGACGACGGTGTACCCGCGGGAGCACGAGCGCGTTCGTGAGCTCCGCCTCATCACGCAGCAGCATCCCATGTTCGTATACGTTATAATGATCGCCAGCCGTAAGTCCGGCCGACGCTCTGTTTACGTTGCGTTGATCCTATTCATCCTTGTGGCGACCAGGTCTTTCATGGGATCGTCGCCGGACCAGATGCAATTCTTCTCCGTCCTGCTCAAGATGATCGGCGCCAAAAACACCATCGAGGTCGGCGTCTTCACCGGCTACTCGCTGCTCTCCACCGCGCTCGCCCTCCCCGACGATGGCAAGGTCTGTTCTCGTTCACCTCGCTACAGGCATGCTTGATGCAGCGACGGGTACGTACAGTACAGAAATCATCAAACCGGACGCCCGTGGTTACAGGTGGTGGCCATCGACGTGAGCCGCGAGTACTACGAGCTGGGCCGGCCGGTGATCGAGAAGGCCGGCGTGGCGCACAAGGTGGACTTCCGCGTGGGCGACGGGCTCGTCGTGCTCGACAGGATGCTGGACGACGCAGGAGGCGGCGCGTTCGACTTCGCGTACGCCGACGCCGACAAGCTGCAGTACGGCGGGTACCACGAGCGTCTGCTGCGCCTGGTGCGCGTCGGCGGCACCATCGCCTACGACAACACGCTCTGGGGCGGCTCCGTGGCGATGCCCCGCGACACGCCAGGCAGCTCCGAGTACGACCGCCTGGTGCGGGACTACATGGTAGGGTTCAACGCCGCCGTCGCGGCCGACGACCGCGTCGAGGCATGCGTCCTTCCCATCGCCGACGGCGTCACCCTGTGCCGCCGCGTCAAGTGAAGGCAATCATTAATTCGCGATACACCTTAGCTTCAGATCGGATGACTCCCGGTCGCTCACCACTCATTTCCGACAACGTGGTAGTGACAATAATGTAGAGTACGGTAAATAATTTGGGACCATCGTTTTTTTTAAAGAAAAGGGTCTAGTCCCGGCTCCCATTGCTGAAACCAATAAGTTTGTTACAACGATTAAACACATACTCGGAGAACTACATGGCGTAAAACTCAGATTGTCTCAAAGCTCGACACACGGCCCAGCTCTACACACCCACTTAGAACTATCAGCTACAACAGACACTAAAGCAACAAAAGCAAAGCGACCTTGGAGGGGGTACCAGCAGGTTAAAACAACCCGCGCTCAACTTCGCTTAACTTTGAACACTTTCCATCTCCCACCAAGATCAGCGCATTAGCCTCCAAAGTACGCGCCAGGTCTGCTGCTGAAAAATCCCAGCCTTCACCCTCTTGTTGAGCCAGGTTTCAAAGCTCAATCTTTGACTGAGTCTTAGCACTCTTCACCGGCTTCATCCAGGATCTGGCCATAGCAGCAAAGGTGGAGCACGAACCAAGGATTTCAAATGAGTTACTATTGTGTTCAGCTTTCCTCTTGGTTCCTCCTCCAGCAGAATGCTCCATTGAGCAAGGTTGTAAGCAGAGCGTCTCCACACTTCCTACATACCAAACCACACAGAACGATTGGAACACATATTATTTCTAACCATCCAAATACTCCACAAGTGTTGCATGTACCACATTGCCAACTTTGTAAACTTTTCCTGTATCCCACATGCCAGCAATATCATTAAGAGAAACAAGTTTATTGACCAACCCAGTAATGTTAACCACACTGCTCCACATAGCTGTGGCTACAACATACTCAAAAACAAGTGTGAGCAGGTTTCAGGTTCACTATGAAAAGGCAAGTCAAATCATCAACGCTTTGTCTTTTAACCAAATTATCTCTAGTGAGAGTTCTATTATGAGCAACCAACCAAAGGAAAATGTGTATTTTTGGAGGAACTTAATTTTCCAGACTAAATACACATGAACAGGTAACACTCTCTTAAAGTTGATTACTGCATAAAGATTTAACACTATAATTGCCACTAGAATCAAACTTCCAAACCAAGGTATCATCCCCATCATTAAGTTGCAAAGTCTGAGCAACGTGGAGGATTTCATACCACTAGATCATTAATTTATGATAAAAGCATCTCTTAAAGGTAACTTTAAGTTTTTTCCCATCCCAGATATGTCAGATACAAATATCCTTCTCATTAACAATCACATAAATTTTCTAGAAATGAATAGCTAAGCTACAGGAACCAAACCAATGGTCTTCCCAGAATTTGACCTTTTTTCTATTCCCCACTCTCCATTGGTATCCCATCATTGCTTCTTTAGCAGACCACAACACGACCTTCCAAAAAGGTGAAGCACCAACCTCAGAGCAAGAGAATAGATTAGGATGATTTATATTATACTTGTGGCCAACAATCTATTTCCACAACTTATTATCATCTACATGGTATCTCCTAATCCAGGAAGCTAACAAGCACATGTTCATCACAGACAAGTTTGGAATCCCAAGCCCACCAAACTCCAATTATCCAAGTGGTATTTATGATGTCCCTCATAATCATCCCATAGACAATGAGCCATTTGGGAATTAATTAGTGTAATAGCCCACTGATACGTCCAAAACGTATCTACTTTTCTGAACACTCTTGCTATTGTTTCTCCTCTAAACTTGTGTGATTTGGATGCAACTAACACAGACTAATTAACGTTGTTTTCAGCAGAATTTCCTTGGTGTCTAGTTTTTGTGTAGAAAATCAACTATCAGGAAAAATCCCAGAAAATATGCCAAAAATCCTATTTCACCAGAAGACTCAGAGAGCCAGAATACGACACGGAGTGAGGCTAGGCCCAGGCCACACCACCTGGCCGCGCGGGCTAGGCCTGGCCGCGCCAGGGGGTGGTATGGCCACCCCAGACACCCCCTCGGTCTCCCTCTTCGCCTATAAGTTGCCTTCTAACCTAAAAACTCAGGGGGGTCGACGTTTTTTCAGAAAGAGTTCCGCTCCACCGCCACCACCAGATTTCGTGATTCGGAACCAGAAACTCCGTTCTGGCACCCTGCCGGGACGGGGAATTGGAGGAGATCATCGCCATCATCATCACCATCGCTTCTCCATCGACCATCCATGTTTCCCCCATCTATGAGTGAGTAATCCCCCGCTGTAGGCCATGAGGATGGTAGGGATTGGATGAGATCGTTCATGTAATGGCATCAGATTGTTAAGGCATGGTGCCTAGTATCTATTATTAGTACTTTTTGACTTTGTTGCAACTTGTTATGCTTAATGCTTATCACTAGGGCCCGAGTGCCATGACTTCAGATCTGAACATGTTATTGATTCATTATGATAGTATTGTTTATGGTCTTACCTACAAGTTGTATACACACGTTGTTGTCCGGAACCAATGGCCCTGAAGTGACAAAAATCGGGATAACCGGAGGGAATGGCTTTGATGTGAGGATCACATGTGTTCACGGAGTGTTAATGCTTTGCTCTGGTGCTCTATTAAAAGGAGCATCTTAATTGCCACTAGTTCCCTTGAGGCCCCGCTGCAAACGGGCTGGCAGGACAAAAGATGGTGTGCAAGTTCTCATTGCGAACACGTATGACTATATATGGAACACATGCCTAGGATTATTTAGTACCTGGATGCTTTATCTTATTTATCTGCAATTGCCCTATGTTCTGATCGCCACGTGAATTGTCTTGTCCATGCAACGCCCGTCCATCCATCTCTATGCCTACCGCGCTCTAATCCTACTGTTTGCTGCAATTGTTACTATTGTCTTTACTTTAACTATTGTTGTTACTTTACTATTCCTACTACAAAACTGTTGCTACTGATAAACTGCTGTGAGCAAGATTGTTTCCAGGTGCAGCTGAATTGACAACTCAGTTGTTAAGGCTTATAAATATTCTTTGGATCCCCTTGTGTCGAATCAATAAATTGGGTTTCACTTCCCTCGAAAATACTGCAATACACCCCTATACTTGTGGGTCATCAAGACTATTTTCTGGCGCCGTTGCCGGGGAGCATAGCTTGATTTATCAAGTACACTTGGAATCACTATTGTTCGCTGCTATCCATCCATCATGGGTAAGTCTCGTGATGGCAAGGTTCCTATTTTACCATCCACTACAAGAAGAGGTACGGTTCTGAACACCTCTATTGCTCTTGATTCACCATATGTTATGAGTAAGCTCGTTACACCACCACATACACATGCTACACACACTACTACTACTGCTGAATCTGAAACTTCTGATACTTATGATGCTGCTTCTACTGTGCTTGATAAGAGTGGTTCATTAGGTCCTTTCCTAGATGCTATGATTGCTAGAACTATAGCTGGAAATGCCGAAACTCCTAATGAAGACACTACTACACCTGTTAGTTCACCTGAATCTAGAGAGAGCTATGATATTGAAGACGGTTATGTTGAGATGACCGATGAATTTATTAAAGAATGTCAAAACACCCATGATAGGAGTGATGCTAAGAGTCTCCTTGAGAGGCGTACTATTAGACCCAAATTGTCTCCTAATGCTAAGTTTTCTGCATCTCTCGTAAACATTAAAGATAAGGATTATGATTTCTCTCTTGATCTATCTTACATAGCTATTGTTGAGAAAGATCCTTTTTGTGGGACTAAGAATGAAAGTGCGGTAGCACATATGACTGAGCTTTCTACCATGAGTGGCCTGTTTTCTGATGATATTAAGATGCGTACCTACTTTGTTGCTAAGGTTTTCCCCTTTTCATTGAAAGGAGAAGCTAAAACTTGGTTTAATAATTTACCTCCTGGATCTATTGATAGCCCTGATTGCTTGATTAGTACTTTCCTGCAGAAATATTTTCCTCCTAGTGCAAGACATGCTATTTTGTAGGAACTTTTTGATTTGAAACAAGGAGAAAAATAGATATTGCCTGAATCATGGGCAAAGTTTTGTGCTTTGATTCATGCACAGGCTGGATGTCCATTACCTAAGAATGAGCTTCTTGATATATTTTTATAATGGACTAACTGAAGAATCTAGGACATACCTGGATAGTTGTGCTGATTGTGTTTTCAGGAATAGGACTCCCAAGGAAGCTGAGGAGTTAATGGCTAAAATAAGCAAGAATTATGAAGATTGGACTCCTCTTGAACCAGCTATACCTAAAGCAATTATACCTAAACCAACTATACCGGCACCTATACCATCATAAAACAAGAGGGGAGTTATTGAATTGAATGATGAAATGATGAAGGAAGCTAAGAAATGTCTTAAGGAGAAGGGAATTAAAGCTGGAGATGTCAAGAATTTACCTCCTATAGAAGAATTATGTAAGCCAATTCCCCATGCATCCACTATTGAGGTACACTCTCTCCAACACTTTGATGAAGGTGATATACCTTACTCTAAACCTCCTGATCAATGCTTAGAAGAATTCAATATTTTTATTGTTAAGCAAGATAATTTTAATAAAAGGGCGCAAAATCATCTAATGGAAAACTCTAGAGCTATTATTGAGTTGAAGGATATTGTGGAAAGAACCTCCAATGATGTTAAAATGCTTGTTAAACATTTTCAAATGGTTCAAACTCAAATAGATCAACTTATTAAAGTGCAAAAAGACTTGCTAGTTAATGCTGCTAAGAAAAACATGCTTATGAAATTAGAACTAGAAGTGGTGCTGCTACCCAGGATCCTCTATATCTTGAGGGGCATCCCAAAAGAATTGAGCAGGATTCTCAACAAGCTGAAAATAGTGGTACTACTCGTAAGAAAAGAAAAAAGAAACATAAAACTATTGTAGAACCCTCTGAACCTGATAAAGATCGTAATAGTATATATGTCTCTAATGCTGAAACTGGAAGTGGTAATGAAGAAAATGATGTTCCTGATAAAGAAAAAGTTGAAGAAGAACCTGAAAAGCACACTAAGAATACTAAATACACTAAAGAAGATTTTGTTGCTAAGAAACACGATAGTGAAAGAGAGCCTTGGGTCCAAAAACCTATGCCTTTCCCAGATAAGAAACATAAGTCAAAGGAAGATGAACACTATAATAAGTTGTGTGAGTGGATGAAACCTTTATTCTTGCAAATTCCTTTGACTGATGCTATTAAATTGCCTCCGTATTCGAAGTATATGAAGGATATTGTCTCGAATAAAAGGAAGATCCCTAATGAAGAAATTTCCACTTTGCTTGCTAATTATTCCTTTAATGGTAAGGTTCCAAAGAAACTTGGAGACCCAGGGATTCCAACTATTCCTTGCTCTATTAAAAATAGTTATGTTAGAAATGCTTTGTGTGATTTGGGAGCAGGAGTTAGTGTCATTCCTTTTTCTCTCTATAAGAGACTTCAACTTGAGAAACTGATACCAACTGATATATCTTTGCAAATGGCGGATAAATCTACCACTATTCCTGTTGGTATATGTGAGGATGTACCTGTTCAAGTGGCTCATAATTGCTTGATATTAACTGATTTTGTTGTGCTTGAAATGCCTGAAGATGATAATATGTCTATTATTCTTGGGAGACCTTTTCTTAATACTGCAGGAGCTGTTATTAATTGTAATCAAGGAAAGGTGACCTTCAATGTTAATGACAAGGAACATACTGTCTATTTCCCCAAGAAGATTGATGGGACTTATGGGTTGAATTCAATTGAACATGTTGAGGGAATTCAAGTTGGAGAAATATATTGTCCCATACCACGAGAAAAAATTGAAACTATTATGATTGGGACCATTGCTATGAGGGCTTCACTCACAACTCCAACCCTATTTGTAGCACATTTACAAAAAAACCTTAAAACTACAGTTTGTTAGAGCAATGGGTCTAAATTTTTGTATAGTTACATCCTCCTCCTCCTTAGGAATCAAAGTTAGCTATCAAAAATTGAGCCTATACAAATCTAGATCATCTTTATTACAATCATTAACTAGAGCAATCAAATCACTTTTAATGAGGTCCCGGAAATGTTCATAGAACAAGAAAGATATACCATCGGGTCTAGGGGCTCCCTCAACATATGAACCAAAGACAGCTTTTCTAACTTCTTGTTCAGCAAAGTCAACATTTAGGAAATTATTCTGATCCTAACTAACCATATCTTCAAAATCCCAAAAAAAATCTACTAAATCAATGTTTGGTTTTTCCTCATATCTAAACAACTCTTTATATTACTGTACTGCAAGATCCAACATACCTTTGGTATACTCTACAAGTCCAGATGGCCCCTCTAGCATATCAATTTGCTTCTTCCTCCTTCTCTGGTTGGCTATAGAGTTAAAAACCAGTATTACGATCACCTTCTAAAATATTTCTTTCTCTCGGCCTTTGTCGGGCTTCAACTTCCTCGCTCTTCCAAATGGCAGTTAACTAAGATGAAATAGTTTATATCCTTTGTTTGGAAACGAGGGAGAGTACTTGGGATTCACATAAAATATCCAAGATATCATATTCAGATACCAGTAGTTGTTTCAATTTTATGTTGGGCAGACTCAGTATTAGCACACCAAGCTTTCAAACCCTTCCTTATATGCCTAACTTTTAATTTCCACCTGTCAATAGTGATACATTGCAAATGTATCTATAATTTTTGATGTTCCATGCTTAGTTTTATCCACTTTCTTGTGTTTTCCAACTTTGGAGTACTTTTCATATGATTTCTTGGACTAACCTATTAACAAGAGCAACAGTGCCCGCTGCCTGTTTTCTGCTGTTTTTGGTTCCAGGAAAGTCAGAAAATGAATATTCTCGGAATTGGACGGGACAAAAGCCAAAGTGCCTATTTTTCCGGAAGGGATCAAGTGCCAGAATACGAGACGGAGAGGGGCCAGGGGCCGGCCACACCACCTAGCCGTGTGGCCAGGCTTGGCCCGCGCCAGGGGGTGGTCTGGCCGACCCCAGCACCCCCTCGGCCTCTCCTTCCTCCTATAAGTTTCCCTCGGGACGAAAACCCTAAGGACCCGACAAAAATCCACGAAAAAGTCTGTAGCCACCGTCGTCTCTGTCCCTAGATCGGGGGGATCTGAAGCTCTTCCCGGCACCCTGCCGGAGAGGGGAATTCACCCTGGAGGTCTTCTTCATCACCATGCAAGCCTCCGGTGTGATGCGTGAGTAGTTCATCCTTGGACTACGGATCCATTAGTAGCTAGATGGCTGGTTTCTCATCCTTTGTGCTTTCATGTTTAGATCTTGTGAGCTCCGTTCATGTTCAAGATCATCTATTTGTAATTCATACATGTTGTGTTTGCAGGGATCCGATGGATATTGAGATGCTATTTCAGATTGATTATTGATTCTATCATGTGTTTGTTATTTGAGATCTTCTATGCTTTCCGTTGTTAGTAGCTATCTTGGCCAAGTAGATGCTAGCAACTCCAAGAGTTAGTATTTATGCTCGATAGTGGGTTCATGCCTGTGGTAATCTGGGCAAGTGATAGAAATCTCTAAGGTACTAGATGTGTTGTTGCTACTAGGGAGAAAACAACGATCCTTTGTTCATAGAACAATTGTATTGTTTACTTTACACGCAGTTCGTAAAGCAATAATCTGTTGCTTGCAACTTAATACTGGAGGGGGTTCGGATGATAACCTGAAGGTGGATTATTAGTCATAGATGCAGTTGGATGGCGGTCTATGTATTATGTTGTAATGCCCAATCAAGTCTCAAAGGAGTCAAGATGATTAGTATATGCATATATTGCTTTCTCGGTGTTTGTCAATTGCCCCGTTGTAATTTGTTCACCCAACATGTTATCTATCTATGGAGAGCCACCTCTAGTGAACTATGGATCCCGGTCCTTTTACTTTACATACAATCTACAATTGTTTACTTCTTTGTGTTTACTTTCTGCAAACTTTTACTTCTTTCCATTCGATACGTTTAAGCCTTTGTTTTCCGCAAAACATGGTGAGATTGACAACCTCATCACAAGTTGGGGACAAAGTTCTGTGGTTGTGTTGTGCAGGTCTCCATGTTGCTACTAGCACCGGTATTGCGCCCTGCCAAAGATCAGCTAGTAACACCTTTGGGGTGTTTCCTTGATCCTACTGGTTCGATTAAACCTTGGTTTCATAATTGAGGGAAAACTTTCTGTTGTGCTCATCATACCTTCCTCTTGGGGTTCCCAATGAGCTCTACGTCGATCGTCAAGTGCATCAAGATCTTTTCTGGCGCCGTTGCTGGGGACTAAAGAAGAAGAAGCTCCCACATCAACCACGCGCCAGATCTTTTCTGGCGCCGTTGCTGGGGAGTCAAGGATATCTTCACAAGGGGAGTCCCTCATAACCAATCTCTTTACTTTGTTTTTTTGTTTTGCTTAGTTTTCTTTTTGCTTTGTTTGCTTGTTTTGTTCTTCAAAAACACAAAAAAAATAGTTTTACTTGTTTTGCTTTCTTATTTGAAAACCCAAAAAAAAGGACTACTCTTGAAAACACTAAGTTGTGTGACTTCACTAGCACCACAACAATGATTTTATGAGCACACCTATTGCTCCACCTGTGGCTGAAAATACTTTCTTTGAGATAAAACCTGCTTTACTCAATCTTGTTATGAGAGAGCAATTTTCTGGTATTGGTAATGAAGATGCTGCTTCCCATCTAAATAACTTTGTTGAACTTTGTGAGATGCAAAAACATAGGGATATAGATGGTGATATTAATAAGCTGAAATTGTTTCCTTTCTCTTTGAGAGGAAAAGCTAAAGAATGGTTGAATTCCTTAACTAGGAATAGTATTGATTCTTGGACTAAGTGCAAAGATGCTTTTATTGGAAAATACTATCCTCCTGCTAAGAATATATCCATGAGAAGTGAAATAATGAAGTTTAAACAACTTGATAATGAGCATGTTGCTCAAGCTTGGGAAAGAATGTAGTCTTTGGTTAAGAATTGTCCCACTCATGGACTGACTGCTTGGATGATCATCCAAACTTTTTATGCAGGATTGAACTATTATTCAAGGAACCTATTGGATTCTACTACTGGAGGTACCTTTATGATCATCACTTTGGGTGCTGCAACAAAACTTTTGGATAATATGATGGTTAATTATTCTGAATGGCATACTGAGAGAGCTCCACAAGGTAAGAAGGTAAATTATGTTGAAGAAACCTCCTCCTTGAGTGATAAGATTGATATTATTATGTCTATGCTTGTTAATGGGAAAGCCCATATTGATCCAAATAATGTTCCTTTAGCCTCTTTGGTTGCTCAAGAAGAGCAAGTTGATGTGAACTTCATAAGAAATAATAATTTTGGCAACAATGCTTATGGTAATAATGCTTATAGGAACAATTTTGGCAACAACAATTATAAGCCATATCCTCCCAACAATGGTAATGATTATGGAAATTCTTACAACAATAATAAGAGTGCTCCCTCTGAACTTGAAGTTATGCTCAAAGAGTTTATTAGTAAACAAACTGCTTTCAATAAAACTATTGAGGAAAAACTCTCTAATGCTGAAAGAAATATAGCATCTTTGGCTGAAGCTCAATCTTCTTTGAATAAAATGGTTGCTAAACCTGAAATTAATGATAATCCCTTTGCAACTACTAATGCTATACAAGTAAGAATTGATGAAAATGTTAGACTATTAGCTGAATTACATGCTAAGTGGGAAAGAGAAGATGAAATTGCTAGAAACATTAGTGTTTCTACTTTTACCACCACTAGTGTTGAGGATAATAATAGTTCTACTACTTTAGATGATAAAGTTGATTTTGATCTTGATGGTTGCAACATCTCTGAAGTTATTAAGTTCCTACAAAAGCTTGCTAAAAGTCCTAATGCTAGTGCTATGAACATGGCTTTTACAAAACACATTACTGATGCTCTCATAAAGATTAAAGAAGAAAAGATGAAACATAAAGCTTCTATCCCTATAAAACAAGAAGATGGTTGGGAACCCATCATTAATATGAAAGTGAATGACTTTGATTTCAAAGCTTTGTGTGATCTTGATAGTAGTGTTTCTATTATGCCTAGAAGGATTTATGATATGCTTGATTTACCTCCTCTTGAAGATTGTTATTTGAATGTCCCACTTGATGCTAATGCTAAAAAGAAACTCATGGGGAGTCTTAATGATGTTCTTATTATGGTTAATGATTCCTATGTCCCCATTGATTTCTATGTTTTGTATGTTGAATACAATGCTTCTTGTCATATTACTTTGGGAAGACCTTTTCTTAGAACTGTTGGTGCCATCATTGATATGAAAGAAGGCACCATTAGATATAAACTCCCACTCAAGAAAGGTATAGAAAACTTCCCTAAAAAGAGAGAAAATATTTATTTTGCTTCTCCTATGAAAACAAAATTTGGTTTTAATGCTTCTTCATTTGAGAACACTTGATTCTTTCTTTGGTTCTTATGCCTAACTTAAAGGCGTTAAAGAAAAGTACTTGTTGGGAGATAACCCAAGAGTTTTAGATGAGTCTTGGAAGTTATTACCTCTGTAATAACCTCTCCTTATCCTTTTTATTTGCTTTTTGTGCCAAGAGTAACCTCTAATGAGAGTGAAGTAATGATTGGGAAAGTTGCTGCCCCGAAACAGATTTCTGTTCTTCACCGTAAATATTCATGAGAGAGCTCTGTTCGTCGGATTGAGCTGTAATTTTTTTTGCTTCTGCCCCAGGTTGTTAGATAACTTTAGTTAGTTCAACACTTTTTGATTTGAGAAACATACGGTCTTCTAAAAAATTCGTCTTTACCTGCTGGTCTGTTTTGACAGATTTCTGCCATTTTCTGCATTTGCTTCTTGTTAGTTCCTTCTTGAGTTCCTTTGGGGAATTGAGATTTTTGAGGGAAGTGCTACAGTAGCTAGTGTTCTAATGGAATTTTATTTGGTGTTAGAACTGAACCATGAGACTTATTTATCTTAAGTGCACTAATGTTGCTAATGAGATTGTGTGAAGTTTTGTATGAAGGAAAAATTTCAGGTGTATGGAAGGAATGAGTAATGAGAAGAAGGATGGACTAAAGCTCAAGCTTGGGGATGCCACGCGTGTCACCCCAAGAAATATCCAAGAAGTACAAGCGTCAAAGCTTGGGGATGCCCAAGGCATCCCTTCTTCATCAATAAAAATCCAGGTTTCTTCCAAACGCTTTATTTTTATTGCTTCATGCACAGTTGTGTTTTTCTTGGAGCGTCCTCTTTTTCGTTTTCGTTTTGGTTTTAGTTTGCTTTTGTTTGCTTAGTTTTCTGAATAAATTTGTTGGACCCCCTCTTTCACACTTTGGTTTGCAAATAGTTTGGTTTGGTTTGGAAAAGAGTAGGAAAGTTCATGCTTATGTGGTAAAAAGAGCTCATTTTTGACTGTGGCCATGCTTTGTCATGCCATGCTTGATATTGTTTTGGAGTTATGCTTAGTATTATTTGCTGTAGCATGACTTGTTATAAACAATTGAGATTGCTTAATGTTCCTTGGATGAATCATGCGTTGTTTTAGCATATTAAAGCATAGTATAGTGGTAATCTCCTTTGATGCTTTATTTAGGTTGACTTGGCGCATGCTCACAACATGTTATGACTATCTAAAGTCACCATAGCCTTTATGATCCTTTAGTTTTCAACTTGTAGTATCACTTTATGCTTTGATCAATGATGTTTTGTCGCTCTGCATGATTATGGCCATTATTGCTCTCTTAGTTTGTCGCTCCCAGTCTTTTGCTAGCCTCCACAACAAATTATGAGTTCCACTCATGCATCCAAATCCCTAAACCAAGATTTTCCAAAGAGTCCACCAGACCTACCTACTAGCTTATGCTATTCCACGTATATTCATGCTTTTGTTTACCTTCCACTTGTTATGCGAAAACTAGTGATTAAAGCTCTCACGAACTTGATGGCACACTTTACTTTATTGCCTCTAATAAACTTGAACCATTGGGTCCTTCTTTGTTGCGTATATGCTTGCGCTTTATAATTTGAAATTAGCAGAACCAAGTTTCATGGGGAACGCTTTCAACATTGCACTTGTACTTTGTACCCCGTTGATATTATGATCTTTTGCTTACAGATCCCGGCGGTGTGAAATAAAAGTGGAACTTGTAGGATCATGGAGTTTGTATGTGTGTTAGAGAAACGCCTGGGCCGCTAGCCTAAGCCATGCCTAATCATGGTGGAAACTTGCAGCATCACCATAATGAGCACTCTATGAAGCATCCTCAATAAAAACCTATGCAAATAGCAAATAAAAAGATCGCTGAGATGCTCATTGTCTACTTGCCTTTTCATTTTGATTATGGGAAAGCTCCCGTATCATGTGCAAGAGGTACCCCGTTGGTGGTTCTTAATGATACACATATACTTACAATGACAAGAGCTTACTCGTGACTAAAGTTGAGTAGCATGAGGATCGGTCTTCGTAAGTAAGGGGCATGAGATTTTGGTTTATAACTTGTCAAGCATATCCTCTTAGTTGTGTCACTTTAACCTTAATCACCTTCAAGATGCTTATGATAGGGGCAATGAGAGCTGAAAGCTATAAGTACCATAATTTTTGGAAGCTCTTTATGAGACTTGAATCCCTACTTCCTTTTACAAAAGGCCTTTCTTCCACCATTATATTGAGTCTCCACCTTCTATATTTATGCACTACTTTGAGAGCATAGTGGCCATTCTTAGTTCTATGTGCATTGTCCCAAGACTAGTTGATTGATGCATAACTTGTTATTGCTTGTTTTAAACTATTGTATCTAGTCACTCTTATGAACTTTGAAGGTGTCCTATGCATTTATATTTGCTACTCTATTGAGGGACAAGCTGAATACTTTTATGCTATATTTTCTTTATGTGAAACAAACAAACGGCTTGCAAAGGATGTTATTCATGAATATTTTGTTTGTACCTTCTCATGTTGCATCATAGTCTCTTTGCTTATTGCTAGAACTTTGTATTTCATGTTATGATTGAAGTACTATGATCCCAGCTTTGAATGTTTTGCAAATACTTTGATCAAGTCTTTGATGGTGCATGTCACCTCAAAAATTATTTCTTTTTATCACTTACCTACTCGAGGACGGGTAGGAGTTAAGCTTGGGGATGTTGATACATTGCAAATGTATCTATAATTTTTGATGTTCCATGCTTAGTTTTATCCACTTTCTTGTGTTTTGTTCCAACTTTGGAGTACTTTTCATATGATTTCTTGGACTTACCTATTAACAAGAGCCACACTGCCAGATCCAACTTTGGTTTTTCCTCATATCTAAACAACTCTTTATATTACTGTACTGCAAGATCCAACATACCTTTGGTATACTCTACAGGTCCAGATGGCCCCTCTAGCATATCAATTTTCTTCTTCCTCCTTCTCTGGTTGGCTACAGAGTTAAAAAACCAGTATTACGATCACCTTCTAAAATATTTCTTTCTCTCGGCCTTTGTCAGGCTTCCACTTCCTCGCTCTTCCAAATGGCAGTTAACTGAGATGAAATAGTTTGTATCCTTTGTTTGGAAACGAGGGAGAGTACTTGGGATTCATATAAAATATCCAAGATATCATATTCAGATACCAGTAGTTGTTTCAATTTTATGTTGGGCAGACTCAGTATTAGCACAACAACCTTTCAAACCCTTCCTTATATGCCTAACTTTTAATTTCCACCTATCAATAGTGATACATTGCAAATGTATCTATAATTTTTGATGTTCCATGCTTAGTTTTATCCACTTTCTTTTGTTTTGTTCCAACTTTGGAGTACTTTTCATATGATTTCTTGGACTAACCTATTAACAAGAGCCACAGTGCTAGCTGCCTGTTTTCTGCTGTTTTTGGTTCCAGGAAAGTCAGAAAATGAATATCCTCGGAATTGGACGGGACAAAAGCCAAAGTGCCTATTTTTCCGGAAGGGATCAAGTGCCAGAATACGAGACGGAGAGGGGCCAAGGGCTGGCCACACCACCTGGCCGCGCGGCCAGGCTTGGCCCATGCCAGGGGGTGGTCTGGCCGACCCCAGCACCCCCTCAGCCTCTCCTTCCGCCTATAAGTTGCCCTCGGGACGAAAACCCTAAGGACCCGATCAAAAATCCACGAAAAAGTCTGTAGCTGCCGTCGTCTCTGTCCCTAGATCGGGGGGATCTGAAGCTCTTCCCGGCACCCTGCCAGAGAGGGGAATTCACCCTGGAGGTCTTCTTCATCACCATGCAAGCCTCCGGTGTGATGCGTGAGTAGTTCATCCTTGGACTACGGATCCATGTAGTAGCTATATGGCTGGTTTCTCCTTCTTTGTGCTTTCATGTTTAGATCTTGTGAGCTCCGTTCATGATCAAGATCATCTATTTGTAATTCATACATGTTGTGTTTGCGGGGATCCGATGGATATTGAGATGCTATTTCAGATTGATTATTGATTCGATCATGTCTTTGTTATTTGAGATCTTGCATGCTTTCCGTTGTTAGTAGCTATCTTGGCCAAGTTGATGCTAGCAACTCCAAGAGTTAGTATTTATGCTCGATACTGGGTTCATGCCTCTGGTAATCTGGGGAAGTGACAGAAATCTCTAAGGTACTAGATGTGTTGTTGCTACTAGGGAGAAAACAACGATCCTTTGTTCATAGAACAATTGTATTGTTTACTTTACACGCAGTTCGTAAAGCAATAATCTGTTGCTTGCAACTTAATACTGGAGGGGGTTCGGATGATAACCTGAAGGTGGATTATTAGTCATAGATGCGGTTGGATGGCGGTCTATGTATTATGTTGTAATGCCCAATCAAGTCTCAAAGGAGTCAAGATGATTAGTATATGCATATATTGCTTTCTCGGTGTTTGTCAATTGCCCCGTTGAAATTTGTTCACCCAACATGTTATCTATCTATGGAGAGCCACCTCTAGTGAACTATGGATCCCGGTCCTTTTACTTTGCATACAATCTACAACTGTTTACTTCTTTGGGTTTACTTTCTGCAAACTTTTACTTCTTTCCATTCGATACGTTTAATCCTTTGTTTTCTGCCAAACATGGTGACATTGACAACCTCATCACAAGTTGGGGACAAAGTTTTTTGGTTGTGTTGTGCAGGTATCCACGTTGCTACTAGCACCGGTAGTGCGCCCTGCCAAAGCTCAGCTAGTAACACCTTTGGGGTGTTTCCTTGCTCCTACTGGTTTGATTAAACCTTGGTTTCATAATTGAGGGAAAACTTTCTGCTGTGCTCATCATACCTTCCTCTTGGGGTTCCCAACGAGCTCTATATCGATCGTCGAGTGCATCAAAATCTTTTCTGGCGCCGTTGCCGGGGACTGAAGAAGAAGCTCCCACGTCAACCACGCGCGAAATAGCTTTAGCTAGGTGCCAAGGAGTTGACCAAGTTTTAGCAACCATCTGATCAAAACCCTCAACACCTATCCACCACTTTTCAAAATTAATTTTTTTAATTGTAGGAACCTTGAGAGATCCTGTATCGACAATAAGAGTTGTGTGGTCACTATCCACTCTAGCTTTGGCCTTAACATTGCTTGCAGGAAAAATACCATCCCAATAAGTGGAGATGAAGAACCTATCCAATAATGCCATAATCAAATTATCTTGATTATTGGCACATGTAAATTTTCTACCTAATTTTTAATCTCCATCAGGCTAAATTTATTAATCCAATCATTAAATAAATCATCCCAATGTTGATTAATGTTCCCTGTATTCTTTTCATGGCTCTCTCTAGTGAGATTAAAATCTCCACCTACTAAGGTAGGCCCTACCTAGCTAGAAAATACATTATGGAGCTCATTGATGAATTCCAGCTTGTATTCATCATAAGAGGACACATACATAGATATAAACCTCCAAATTACATTCTCCCTCTTATTTTTAACAAGAACAAACATAGTGAAGGTCTGAATATACCAGGAAACTACATCAAATAAATCCACGCTAATGCCTACCAAGATGCCACCAGTAGTCTCTTTGGTAGGCAACCAGTTCTAGGTATATTTACCATATGGATCTAATTACTGCAATTGAAAAGTTATGAAGTACTTTTTCCTAGACTCAAAGAAACTAATTATATCAGGGCATATCTCTCTAATGAGATCATGCACCCTAGTAAGCTTGTTAGGTCTATTCAGGCCCCTAGGATTCCAAATTAGAGCAACTACCAAGAGAAAAAATTAACTTCTTTTTACTATTCCTTGTACATGACACCTCAATACAAGGGTCCTTGTTCTGATCATCACTCTTGTAATTTTCTAAAAAAACCTCCTGCAATCCATAATTGGATGCATTTATATCCTGCTTATCCTCCATAGTAACATCATTGTTATTAGGTAAGAACATATCAGGGTGATCAATATGAAAATTAGCTATTTACTTGTTTCTACTGTTTTGATGAGATTAATGGTAGATTCAATCTCATCATCAAAAGAGCCTAGGTTAATACCTATAGATCTAGTTTTATCTAGTAATAGCTTATTATCTAAAGCAGTAAAAGAATTAGAGAATCCTTGTAACTTGGCATTACCTTTAGGTACCTCCAAGTTCTTAGTCTTCTGCAGTTCTTGTGCAATGTCAATGGCAGTTTTTCCACCCCTCACAATTATACTACTCATCCTAGGTGCAATGATAGGGCCCCTTTACTTTTGAAATTTTGGCATAGCCATACTAGGTCTTGACACCATCTGGTTCCCAGTACCCATCACTTCCTGGACATGGATTTCCTGAACTTCCTCATCAGATCCCACTTCATAATTTTTTTGCAATAAGTGCAAACCAATGTTTTCCTCAGGGCCCCTATGCACTATCCTTGTTGCTGTTGAGGCAATAGCACAGTTTTTTCCCAATTTTTTCTCAACAACACTCTCTTTTCCTTTTTGACTGACACTAGAGTTATCACCACATAGAGTTCTTGCTCCATTCCTACTGGAGTTCGGAGTATTTTTCTTCAGGCCATCAGTATCCATCCTCCCAGCATCGGTGCTCTTATTTTTGTTCAGTTGGTCTTGAAAGTCATCACCTAAATATTCTTCTCCATTGTCCTCTTGTTCTTTATCCTTCCGATCATTACCACCATCATCAGCACCATCAACCACTTCCTCCTCTTCCACCAAGAAGTTAATGAGGAAAAAGCCTTGCTTCATTTCAAATAGCTTATTAGCAGGTATCTTTGTAATATCTCTGACAGAAACTTTCATTCTAACATTTTTGTAAAATATTTTGAAGATCTCATGCTAGTCCACATTGACCAGAACCCCAAGAGCAGATGATACCTGTGCAACCACTTTCCAGCTACACCATTTCATAGGAATACCTTATATCTTAAGCCACACCTCCTAGAACTCATCAAAAGGTCCAGCTTCCCCATTCTAGTTCTAAAAAGAGACAATGACACCTTACTTCTTTAAGTTGATAAAGGGGTATTCTACAAGGTTCTTGATCTTCTTGGATGGGCAAAATCTCACCAGGAACTTCTTGGCAGAAATTTTCCTAATTTGCCAAAACCAATAGACCTTCCACATCTCACTAAAATTCTGCTCAAGCTCCCTCTCATCTATCTCTCCATCATTGATGACCACAATCCCTACATTATCCATACTTAACCATTTAACTGCTCCAGTTCCTTCAACGTCAACATGGAAAAACCCTAGTCCAGGGTTAGCACTACCCCAATATTGTGCCATAGGCAAAGGCTTGTACCACTCAAAACATGAGTCCATGTGATGGCTAGGCTTGCCACACATGAACCACAATTTTAGGGTTTCCAAATAGGCCCACATAGTTCCCTGGCTCCCCACAGTTGAAACATACGACTCCTCTATACCTAGGATCTACTGAAAGAACATTTCATGTTTTCCTTTGTTTTGCGTGTTAGATAACAATACTATGAAGAATTTTCATGTGTGCTAAGTGTGCAGGAAGTTTTGAGGGGGGGCCGGATAATCCGCCCCTCCAAGGGTCAGATAATCCGGCCTACCTCATCTCTCAAGGAAGCCAAGGCGCGTCGCTCTATGTCCAGTCGGATTTTCTCCCAGAAAATCCGAACTGGGCAGTTTTTCCTCCCCAGGCCAGATAATCCGGGTTTCGCAAGGGCCGGATAATCCGGCCCCCAGTTTTCGAGAAAAAGGAGCCAAGGCGCGTCGCTCGGTATCCGGTCGGATTTTCTCCAGGAAAATCCGAACTGGGGCGGTTTTTCTTCCCCAGGCCGGATAATCCGGCCTGCGCATAGGACCGGATAATCTGACCCCAGAAAATGATCAAGGGCAAGCTCGGCGCGTCTCACTGTGAGGGGGTGGATTTTCTGCCGGAGATTCCGAGTCTGGGGCGGAGTTTCCCCAGACCGGATAATCCGGCCCCCAAAGTGTGCAACGGCTGGTTTTTGGAAGGGGGTATAAGTACCCCTTCTTCCCCAATGTCCAGAACTCTTGATTCACTCGAATTTGACCAGACCTTGTGCAAGAGCTCTAAATCTTGATCTCCCACTTCAACTACCCGAAGGTCTTGATCTTTGGTGGAATTGAAGGAGGAGAAGTTCATCATCAACATCAAGAATCAAGCGCTTCAACTCCTCTCCATTCACTTGGAGAAATCCCTGATCTAGTATTCTTGTTAATACCTATCTTGTTATTGTATTTGACAACTTTGTTCTTGTGGCAGCTTGTTGTCATTTCGGGAGCCTCCAAGTTGTTTTGGAGTTGTTGCCCCGCTAGTTGTGTAAAGGCGCCGGTGCCCGGCTCGAAGGGTACCTATAGTGGAAGGTGGATCAGGCCTGTTGTGGCGAGATCCATCGGAGAACAGGGTGAGGCCTTTTGTGGCGTGGTGGTCTTAGTACCGCCCACCCCTCCAACGCAGACGTACTTCCCTTAACAAGGAAGGAACTGCGGTCAAACAAATCCTGTGTCTCCGCGTGCTTCACTTCGGTTCACTCGCTCCTCTTCCACTCGCTCTTTACTCGCTAGTAGATAGGTTTGCATATAGGGAAATTCCACACATTAGTTTATCTAGAGAATTTACCTTTGTGCTAAGCCTAAAATTGAAAAATAATTAAAAATTGGTGTAGCACCTATTCACCCCCCCCTCTAGGTGCCCATACGATCCATTTCAATTGGTATCAGAGCCCTGGCTCTTAATTCGGGCTTAACCGCCTAAGAGTAGTATGGGTACCACGGATGATGGAAATGAGGCTGTGGATAAGGTCACAATGGATGATCTCAAGTCATTGGAAACAACCTTGTTGAAATCCTTTGAGGCCAAGATGGAGGAGATGAATCAAATGATTGCTCGCCTTACATCATCCATAGCCCCATCTCCATCCTCCTCCGAGGCTCCCACACCATCATCTAAGGAAAATGGTAACACCGGATCCAAGGATGATGATGTGGAAGGTGAAAAACTAAATGGCTCCACCTCCAAAAAGGGAAATGGTAAGGAGGAATATAGTGAGGTTCGCCACGTATATTCCCCCCACCCACCTATCCCTCATCCTCATATAAACAATAGGGGTGATCCACCCAAGCTCACTGCATCTTCTTTTAACCAATGGCAGTTTCTAATGAAATGTCATGTTTGCAGCTCCTCTATTGAATTGTGGAGGATTATTGAAGAAGGTCTTCATATTGGAGATCAAAACAATCTAACAAGAAGGGAAGTTGTAGATAGCCAGTTGAATGCCACTGCTCTCCACATGATACAGCTAGGTGTGGGTCCCAAGGACATGCCACACATTGAACATCTCAACACAGCTAAAGAGGCGTGGGATGCTCTTACAGACCTTTTTGTTCAAAATGAAAGCATGAGAAGAAACCGGTATGATGCCCTTAGTAACGAAGCTGAGGGATTCTACATGTTGGATGGTCAAAACCATGAGGACATGTATAGAAGACTCAAGGGCATCGCAACAACATTTCGGAAGCATGGGGCCACTCACATTGTTGATGCATAGATAAAAAGAAAGTATGTGCGTGCCTTAATGCCTTTCGAACCGACGGATTTGAAGAGCTTGCAAGGTAGACACAACTATCATCAAATGACATCCAATGAAGTCATGCAAGAAATGGCGTCATTCAAAGTGGTGGCAAAGAATGCTGAAGATGCCCGTGCTCGAGCCATTGGAATGCAAAAGGGTGTCAATATGGCTCTCAAAGCCAATGTTGTTGAGCAAGAGGACGATGAAGGAGTTTTTGAGAGGGTTTCCATGGACTGCCCCGATGAGGTCAAACTTGCTCATGGTGAGTACATGGCATTCTATGAAAGGAACTTTTGGAAGGACCCTGCCAAAGCCAAGTCTGAACTTGAGCGCAAGAATGGGTCAAATGGAAGAAGAGAAAGTGGCCCAAGATTGAGAACTTGCTTCAACTGTGGAGATAGACTGCACTTTGTAGCCGAGTGTCCTTATCAAAATAGAGAAGACAATGGTGGCAGGCTCATCCTCAAAGAGAAATCCAAAGCTCCGAAGAAGAAGCCGTTTGCTAAGAAGAATGGCCCTTTCAAGAAGCAACCCAAGATGGTCCTTGTAGCTCAAGAGGAATACTCATCCGCAAGTGAAGATGAAGAGGATGATGATAGTTCCCGCGAAGTGGCTACTATAGCCACCACATTGACTCCCTCCTCTCTCTTCGACTCGCCGAACGAGAACGCCATCAACAACAACACCACTTGTCTAATGGCAAGAGGATCCGAGGTATCAACTTCTAACTCCTCATTTCCTAAGACTAACCTAATTTTGGATATGGATGATCATGACAGTCTTGAAATGAAAGAAGAAGTTATTGCCTTGGATACTTTTTTCACTAACCTACAAGGTGAGCACAAACTCCATTTTGATGCTCTTATGAGTCAACTTGCTCAAGCCGAAGATCTCCTTGAAGAAAAGGGAAGAATTGAAAGAGAAGATGCCTTGGAGATAGCCTCTTTGAAGAATGCCTTGGAAGAGGAAGAGGAAACTCGAGTTTCTTTGGAAGAAAGACTCGAATCCCTAGAGGAGTCACAAGAAGAAGCTGTAGCTCAGCTCATTAAAGAACGTGACCATGCTCTTGACAAGGTAAAGGTAAAGGTAAAGAAACTAAAGAAAGAAAAGATTGATTTTGGGGCTGTTCATGCTAGACTTTTGGAGAAGTTTGATGATCTTGAAAGTGCTCACAAGGCATTGAAGAGTGATCATTCTAATCCAAATGAGTCTCATGACCAGCTCCAAACTCAATTAAAATGGTATGATGTGCCAAGTACCTCCTCTTCATCCTTTGGAAAAGAAGATCCTGCAAGGAGTTCTCAACACAAAGGTAAAGGGGTTGTTGATGAGATACTGAGCAAGCAAAGGACAAACAACAGTAAAGAAGGTCTTGGTTACATACCCAAGATAAAGAGCAAGAAAAACAAGAAGAAGAAGAAGAAGAAGAAGAAGAAGAACAAGAACAAGACTGCTCAATCAAAGACTAGCAACATTACCAATGACAAGACTAATTATGATGGTTTTGCAGGGATCAACAATCCTAACTTCGAACTATATTGTGATTCTAATGGTGATGTTTATGCTAGTTATGTAGGGCCTTATGATTGTTACATTCCTTGGTCTATTTGGGTTCCCAAGATCCTTGTTACTAACATGCGAGGACCCATTGAAAAATGGGTACCTAAAACCAAGATGTATTTTTCTTGCATGGTTGTGCTTCCGGTGGGTCTAAATGGGTACTCGATAGCGGTTGTACGAGTCATATGACCGGAAGCAACGAGATCATCACGGAGATGCGGCCAAACCTTGATCACATTACCGTCTCCTATGGTGACAAGTCAAAATCTGAGGTATTAGGTCTCGGCAAAGTTGTGGTGGCTCACGATATCTCTCTTGTGGACGTCATGCTTGTTGAGACCCTCGGGTATAACTTACTTTCAGTTCGTGCCCTTGGTAAGATGGGCTTTGCAGTTTACATTGATGCTGATTTAGTGGTACTCTTGTGGAGCAAGTCTCTAAAAGTCGCTTTCGTGGGATATGTCGAAAACGACCTGTACGTGGTGGACTTTTCGGGGAAAACCACTACAGGTCCGATGTGTCTTTTCGGAAAGGCTGACGCGGGTTGGCTATGGCATCTCCGACTAGCCCACGTCAATATGAGAACTTTGCAAAGTCTCCACAAGGGTGGCCACATTCTTGGACTAAAAGAAAATGTCTCTTTTGCCAAAGATCGTGTTTGCAGGGTGTGTGTTGAAGGGAAAATGCATGATTCTCCTCATTGAAGGAAAACTATTATCTCTTCAAAAATGATTTTGGAGCTCCTTCATGTGGATCTTTTCGGACCTCCATCTCATGCAAGCCTCGATGGAAAGAAGTATTGTCTTGTGATTGTTGATGATCACTCAAGATACACTTGGGTTTATTTCTTCAAGTTGAAGAGTGAAACTCAACAAACTGTCATCGACTTCGCCAACGAGGTTCAACGTCAACACAACGTCCCCATTCTGGCTATAAGGAGTGATAACGGCTCGGAGTTCAAGAACTACACCTTAAATGAGTTCCTAAGTGAAGAGGGGATAACACATCAATATTCCGCTGCGTACACCCCTCAACAAAATGGTGTAGCCGAGAGGAAGAATCGAACTCTAATGGACATGGCAAGATCAATGTTGGCCGAATTCAAATCTCCATATAATTTCTGGGCTGAAGCAATCTCTACTGCTTGTCATTCATCCAACCGTTTATACCTCCGCAAGATTTTGGACAAGACTCCGTATGAAATACTTACCGGTAACAAGCCAAACATCTCATACTTTCGGGTATTCGGGTGTAAGTGTTTCTTTCTTATTAAAGGAGTTCGTTTATCTAAGTTTGAATCTAAGGCTCTAGAAGGTATTTTTGTTGGTTATGGTGCCGAATCCCACACTTATAGAGTCTACAATAAGCTCTCCGGAACTATTGTAGAATCTTGTAGTGTGGTGTTCGAGGAAAATGACGGTTCCCGTGCGGAGCAAGTTGGTGTTTGTGATGCAGATGTTGAAATACCCCAAGATGCCATAAGAAGAATGGGCGTGGGATTCTTCCGCCCCATTGAGGAACCCCTTGTGGCGGACCGGGAAGGATAATGCTCTACTCATCTAGAGCCCTCATCTACACATAAGCAACATGCTTCAACCACGGGGGCAACATCTACACCATCTCCATCAACTGCTGAAGGTCAAAATGCTCCAGAAAGCTCTAGGATGGATTTTCCGGTGGATACCGGATTATCCGGCCACCCCTCTCCATCTAACCATGCAGTTCCTGGTGGTGAAGATATCAATACAAGCTTCAGGCCGGATTTTCTGGCTGACCCCGGATTATCCGGCTCCTCGCCAGTTCAAGCAAGTCCCGGGCTTGCTGATGAAGCTGCAGCAAGTTCTCCCAGGCCGGATTATCCAGCCTCTTCATCGGCTAGATTATCCGGCCCTGACTCTCCAGTTCTGCAGCCTCCTATTATGGCTTCGGATTCACCTCAAGGGAATGCATCTCCACCACCTGCTACTGATGTTCCAGCTACTGATAAAGGCAGAGAAAATGCTTCCAATGAAGACTCAAGTGATGAATCTCCTCCACCAAGAGACAACAAACTTATTGAACTTCGTCGCAAGGCTCGGGCGGATCGTAACCTTGAGTTGCGGGGTCACACTCTCGACAAGGTTGTTGGTGATCTTCGTCGAAGGGTGTCTACAAGAAGATAAGTGGCCAGTTTTGGTGAGCATCAAGCTCATATCTCCATGGTGGAACCTAAGAAGGTCTTTGAAGCTCTTGAAGACCCAGAATGGGTTGTTGCTATGCATGAAGAATTGAATAATTTCGAGCGCAACAAAGTCTGGAAACTAGTGGAGAAACCCAAAGAGTGCCGCAATGTTATCGGCACCAAGTGGATTTTCAAGAACAAGCAAGATGAGAATGGCATTGTTGTGAGGAACAAGGCAAGACTTTTGGCACAAGGTTACTCCCAAGTTGCGGGCATCGACTTCGGCGAGACCTATGCTCCTGTGGCTCGCCTTGAGTCCATCCGTATCCTACTTGCTTATGCTCCTCATAAAAATTTCAAGTTGCAGCAAATGGACATCAAGAGTGCCTTCCTTAAGGGTCCTCTACATGAGTTGGTATACGTAAAGCAACCCCCGGGGTTTGAGGATCCTAACTTCCCGAACCATGTCTACAAACTCGATAAGGCACTCTATGGCCTTAAACAAGCCCCACGTGCGTGGTATGAGCACCTTAAAGAGCTTTTGTTAGATCGTGGCTTCGAAGTTGGGAAAATCGACCCCACTCTTTTTACTAAGAAGGTTAAGGGGGAGCACTTCGTATGCCAACTATATGTAGCCGATATCATTTTTGGTTCTACTAACAAAGCTTTTAACGATGAATTTCAAAGCTTATGACTGACAGGTTTGAGATGTCTATGATGGGGAATTACAGTTCTTTCTTGGATTCGAGATCAAGCAACTTAGAGAAGGAACCTTTATTAATCAAGCAAAGTACATCCAAACCATGCTCAAGAGATTCAAGATGACGGATCTAAATGGTGTAGCTACTCTGATGCAAACAAATTGTCATCTCGAACTCAACCCTCACGGTAAAGATGTGGACCAAAAGGTATACCGGTCCATTATCGGCTCTCTTCTTTACCTCTGCGCATCTAGACCCGATATTGTGTTAAGTGTGGGAGTGTGTGCAAGGTATCAAGCAGCTCCTAAAGAAAACCACTTAGTGGCAGTCAAGAGGATCTTTCGATATTTGGTTCATTCCCCCAACTTTGGTCTCTGGTATCCCAAGGGCTCCAATTTCTCTTTATGTCGTTATACTGACTCAGATTGGGCTGGTGATAAGGATGATCGGAAATCCACTTCTAGAGCTTGTCAATTCTTGGGAAGATCTCTTGTATGTTGGTCCTCCAAAAAGCAGAATTGTATATCTCTCTTCACCGCCGAAGCTGAATATGTTGTTGCTGCCAGCGCTTATACTCAATTATTGTGGATGAGGCAAACTTTAAAGGAATACGGTGTCAATTGTGACAAAGTGCCTCTTTTATGTGATAATGAAAGTGCTATCAAAATTGCGTACAATCCAGTTCAACACACAAGGACGAAGCATATTGAGATTCGGAATCATTTTATTCGTGACCATGTTGCTCGAGGCGATATTGATCTATCTTTTGTGAGCACGAAGAACCAACTGGCGGATATCTTTACAAAGCCACTTGATGAAGCAAGATTCTGCTATTTGAGGAATGAGCTAAATATCATTGATTCCGGGAGTTTGTCTTGATTACCCATGCACTCACTCGTACGTCTCAATCCTTGTTTGGTCTAGGTGTGGGCATGGATATAGGGGGAGTGTGGTCCTAACTTATTGGGCTAACCCTCCCCCCATAATGCCAATAGCAAGTTATATCATTTCTCTTAATATCATGTTGTGATATGTGAGCTTATTGATGAGTATTGGTCGTGAACCCAAGATATATCTTTGCGGTGTCACACCATACGCTCCAACAAGGTGGCTTCGGCCACCGCCCTCTCCCTTGTGGAGAATTGGATCTTTTTGGATGTTATTTGCTCTCTCATGTTCTTATGGGAATCACACTCAATCTTGGCTTTTATTTGATTTGGATTTTGCAATTTTGAGTGTCTAGTACCATCTCAGTTTGGCTTTCTCAATCCTAAGCCTTCCCTACCCCTAAGCCATCTATTCTTGCACACAAGTCCCTTGTACACCTTGTGGGGGTGTTGTTTGGGGACGCGCGGGCCTGGTTCTGTGTATAAAAGAATCCCAGAATTTAGGCCGGATAATCCAGCCCAAGTGTTGGCCGGATAATCCGGCCCTGGCGGATTTGATCTTAAAGGGCAGGACTCAGGGGGAAGGGCACATATCGAGCAGCACTTCTCCCCTAGCCCTCTCCTTCTTCCCAGCCGCCGTCTGCCGCCCCTCACCCTCCCCGGAGCCTCTCCGGCCACCGGATTTTCCGGGCCTCCCCGGATCTTCTTCTCCGCGCGTCCAGGTACCTTCTCCTCCGCGTTCTTCCTCCAATGAGTGAGGGTAACTCCCTCTCTCCTCATCTTTGGCTAGATGTGTATCTTTTTGGGTGGAACGGTGTCTAGAAGGATGTGTTTTCGCATAGAACTCGTAGTCTTACAGTTTCTAGGCCCGATCTACTTTTTTTGCATGCATTCTTGGTGAAATCGAAAATTTCTGCCAGGGCCGGATTATCCGCCCCTGGCCAGGCCGGATAATCCGGCCTGACAGATTCAATTCTGCTTCAGTTTCACTATGTGTATGCATTGAGTAGTTTTGTCCTATGAACTTTTTGACTACTTTTTCCATGCTCTCTCCTGGACTTGTGTGTATGCTTATCCCCTTGCTATCGCCCTTATTCTTCTCATAGGTGGTTCCGGTGTTTCCAAGACCTACAAGCACCGTCCTCGCGCCAAGTACTTTCGGGACGACGGTCATGGTAACCTAGTGGACGAAGTTGAATTGAGGAGAAGGAAGAACGAAGAGAGGCAAATGGCTGAACAATCCAAGAGGACTAGGAAGGGGGTGTCCAAGAGGAAGGGCAAGGAGCCCAGGGCTTTGGATGTAGTCTCCTTCTCTGCCATCCGTCACCATGACTTGTTTGCTGAGCTGCCTCGTGATGATGAGTTGGGGTATACCCGCTTTTGGTGTGCCGAACAGAAGGGGATTTATGAAGACATCTATGCCAGACTTGTTCCCCTCTGCGGCTGCTGCTGATGCTAATGATGAGGAAGGTGACACTGAGGAACTTGAGGATGAGGATGAGGAAGAGCATGCAGAAGAGGACGGGGACGAGGACGAGGACTATGATGAGTGATCCCATGGGGCGCTAGCATCGCTCTTCTCCCTTTTTGGTGTCTCGCTGCCAAAGGGGGAGAAGTAGTTCTATTAGGTTGTCCGTGGATTTGCATGGGTCGGGCATAAGCACTTGCACTTTTTATTCGTTATTTCTTGCTTATGCCCATTTAGAACTTTTAAATTCGTGGTTTGTGATTTGTGGTTGAGACTTTATGTGGTTGTCTGGAGACTTTATGTGGTTGTCTGGATGGTACCTATGGACTTCATATCATGGATTATGCTCATGGCTATATCTATTCATATCCTATTGCTGGAGGTTTATCACGGAAGGCGCGCCCTCATAATGGTTATCCAATAATAATTGTGATTTTTGTCAAGGATGCCTGTTCTCTACTTCGGTGGTATGTGCTTTTGCCCTTATGTCTATGGAATAGATTCACCTATTTGTGTGCATTTGTATTCCAATGCAAAACTCTATTATGCACACATTGAGGGGGGGGGTCCCTTTCATAGTTATCGTTGTTTGTCTTGTGTCTTTCTCCTGCAAATCCTGGTATTGTCATCTAACACGAAAAAGGGGGAGATTGAAAGAACATTTCATGTTTTCCTTTGTTTTGCGTGTTAGATAACAATACTATGGAGACTTTTTATGTGTGCTAAGTGTGCAGGAAGTTTTGATGGGGGCCGGATAAGCCGCCCCTCCAAGGGCCGGATAATCCGGCCTACCTCATCTCTCAAGGAAGCCAAGGCGCGTCGCTCTGTGTCCAGTCGGATTTTCTCCCGGAAAATCCGAAATGGGGCGGTTTTTCCTCCCCAGGCCGGATAATCCGGGTTTCACAAGGGCCGGATAATCCGGCCCCGAGTTTTCGAGCAAAAGGAGCCAAGGCGCGTCGCTCGGTATCCGGTCGGATTTTCTCCCAGAAAATCCGAACTGGGGCGGTTTTTCTTCCCCAGGCCGGATAATCCGGCCTTCGCATAGGACCGGATAATCCGCCCCCTAGAAGATTATCAAGGGCAAGCTCGGCGTGTCTCACTGTGAGGGGGCAGATTTTCTGCCGAAGATTCCGAGTCTGGGGCGGAGTTTCCCCAGACCGGATAATCCGTCCCCCACTTGGGCCGGATAATCCGCCCCCAAAGTGTGCAACGGCTGGTTTTTGGAAGGGGGTATAAGTACCCCTTCTTCCCAACGTCCAGAACTCTTGATTCACTCGAATTTGACTAGACCTTGTGCAAGAGCTCTAAATCTCGATCTCCCACTTCAACCACCCGAAGGTCTTGATCTTTGGTGGAATTGAAGGAGGATAAGTTCATCATCAACATCAAGAATCAAGCGCTTCAACTTCTCTCCATTCACTTGGAGAAATCCCTGATCTAGTATTCTTGTTAATACCTAGATCTTGTTATTGTATTTGACAACTTTGTTCTTGTGGCAGCTTGTTGTCATTTCAGGAGCCTCCAAGTTGTTGTGGAGTTATTGCCCCGCTAGTTGTGTAAAGGCGTCGGTGCCCGCCTCGAAGGGTACCTATAGTGGAAGGTGGATCAGGCATGTTATGGCGAGATCCATCGGAGAAAAGGGTGAGGCCTTTTGTGGCGTGGTGGTCTTAGTACTGCCCACCCCTCCAACGCAGACGTACTTCCCTTAACAAGGAAGGAACTGCGGTCAAACAAATCCTGTGTCTCCGCGTGCTTCACTTCGGTTCACTCGTTCCTCTTCCACTCGCTCTTTACTCGCTAGTAGATAGGTTTGCATATAGGGAAATTCCACACATTAGTTTATCTAGAGAATTTACCTTTGTGCTAAGCCTAAAATTGAAAAAGAATTAAAAATTGGTGTAGCACCTATTCACCCCCCCCTCTAGGTGCCCATACGATCCATTTCATCTACCACAGGCATCTTACCACTACTGCTAGATCAACCTATCTGTAGTCACAACATTCCTTTCCACATTTTGCTTCTGCCCATCAGAGCTAGAGCTTTTATGCACTTTGTTCTTAGCTTTACTAGCTGCTTGCTACTGATCGGAGACCCCCTAAACACCAGCACTGCTATTTTGGCTACTAGTACTTTGCTGCACCATAGGGTTGCTGAACTGAGCCATGTGGCATCAATGGGTTGAATTGACCAGGACCTGAAACTAGCATCATCTGATTCTGCATCATCAGGGGGAAATGGTGGCCACTGCCCCTGGTTAATTGTTCCACATCCTCGGCTATATTAGAGGGTACATACCTTGCCCAGGATTGCCATTGAACTGATGCATATGACCTTGATCCAACCACCAGTGTCAGTGGCCTCTGCGTGTTCTACGGAGGGCCACCATGTGCTCCTTGGGGCCGGTGTGGCAGTTGATTCTGGCATGCATATCCACCTTCGTCTCGGCCACGGTCTAGCCCGTATTGACCACCACCACCTCTCCCCAGACCCGCCATCTTCACGATGTCAATGAACATTGCTTTTTCCAATCTAGCTCCCCACCAATCCTTGGAGAAACTAAACTTCCGCGGGATTGGCAAGCAACCACTCTAGTGGGGTAGAAATCACTCGGGGAGAAAATGTCGGTCTCAAGCAGATCTCTTCTCATCCATACGAGAACTCCTTGAGGAACCCTAGATCGGGGCGATGTTGGGCATCACGGAGGTCCAGGATGAGGTTTGGCCTCTATAGCGCGAGAAGACATACTAAGGATGAAGCAGTGCCAAGATGGAGCGTATGACCCGCTAGAGGGTGTGGTAGGACCCGTTCTGACGTTGAGCGGCCTGGCATACGTGTGTGTCGAAAGTACTCCCCGGAGACACAAAGCTATGAAACCATGTCAACTGGGTTAAGCCTTTGACATTCTGAAAGTAGTTGAGTACATAAAAAAGAGCGTCACCAAGCGATGCTGCTTTACAAAAATGACTAGAAAGATGCTATGATAACCTAAGACACTATCAGCCCCCTGAATGTAGGTTGAAGCTTGAAGGTAACCGGGGCCCAGGGTTGGAGGGTCCTCTGGGAACCCAAGCCTTGGCTCTGCCTCACCCGATGCAGTAGGTCATTGACATAGGGGTGAACTGTGTTCTGGGCGGCTTCGTGCTCTTCCTCCATCGCGTACACATCAAGAAGGTAACCAAAGGGGAACACGGGAGCAATGTGGCACACGCGCGAGAGAATGGTCTCAGTCGTAGCAATGGTAGAAGCATCCCCCGCTTCTCGCACCACCTTCTCGAGTAGGAGCTCGAGAGCCTCCAACTTCCTCGATGGGTCGGGCAATAAATTGGTAAGACCGACAATGCTGGACTCATCGATGGCGGCCACCTCCATGCCGAGGCTCGGCATCAGCTCCGCCACACAAACTTCTACATAGCAGATACCGGTTATTTCATCATGGCGCTCCGCGCCTCATTGATGAGCCACGGCACCGACATCTAGTCATGCATTCTCCAACTCTTCGGATAGGCACGAGATCTTCATGTATTTCTCCGCGGATCCAAGCTCGGTGTTAGAGAGAGCCTATTTGGTGGTTGAGAAGTCCTTTTGGACCTTGATGAGCTGACCATTGACGTCCTTCTCCCGTTGGGAGGCCAAGTGGGCCGTGGTGGCTGCCTCGTGGGCGTACCGCTCGGCCTCAACCTTCAGATCACAAATCACGGCCGCGTAGCCGTGGATCATGTTGCTCTGATCGCGAATGCGGTCACCATTCTGAGCTTGTCCTGGAATGAGGCTTCTTGGGCCTTGTGCTACGTATTGCACTCATCCAACTCCTTGTAGTGGGAGAGGCATTTGTCGTCTAGCTGATGCTACAGCCACTTTGCGGCTGCTAAAGGTCCACCCCCTGCAAGGACCAATCCGTACGCCTCCTCATGGGCGCGGGACAAGTCTGAGCGGGCCTCATCCAACTCGCATCGTTGGGGAGTGATGAATTCCTCTGATCTCCTGAAGTGTTCCTCGGTGCGAAGGGCAGCCTTAGCATACCGATGCTACTGCCTCTCGACTTGCTTAGTACGTCCCGGGCTGCTACGAAGATACTCAGATCCACCCAGAGTCCTTCGAGAACCCGAGAAACCTGATGTAGAACCAGGTCGCTACTAGGGATATCCTCAAGCCCCGTCACCCTTATGCCTCGGGGGCATAGATGGGAGCCCTCAGCAAGGGCAAGTTTAGCTCCGAGGCAGATTCAGAGATGCTCTTGTGAGCTTCTTGTGCTGAGGCTGCCATTCCCTCCTCCCTTTCCGAGTCGGAACTAGGCTCCAGCGTGAAATCTTCAACCATTGCTGCAAAAGCAGGCCAAGATTCCTTAGAACACCAAGGACTACTTGCAGAATTGGAAAAAGGTTGCAAAAGGAAGTGCAGAAGTAACTTACGTGTAGGAGAAGGCCCCCTTGTGGGTGTTGTCATCCTGATGCTTGCTGAGAGGACTCAGGGGCAACAATTGGAGGCTCTTGGGCTGTCTTGCTCGGAGCAGAAGGCGTGTCTCCCTCATGAGGTCTCTTGGCAGGGGCCTAATTTCTAAACAAAAGGAAGAAAACTCGGAGTAAGTGCATGTGCTCAAGTAAGTACAATGCAGTGGCTATCTCCTAGAACATACCCGCAGCACAGAGTCAAACCTCAATGTTCCTTGGCCGAAGGAATGAGGGCACCCTCGGCCCAGAACCTCCTTGGCTAGCGGTTGGATGAGGGCGGGAAGGGCAGGATCTATCACCCGTTGGGGGATTCATCCCCAAGGATCGCCTGCTTGACGAGGTGGGAGGATAGCTCCCCAATGGAGGGGAGGGAACGACCCACTCGCTCGGTGCTACACTTGGTTGATTAGGGACGACCTGCCATCTTCTATGGATAGATAGCGGGATGATATCCTCCTCGTCCTCATCAGAACACATGGGAGGGATTTTAGGATGCTTGGGGCCTTTGCCCTTAAGACCCGGCTCCCTGCAAGATGGAGCTTGCCTTTGGCGTCTCAGGGCTGCTGGGCTGGCACGAGCGAGTCGGCTTCCGTCAGCACTGCTGCATCCTGCTCCCGAGAGGAGATCACACTCAATCTCATGGTACCTTTTGGGGACCACACACTTGCTGTCGACGCCCCACTCGTAGTAGTCGGGCATCCTCCGTAGGTACTCATCCAGGTCCGAATGCTGGAACATCACAGACACAGGCGGAGTATAGCTCAACTCTATCCTGAGCATCCTGCGTGTCGAAACTCTAGCCTCCTTAGGGAGAAGATCGGATCCATCATCGACATGCAACCGTGTGGCATCCTTGTCCCCCAAGTATAGCCATCAGGATGGGAGCGCGACATGAGCGGCATTGTGATGCAGTTGAGGAAGAGGGACTCCATGTCGATGGGGGTGAGCCCATCGTCGACAAGCTCCTCGATCCTCCTGAACACCAGGAGAAGATTTTGTGTGTCCTCACAAGAATCGAGCCAAGTGTCTAGTGGCTCAAGAGGCGCGTCTAGAGCCATCATGCAATCCTCTAGCGAGGGCATCCTGATGAACCACCATGCAGGGTGAAACTCCGACGACACCTTATCATGTTGCTCGAGGCAACGGTACTTGAACTCCTCGCAGTAGCATAAGACTAGCACCCCTGATACTGTGCCTCCGGAGAGAATCTCAGGGTATAAATAACGGCAGAAGAGCGAGATAGACAGCATCACACCGATAAAGCACTCGCACAACCATTGGAAGATGGCGAGCTGGACCACTACCGATGGGTGCAGGTGCGCTAGCTGCAGGCTGTACACCGTAAGGACAGTATGAGGAATGTCGAGACCAGTGGAACCACCCCAGCCAGCAGGTGGCTCATGAAGGTCAGCACATGCATATCTGGTCTCGGTGGTTGGCCTCCATTTGCGGGGGCAAGAGTTTGGAAGCTCTGTGCTCGTTGCGTTGGGACGCGGCGTAGAGGCCCCACGATGCCATGACTTCCACGAATAGAGTGGGCTCAAGGAATGCCTCCTGGGAGCACCGCTCCGCCGCCAAGGCCTCCTCCTGACGAGCTACCACCTTTGTGGCCTTCTTGCTCTTCTTGGAGGCCATGGGTGTCGCGGGAACTCAAGGAAGTGTTGTGCCAAAGGAGGAAGGATGGAGCAGGAAAGGGAGGGGAACTATTGGTTCCTCCCCTTTGCGAAGCCATATTTTTATAAGGCAGGATGGGTGTTGTGCCACCTCCACGATGCGACGAGGGTGGGGAACTGCCCCACTCCCTGCTATAGTTATGACTCTTTTGTCAGGAATCGAAGCAACCGCAGTCAATGCGGCTAGACTGCGGAAGTTGAGATGGGACTTGACGCGACGCATCATTTTCCTGGCTACTCGAGTGCACACGCGTGCGCACGCCAACACGATGTAGCCCGGAACATGCCAAGTCGTCAGATCACGTGCGGGTGTCGACGAGTTGGGCCCACACGTCGTTGTAGGGCAAAGCCAGACAACGTGTCTAGGCCATCCCGAGCAACTCGCAGGAGGCAAGGCAGGAGCTTTGTCGGGCCTCACCCAGGGGATTTTGTCGATGCAATAGGAAAGGGGGACCCTCGCATTGCGCCTCTACGCGTGGGAAGGGACTAACCCCCGACAAAGTTATCCCTATGAAGAAGAGTACATGCCCGGGAACTGGGTCATGAGGGAGATAAGTAATGTTGGCAAGTAGGCTTGCTCGCTTCTTCATGACGTCGCCATGGGAGAGACTCCTCCCGGGCCAGGCGTGGCCCGGGAACACCAGTCAACAAGGACCGAGCAGGTGGCAGCATGTGGGACGGCATGGGATACAAGTGTCTCCCCTATCGCTGCGCTTGCACGGGGCATTAAAAGGAGCATAGACGCTGCAGTCCCACTATGACATCATGCGTCCTGTGATATCCCCTCGCCATCAATTGTTGAACATTACCGCCCACAACCAAGGAGTGGCCAGCTGCACCACCCCTCTGCCATGTGGCACGGCGGTAGTGGATCCCGGGAACGATAGGAAGGTGCATGCGCGCCGGCCACTATGGTACCCCCTTGCGATATAAAAGGAGGACCCTGGCCTCGGTAGGAAGGGGTTATCTTGATAAGAGGGTTTCTTTCGAGAGATTTAGGGCAAGGGTTTAGAGCAAGGGTTGAGAAAAGATAAAGCAAGAGAGAGGGTTGATAGAGGCTCTGTTGGTACATCTAGCAGTGTTGAGTGAGAGAGAGAGAGTTAGAGAATAGTTTAGAGAGAAAGAGATAGAGCTTGGGAGAGGAGAACAAGAGAAGCACTAGAGTTGAGATACTCCCATGGAGAGAGTGTCAGATAGAAAGAAAGAGGAAGCCCGTGAAGCATAGAAGCTAGTTGAAAGCGGCTTCCCGGCACTAGATTGTTGATCTCATTGTAATATATCCACAAGATAATCCACCAAAGCAGGACGTAGGGTTGTTAACCGAAGGGCAGTCTAAACCCGGGTAAAAAACATCGTGTGTGATTTGCAGCCCGTGTTCAGAATTTGGGGGGCCCGGTGCGACTTACAAAATGAGAGCCTAATTTTTGTTCAGTAAGTAAAGCAAAATTATGTGTTCACTTAATCATATAACTATAAATGTTATAATTCGTAGAGTGAGTCTCTTTCGCAGCAAATCTATCTAAAACACCTTTTTGAGACTCTAATATTTCTCTTTTCACCACCAGATTGAGACCTTTGTATTTCTCATGATTAGTCTTGTTTCACAAATTAATAGATCAACAAAACAATTCAACTTGAATAGACGAGTTGTGCGGTCATACCTTTGACACATGAACGTGATCGCCGAACGGGAGGCTCATCGAGCGAACGGAGAAAGTGCGAAGCTAGGGCTGGCTGCTGGCGAGGACAAGGAACAACAGAACATAGGGTTCAGTGATCAGTTCAGAGAATCATACTTGATCAATGATTGATCAACAGGTCAATACTCAGCCTCTACGCAAAAATTTCAACACAACCTCTACACAAAAGAAATCAATGAATCTGTTGCACAATCATCAAATTCTGGAGGATCAGACAACATGCATCAAAGATTCAGAGCACGTACGTACTAGCAAGCCTGGACTTGATCCACAGATTGCGCTAAAGCTCGATCGATCCACATCTGCTGCTTCCCAGTTCTAGCCATTCTTGAGCGTCGATTGATCTAGACGGCTGGACCAATCGTCGATCGCAAGCGAACAGCTAAACACCTGCAGCCTGAACGCGGGCGTCGATCGGGAACTGATTGATTGCCGATCACGAGGCGAGACGGTTCGCTAAACAGAGCAAGCTACGTCACCTACTAGGCTAGGCTGCAGGTAACCGGGGGCCCTAGAATTCGGGGGGTCTGTTCGGTTGCTCCGTTCGAGCATGCCCATCGATGGAACCATTGATTTGTGTGTGAGCTGAGACTGTATTACCTTAGTACCCACCACCGATCCAAAATGAGAGTGTAAAACATCCTTGATTTCTGCGTTTCGACACGCGACAATCTAGACGTAACAGTCTAGTAGCTCCTAATGAAGCCTTTGCAGCGCTCCAAGCTTCCCGATCGTTGGTTCTTCTTCTCTGTTTCATCACGGCCGTTCCTTTTGTCTTTCTGTTTCTATCTGCACCGCAGCTGTAGCCAGCCACAGCCGCTGACGGGGAAGGGTGGCAGCTATTTAACAAGACTCACGGTCAGAGAGTGTGGATAGGTGGCGCTCCATACAGTTGCAAACCGGAAGAGGTCGCGGTGGCTCCACCGTTTTTTCACAGTCGTACCGGGATATTTTTACGGTTTTGCTAATTCTCATGCACCTGAGAATTAGTTAAGTCTCAGTTACCTCGGTGCAAACTAGGTTGTTTTCCAGGTTGTGTCCCCGCGCGCCCTGTTGGTGTGTCGTTGTGTCTTGCGTGCCCGCGTTGCTGTGTCACCCGTCGTGCGCGCGTTTTGCTTCTTGTGTTTTTTGGGCTCGTTCTCTATTTTCCTATGGGCTATTTTCATGTGGGTTGTCATCGATCGGTGAGTTCGTTTTTTCATGTTTTCTCTTTGTTTCTTTTTTGTGGTTGTTTCTTTTTTGCTGGCAGTTATTTTTTTCTTTAGGTGAATTTAAGATTAGCTTAAATGTTTGAGTTGGTTGTTTAATCGAGTTTCAATTGAGTTTTAATTTTCAATTTTTTCTTTGCTGGTTGTATTTTCTTTTTTTATTGTTTTTCCTCACCAGATTTTTATAGTTGTCATTGTTTTACTGCTAGAATGACATTTAGACTGCAAATTTTATACTAGAGTGATCTAACTTAGATTAGTAACATGTACTCCCTCTGCTTTTATAATATAATATATTTTTAGGTTAAATGTGTAGATTCGAAGTGAAACTACACAATAAAAAGGGTCTACACACACTTTTTTTATAGAAGCGAATTGTCACTTCATCGTAACTGAGCATTTTTTTCTAAACTTTTGTTGGGATTTTTTCCTTTCCATCGAGCCAGCTATATCTTGGTTGTTACTTTTTAAGCCATATGCAATATTGTTGAAAGAGAGTTGTCACTGAACCCCCGACAAGGGCCAGATACAACTAGCCCCCCGCCGAGGACCAGTTGCAACTTGCTTGTAACTGAGCTCCGTCGGGGGGAGCCCCATCGAGGGGGGCAGTTGTCTGAGCCCCCGATGAGGGGGGGGGGGCAGTTACAACTTTCTTGTAATTGAGCTCCCCACGTGGGGGCCAGTCGCAACTTGATTGCAACTGGGGGACCCCGTCAGCAGGACAGTTGCAACTAGCTTGTACTTGAGCCACTTCCGAGGGCCAGTCGCAACTTGATTGCAACTGGGGGGACCCTCGTCAGTGAGCCAGTTGCAACTTGCTTGTAATTGAGCTTCGCAGGGGGCTAGTTGCAACTTTCTTGTAAGTGAGCACCCGACAGGAGGGCATTTGGAACTTGCTTGTAATTGAGCCCCTGCCGAGAGCCAGTTGCAACTTGATTGCAACCGGGGTACGCCGTCGGTGAGCTAGTTGCAACTTCCTTGTAACTGAGCTCCGTCGAGGGCCAGTTGCAACTTGCTTGTAACTGAGCAACCGTAGGGGGCATTTGAACTTGTTTGTAATTGAGCCCCCGCCAAGGGGCCAGTTGCAACTTGATTGCGATTGGGGGACCCCATAAGTTGCAAAGTAACTGAGCTCCGTCGGGGGCCAATTGCAACTTGTCTGTAACTGAACACCCGTCGGGAAGGGGCATTTGCAAGTTTCATGTAATTGATCCCCCGCCGAGGGGCCAGTTGCAACTTGATAGAGACCGGGGAACCCCATCGGTTGCAAAGTAACTGAGCTCTGCCGGGTGGCCAGTTGCAACTTTCTTGTAACTGAGCACCTGTCGAGAGGTGGCCATTTGCAACTTGCTTGTAATTGAGACCCTGCCGAGAGGCAGTTGCAACTTGATTGCAACTGGGGGGACCACATCGGTTTCCAACTTGATTGTAAATGAGCTCCGTCGGGGGCTAGTTGCACCTTGCTTGTATCTGATCTCCGTCTGGGGCCAATTGAAATTTGATTGCAACCGGGGGGGCCATCGGTTGTAACTTGCTTGTAACTGAGCTCTGTCGGGTCCCAGTTGCAACTTGCTTGTAACTGAGCTCCGTCAGGGGCCAATTTCAACTTGCTTGTAACTGAGCTCCGTCAGGGGCCAATTTCAACTTGCTTGTAACTGAGCTCCGTCGGGCCAGTTGCAACTTTATTGCAACCGGGGGACCCCATCCCCGATCAGTTGCAACTTCACTATAACTGAGCTCTACCGGGGGCCAGTTTGCAACTTGCTTGTAATTGAGCTCCCGTCGGGAAGGGGGCATTTTTGGCCCTTGCTTGTAATTGAGCCCCTTCTAGGGGCCAGTTGCAACTTGCTTGTAACTGACCACCCATCGAGAGGGGGCATTTTTGCAATTTTCTTGTAGTTGAGCCCCCCATAGAGGGTCAGTTGCAACTTGATTACAACCCGGGGATCCCATCAGTTGCAACTTACTTGTAACTGAGCTCCACTGGGGACCAGTTGCAACTTGCTTCTAACCGAGCACCCACCAGGGGGGCATTTTGCAAATTGCGTGTAACTGAGTTATGCTGGGGGCCAGTTGCAACTTGATTGCAACTAGGGGACCCCCATCAGTTGCAACTTCATTGTAACTAAGCTCTACCGGGGTCCAGTTTGCAACTTGCTTATAACTGAGCTCCCGTCAGGAGGGGCATTTTTGCAACTTGCTTGTAATTGAGCCCCCGCCGAGGGCCAGTTGCAACTTGATTGTAACTGAGCACCCATCGGGAGGGGGTCATTTTTGCAATTTGCTTGTAATTGAGACCCCATCAAGGGCCAGTTGCAACTCGATTGCAACCGAAGGACCCCATCGGTTGCAACTTGCTTGTAACTAAGCTTCGTCGGGGAACAGTTGTAACTTGCTTGTAACTGAGAACCTGCCAGGAGGGCATTTTGCAACTTGCATGTAATTGAGCCCCCGCCGAGGGCCAGTTTGAAAGAACATTTGAGGGTTCCCTGTGTTTTGTGTGTTAGATAACAATACCGTGGAGTTTTCTCATGTGTGCTAAGTATGCAGGGAAGTGTTTGTTGTCTTTGGGGGGCGGATTATCTGCTCCCATCAAGGGCCAAATAATCTGGCCTGACCCTCTTGGCAAAGGCTGGCATGGCGTGAGTCTTAGACTGGTGGCAGATTTTCCCCTGGACAATCCGAAGTGGGGCAGATTTTCTTCCCCTGATCGTATAATCCGGCCCTCACCTTGGGCCGAATAATGCAGCCCCCAGGAGACGAGCAAGGGATGGCATGGCGCGACACTCTGACTAGGGGCGGATTTTCCCCCGGACAATCCGAAGTGGGGCGTATTTTCTTCCCCCGACTGGATAATCCGGCCCTCACCTTGGGCCAGATAATCCGGCGCCCAGGAGACAAGCAAAGGCTGGCTCGGCGCGTTGCTCAGTCTGGGGGCAGATTTACCCCCGGATAGTCCGTGGCTGGGGCAGAGTTTTCCCCGGGCCAGATAATCCGGCCCTCACTTAGGACGAATAATCCGGCCCCAAAAAGCTCCAACGGCTCCATATGGACAGGGGTATAAAAGCCACGTCTTCCCCTCCTATCAGATCTCTTGATTTATTCGAAAAAGAATAGACCTGTTGCAAAATCTCTCCCCTGAGATCTCCCACTTCAACCACCCGAAGGCTTCGATCTTTGGGGGAATTGAAGGAGGAGACATCATTCATCATCATCACGAATCAAGCGCTTCAACTCCTCTCCATTCACTTGGAGAATCCTCGATCTAGTATTGTCATTGATATCTAGATCTTGTGTTTTGTTATTGATATTAATTGTTCTTGTGGCAGCTTCTTGTCATTACGGGAGCCTCCAATTCGGTTGTGGAGTTGTGCCCGCTAGTTGTGTAAAGGCATCGGTTCCCGCCTCGAAGGGATCCTATAGTGGAAAGGTGGATCAGGCCTTTGGTGGTGAGATCCATCGGAGAACAGGGTGATGCCTATTGTGGCGTGGTGGTCTTAGTACCGCCCACCCCACCAACGCAGATGGACTTCCCTTAACAAGGAAGGAACTATGGTAAAACAAATCCTATGTCTCCACGTGCTCCACTACGGTTTCCTCGTTCCTCTATCTTAATTTCCTTTACTCGCTAGTAGTTAGGTTTGCATATAGGGAAATTCTACATAGTAGTATATCTAGAGAATTTACCATTTGTGGCCAGCCTAAAATTGAAAAGGCATTGAAATTTGAAGTAGCACCTATTCACCCCCCTCTAGGTGCCCATACGATCGATTTCAGTTTGTATCAGAGCCCCGGCTCTTTATTCGGGCTTAACCGCCTAAGAGAAGTATGGGCACTAAGGAGAATGGGATTGAGGTTGTAGACAAGGTCACAATGGATGACCTCAAGACATTGGAAACGACCTTGTTGAAATCCTTTGAGACTAAGATGGAAGAGATGCAGCAAATGATTACTCGCCTCACATCATCTACAGCCCAATCTCCATCTTCCTTAGAGGCCATCACTCCTCTATCTAAGGATAAGGCTCATGCCGGATCTAAGGAAGATGAAGTGGTGGGTGAAATCATAATGGTTTCGGCTCCAAGAAGGGAAGTGGTAAAGAGGACTATAGTGAGGATCCTCATATATATTCTCCCGACCCACATATCCCCGATCCTCATATGAACAATAGGGGTGATCCACCCAAGCTTACTGCATCTACTTTTAATCATTGGCAATTCTTAATGAAATATCATGTATGTAGTTCATCAATTGAGCTTTGGAGGATTATCGAAGATGGTCTTCATATTGGAGACCCCACCAACTTGACTAGAAGAGAAGTTGTGGATAGCCAATAGAATGCAACGGCTCTTCACATGATTTAGCTCGGAGTGGGCCCCAAGGACATGCCCCCACATCGAGCACTTCAACACTGCCAAAGAAGCTTGGGATGCTCTCACTGACCTATTCATTGGAAATGAAAGCATGATAAGGAATAGGTACGATGCTCTTAGTAATGAAGCTGAAGGTTTCTACATGTTGGATGGTGAGGACCATGAAGACATGTATAGAAGGCTCAAGAGCATTGCAACAACATTTAGAAAGTATGGAGCCACCCACATTAACGATGCCTAGATCAGAAGGAAATATGTGAGTGCCCTCATGCCATTTGAGCCAACGGACTTGAAAATTTTGCATGGTAGACACAACTACCACCAAATGACTACCAATGAAGTCATGCAAGAAATGGCGGCCTTCAAAGTTGCCGCCAAGAACGCCGAAGATGCCCATGCTCGGGCTATTGGAATGCAAAAAGGAGTCAATGTGGCTCTAAAAGAAAATGTTGTTGAGCAAGATGAGGATGAAAGAGGATACGATGTTGTCTCCATGGGCTGCCCCGAGAAAGTCAAGCGTGCTCATGGTGAGTACATGGCTTTTTATGCAAGGAATTTTTGGAAGGATCCAGCCAAGGCCAAGTCTGAACTTGAACGCAAGAATGGGTCAAGTGGAAGAAGAGAGAATGGCCCAAAACTGAGAACATGCTATAGTTGTGGAGATAGGTTGCACTTTGTTGCTGAATGTCCATATCAAAGTAGAGAAGACAATGGTGGCAGGCTCATCCTTAAAGAAAAGTCCAAGGCACCTCAAAAGAAGCCATTTATCAAAAAGAATGGTCCTTACAAGAAGCAACCCAAGCTTCTCTTGGTAGCACAAGAAGAATACTCCTCCGCTAGTGAAGACGAAGAGTATGAAGATAGTTCTCGAGAGGTGGCTGCTATAGGCACCACATCCATCCCGTCATCACTCTTCGACTCTCCAAATAAAAATGTCATCAACAACAACGTCATTTGCCTCATGGCAAGAGGGTCCGAGGTATCATCTTCTATTTCTTCATTTCCTAAGACTAATATAAATATGGATATGGATGATCACACTAGTCTTAAGATAAAAGAAGAAGTTATTGCTTTGGACAATTTTTTCACTAACTTGCAAGGTGATCACAAACTTCACTTTGATACTCTTATGAGTCAACTTTCTCATTCCGAAGAACTTCTCGAAGAAAAGGGTAGAATCGAAAGAGAAGACGCCTTGGAGATAGCCTCCTTGAAGAATGCCTTAGAGGAAGAAGAGGAAGCTCGAGTATCCTTGGAGGAGAAACTCGAGTCAATTGAGGAATCCCATGAAGAGGTTGTTGCCCATCTCATGAAAGAACATGACAATGCTCTTTCTAAGGTAAAGAAACTAAAGAAGGAAAATGTTGAACTTGGGGATGCTCATGCTAGACCCTCAGAGAAGTTTTTGAGAAACTTGACATTGCTCACAAGGCATTGGAGAGTGAACATTCTACTCTAAATGAGTCTCATGATCAGCTCCAAACTCAATTGGATAAGTATGATATGCCCAGCACCTCCACTCCATCTTGTGGACACGAAGACATTGTTGAAGAAAATGCAAGGCTAAAAGAAGAACTTGTAAAGGGATCTCAACATAAAGGTAAAAAGGTCCTAGATGAGGTGCTTAACAAGCAAAGGACAAACAATGGGAAAGAAGGTCTTGGTTATGTCCCCAAGGCAAACAAGAAGAAGAACAAGAAGAAGAAGAGCAAAACTGCTCAACCAAAGACAAGCACCACCACTAATGACAAGACTAACTATGATGGTTTTGCAGGGGCTAATAATCCTAACTATGAATTATTTTGTGATTATTATGGTGATGTCTATGCTAGCTATGTAGGTCCTTTGGATAGTTAGATATCTTGGTCTATTTGGGTTCCCAAAACCCCTATCACTAACATGAGAGGACCCATTGAAAAATGGGTACCTAAAACCAAGAAGTAACTTTCTTGCAGGGCAATGCTTCTGGTGGGTCTAAATGGGTACTCGATAGCGGTGAAGGAAATATTCCCTGAGAGGCAATAATAAAGTTGTTATTATGTATTCCTTGTATATGATAGATGTTTATTTTGCATGCCATGATTGTATTGATAGGAAACGTCAATACATGTGTGTTTAATAAACAAAAAGGGTTCCTAGTTATGCCTCTCTTATAGACTAGCTTGTTGATTAACAAGATGATCAAGGTTTCCTGATCATGGACATTGGATGTTGTTAATAACAAGGTCACAACATTTGTGAAATGATGTGATGAACATTCATCCGAAGTATAGCATTACAATCAAGTCATTATGTTTATATTGCTATAACATCATATGAAGTAGTCTTAGTCCTTAGACCGTGAGATCATGTTAATTGCTAACACCGAAAGAGTATCTTGATAACATCAAACGTCACACCACAACAGGGTGACTATAAAGGTGGGTTTAGTGCAATGAAGGTGTTATGTTGAGGCTCATGGATCAAGAGTGGAATTTGTCAATCCCGATGACGGATAGATATACTCTGTGCCCTCTCGATGATATAACATTAAGATAGCTTGCAAGCAAGTGATGTGATCACTAGAATGTTATATCACGGGAACGAGAACAGAGTGCATGTCAGTAACGAGATCAAACTAGGTATTTGGATACCGATGATATAATCTCGGACATGTATTATATCATGAGACAAAGGGATTAAATTGCTAGTGTTAAAGGTTCTCACGATCACAGAAGTCATCATTGAATGTGCAGGAGTCAGTATGGATCTCCAGGTCCCGCTTCTGACTATTGATTTGAGAGGAGTCTCAATCATGTCTACATTATTCGGGAACCATAGGGTGACACACTTAAGAGTTACCGGACACTATTTAGGAGCACATATGTTCCAGACAAAAGGTTTGCAAAGCGTAGGAAATGTTTCGATAGAAGCCGGAATTGTTACGGGTGAAATTGCAGAAAGTGGTTCTGCATGTAATATTGAAATGTTGCAAGGAGTTTTATGTGAATGTTTGTTAATTAAAGTAATTAACAAAATTCTGAATAAAATAAATAAAAGAGTTTTATTAATTGAGAGTTGCATTTAATTTGGTGGAAAATAAAATCCATGTGAGTGGGATTTTGGGTGGAGGCCATGTTTATGTGAGTGGAGGTTCACCACATGAATGAAGGAGGGGAGGAGTACCTCCCCTCATGTGCCGGATATGGGAGGGGAGGGGTCTCCCTCCCTCCTATATAAAGCCCCCCTCTCCCCTCTCACAAACTACACCTCCTCGTGAAGGATCTCTCTCCCCCTCTAGATATTCCCCCATGGTCTCGGATTAGCGAGATACATGTTCCCGGTGGCCTTGCGTGTGGAAGGAGTTGCTGCTTCCACTTATTCGCTGGAGCGAGGAGGTGGAGGTTGTCCGGTGGCTTGGACGTGTGTGCGAGGATGGATGCGCTGCTGATTTGCGGCGCTTAGACTTCCACACGATCTTGAGATCAGCAAGCGTACGACTACATCAACCACTTGTTCCTACTCGTTAACAAAACTCGTTGTCTTTGAGGGTAAGTTTTCCATGGATGTATGTCTACCCGTTGTTCTGTATCTAGTAGATAGATCTTGGCGTTTAGTTCTCATCGTAGGAAATTTTTTGTTTTCTATGCTGCGGACCCAACAGTGGTATCAGAGCCTGATCTATGCGTAGGTGCTTTGCACGGGTAGTACACATATGTTTATATGTGGGCGATGATGATCATGTTATTGCATCTTCTATGTACTTTGGATATTGGTGGCATAGTGGGATGAAGCAGCCCGGACCAACCTTACATGTCATCGTACATGAGACCGGTTCCACGACTGACATGCAACTAGTTTTGCATAAGTGGCTAGCGGGTGTCTGTCTCTCCTACTATAGTCAATATCTGATGTACAACGAGTTGTTAATAACTTGGTTATCCTTGTTGTGGTTCATGTTCGTAGGTAAGAACGGTTCTATCTCCGAAAGCCCTAAGCCACGTAAAACTTGCAATTGATAAATTAGAGGCGTCTAGTTTAGATCATTGCTGGGCTAGTGTCTTGTGGTATTGTTGTAAGTAGATGTATGATAGATACTCTTACAACTCACTTAACGTGTAAGTTCCATATACCTTGGCCTTACACACAAAGGAATGATAGAGATCATACCACGATACAAATCATAGAGATCAAATGCATGGACCATATCATCTCACTTCACACATTAGATGTTAGCTTCTTATATTGCTAGTTTGGCGCTTTTGGTAGCATTATAAGATGATCCCTCATTTAGATATCAAGATAAAATGTGTTCTTCCTTAAGTATGCACCGTTTTGTGGATCGTGTTTTGAGGCATCACATGATGATCAGGTGTTTTCGACTCTATGCTTTCACACAACGGGTGTAAGACAGTTTTACACATGCAAATACTAAGGTTCTTACTTGGCGAGCCTAGCATGTACAGACATGGCCTCGGAACACGAACCAAAAGGTTAAGCATGAGTCATATAGTTGATATGATGCCCATATAGATGCTCGCCTTTGAAGCTACACCGACTCACATGATGATCGGACTTGGTGTAGCGGATTTGGTTCATGTAATCACCAAAAGGACACGAGGGATGTCGTTTTTGAGTGGGAGTTCATTAGTAATTTGGATTAGTTGAACTCAATCTATCATAAACTTAGTCTAAATATACTTTACAAATTCTGTTGTAGATGGCACCACCTGCTTTTAATTTCAATGTGTTCATGGAGAAAGAGAAGCTTGCTGCAAACGGTAGCAACTTCACCAACTGGGCTATGAATTTGAGGATTCTCCTCACTGCTGCACAAAAGCAATATGTACTAGAGGCGCCGCTAGGCCCCCCACCAGCTCCTGATGCCCCTGACGAGGAAAAGAACGTCTATATAACTCGTCAGTAGGACCACAACTTAGTTCATTGCGGCATACTGTATGGGCTAGAGCCAGAACTTCGAAAGCGTTTCGAAAATGGCAATGCCTTTGATACCATGGGAGAATTGAAAATGATTTTCGATACCCATGCTGCCGTAGAGAGTTATAATGCTTCTAAAAAGTTCTTTAGCTGCATGATGGAGGAGAACAACTCCGTTAGTGAGCACGTACTCAAAATGTCTGGGTACGCCGATAAGCTTGTGTCCCTCGGAATAACGATTCCCATTGACTTAGGCATACATCATGTTCTCCAATCTCTGCCACCTAGATACAAGAGCTTCGTGATGAACTATAATATGCAGGGCATGAAGAAGTCTCTTCCCGAGCTTCTGTCAATGCTTAAGACTGCAGAAGTGGGGATTAGGAAAGAACATCAGGTGTTGATGATCAATAAGACCACCGATTTCAAGAAGGACAAGAAAGGCAAGCAGAAGGGAAAGAAGGGCGGCAAATATGTTGCCGCGCCTAAAAAGAAACCTCGAGCTGGCCCTAAGTCTAATACCGAGTGCTACTATTGCAAGGGGACTGGCCATTGGAAGCGCAGCTGCCCCAAGTAATTGGCGAAGGCCGACAAGGATAACAAAGGTATATGTGATATACATGTTATTGATGTGTACTTGACTAGTACTCGCAGTAGCACCTGGGTATTTATACGGGATCGGTTGCTAATATATGTAACTCGGTTCAGGGGCTGCGGAACAAGCGACAGCTAGCAAGGGATGAGGTCACGATGCGGGTTGGGAATGGATCAAGAGTTGATGTGATCGCCGTCGGAACGCTGCCTCTCCATATGCCATCGGGATTAGTTATAAACCTGAATAATGGTTATTTGGTGCCTGCACTAAGCATGAACATTGTATCCGGATCATGTTTGATGCAAAGTGGTTATTCGTTTAAGTCTAAAAACAATGGTTATTCGATTTATATGAATAATATATTTTATGGTCATGCACCTATGTTGAATGGTTTTTTCTGTTGGATCTCGATAGTAGTATTACGCATATTCATAATATTGATGCTAAAAGGATTAAACTTGATAATGATATATCTACACATATATGGCACTGCCGTCTAGGTCATATTGGTGTTAAACGCATGAAGAAACTCCATTCTGATGGAATTTTGGAATCACTTGATTTGAATCATTTGATACATGTGAGTCATGCCTTATGGGCAAGATGACTAGAACGTCGTTTTCTGGTTCAATGGAACGGGCGACAGATTTATTGGAAATCATACATACTGATGTGTGTGGACCAATGAGTGTGTCGGCGTGAGGTGGACATCGTTATTTTGTTACTTTCACCGACGATTTGAGTAGATACGAGTATATCTATTTGATGAAACATAAGTCTAAAACCTTTGAAAAGTTCAAGGAATTTCAGAATGAAGTTGAAAATCATCGTAACAGAAAGATCAAATTTTTGTGGTCCGACCATGGAGGAGAGTATCTTAGTTATGAGTTTAGCACACATATGAAAGACTGTGGAATAGTTTCACAACTCACGCCTGCCGGAACACCACAACGTAATGGTGTGTCAGAACGTCGTAATCGTACTTTATTGGATATGGTTCGATCTATGACGTCTCTGACAGACTTGCCACTGTCATTTTGGAGTTATGCACTGGAAACCGCTGCATTCACTTTCAATAGGGCACCATCTAAATCCGTTGAAAAGACACCGTATGAATTATGGTTTGGAAACAAACCTAAGCTGTCATTTCTTAAAGTTTGGGCATGTGATGTTTATGTGAAGAAACTTCAACCGGATAAACTCGAACCCAAAGAGGAAAAAAGTGTCTTCATAGGATACCCTAAGGAAACGATTGGGTATACCTTCTATCACAGATCCGAGGGCAAGGTTTTTGTTGCCAAGAATGGATCCTTTCTTGAGAATGAGTTTCTCGCGAAAGGTGTGAGTAGTCGGAAGGTAGAACTCGAAGAGGTTATTGAACCTTCTCTTCATGAATGGCGAGTAGTGCAGCACCGGAAGTTGTTTCGGAATTGAATTCACCTAATGAGGAGAGAGCTAATGATATTGATCATGAAACTCAGAAAGAGGACACTACCGAACCTCGTAGGTCAAGCAGGACACGTGCAGCTCCTGAACTGTATGGCAATCCTGTTATGAATTTCATGATTGATGAAATAGATGACCCTGCGACGTATGAAGAAGCGATGATGAGGCCTGATTCCAACAAATGGCTAGAAGCCATGAAATCCGAGATGGAATCCATGTACGAAAACCAGGTTTGGACCTTGGTGGACTTACCTTACGATCGAAAGGCCATTGAGAATAAATGGATTTTCAAAACAAAAACTGATGCTGATGGTAATGTGACCATCTATAAGGCTCGACTTGTCGCAAAGGGGTTTCGACAAATTCAAAGAGTTGACTACGATGAGACATTCTCTCCCGTAGCGATGCTTAAGTCGGTTAGGATTATGTTAGCAATTGCTGCATATTTCGATTATGAAATATGGCAGATGGATGTCAAAACTATGTTCCTCAATGGTAATATTGAAGAAGAGTTGTATATGATACAACCTAAGGGTTTTGTCGATCCTAAGGATGCTGATAAGGTATGCAAACTTCAGCGATCCATCTATGGACTGAAGCAAGCATCCCGGACTTGGAATCTCTGCTTTGATGAGGTGATCAAAGAGTTTGGATTTGTCCAAACTTATGGAGAGGCTTGTATTTACAAGAAAGTGAGTGGGAGCAATGTGGCATTTCTAATATTATATGTGGATGACATATTATTGATTGGAAATGATATAGATCTTTTAAACAGTGTTAAAAGTTATCTAAACAGCAAATTTTCGATGAAGGACCTTGGTGAAGCTTCATATATATTTGGCATTAAAATCTACAGAGATAGATCAAGACGCCTAATTGGGCTATCACAGAGTACATACCTTGATAAGATATTAAAGAAGTTTAATATGGACGGAAGTAAGAAGGGGCTCTTACCTATGTTGCAAGGCAAGACATTGAGTAAGACTCAAAGTCCGGCTACGACGGAAGAAAGAGATATAATGGATAAGATCCCCTATGCCTCAGCCATAGGCTCTATAATGTACACCATGCTATGTACAAGACTGGATGTGGCACATGCTATTAGTTTGACTAGTAAGTACAATTCTGATCCAGGTTCAGAACACTGGATAACGGTCAAGAATATCCTTAAGTACTTGAGAAGAACTAGGGATATGTTTCTTGTATACGGAGGTGAAGAAGAGCTAGTCGCTAAGTGTTATGTCGATGCTAGCTTTGACACTAATCCGGATGATTCTAAGTCTCAATCCGGATACATATTTCTCTTGAACAGAGCAGCAATTAGTTGGATGAGTTCCAAACAACCTGTGGTGGCTAGATCAACGACGGAGACGGAATATGTTGCTGCTTCAGAAGCGGTGCAGGAAGCGGTTTGGATGAAGGAGTTCATAACGGAACTAGGTGTGGTTCCTAGTGCGTTGGACCCAATGGTGATCTATTGTGACAACAATGGAGCCATATCCAACGCCAAGGAACTAAGGTCTCACAAGAATTCCAAGCATATTAAGCGCCAGTTTCACTCCATCCGCGAGCATGTCAAGGATGGAGATATAAAGATTTGTAAAGTGCACACGGACCTGAATGTAGCAGATCCGTTGACTAAAGTTTTCCCTAGGGAAAAACATGATCAACACCAGAACTCCATGGTTGTTAGATTTATCACTACGTAAACTAGATTATTGTCTCTAGTGCAAGTGGGAGACTGAAGGAAATATGCCCTGAGAGGCAATAATAAAGTTGTTATTATGTATTCCTTGTATATGATAAATGTTTATTTTGCATGCTATAATTGTATTGATAGGAAACGTTAATACATGTGTGTTTAATAAACAAAAAGGGTTCCTAGTTATGCCTCTCTTATAGACTAGCTTGTTGATTAACAAGATGATCAAGGTTTCCTGATCATGGACATTGGATGTTGTTAATAACAAGGTCACAACATTTGTGAAATGATGTGATGAACATTCATCCGAAGTATAGCATTACGATCAAGTCATTATGTTTATGTTGCTATAACATCATACGAAGTAGTCTTAGTCCTTAGACCATGAGATCATGTTAATTGCTAACACCGGAAGAGTATCTTGATAACATCAAACGTCACACCGTAATAGGGTGACTATAAAGGTGGGTTCAGTGCTACGAAGGTGTTATGTTGAGGCTCATGGATCAAGAGTGGAATTTATCAATCCCTATGACGGATAGATATACTCTGGGCCTTCTCGGTGATATCACATTAAGATATCTTGCAAGCAAGTGATGTGATCACTAGAATGTTATATCACGGGAACGAGAAAAGAGTGCATGTCGGTAACGAGATCAAACTAGGTATTTGGATACCGATGATCGAATCTCGGACATGTATTATATCATGAGACAAAGGGATTAAATTGCTAGCGTTTAAGGTTCTCACGAACACAGAGTCATCATTGAATGTGGAGGAGTCAGTATGGATCTCTAGGTCCCGCTTCTGACTATTGATCTGAGAGGAGTCTCAATCATGTCTGCATTATTCGCGAACCGTAGGGTGACACACTTAAGAGTTACCGGACACCATTTAGGAGCACATATGTTCCAGACAAAAGGTTTGCAAAGCACAGGAAATGTTTCGATAGAAACCGGAATTGTTTCGGGTGAAATTGCAGAAAGTGGTTCTACATGTGATATTGAAATGTTGCAAGGGGTTTTATGTGAATGTTTGTTAATTAAAGTAATTAACAAAATTCTGAATAAAATAAATAAAAGAGTTTTATTAATTGAGAGTTGCATTTAATTTGGTGGAAATTAAATACATGTGAGTGGGATTTTGGGTGGAGGCCATGTTTATGTGAGTGGAGGTTCACCACATGAATGAAGGAGGGGAGGAGCCCCCCCCCCCTCATGCGTCGTCTATGGGAGGGGAGGGGTCTCCCTCCCTCCTATATAAAGCCCCCTCTCCCCTCTCACAAACTACACCTCCTCATGAAGGATCTCTCTCTCCCCCTCTAGATATTCCCCCATGGTCTCGGATTAGCGAGATACATGTTCCCGGTGGCCTTGCGTCTGGAAGGAGTTGCTGCTTCCGCTGATTCGCTGGAGCGAGGAGGTGGAGGTTGTCCGGCGGCTTTGACGTGTGTGCGAGGACGGATGCACTGCAGATTTGCGGCGCTCGGACTTCCACACGATCTTGAGATCGGCAAGCGTACGACTACACCAACCACGAGTTCCTACTTGTTCAGAAAACTCGTTGTCTTCGAGGGTAAGTTCTCCATGGATGTATGTCCACCCGTTGTTCTGTATCTAGTAGATAGATCTTGGCATATAGTTCTCATCGTAGGAATTTTTTTGTTTTCTATGCTGCGGACCCAACAAGCGGGTGCACTAGTCATATGACCGGAAGCAAGGAGATCATCTCGGAGATGCGTCCCAACCATGATCACATAACCGTCTCCTATGGTGACAAGTCAAAATCTGAGGTATTGGGTCTTGGCAAAGTTGTGGTTGCTCATGATATCTCTCTCGTGGACGTCATGCTTGTTGAGACCCTCAGTTACAATTTACTTTCAGTCCGTGCCCTTGGTAAGATGGGCTTTGCAGTTTTCATTTATGCTGATTTGGTGGTACTCTTGTGGGGCAAGTCTCTAAAGGTCGCTTTCATGGGATATGTCGAAAAGGACCTGTATGTGGTGGACTTCTCGGGGAAAACCACTACAGGCTCGATGTGTATTTTTGGAAAGGCCGACGCGGGTTGGTTATGGCATCACCGACTAGCCCACGTCAATATGAGAACTTTGCAAAGTCTCCACAAGGGTGACCACATCCTTGGACTAAAATAAAATGTTTCCTTTGCCAAAGATTGTGTTTACAGGGCTTGTGTTGAAGGGAAAATGCATGACTCTCCCCATCGAAGGAAGACCATTATTTCATCAAATAGGATTTTGGAGCTTCTCCATTTGGATCTCTTTGGTCCCCCATCTCATGCAAGTCTCGGTGGGAAGAAATATTGCCTCGTGATTGTTGATGATTACTCAAGATAGAATTGGGTCTATTTCTTCAAGTTGAAGAGTGAAACTCAACAAACGGTCATCGATTTTGCCAATGAGGTTCAACGTCAACACAATGTCCCTATATTGGCAATTAGAAGTGATAATGGCTCCGAGTTCAAAAAGTACACGTTAAATGAATTTCTAAATGAAGAGGGGATAAGACATCAATATTCCGCTGCGTACACCCCTCAACAAAATGGTGTTGCCGAGAGGAAGAACCAGACCTTAATGAATATGGCCAGATCTATGCTAGCTAAATTTAAGTATCCTTATAACTTTTGGGCGGAAGCAATCTCTACAGCTTGCCATTCATCCAATCGGCTCTACCTCCACAAAATCTTGGACAAGACTCCATATGAAATACTTACTGGTAACAAGCCAAACATCTCATACTTCTGGGTATTTGGTTGTAAGTGTTTCTTTCTCATTAAAGGAGTTCGTTTATCTAAATTTGAGTCTAACGCTTTAGAAGGCATTTTTGTTGGTTATGGTCCCGAATCCCACACTTATAGAGTCTACAATAAGCTCTCTAGAACTGTTGTAGAATCTTGTAGTGTGGTGTTCGAGGGAAATGATGGCTCCCGTGCAGGGCAAGTTGATGTTTGTGATGCAGATGTTGAAATACCCCAAGATGCCATAAGAAAAATGGGCGTGGGATTTTTCTGCCCCATTGAGGAACCCCTTGTGGCGGATCGGGAAGGACAATGCTCTACTCAAGTAGAGCCCTCATCGACACAAGCTCAACATGCTCCAACCATTGGAGAAACTTCTACACCAACCCCACAAAATGCTGAAGATCAAAATGCTCCTGAAAGCTCTAGGCCGGATTATCCGGTGGACACCGGATTATCTGGGCAACCCTCCCCAACTGGTAGAAATGATCAAAATGGTGAAGATTCTACTGCAAGCCCCAGGCCGGATTTTCCGGCTGACCCCGGGTTATCCAGCCTCTCTCAAGTTCATGGCAGGACCACTCAAGTCTGTGAAGATACATCGAGTCCTCCTAGGCCGGATTATCCGGCCCCACCCTCGGCCAGATTATCCGGCCCTAAAAATCCTAAAGAATAGCAGCCTCCTGTTATGGTTCTTGATCAACACCAAGAATAAGATTCATCATCTCCTATTCCTATTAATCAAGCTGAAGAACAAGGCCAAGCCAATGATTCCAACGAAGACTCAAATGATGAAGTTATTCCCCCAAGAGACAACAAACTAATTGAACTTCTCCGCAAAGCTCATGTAGATAGAACCTTGAATTAAGGGGTCACACTCTTGACAAAGTTGTCGGTGATCTCCGACGATGGCGGTCTATGTATAATGTTGTAATGCCCAATCGAATCTCAAAGGAGTCAAGATGAGTAGTATATGCTTGTATGCTTTCTCGATGTTTGTCAATTGCCCCGCTATAATTTGTTCACCCAACGTGTTATCTATCTTAAGGAGAGCCACCTCTAGTGAACTATGGACCTCGGTCCTTTCTTTTACTATCAATCTACAATCAACTGTTTATTGTTTTGTGTTTACTTTCTACAAACTATTACTTTCTTCCACTCGATACGTTTAATCCTTTGCTTTTAGCAAAACCGGTGAGATTGACAACCTCATCGCAAGTTGGGGACAGAGTTCTGTGGTTGTGTTGTGCAGGTCTCCACGTTGCTGCTGGCACCAGTAGTGCGCCCTGCCAAAGTTCAGCCAACTACACCTTTGGGGTGTTTCCTAGCTCCTACTGGATCGATAACCTTGGTTTCATAATTGAGGGAAAACTTACTGCTGTGCTCATCATACCTTCCTCTTGGGGTTCCCCAACGAGCTCGTTAGTACACGAGTCAGCAAGTATATTTTCTGGCGCCGTTGCCGCGGAGTCAAGGACATCTTCACAAGGGGAGTCCCTCATAACCAATCTCTTTGCTTTGTTGTTTTTGTTTTGCTTAGTTTACTGTTGCTTTGTTTGCTTGTTCTTTATCAAAAACACACAAAAAATAGTTTTACAAGTTTGCTTTGTTTGCTTGTTCTTTATCAAAAACACACAAAAAATAGTTTTACAAGTTTGCTTTCTTTATTAAAAACACACACAAAATGACTACTCTTGAAAATACTAAGTTGTGTGACTTCACTAGCACCAACAAAAATGATTTTATGAGCACACCTATTGCTCCACCTGTTCCTAAAGCCACTTTCTTTGAAATAAAACCTGCTTTACTCGATCTTGTTATGAGAGAACAATTTTCTGGTATTGGTAATGAAGATGCTGGTGCTCATCTAAATAACTTTGTTGAACTTTGTGAGATGCAAAAGCATAGGGATATAGATGGATATATTATTAAGCTTAAATTGTGTCCTTTCTCTTTGAGAGGAAAAGCTAAAGAATGGTTGAATTCCTTAACTAGGAATAGTATTGATTTTTGGACTAAATGCAAAGATGCTTTTATTGGAAAATACTATCCTCCTGCTAAGATTATATCTATGAGAAGTGAAATAATGAAGTTTAAACAATCTGATAATGAACATGTTGCTCAAGCTTGGGAAAGAATGAAATCTTTGGTAAAGAATTGTCCCACTCATGGACTGACTGCTTGGATGATTATCCAAACCTTTTATGCAGGATTGAACTATTCTTCAAGAAATCTATTGGATTCTGCTGGTGGAGGTACCTTTATGACCATTACTTCGGGTGCTGCAACAAAGCTTTTGGATAATATGATGGTTAACTATTCTGAATGGTATACTGAGAGAGCTCCACAAGGTAAGAAGGTAAATTCTGTTGAGGAAACCTCCTCCTTGAGTGATAAGATTGATGTTATTATGTCTATGCTTGTTAATGGGAAAGCCCATATTGATCCAAATAATGTTCCCTTACCCTCTTTGGTTGCTCAAGAAGAGCAAGTTGATGTGAAATTTATACGAAATAACAATTTTAGCAACAATCCCTACAGGAATAATTTTGGTAGCAACAATTATGGGCCCTACCCTCCTAATAATACTTATGGTTATAATGGCAAACCTGGATTACCTAGTGAAGGAAGAATTTTAGAAGTTGAAAGAGCCACTAAGAACTTCATGCAAATGCAATATGAGCAAAATAAATTATTTACTAAAACTATGGAGGAACAATCTACCATTTTGAAGAATATTAGCCATGAACTTGAGAGTTTAAATAGGGAAATTCCTAGTTTACAATTGAAACTTTATAACACTGAAAGAAATATATCATCTTTTGTCTGAAGCACAATATTTTTTGATTAATAAAATGGCTGCTAAACTAAAACTATTGATAATCCCTTTGCAGCTACTAATGCCATACAAGTAAGAATTGATGAAAATGTTAGACTATTAGCTGAATTGCATGCTAAGTGGGAAAGAGAAGATGAAATTGCTAGAAACATTAGTGTTTCTACTATCACTACCACTAGTTTTGAGGCTAGTAATAGCTCTACTACCTTAGATGATAATTGTGATTTTGATCTTGATGGTTGCAATATTTCTGAAGTTATTAAGTTCCTACAAAAACTTGCTAAAAGTCCTAAAGCTAGTGCTATGAACATGGTCTTTAAAAAACACATTACTGATGCTCTCATAAAGATTAAAGAAGAAAAGATGAAACATAAAGCTTCTATTCCTATAAAACAAGAAGATGGTTGGGAACCCATCATTATGTAGCATCCCATCTGTCTAACATCTGTAATGCTACATGGTGTAATAATAAAATGCTACTTCCTACATAGAATTGTTGCATCATAATGATATCATGCTCATGTCACCATGCCACCTTGCATTTGAGCATCATATTTAAACCCCTTTCATCTGGTTCTTCTTCATATGCATTTGTTTTATATATTGTAGTTGCCTCTTGATATATTGTATTTGGTTCTTGATAAATATTTGATGCCCAAGTTGAGTGGCGGGCATATCTTTTAACTCTTTTCCACCTACTAACATGAGCCAACTTCCTCTGTGAATCCATCTTAATTCTACCATATATATGAGTGTGGCTATTTCTATTTTGCTTTGGTATTTATTAAAGCCACACACATCTACATGGATCCAAATCTTCTATTATATGTGGCATTAGGGCTTTGGAACCAAACCATCCTAATTGCCATGTACTTGTCTTTGCCATCTTGTTCTTGTTGTGGTCATTTACATGAAACATGCAAGAACGCCACATTTTTGTTCTCAGAAAAATGCTAGAACATGCATGTTGGTGCACATGCATGGCCGCATGCTATAATAAGCACACTCCTTCTCTTTTATTTTTCTTGTGGTTGTTGCATCCAACTCCATCTTTGAGCTTTGTTTGAAATCAAAATCAAACACCCTAATCTAATCCTACCACTTAAAACCACACCTACACACCAGTATATTCTAGCACGTGTGTGTGTTAAATTACACATGCACATGCGTCCACACACGCACACATCTGGCTGAGCACACACACACCCCTCTCTATTTTTTTTCCTAGTGTAATCGCACCTCGCTAGCCTAAATAGCTTCCTGGAGCTATCAAACCCACTCGATGCTAGATAAACTTCCCAGCCTCAACTCCAACAGCAAGCCTTCCTGGAGCACTTCGAACAAAACCAGCTGGAACCGGACCCCCTCTCTGAACCACTCGGTCTTGATCGAGCCGAACCCCAGACCATAGATGGACACCGACCACGATCCGCACTGTTTTTCTTCCTGGCGCCCCACGTGCAGCCCGAGCCGGCACGTCCCCATGCTCCTCACGTGCTGTCCTCTTTCTTCCTATCCTTTGCCGTAAAGCAAGCAGCAGCAATAGAGGAGCTCATCCCCATCCACACGCTTCTGGATCGAGATCCAGGACGACCTCCATCTTCTCTTCATCCTCTCCACGCCAAGCTCCACCCAAGAAAAACCACACCCATGCCCTGCCATTCACCCTAGCTCGCTGATGTTCTGCTGCCATCCAAGCCAAGCGCCGGTGTTCTAGAGCTGCACCGGTACATCCTGAAGTTTTTCGACCACCTGGACGTGGAGGAGAAGCACGATCACCTCGCCATCGTCCTCGTGAACCCGTAGCGACGCCGTCACCGACCGTGTGCCGCGCCGCCGCCCTCGTCTCCATCTCGGTCTCCGCGTCGCCGACCACCTCCCAAGGTGAGCGTCACCTAGCCGCCTCACCTCTGCATCATGGCGTCATGCCGCAGCGCCGCCCCTGTGCCGTTTGCTGTAGCCACCATACCGCTCGCCGCAGCAGCAGCCAGCACGCGCAGCTCACCTCACCTCCTCCTCGCTAGATCCACAGGCGCTGCAGCCTTCCTCTGACGAGATTCCCTGAGTGAAAAACAGAGAAGATTGTCCCCTCTTTCCATTCCAAAAGGAATCGCTCAAAACGGTGGTCCGCACCTATCGGAATCTTCCGTCAAAGATCGTCGTTTATTCTGCCACGTCTGATGAAGTGCAGCTCGCGTCCGTCAGTTAAACACGCCTTGTTTTCCCCTCTGTTCTTCGCCTTGCCCCGTCCGCTGCAGACCTCCTTCGCGAAATCCCCGAACACCAAAGTTGTAGCCCTATCTCTCCTCTCCACTTTTTGTTTTTACGATGTTGCCAAGTTCGCAGCGGATAGTTCGCCATCTTCTTCGGAACTCAGCCGATTTCAATTGTATTCCAGATCTAAAAATTCAGTTTCAGCCACACCGATGAAGTTTTTGCTAAAAAGTCCCTGTGTTTTCGGAATCCTCACCCCGCCATCCTTCCAGCCCCACTAGTCAGGCCCTCCACCTTTTTACAAAAAGGCACCTCGGTTTCTGTGGTTTCCACCCACGCTCCCCCGGATCTGCCGCGTGGCACGCCCCGGCTGGCGCACACACGCGGTGGACCCGCCGTCCCCGGTCCCGCTTGTCAACCTCTGCGGCTGGGTGAGTCTGCGTTAGAAAAGCCCGGACCAGTTCCCGCAGCGTCGGCTGCAGCTGAGTCAGCATCGGCCCCACCTGTCAGCGCCACGGGCTAGATTCTCCTGAGTACAAAAAGTTTCTGTGATCTTTTCTAAATAATAAAAAAATCCAGAAAATGCAAATGTGTTTTTACTATTCAGAAATTAACATCTTTATTTTGGTAATAACAAATAATACAAATAATATATGTTTTTGAATCAGAAAAATGTGAGGAATTCAAATATGCCATCCAAAATAATGTTTGACTAATTTAAATTTTCGAAATTGTTTAATTGCAATAAAATTGTCTTTTCTCAATTAATTAATAACTTTAATTCTATAACTCCAAATTTGATAAATAATATGTCTAAATCGATCAGCGCGACGATCCCGTTCTAACTATGCATTCCATGTTATGAATTGAAATATGCATCATATAAATATTAAGTGGACAGCAAGTTATATGGGATCAAAACATGACTAAAAACTTAATGAAATGCTTTATTCTTGTACCCCACACCTCACCCATGCCATGCTAGGTTATGCCATGTAATTTGTGCATCATTCATCATGGCATGCTTGTTTGCTTGTCGCATTTTTATCTATATGTTTGCGCATTCTATTTATGTTGGCCTTGTTTGTTTGGGTCTTCTCGGATAGACGCCGAGCAGGGGAATTATCAGGAATCCCAGGAGTACTACCCAGATCCATCTCTCGCTTCAACTGAGCGGCCAGGCAAGCACTACCACATGCTTGCATACATATAGTACATATTGCTTCTATCTTATTCTTGCATCATGGAGTCGCGATTGCATTAAACTGAATCCCAAGTATTGCATGGCCTTTACTTTTAAACCCCACCGAAGCTTGTTCGCCCATCCTCTGAGCCATTACTACATGAGTTGCTTGAGCCTTGCGAGTCGTAGAATTGCATGTGTAGGGTTTGTGAGTGTTTGATGGATAACGAGGTACCTAAACAACTTAACCTGAGTAGTAATGGGATAACTAATGAAAGAAGCACCGGTGGGCAATATCTGTTATTTGGTTTTTATGCCCACTTGTGTCCCGTAGGACCCCGAGTACCTGATTCCTGTTCCTTGACTATTCGCACTATCCACATACGGGAGACTCTATGAATCCCCCTTTGCCTGAGCATGATTTGCACTTTATTCCTTGGGGCCACAAAGTAGTTTGGGGCTTTATTACTATCTCGTATTTATGCCATGCTTTACCGCTTTAATTATGATTGTGCGTGGAGCACCTATACTGTTTAAGAATGCGGAATGTTTTCGCGGTATCGACAAGCCCAGTCACATTTTCGGGTTCCCGGTCGTTTACAGCCATTGTCGCAAACCCTGGGTCCGTCGTGGAGCCAGCCAACTTCGTTGCGGGTAGCTTATTGGGGTGGCCCCCTGAAATGAATTATGAATCCTGTGATTGCTTTGTCATGAAAGCCTCATTGGGTTTTGATTTGGTTTTTCCGAGGTCGATCGTGTGTGTGTTGCTATTTGTGCACCCATGCAGGGTAAATCTTTCTGAAAGCCATGTCCGCGGTTATGGATGACTTGGAGCACAGTTTCTCGATCATAGACAAGTATAACTAAAGTACCGTCTTTAATTTGACTAAATATCTAACTAGTAATTAGTGCAATATTCATGGAATAATTAATAAAACTGTCAACGGATAGGTTGTTTGTCCGCTTTCTCGTTGGTAAGTGAGAAGGAGGATGGATCTGTTACTTTTTACTGTTATAACTGTTGTTTCTAATTAACGGACATCCGCCTATCATTTGTTAGGCGGATGGTTAGCGAGTATCTATATACATGTTAGTTATTATATTTTGCTGCAATTGCGTCACCCTAGGTATATGTCCCCTTTAGAGGCATAAAGACTTGCTGAGTACCCCTAGGGTCTCACACGATAAATTGTTTGATCAGATGAACAGGTGTATTCGCAAGATGGATACTGGGTGGAGGAGACAGATGATGTTGGCAACGATCACTCGGTGTAGAGATTCCGGGGATGGGGATCCGTGTGATCTGTGGGCGGGATATGCTTATTTATGTGGCATCTTATGCCGATTTGCTTATTATCCGTACTCGGGTCTTGTTTCCCGTTTCCGCTTGATACTCTGTTGATTGATGTATGAGGAGATATCCTACACTATTATTCTATCTAGGATATTTGGATCTTGCCGTATGGCGTTGCAATATTTCTATTTCTTTTAGATGGTATGGCTATGAGAACTATTGTAAGGTAGCTTGCATACATACTCACTTGTGTATGTATTTGATCTCTTCGCCTGTTGCCTACGCCGCTCGCTCTTGTCCCGAGGTTCTTGGAAGTGGTTAGGGCGGTCGACGGGCCTACACGTGGGTGGCCCTGGGCCCCTACTGTAAAACCTTTAACCATGTTTGGTTCATCCAGGCTTGAACTTAGAGCGTAGGGTCTGAGGTTGTTACAATTGGTATCGGAGCCATTCTGCCCTTCAGGGTCTCAGCCAAAATGGTCGTTGTCAGTCTAGCAAATATTTTGGTAGCTATGTATACTAGAGAAAAACAAAACGCGAGAGTAGGACTGCTTCCATTTTTCTTCTTACCCACCTACCCACCCTTTTCAGGTAAGGAAGTGTAACGTTTTCAATCCTCTTCTGAAAATTCAAACTAGGATTCACGTGTTCTGGGTTCCGTAGTACCATAGGTTGTGTGAGTGTGTTTGTGTGTGTGTAATTCCTTGTCTATCTGTTGCATCCAACTTGTTATCGCTATCTGCCTTTTTCTTATCAACTGTTGGTACATTCCATACCGACAGGCTTTTGTAAACCGACGTGATCTGTCTTACTCTTTGTTATCCGCCGCTATCTTGTTAAGGGTGTTTGTTTCCATAGTTGCTAATCTTTAGGTTCATCTTAAGAAGGAAGAGAGTTGGGATATGTGTTTTACTTATTCATGTGCGGAGTAATGCTTTGAGTGCGGGATGGAGTCGCGACCATACCACTACTTTTATCATTAGCTCTTGTATATTGAATTGGTAGAGTTACTAATCTTGATTTTGTTAAGTGGTTTTGCGCAGATAGTGGTATTTTAATGCCGAAATTTGCGGAATTTTTTCTTTGATAGCTTTGTGTACCACACTCCTTGTTCAGTCGTGTGCGATATGCTTACTATCTTCTAGGTGCTTTGAATATCATCAAATCAAGATTGACTTCTAGATGCTTACTATCTTCTAGGTGCTTTGAATAAATATCCCCTTCCGCGGATTAATGACCTCTTCGATCAGCTAGCTGGAGCTGTGGTATTCTCTAAGCTTGACTTGAGAAGTGGATATCATCAAATCAAGATTCGCAAGGAAGATGTTACCAAAACAGCTTTCACTACCCGCTATGGCCTGTACGAGTACACGGTCATGTCTTTCGGTCTCACCAACGCACCGGCCACCTTCTCGAGGCTTATGAACTCGGTTTTCATGGAATATCTTGATAAGTTCGTCGTGGTCTATCTGGGTGACATTCTAGTCTATTCTAAGTCAAAGGAAGAACATGAAGAACACCTTCGGTGTGTCCTGAACAAGCTTCGCGAGAATCGCCTGTATGCAAAGTTCTCCAAGTGTGAGTTTTGGCTTCCCGAAGTCACCTATCTTGGTCACGTCATCTCTGCTAAGGGAATTTCCGTCAACCCAGAAACCGTTCGGACAATTGTTGAGTGGCTTCCACCCAAAAATGTCAAAGAAGTCTGGAGTTTCCTTGGTTTGGCTAGTTATTGCCGTCGCTTCGTTCAGAACTTCACGAAGATTGCGAAGCCTCTTACCGATCTCCTCAAGAAAGGCAAGAAATACCTTTGGTCTCCTGCATGTCAAGCTAGCTTTGAAACACTCAAAGAGAAGCTCACTTCCACACCAGTCTTGATTCCTGCAGATACATCAAAGCCTTTCCAGATATTCTGTGATGCCTCCTTGCAAGGATTGGGTGCGGTCCTCATGCAAGAAAAGCAAGTCGTTGCTTATGCTTCCCGTCAGTTGAAAACTCATGAGCTCAACTATCCAACACATGATCTTGAACTTGCAGAGGTTGTCTTCGCTCTAAAAGTATGGAGGCACTACTTGCTTGGAAACCGTTGTGAGATCTTTTCTGACCACAAAAGCCTGAAGTATATCTTCACTCAGCCGGACCTCAACCTTCGCCAAAGGAGATGGATTGAAACCATCAACGACTTTGATCTTTCCATCAACTACACTCCTGGCAAAGCTAATGTCATGGCCGAGGCTCTCAGCCAAAAAGCTTATGTCAACAACCTCATGGTGGAAGAACAACAGCCTCTCTTGTGCGAGGAATTCCGCCAGCTCAACCTTGAAATTGTGGATCAAGGGTATCTTCTGAATCTTCTGGCAACCCCTCTCTTGGAAGAAAAAGTTCGCTCCATTCAACTTGGTGATCCTTACACTAAAAACATCATCTCCAAGATTCAGCTTCCGAAGTATGAACCTTTCCACCTTGACGACCAAGGCACTCTATTCTTTAAGCACCGGATGTTCGTTTCGAAGTATCCGGGTTTGAGGGAGAAAGTTCTTAAAGAAGCTCATGATTCTGTTCTTTCTATCCACCCTGGCAACACTAAGATGTACATGGACCTGAAAACACAGTATTGGTGGCCTAGGTTGAAACGATATTGTGCCAAGTATGTCTCGGAGTGTGATGTCTGCCGCAGAGTTAAAGTTGTCCATCAGAAACCTTCCGGTCTTCTACAGCCATTGAAGCCTCTAGAATGGAAATGGGAGAAAGTAGAGATGAACTTCATAACTAGGTTTCCAAGGTCGCAGAAAGGCAACAATGCAATCTTTGTTGTCATCGACAGGCTTTCTAAAGTGGCTCACTTCTTCCCCGTCAAGGAAACAATTTCAGCAATTCAGTTGGCTGAGCTCTATATCAACAGAATTGTCTCTCTGTATGGGGTTCCTCTTGAGATCAGCTCAGACCGAGGAAGCATCTTCACTTCCAAGTTCTGGGGAAGTTTCCAAAATGCTTTGGGAACAAAGTTGAACTTCAGCACAGATTACCACCCTCAGTCACAAGGGCAAGTTGAAAGGATCAATCAGATTCTGGAAGATATGCTCCGTGCTTGCGTCATCTCTTTCGGCATGAAGTGGGAAGAATGCCTTCCTTATGCTGAATTCTCTTACAACAACAGCTTCCAGAAGAGTCTAAAGATGGCACCATTTGAGGTTCTCTATGACCGCAAATGTAGAACTCCGATTGGTTGGTCGGGCGCAGGTGAAAGAACATTGTTTGGCCTCGACATTTTAACTCAAGCGGAGGAGAAGGTTCACATCATTCTCGAAAACCTGAAGGTTGCTCAAAGTCGCTAGAAGAGCAATTATGACAGAAAGCACACGGACATGGAGTATGTCCCGGGTGATCTCGTTTACCTTCGTGTCACTCCCATGAGAGGCACGCACCGGTTTGGTATCAAAGGAAAGCTGGATCCTAGATACATCGGTCCTTTCAAAGTTCAAGGAAGAAGAGGAGAAGTTTCTTATGCTCTTGAGCTCCCTGAAAAACTCAAGGTCCATGATGTTTTCCATATCTCTCAACTCAAGAAGTGCTTCAAGGATCCCGGTAGGACCGTGGACCATGAGCTCATCAATCTCCAAGAAGACCTATCTTATCAAGAACACCCCACAAAAATCCTAGAAGTCGCAGAAAGAAAGACTCGCAACAAGTCTATCAAGTTCTACAAGGTGTAGTGGTCGCACCATTCCGTTGATGAGGCCACTTGGGAACGTGAGGATGAGCTCCGTGCCAAGTATCCTACCCTCTTCGTGTCTTCTTCTTCCTAGAATCTCGGGGCGAGATTGCTGTTTAGTGGGGGAGAGTTGTAGCATCCCATCTGTCTAACATCTGTAATGCTACATGGTGTAATAATAAAATGCTACTTCCTACATAGAATTGTTGCATCATAATGATATCATGCTCATGTCACCATGCCACCTTGCATTTGAGCATCATATTAAACCCCTTTCATCTGGTTCTTCTTCATATGCATTTGTTTTATATATTGTAATTGCCTCTTGATATATTGTATTTGGTTCTTGATAAATATTTGATGCCCAAGTTGAGTGGCGGGCATATCTTTTAACTCTTTTCCACCTACTAACATGAGCCAACTTCCTTTGTGAATCCATCTTAATTCTACCATATATATGAGTGTGGCTATTTCTATTTTGCTTTGGTATTTATTAAAGCCACACACATCTACATGGATCCAAATCTTCTATTATATGTGGCATTAGGGCTTTGGAACCAAACCATCCTAATTGCCATGTACTTGTCTTTGCCATCTTGTTCTTGTTGTGGTCATTTACATGAAACATGCAAGCACGCCACATTTTTGTTCTCAGAAAAATGCTAGAACATGCATGTTGGTGCACATGCATGCCGCATGCAATAATAAGCACACTCCTTCTCTTTTATTTTTCTTGTGGTTGTTGCATCCAACTCCATCTTTGAGCTTTGTTTGAAATCAAAATCAAACACCCTAATCTAATCCTACCACTTAAAACCACACTACACACCAGTATATTCTAGCACGTGTGTGTGTGTTAAATTACACATGCACATGCGTCCACACACGCACACATCTGGCTGAGCACACACACACCCCTCTCTATTTTTTTTTCCTAGTGTAATCGCACCTCGCTAGCCTAAATAGCTTCCTGGAGCTATCAAACCCACTCGATGCTAGATAAACTTCCCAGCCTCAACTCCAACAGCAAGCCTTCCTGGAGCACTTCGAACAAAACCAGCTGGAACCGGACCCCCTCTCTGAACCACTCGGTCTTGATCGAGCCGAACCCCAGACCATAGATGGACACCGACCACGATCCGCACTGTTTTTCTTCCTGGCGCCCCACGTGCAGCCCGAGCCGGCACGTCCCCATGCTCCTCACGTGCTGTCCTCTTTCTTCCTATCTTTTGCCGTAAAGCAAGCAGCAGCAATAGAGGAGCTCATCCCCATCCACACGCTTCTGGATCGAGATCCAGGACGACCTCCATCTTCTCTTCATCCTCTCCACGCCAAGCTCCACCCAAGAAAAACCACACCCCATGCCCTGCCATTCACCCTAGCTCGCTGATGTTCTGCTGCCATCCAAGCCAAGCGCCGGTGTTCTAGAGCTGCACCGGTACATCCTGAAGTTTTTCGACCACCTGGACGTGGAGGAGAAGCACGATCACCTCGCCATCGTCCTCGTGAACTCGTAGCGACGCCGTCACCGACCGTGTGCTGCGCCGCCGCCCTCGTCTCCGTCTCGGTCTCCGCGTCGCCGACCACCTCCCAAGGTGAGCGTCACCCAGCCGCCTCACCTCTGCATCATGGCGTCCTGCCGCGGCGCCGCCCCTGTGCCGTTCGCTGTAGCCACCATACCGCTCGCCGCAGCAGCAGCCAGCACGCGCAGCTCGCCTCACCTCCTCCTCGCTAGATCCACAGGCGCTGCAACCCTCCTCTGGCGACATTCCCTGAGTGAAAAACAGAGAAGATTGTCCCATCTTTCCATTCCAAAAGGAATCGCTCAAAACGGTGGTCCGCACCTATCGGAATCTTCCGTCAAAGATCGTCGTTTATTCTGCCACGTCTGATGAAGTGCAGCTCGCGTCCGTCAGTTAAACACGCCTTGTTTTCCCCTCTATTCTTCGCCTTGCCCCGTCCGCTGCAGACCTTCTTCGCGAAATCCCCGAACACCAAAGTTGTAGCCCTATCTCTCCTCTCCACGTTTTGTTTTTACGATGTTGCCAAGTTCGCAACGGATAGGTCGCCATCTTCTTCGGAACTCAACCAATTTTAATTGTATTCCAGATCTAAAAATTCAGTTTCAACCACACCGATGAAGTTTTTGCTAAAAAGTCCCTGTGTTTTCGGAATCCTCACCCCGTCGTCCTTCCAGCCCCACCAGTCAGCCCCTCCATCTTTTTACAAAAAGGCACCTCGGTTTCTGTGGTTTCCACCCGCGCTCCCTCGGATCTGCCGCATGGCACGTCCCGGCTGGCGCACATGCGCGGTGGACCCACCGTCCCCGATCCCGCTTGTCAACCTCTGCGGCTAGGTGAGTCCGCGTGAGAAAAGCCTGGACCAGTTCCCGCAGCGTCGGCTGCAGCTGAGTCAGCATCGGCCCCACCCGTCAGCGTCGCGGGCTAGATTCTCCTGAGTACAAAAACTTTCTGTAATCTTTTCTAAATAATAAAAATAATCCAGAAAATGCAAATGTGTTTTTAATATTCAGAAAGTAACATCTTTATTTTGGTAATTCCAAATAATACAAATAATATATGTTTTTGAATCCGAAAAATATGAGGAATTCAAATATGCCATCAAAAATAATGTTTGACTAATTTAAATTTTCGAAATTGTTTAATTGCAATAAATTTGCCTTTTCTCAATTAATTAATAAATTTAATTCTATAACTCCAAATTTGACAAATAATATGTCTAAATCGATCAGCGCGACGATCCCGTTCTAACTACGAATTCCATGTTATGAATTGAAGCATGCATCATATAAATATTAAGTGGACAGCAAGTTATATGGGAGCAAAACATGACTAAAAACTTAATAAAATGCTTTATTCTTGTACCCCACACCTCACCCATGCCATGCTAGGTTATGCCATGTAATTTGTGCATCATTCATCCTGACATCCTTGTTTGCTTGTCGCATTTTTATCTATATGTTTGCGCATTATATTTATGTTGGCCTTGTTTGTCTGGTTCTTCTCGGATAGACGCCGAGCAGGGGAATTATCAGGAATCCCAGGCGTACTACCCAGATCCATCTCTCGCTTCAACTGAGCTGCCAGGCAAGCACTACCACATGCTTGCATACATATAGTACCTATTTCTTCTATCTTATTCTTGCATCATGGAGTCGCGATTGCATTAAACTGAATCCCAAGTATTGCATGGCCTTTACTTTTAAACCCCACCGAAGCTTGTTCCCCCATCCTCTGAGCCATTACTACATGAGTTGCTTGAGCCTTGCGAGTCGTAGAATTGCATGTGTAGGGTTTGTGAGTGTCTGATGGATAACGAGGTACCTAAACAACTTAACCTGAGTAGTAATGGGATAACTAATGAAAGAGGCAGGCACCGGTGGGTAATATTTGTTATTTGGTTTTTCATGCCCACTTGTGTCCCGTAGGACCCCAAGTACTTGATTCATGTTCCTTGACTATTCACACTATCCACATACGGGAGACTCTATGAATCCCCCTTTGCCTGAGCTTGATTTGCACTTTATTCCTTGGGGCCACAAAGTAGTTTGGGGCTTTATTACTATCTTGTACTTATGCCATGCTTTACCGCTTTAATTATGATTGTGTGTGGAGCACCTGTACTGTTTAAGAATACGGAATGTTTTCGCGGTATCGACAAGCCCAGTCACATTTTTGGATTCCCTGTCGTTTACAGCCATTGTCGCTAACCCTGGGTCCGTCTCGGAACCGGCCAACTTTGTTGCGGGTAGCTTATTGGGGTGGCCCCCTGAAATGAATTATGAATCCTGTGATTGCTTTGTCGTGAAGGCCTCGTTGGACTTTGATTTGGTTTTTCCGAGGTCGATCGTGTGTGTGTTGCTATTTGTGCACCCCTGCAGGGTAAATCTTTCTGAAAGCCGTGTCCGCGGTTATGGATGACTTGGAGCATAGTTTCTCGATCATAGACAAGTATAACTAAACTACCGTCTTTAATTTGACTAAATATCTGACTAGTAATTAGTGCAATATTCATGGAATGATTACTAAAACTGTCAACGGATAGGTTGTTCATCCGCTTTCTCGTTGGTAAGTGAGAAGGAGGATGGATCTATTACTTTTTACTGTTATAACTGTTGTTTCTAATTAACGGACATCCGCCTATCATTGGTTAGGCGGATGGTTAGCGAGTATCTATAGACTTGTTAGTTATTATCTTTTGCTGCAATTGCGTCACCCCAGGTATATGTCCCCTTTAGAGGCATAAAGACTTGCTGAGTACCCCTAGGGTCTAACACGATAAATTGTTTGATTCAGATGAACAGGTGTATTTGCAAGATGGATACTGGGTGGAGGAGACAGATGATGTTGGCAACGATCACTCGGTGTAGAGATTCCGGGAATGGGGATCCGTGAGATCGGTGGGCGGGATGTGCTTATTTATGTGGCATCTTATGCCGATTTGCTTCTTATCCGTACTCGGATCTTGTTTCCCGCTTCCGCTTGATACTCTGTTGATTGATGTATGAGGAGATATCCTACACTATTATTCTATCTAGGATATTTGGATCTTGTCGTATGGCGTTGCAATATTTCTATTTCTTTTAGATGGTATGGCTCTGAGAACTGTTGTAAGGTAGCTTGCATACATACTCACTTGTGTATGTATTTGATCTCTCCGCCTGTTGCCTACGCCGCTCGCTCTTGTCCCGAGGTTCTTGGAAGTGGTTAGGGCGGTCGACGGGCCTACACGTGGGTGGCCCTGGGCCCCCGCTGTAAAACCCTTAACCACTTTTGGTTCATCCAGGCTTGAACTTAGAGCGTAGGGTCCGAGGTTGTTACACATTAATATGAAAGTGGATGATTTTGATTTCAAAGCTTTATGTGATCTTGATAGTAGTGTTTCAATTATGCCTAGAAGGATTTATGATATGCTTGATTTGCCACCACTTGAAGATTGTTATTTGAATGTCCCACTTGATGATAATGCTAAAAAGAAACTCATGGGGAATATTAATGATTTTCTTATTATGGTTAACAATGCCTATGTCCCCGTTGATTTCTATGTTTTAGATGTTGAATGCAATGCTTCTTGTCCTATTACTTTGGGAAGACCTTTTCTTAGAACTGTTGGTGCCATTATTGATATGAAAGAAGGCACCATTAAATATCAACTCCCACTCAAGAAAGGTATATAGAACACTTCCCTAATAAGAAAGAGAAGATTTTTTTGCCTCTCCTATGAAACAAATTCGTCTTAATGCTTCTTCATTTCAGAACACTTGATTCTTTTTCTTGCTTCTTATGCCTAACTTAAAGGCGTTAAAGAAAAGAAATTATTGTAAGATAACCCAAAAGTTTTAGATGAGTCTTGGAAGTTATTACTTCAGTAATAACCGCTCCTTATCCTTTTTATTTTCTTTTTGTGCCAGTAGTAACCTCTAATGAGAGAGAAGTAATGATTGGGAAAGTTGTTGTCCCGAAACAGATTTCGGTGCTTCACTGTAAAAATTCATATAAAATATATGTACGTCTTTTTGAGGCGTGAATTTTTGTGCTTTTGCACCAGGTTGTTATCTAACTTTCGTTAGTTTAACACTTTTCGATTTGATCAAAATAAGGTCTTTGAAAAAAATCGTCTTTACCTGCTGGTCTGTTTTGACAGATTTCTGCCATTTTCTGCATTTGCTTCTTGTTGGTTCCTTTTTGAGTTCTTTTGTTGAATTGAGCTTTTTTAGGGAAGTGTTACAGTAGCTAGTGTTTTAATGGAAGTTTTACTAGTGTTATAACTGAACCTAAAGACTTATTATCTTGAGTGCACTAATGTTGCTAATAAAGATTGTGTGAAGTTTTGTATGAAGGAAAATTTTCAAGTGTATGGAAGGAATGAGTAATGAGATGAAGAATAGACTAAAGCTCAAGCTTGGGGATGCCACGCGTGTCACCCCATGAAATATCCAAGAAGTACAAGCGTCAAAGCTTGGGGATGACCAAGGCATCGCCCTTTTCATTAATAAAAATCCTAGGTTCCTTCCAAACGCTTCATTTTTATTGTTTCATGCACAGTTGTGTTGTTCTTGGAGCGTCTTTTTTTTCGTTTTCGTTTTGGTTTTTCGTTTCCTTTGTTTGATTAGTTTTCTGAATAAACTGGTTGGACCCCCTCTTTCATACATTGGTTTTCAAATAATTTGGTTTAGATTGGAAAAAGAGTAGGAAAGTTCATGCTTAAGTGGTAAAGAGAGCTTGTTTTCGACTGTGGCCTATGCTTTGTCATGCCAAGCTTGATATTGTTTTGGCTTTATGCTTAGTATTCTTTGTTGTAGCATGACATGTTATAAACAATTGAGATTGCTTAATGTGCCTTTGAAGAATCATGCGTTGTTTTAGCATATTAAATCATAGTATTGTGATATTCTCCTTTGATGCTTTATTTGGGTTGACTTGGTGCATGCTCACACCATGTTATGACTATCCCAAGTAACCATAGCCTTTATGATCCTTTAGTTTTCAACTTGTAGTATCACTTTATGCTTTGATTAATGATGTTTTGTCGCTCTGCATGATTATGGCCATTGTTGCTCTCTTAGTTTGTCGCTCCCAGTATTTTGTTAGCCTCCATAACCAAGTATGAGGTCCACTCATGCATCCAACTCCTAAACCAAGTTATTCCAAAGATTCCACCATACCTACCTATTAGCATATGCTATTCCAAGTATATTCATGTTTTTGTCTACCTTCCAAATTAAACTTGTTATGAGAAAACTAGTGAGTAAAGCCCTCACGAACTTGATGGCACACTTTACTTTTTTGCATTTAATAAACTTGAACCATTGCATCCATCTTTGTTGCGTATATGCTTGCGCTTTATAGTTGTAGTTAGTAGAACCTTGTATCATGGGGGACGCTTTCAACATTGCACCTGTACTTTGTACCCCGTTGATATCATGTTCTTTTGCTTATGGATCCCGACTGAAAGTGCATGTGTGCCCCCATGTGTGGTTTTGGTAATTAATGACAATCTTTATGGACTTATGTTTGCATTGAGTTTTACCTGTAGGATTTGTCCATAGGCAATGCTGGAACCATATGTTGGCTTCAAGGTTGGGAGAAGAAGAAAGTGAATAAGATTAAGTGTTGACCAAGGTTTCAATGAGTGATCTGGAGATTGGTCAAGTAAGAGTTGAGCCTATAGCAAGTGTGTCTTGAATACTAAAGTTGGGGTGATATCTCTTATGTTCCTTCAAGACACCAACATAATGAAGAAAGAAGAAATGGTGTGCAAGTTCAATATAATCCATCTCGAAGAGATCATTTGCTTGGAGCTTGCCATCCTATGGTTTTCATGGATATGGGAAGATGATATGCTCAAGAGAGAAGCTCTACCATAGTGGAGTATGGGAGAGAAATTTGCAAGTCTTCACCAAACTAGTGCAATCAAGAAAGGTGTTCCATCTTGAGGTGGACAAGATCGTTATCATCAAGCTCAAGTGGAATATGCTCAAGGCAAAGGTATGTTCTTGATAGGGTTTCTTTCTTACCGGTCTCATGGTGTTAGTTGGGGAGACCGGTTTATAGGATAGATAGCCGTACTATCAAGAGGGGCTCTCGAGTGAGTAAGTTGATCATATCCTTCATGAGAGCTCAAACCTTTACATACTTGGAATCATCCTTCTTGGTTGTTATTTTGGATCTTATCCATGTAAGGTTCTTGAGCTTGTGGTAATATTCATAACAAGCTCAAATTCATCGAAAACAGATTTCATAAACATTCTCTATTGTGTTTTTGATATTGGAGGTTTTACCAGTTTGTCTTTTAGAGATTAGTAAAACCTTCCATTATTTGGTTCTTATCCATGAGAGGATTTAGATCTTGTATTAATCTTCATGACAAGGCCAAGTTCATCGAAAACGGATTTCATATGCATTCTCTATTGCGTTTTCGATGTTGGAGATTTTACCGGTTTGTCTTTTTGAGAGAGGTCAAACCTTTCGTCATTTGGTTCTATCCTCCCTCGCTGGACTATGATAGTTCCCTGCATGATCTTGTAGAGTTTGTTGTCCTCTTTAAAACAAGCCCAAGATTATCAAAATCGAAGTCCGGATGCAAAAATTATGGGTGTTTTCGTATTGCTGTTTCTGTCAGTTTTTCCTTGGCCGGAATGTCCGGCATGAATTGGCCGGAATGTCCGGCCCGCACGCTCCAGGGCTGTAATGGTTGGATTTTGGAGGACCTATATAAGGGGCCCTTCTTCCCTAATATTTACCTAATCTTCCTTGCAAGTTTTCCCCTCCATTGCTGACCTTCTTGAGCTTGCTATATCTCAATCCCTCCTATGATTCTTGCATATTCTTGAGGGATTTGAAAGAGGAGATCTAGATCTACAACCCCACCAATAAATCTCTCCTCTAAGTGAGGGGAACATCTTGGGATTTAGATCTTAGAGTCTTTTGTGGATTTCTTCCATTGTTCTTCCTCTCTTATTCCCCCATAAGCTTGTGTAGCTTTGGTGGAATTTGGGAGAGAAGGATTTGAGCACTCTTGTGTTCTTGCCATTGTATTTGGTGCATCGGTTTGAGTTCTCGGTTAGGATTTGATTGGGTGAAAAGTTGAGAAGCTTTTTACTCTTGGGTTCATTGGAACCCTAGACGGTTTGGTGGTTTTGCAAATTTGTGGATTACTTGGGGCCTCCAATTAACTTGTGGAGCTTTCCCCAAGCTTGTTTGTTGGGACCCTCTAATTGAGTTGTGGAGAAGTGCCCCAACCTTGTGAGAGGTTCCAGATTGCTACCGACAAGTGCACCGATAGTGGAAGTGTGGATCGATCCCGTTGGGGTGAGATTCACAGGAGAACAAGGGACGCCTTTTGTGGCGTTGGTGGTTTGATACCACCCCCTCTCCAAACGACACGTACTCCATGTTAGGAGGAACTCGGTAAAACATCGTCGTCTCCGCGTGTCTCGGTTATCTCTATACCCGAGCTCTTACTTATGCACCTTACTTTGCGATAGCCTTCGTGCTTGAAGTTTATATCTTGCTATCTCATAGTTGCTTGTCTTGTTTAGCATAAGTTGGTGGTGCAAATAGGTGAACCCTAGTTGTTCTAGGTTTTTGTGCTTAACAAAGTAAATGCTAGTTTAATTCCGCCTTTGCTGAGCCTCTCTCGGAAAAGTTTTTAACCGCCTATTCACCCCACTCTAGGCGGCATCTGTATCCTTTCAATTGGTATCAGAGCCCAGTCTCTCATTTTAGGCTTCACCGCCTTGAGAGTAAACATGTCGGCTAGGGAATTAGTGCACAATGAAATGTTCACATTCGATGGCACAAATTATGATATATGGAAAACTCATATGCTTATTCATTTTCGGGACATGGACCCAAATTTGGAGCATATTGTAGATATAGGTTTTTCTCCTCCTATGGATTTCGAAAATCTATCTTGTGAGGATGAGAAAAACTTATATCTTGATGCTCGAGCTTCTAATGTGCTTGTTAATGCTTTGAGCTATGTAGTTACATCTTCAATAATTCCTTTTTGGAGCGCTCATGAGTTATGGACAAAGCTTCAAGATAAATATGTTGTGTCCAATATTCTTGAGGATGATTGTGTTGCTTCCACTTCCGGTCGAGATGAGTTCTCATCTTCTACCACCTCACCAACATGTGATTCTTCACAAGGTAATGATATGGTGAGTGGTGATAGAAATTGCAATATGGATAGTGAGCTTACTATTAGTCATCCTTCATCTCTGTCTAGTTGCAATGGTCTATCATTGGACTCTAACACTTGTAGCACCCAAAACTCCTTATATGCTTGTGTTGGTAGTCCTTTCATATCATGTAGAAATGGCTTGAATAAATCTTATTATGATATGCTTGTGTTATCTTGTTACCATGATAAAAATCCTTTTATTTCCTCTAGTGCTTGTGTTGCTAACCATGTAGAGGAAAACGAAGATTCTATGGGCCAAGACAAGGTTTTGAATGGAGCTTCAAATAATTCATCATCATCCTCTCATGGTACGCACCTATGCCTTATGGCTAGGCATTCAAAGGTAACTCCTACTTTGGAACCCAATACCTCTTGTGATGATGAGGATGAGGATAATGAGGAAGAAGAGTTAGATGTTGATGATTTATATGAAAAGGGTGAGGTGGTTTATCATGCTCTTGTTAAGAATAATAGTGCTTGCTCTAACTTTGTTGAAATCTTGGACTTTGCTATTAAGATCAAAGAACATATTGATAAGTTAGAAGCACAAATTGAGGAGCATGAGAACACCCTTGATAAAATGAGTAGCCTTGAGCGTGGGTATGCTAATAAAAATGCTAATCTAAATGAAGCTCTTGAAGAGAAACAAACCACTAAGGAATCTTTTGAGGATACTTTTGCTCTAGAGTTGTCTAGAGTGAAGGAATCTCATGATAGAGATCTTGAGGTGGCAAGTGATCTCAAAAAGTAAAAATGATGGGCTTCAAGATGCTTATGCTAAACTCCTTGAGGATTTTGATCACCTCAAAAATGGCTCTAGGGTCATCAAGGGTGAGCTCATCAAACTCACCGAGTCACATGAGAAACTTAAAGCCTCTTACACAAAAGAGCCTTCAAAGTTGCCCTCACCTCTTGTAATTAATTATGATGCTTGTGCTACTAACTCTATTTCTTGTGAAGCATCTATTTTGAAGGAGAATCTTGAGCTAAAGACTCACCTTGCTTTGCAAACTAGCAAGTATGGGATCTTGGAAGAAATTCATGGTAAGCTCTCAAGCTCTCATGAGGATCTTCTAGCCTCCCATGATAGGCTAAAATTAGCTCATGATGCTATTATGTCAAAGGTAACATCTAATGAGCCTCATGTGGACATTAGCACTACTTGTACTCCAAATGTCATATTGCCATGTGCTAGTCCTTATAATTCATCCACTGATGCCATTGATACATCTTGTGAAGAATTACTTTCCGTACCTTGTTGCTATAACAATGTAGCATCCACTTCCTCTAGAATTTTTGTTCACACTAACCATGTAGGCTCAAGTCACTTCTTTGAAGAATGACTTGAAAAAGGGTCATAAAGGTAAGGACACACTCGATAATATCTTAAGTATGCAAAAATCCCCCAATGACAAGAGTGGGCTTGGATTCAACTCCAATGTCAAGAATAAGTCCACTATCAAGTTGAAGAACAAGGGCAACAAGAAGAATTGCTAATATCAAGTCAAGATTCCGGCCAACATTGTTTGCTTCAAGTGCAAGGAAGAAGGGCATCATGTTAGATCTTGCCCATTGAAGAAGAAGCCTCTTAGTGTGAAGCAACAAGGGAAGCCGCCTCAAGCTCTACCTCAAGTTAGTGATGGGCCTCTTCCTAAGAGGACTTCTCGAACTCTTCCTCGAGTTGTGGCTTCACCTAACAAGAAATATGTCAAGAGAAGAACTTGCTATATATGCCATGAGAAGGGGCACATTTCTTCCTCATGCACTATTGGTATCTCCTCATCCAACCCTATTATTATTGATGATGCTTATTCTCTTTGTAAGAATGAGGTTGGCAATGTGTTTGCCAAATTTGTTGGTGCTCAATGTGGGTTCATGAAAAGAACCATTTGGGTTACCAAGCCTATTGTGACTAACCTCTTAGGACCCAACAAGCCAAAACATGATCAATAGGTATTGTTGGAGGGCATTGGAGGCTTCGTTACATTATGAAGAATTGAGGGATCTTCATCATTTATTCTTGTCAAGTCAAGCCATTTGGATTATCATGCTTCTATCATATATCCAATGTTCCTCCTTGCGGTAACATGTGCTTAACTCATTTACATTGAAAGTTACTTTCTCCTTGATACATTGCAAATGTATCTATAATTTTTGATGCTCCATGCTTGTTTTTATCCACTTTCTTGTGTTTTGTCCACACTTTGGAGTACTTTTCATATGATTTCTTGGACTAACCTATTAACAAGAGCCACAGTGCCAGCTGCCTGTTTTCTGCTGTTTTTGGTTCCAGGAAAGTCAGAAAATGAATATTCTCGGAATTGGACGGGACAAAAGCCAAAGTGCCTATTTTTCCAGAAGACTCACGGAGCCAGAATACGAGACGGAGGAGGGCCAGGGGCTGGCCACATCCCCCCCCCCCAGGCGCGGGCTAGGCCTGGCCGCGCCAGGGCCTGGTGTGGTGGCCCCAGGCACCCCCTCGACCTCTCTCTTCGCCTATAAGAAGCCTTCTGACCAAAAAACTTCGGGGGGGTTCGACGTTTTTCCAGAAGGAGTTCCGCTCTGCCACCACCACCAGATTCCACGAAACAGCACCAGAAACTCCGTTCTGGCACCCTGCCGGGACGGGGAATTGGAGGAGATCATCGCCATCATCATCACCATCGCTTCTCTATCGACCATCCATGTTTCCCCCATCTATGAGTGAGTAATCCCCCGCTGTAGGCTATGGGGATGGTAGGGATTGGATGAGATCGTTCATGTAATGGCATCAGATTGTTAGGGCATAGTGCCTAGTATCTCTATTAGTGCTTTAGGACTTTGTTGTAACTTTGTTGTGCTTAATGCTTGTCACTAGGGCCCAAGTGCCATGATTTCAGATCTGAACTTATTATTGATTCATCATGATAGTATTGTTTTGGGTCTTATCTGCAAGTTGTATACACACGTCGTTGTCCGGAACCTATGGTCCCGAAGTGACAGAAATCGGGGTAGCCGGAAGGGAAAGGATTTGATGTGAGGATCACATGTGTTCACGGAGTGTTAATGCTTTGCTCCGGTGCTTTATTAAAAGGAGCACCTTAATTGCTAGTAGTTCCCTAGAGGCCCCGCTGCAAACGGGCTGGCAGGACAAAAGATGTTGTGCAAGTTCTCATTGCGATCACGTATGACTATATATGGAACACATGCCTAGGATTGTCTAGTACTTGGGTGCTTTATCTTATTTATCCGCAATTTCCCTTTGTTCTGATTGCTTTGTGAATTGTCGTGTCCATGCAACGCCCGTCCATCCATCCCTATGCCAACCACACTCGAATCCCATTGTTTACTGCTTTTGTTACTACTGTCTTTGCTTTGCTACTGCTGTTACTTTGCTATTCCTACTACAAAACTGTTGCTACTGATAAACTGCTGTGAGCAAGATTGTTTCCAGGTGCAGCTGAGTTGACAACTCAGTTGTTAAGGCTTATAAATATTCTTTGGCTCCCCTTGTGTCGAATCAATAAATTGGGTTTCACTTCCCTCGAAAATACTGCGATACACCCCCTATACTTGTGGGTCATCAAGGCTATTTTCTGGCGCCGTTGCCGGGGAGCATAGCTTTATTTATCAAGTTCACTTGGATTCACTATTGTTCAAGCTAAGTTTATCTTCTCCTTGTTTGCTTGTTTCTTTATCAAAAATACAAAAAAAATTAGTTCCTACTCTAGTTGTTATTTTCGTTGGTCTGTTATTGTCTTGCCTTATCATGCTTGTTGGCAATGGTTGGTTTCTTTGAAACTGAAGCTTATTGGCAAGGTGGGTTCACGGAAGATCAAAAATATTATTATAAGGAACACCGCTTGTCACAAAAAGGGAAACACTTATGGGAACAAATTGATAGATTGTATACCATTGCTAGGAACGTGTGCTCTACTTATAATGTTACTTATTGTTGTGATGAGTCTTGTTGCAGAAAGAGGTATAAACACCTCCCTTTTCAATGTGAGTATAGTGATAATGATACCATATCTTCCTATGCTAAAGGAATTTATGACTTTTATGATGCGGAACAAATTGAAGAATTTATTGCTTGGAAGGGTGCTTTTGAACTTGCTAGTTTGCTTGAAAATATTGATGATTCACCTTACAAATATGAGGTGTATGGTATACTTAAATTTTGCTTTGATAATTACAAGGATGAAAATGGCTATATTCTTGAATATTTTAATAGATGCTTTCCACAAATGGAAGAGACTAATGCCTTGCAGGATCCTATGGAAGAAGAAATTGATGAACCTGAAATCTCATTACATGAAAAAGAGGAGGAGAGTGATGAACAAAATGAGGAAGAATGGATTAGCTACCCATGCCTACCTTCTAATGAGAGTAACTCTTTATCCCTTACATTATTTGAGTGTCCCCCTTTCTTACTAAAGGAGAATGAATGTTATGTTCCTGAGGTTTCTCTTGAAAATGTTTATAATAAAGCTCTAGTGCTTGTAGATCATAAAGACCATGCTTTATGTGATAGTTATATTGTTGAGTTTCTTCATGAGGCTACTAAAAATTATTATGAGAGAGGAAAATATGGTTGTGAAAGTTTTCATGGTATTGAAACACCTCTCTATGTGCTGAAAGTTTTGAAGTTACTCTTGTTTTATCTTCCTATGCATGTCACTTTGTTATTTGCATACATTATTCCTATGCATAGGAAGTGGGTTAGACTTAAATGTGTTTTGAATTTGCTTCTTGATACTCTCTTTTACGTCAACTCATATTTCTTATGAGAGCATCCTCTCAAACTTTTATGCCTGAAGATGATAATATGTCTATTATTCTTGGGAGACCTTTTCTTAAATACTGCAGGAGCCGTTATTAATTGTAATCAAGGGAAGGTGACCTTCAATGAACACATTGTATATTTCCCCAAGAAGATTGAAAGGACTTATAGGTTGAATTCAATTGAATATGTTGAGGGCATTCAAGTTGGAGAAATATATTGTCCCATACGAAGAGAAAAATGTGAAACTATTATGATTGGGACCATTGCTATCAAAGTTGAGGTAACATAATCATTAGTGGGATACAAAGTTTTGTCTCATATGGAATTGTTTTGGTAACAAGACCTGATCAACCTTGTTAACAAAAGGATTTCATTGAACAAAACAATGTTTTCACCATGATTATCTCTGCTTAATTCTATTCTATCCATTTTAGTTTTTGCTTCTTATGCCTAACTTAAAGGCGTTAAAGAAAAGTACTTGTTGGGACATAACCCAAGAGTTTTAGATGAATCTTGGAAGTTATTACCTCTGTAATAACCGCTCCTTATCCTTTTTATTTGCTTTTGTGCCAAGAGTAACCTCTAATGAGAGAGAAGTAATGATTGGGAAAGTTGCTGTCCTGAAACAGATTTTTGTGCTTCACCGTAAAAATTCCTGAGAGAGCTCTGTCGTAGGATTGAGTTGTAATTTTTTGTGCCTCTGTCCCAGGTTGTTATCTAACTTTCTTTAGTTCAATACTTTTTGATTTGAGCAACTGAAGGTCTTCGAAAAAATTTGTCTTTCCTGCTGGTCTGTTTTGACAGATTTCTGCCATTTTCTGCATTTGCTTCTTGTTGGTTCCTTTTTGAGTTCTTTTGGGGAATTGAGCTTTTTGAGGGAATTGCTACAGTAGCTAGTGTTCTAATAGGAGTTTATTTGGTGTTAGAACTGAACCTTAAGACTTATTTATCTTAAGTACACTAATGTTGCTAATAAAGATTGTGTGAAGTTTTGTATGAAGGAAAAATTTCAGGTGTATGGAAGGAATGAGTAATGAGATGAAGGATGGAATAAAGCTCAAGCTTGGGGATGCCACGCGTGTCACCCCAAGAAATATCCAAGAAGTACAAGCGTCAAAGCTTGGGGATGCCCAAGGCATCCTCTTCTTCATCAATAAAAATCTCAGGTTTCTTCCAAATACTTCATTTTTTTTGTTTCATGCACAGTTGTGTTGTTCTTGGAGCGTCTTCTTTTTCATTTTCGTTTTGGTTTTTAGTTTGCGTGGTTTGCTTAGTTTTCTGAATAAATTGGTTGGACCCCCTCATTCATATATTGGTGTTCAAATGGTATGGTTTGGTTTGGAAAAGAGTAGGAAAGCTCATGCTTAAGTGGTAAAGAGAGCTTGTTTTTGACTGTGGCCTATGCTCTATCATGCCATGCTTGATATTGTTTTGGCTTTATGTTTAGTATTCTTTGCTGTAGCATGACTTGTTATAAACAATTGAGATTGCTTAATGTGCCTTGGATGAATCATCCGTTGTTTTAGCATATTAAAGCATAGTATAGTGGTATTCTCCTTTGATGCTTTATTTGGGTTGACTTGGCGCATTCTCACACCATGTTATGACTATCTCAAGTCACCATAGCCTGTATGATCCTTTAGTTTTCAACTTGTAGTATCACTTTATGTTTTGATCAATGATGTTTTGTCGCTCTGCATGATTATGGCCATTATTGCTCTCTTAGTTTGTCGCTCCCAGTCTTTTGCTAGCCTCCACAACAAAGTATGAGTTCTACTCATGCATCCAACTCCCTAAACCAAGTTATTTCCAAAGAGTCCACCATACCTACCTACTAGCTTATGCTATTCCGAGTATATTCATGCTTTGTTTACCTTCCACTTGTTATGAAAAAACTAGTGATTAAAGCTCTCATGAACTTGATGGCACACTTTACTTTACTACCTCTAATAAACTTGAACCATTGGGTCCTTCTTTGTTGCGTATAAGCTTGCGCTTTATAAGTTCAAATTAGCAGAACCATGTTTCATGGGGAACGCTTTCAACATTGCACTCGTACTTTGTACCCCGTTGATATTATGTTCTTTTGCTTACGGATCCCGGCGGTGTGAAATAAAAGTGGAACTTGTAAGATCATGCAGTCTGTATATGTGTTAGAGAAACGCCTGGGCCGCTAGCCTAAGCCATGCCTAATCATGGTGGAAACTTGTAACATAACCATAATGAGCACTCTATGAAGCATCCTCAATAAAAACCTATGCAAATAGCAAATAAAAAGATCGCTGAGATGCTCATTGTCTGCTTGCCTTGTCATTTTGCTTATGGGAAAGCTCCCGTATCATGTGCAAGGGGTACCCCGTTGGCGGTTCTTAATGATACACATATACGTACAATGACAAGAGCTTACTCGTGACTGAAGTTGAGTAGCATGAGGATCGGTCTTCGTCAGTAAGGGGCATGAGATTTCGGTTTATAACTTGTCAAGCATATCCTCTTAGTTGTGTCACTTTAACCTTAATCACCTTAAAGATGCTTATGATAGGGGCAATGAGAGCTGAAAGCTATAAGTACCATAATTTTTGGAAGCTCTTTATGAGACTTGAATCCCTACTTCCTTTTACAAAAGGCCTTTCTTCCACCATTATATTGAGTCTCCACCTTCTATCTTTATGCACTACTTCGAGAGCATAGTGGCCATTTTTAGTTCTATGTGCATTGTCCCAAGACTTGTTGATTGATGCATACCTTGATACTGCTTGTTTTAAACTATTGTATCTAGTCACTCTTATGAACTTTGAAGGTGTCCTATGCATTTATATTTGCTACTCTATTGAGGGACAAGCTGAATACTTTTATGCTATGTTTTATTTATGTGAAACAAACAAACGTCTTGCAAAGCATTGTTATTCATGAATCTTTTGTTTGTGCCTTTTCATGTTGCATCATAGTCTCTTTGCTTATTGCTAGAACTTTGTCTTTCATGTTATGATTGAAGTACTTTGATCCCAGATTTGAATGTTTTACAAATATTTTGATCAAGTCTTTGATGGTGCATGTCACCTCAAAAATTATTCTTTCTTTTTATCACTTACCTACTCGAGGACGAGCAGGAGTTAAGCTTGGGGATGTTGATACATTGCAAATGTATCTATAATTTTTGATGCTCCATGCTTGTTTTTATCCACTTTCTTGTGTTTTTTCCACACTTTGGAGTACTTTTCATATGATTTCTTGGACTAACCTATTAACAAGAGCCACAGTGCCACCTGCCTGTTTTCTGCTGTTTTTGGTTCCAGGAAAGTCAGAAAATGAATATTCTCGGAATTGGACGGGACAAAAGCCAAAGTGCCTATTTTTCCAGAAGACACACGGAGCCAGAATACGAGACGGAGGAGGGCCAGGGGCTGGCCACACCCTCCCCCAGGCGCGGGCTAGGCCTGGCCGCACCAGGGCCTGGTGTGGTGGCCCTAGGCACCCCCTCGACCTCTCTCTTCGCCTATAAGAAGCCTTCTGACCTAAAAACTTCGGGGGGGGGGGGGGGGTTTGACGTTTTTCCAAAAGGAGTTCCGCTCTGCCGCCACCACCAGATTCCACGAAACAGCACCAGAAACTCCGTTCTGGCACCCTGCCGGGATGGGGAATTGGAGGAGATCATCGCCATCATCATCACCATCGCTTCTCCATCGACCATCCATGTTTCCCCCATCTATGAGTGAGTAATCCCCCGCTATAGGCTATGGGGATGGTAGGGATTGGATGAGATCATTCATGTAATGGCATCAGATTGTTAGGGAATAGTGTCTAGTATCTCTATTAGTGCTTTAGGACTTTGTTGCAACTTTGTTGTGCTTAATGCTTGTCACCAGGGCCCGAGTGCCATGATTTCAGATCTGAACTTATTATTGATTCATCATGATAGTATTGTTTTGGGTCTTATCCACAAGTTGTATACACACGTCGTTGTCCGGAACCTATGGTCCCGAAGTGACAGAAATCGGGGTAGCCGGAAGGGAAAGGATTTGATGTGAGGATCACATGTGTTCATGGAGTGTTAATGCTTTGCTCCGGTGCTTTATTAAAAGGAGCACCTTAATTGACAGTAGTTCCCTAGAGGCCCCGCTGCAAACGGGCTGGCAAGACAAAAGATGTTGTGCAAGTTCTCATTGCGATCACGTATGACTATATATGGAACACATGCCTAGGATTGTCTAGTACTTGGGTGCTTTATCTTATTTATCCGCAATTGCCCTTTGTTCTAATTGCTTTGTGAATTGTCTTGTCCATGCAACGCCCGTCCATCCATCCCTATGCCTACCGCACTCGAATCCCATTGTTTACTGCTTTTGTTACTACTGTCTTTGCTTTGCTACTGCTATTACTTTGCTATTCCTACTACAAAACTTTTGCTACTGATAAACTGCTGTGAGCAAGATTGTTTCCAGGTGCAGCTGAGTTGACAATTCAGTTGTTAAGGCTTATAAATAGTCTTTCGCTCCCCTTGTGTCGAATCAATAAATTGGGTTTCACTTCCCTCAAAAATATTGCGATACACCCCCTATACTTGTGGGTCATCACTCCTTTGTGCATATGTTGGTTTTGTACCTTTGTATGTGTTTGTACATGTTGCGCTTCCCTCGTACTTATATTGAGTTATCAAGTATACTTGGGTTGGAGCCTTTGTTGGTTGTCACACCATGTATTTGTGTCTCTTGGGTTAGAGCCTTTGTTGAATTTATTTGGTATCTTTCTTGGTTCTTGTGAGAGATTAATGGACTATCCCGTTTTGGGGGAATGTTATGCTTGGGCATTCCACAATCCTAAAATGTGTGTACATGAAGAATACCACTTAGTATGATATTGCAAGTTTATCTAGTATCTACGTGGTATGTCTTTCTCATGAGAAATTCAATTTCCATAATGTTCATTAATCATCTTTATTTGGATGTTTTTACCTCTTGTTGAGTATTCTTGGTTTATCACAATATGGGGGAGTCATACGCTTTGTGCATATTACAAACCTAGAAAATGTGGACATTTGAGGTAGTGTCACTTAGAATTGATATTGATAATTGTCTAGCTCGTAAGTGGAACATTTAGCTCAAACAAGTTCCAATTCCCTTGGATTGATTTTATTGCTCATATTTTGGATCTTGTTTGTGAGAGTTTTCTTGGTATGTGTTTCTCCATATTTGGACCTCCATATCCTCCATGGAAACCATTTGCTTCAAGTTACTTTAATCTTTTATGATTGTGTGACTATTTGGAGCTATCAAGAATCTCTATCTAAGCATCAAGCTTAATTTTTATATTTGGCCATATTCTTATTGTTGTGAATATGATCATGATATCCTTGAAAACTACCTTGGGAAAATTTTCCCCATAATTCTTGTCATTGGACAAGTGGTACTCCATATATGGTAGAATTTATTGATCATATTCATTTTGGCCTTTGCTTAAATTTTGTTCTACCTCTTGCCAACAAAATGTTTTGTGTTGTCCCCCAAGCTTTCCTTGCCTCTTGTAGATCTTCTTATTTTTTTTATATCCTCGCGTGTTTTATTTAATGTAGGTACTAGTGATGATCCCATTTGTTTGCATTTTGCATTCAAAAGGAAAATCCTATATAATGCACTATCCATGGGGGAGCTCTCCTATATTATTTAGAACACTCATATTTATGTTGATTGTTTTGTTCCATATCATATTTTATGTGCTTGGAAGTTTGATCTTTTCTTTTGGTACTTTGTGCCATCATGAAAAGTGTAGAGAGTTTGGTTTGTGTGTTGGAACCTTACTTTTTGGGAGTTGGTTTTGTCTCATTCCTTGTTACTTGTTTGATTCCTTAGGATGAGATAAATCCTTGAGCATTGGTGTTTTTTCTATCTTTTGCTCTTTGGATGTTGTCTTGTTCATTTGTTGAATTTGTGTCCTTTCATGTGTTAATTTGGCTCTTCGATACAATTTGGACACTCTTTTGTCGTGTCACACTCTTGTGTGCGACTTCTTGGTTTACTTGGTGTTTTTGTTCAAATTGTATCTCCTTTTTGGTTCTTGAAATCTTGTGCATGCATATTTACTACATGTTCTATATTATGGCATGCTTTCTTTCTTGATCCAATATATAGGTGATTCTCTACCAAATCCTATCGGCTAAGATGTGCATGAAATTCAATTTCATATCAATATGCACATATTTATGTGGAGTCTCTCCTATGTATTGTAGTTTATCTAACTACTTTGGACCCAATGAGTTTTGGGACCATTGTGTACTTGAATGTGTTATAGGTACATTGGAGATTCATTGGATGCTTTTCAATAATAAGAATATGTGGGGACTAAATGATAATTGGAGTCAAGCTAGGATGATCAACAAACTCATATCTACTTCATCCTACCAATGGTATCTCGGTAACAAGTATCCCTCTCATGCATACTTTTCTAGCATCCAACCTTTGTGGTTGCATCATGGCATGATTTCCTTCAGTTGATTTTATTGTGGTTCTTGCAAGATTTTATTGTATCATCCTTATTATTATATGAGTAAGTTGAGATAAATTCATATTTTGGGGAGTATATAAAATTCATGTTTATGATTCACCAATCCCACATATGCCAATCTAGCAATTCTATTGCCAATCATTTCCTCAATTTCTCTCATGTGCAATATGGATGAATTTGCAAGTTTTATTTGTTCTTTATGATACTTGTTTCTTTTTCCAATGCATTCCAACTATCTCTTGTTCCCTTGTGATAGTTGTGATGTATTCGTTGGTGTTTGAAGGTCATTGATGGTCAATAAGATAAATTTGAGCCTTTGGCCATGCTTTCTAGCAAAAATCTTACTGGCATTATCTATGACTTAGTTTTGGATAACTTGTTCATTCTTGAGTATCCATTGTGTGTGTACATGTTTCTTTGTGGATGTATATCTTGGTGATTGTTGTCTATCTAGAAACTTATACACATGATTATGGCTAAATCTCTAGTTGATATCCTTTTGCTTTGGAGTCTACATCTTGTGCTCCTTTTTATTCTTTGGTGGCTCCAAAAGTTTTTCTTTGAGTGCTGGACCTTTTAATTTGCATCTATTGGCACTCATTGGTGTTAAGAAAGTTGATCTCTCATGCCTTTGTGTTGTTATGTAAGTTTGGGGGAGCAAGCATACCATTTTTATGAACTTTGCATTCAAAGCAATTATTATATTTGGTGCATAAACCTTGGGGATCTTTCCTAATTTACCTAAGAACACACATTTGCCTTCTTGTTCTTGTTTGGTGTTTTGATTATGGGAAGTTAGGATTCCATAATTGTGCACTTTGTTGTGCATGAACCTTGGGTAGCTTCGTATTTTCATCTAAACACTCATTTGCTCTCATCGTAATATCTTCTCTCTTGCTCATGCTCATGGTTTAAATGATATAGAGGGAATGAGGATGACATGTTTATGCATATTGTATTCAAATGCAAAATTATAATTTCCGCACAAACCTTGGGGAGTCTCCTCATATTATTTAGATCACTCTCTTTTCAATCTTATCATAACATCTATCTTTCTTTTGGTATCTTCCTTTTGTGAAGTGCTTATTTCGATCTTTTGATTGCTTGCTTCATTCGTTGATGCTTCTTCACCATTTTATTTCTTTGCAATCTTTGGATCCTTAGTTTAGTTTGATTTCCTCATGGTATTCATCATTGGATACGTGCATTTGATTCCACTCATATTATGAGAAATGCACACCATCTGGAGGAACTCTCACTAAATTAGCCTTCTAAAGTTTTTCACCCATTTAGGCAATCGATGCCAATGGGGGAGAAGTTTTAGAGGGTTTTAGGGAATTTGGTTGTGTATTGTGAGTTTTGTACTTAAACACTTGCCTCGTGTGTGTGTTATGAGTTTTGTACTTAAACACTTGCCTCGTGTACTTTGCATCTTAGTGTGTTGCATGGCATCTTGAATATATAGAGAAAACTCCACCACCGGTAATGGTTGGCAATATATACAATAAAATTCAAGTTCATACACACGTGCATAGATTGTGGGCGAGTTTGCTATATATTGTGGTTGTACTAACATCACATACTTGTGTTGTATTTTATGTTAGCACAACGTTTTGTTTGGTTAATTCGTTATATAAACCCTCTCAAAGGGATTGTCATCAATTACCAAAATGGGGGAGATTGAAAGTGCATGTGAGCCCCCATGTGTGGTTTTGGTAATTAATGACAATCTTTATGGACTTATGTTTGCATTGAGTTTTACCTGTAGGATTTGTCCATAGGCAATGCTTGAACCATATGTTGGCTTCAAGGTTGGGAGAAGAAGAAAGTGAAGAAGATTAAGTGTTTACCAAGGTTTCAATGAGTGATCTGGAGATTGGTCAAGTGAGAGTTGAGCCTATAGCAAGTGTGTCTTGAAGACTAAAGTTGGGGTGATATCTCTTATGTTCCTTCAAGACACCAACATAATGAAGAAAGAAGAAATGGTGTGCAAGTTCAATATGAGCCATCTCGAAGAGATCATTTGCTTGGAGCTTGCCATCCTACGGTTTTCATGGATATGGGAAGATGATACGCTCAAGAGAGAAGCTCTACCATAGTGGAGTATGGGAGAGCAATTTGCAAGTCTTCACCAAGCTAGTGCAATCAAGAAAGGTGTTCCATCTTGAGGTGGACAAGATCGCTATCATCAAGCTCAAGAGGAATATGCTCAAGGCAAAGGTATGTTCTTGATAGGGTTTCTTTCTTACCGGTCTCATGGTGTTAGTTGGGGAGACCGGTTTATAGGATAGATAGCCGTACTATCAAGAGGGGCTCTCGAGTGAGTAAGTTGATCATATCCTTCATGAGAGCTCAAACCTTTACATACTTGGAATCATCCTTCTTGGTTGTTATTTTGGATCTTATCCATGTAAGGTTCTTGAGCTTGTGGTAATATTCATAGCAAGCTCAAATTCATCGAAAACAGATTTCATAAACATTCTCTATTGTGTTTTTGATATTGGAGGTTTTACCAGTTTGTCTTTTAGAGATTAGTAAAACCTTCCATTATTTGGTTCTTATCCATGAGAGTATTTAGAGCTTGTATTAATCTTCATGACAAGCCCAAGTTCATCGAAAACGGATTTCATATGCATTCTCAATTGCGTTTTCGATGTTGGAGATTTTACCGGTTTGTCTTTTTGAGAGAGGTCAAACCTTTCGTCATTTGGTTCTATCCTCCCTCGCTGGACTATGATAGTTCCCTGCATGATCTTGTAGAGTTTGTTGTCCTCTTTAAAACAAGCCCAAGATTATCAAAATCGAAGTCCGGATGCAAAAATTATGGGTGTTTTCGTATTGCTGTTTCTGTCAGTTTTTCCTTGGCCGGAATGTCCGGCATGAATTGGCCGGAATGTCCGGCCCGCACGCTCCAGGGCTGTAATGGTTGGATTTTGGAGGACCTATATAAGGGGCCCTTCTTCCCTAATGTTTACCTAATCTTCCTTGCAAGTTTTCCCCTCCATTGCTGACCTTCTTGAGCTTGCTATATCTCAATCCCTCCTATGATTCTTGCATATTCTTGAGGGATTTGAAAGAGGAGATCTAGATCTACAACCCCACCAATAAATCTCTCCTCTAAGTGAGGGGAACATCTTGGGATTTAGATCTTAGAGTCTTTTGTGGATTTCTTCCATTGTTCTTCCTCTCTTATTCCCCCATAAGCTTGTGTAGCTTTGGTGGAATTTGGGAGAGAAGGATTTGAGCACTCTTGTGTTCTTGCCATTGTATTTGGTGCATCGGTTTGAGTTCTCGGTTAGGATTTGATTGGGTGAAAAGTTGAGAAGCTTTTTACTCTTGGGTTCATTGGAACCCTAGACGGTTTGGTGGTTTTGCAAATTTGTGGATTACTTGGGGCCTCCAATTAACTTGTGGAGCTTTCCCCAAGCTTGTTTGTTGGGACCCTCTAATTGAGTTGTGGAGAAGTGCCCCAACCTTGTGAGAGGTTCCAGATTGCTACCGACAAGTGCACCGATAGTGGAAGTGTGGATCGATCCCGTTGGGGTGAGATTCACAGGAGAACAAGGGACGCCTTTTGTGGCGTTGGTGGTTTGATACCACCCCCTCTCCAAACGACACGTACTCCATGTTAGGAGGAACTCGGTAAAACATCGTCGTCTCCGCGTGTCTCGGTTATCTCTATACCCGAGCTCTTACTTATGCACCTTACTTTGCGATAGCCTTCGTGCTTGAAGTTTATATCTTGCTATCTCATAGTTGCTTGTCTTGTTTAGCATAAGTTGGTGGTGCAAATAGGTGAACCCTAGTTGTTCTAGGTTTTTGTGCTTAACAAAGTAAATGCTAGTTTAATTCCGCCTTTGCTGAGCCTCTCTCGGAAAAGTTTGTAACCGCCTATTCACCCCACTCTAGGCGGCATCTGTATCCTTTCAATTGGTATCAGAGCCCGGTCTCTCATTTTAGGCTTCACCGCCTTGAGAGTAAACATGTCGGCTAGGGAATTAGTGCACAATGAAATGTTCACATTCGATGGCACAAATTATGATATATGGAAAACTCATATGCTTATTCATTTTCGGGACATGGACCCAAATTTGGAGCATATTGTAGATATAGGTTTTTCTCCTCCTATGGATTTCGAAAATCTATCTTGTGAGGATGAGAAAAACTTATATCTTGATGCTCAAGCTTCTAATGTGCTTGTTAATGCTTTGAGCTATGTAGTTACATCTTCAATAATTCCTTTTTGGAGCGCTCATGAGTTATGGACAAAGCTTCAAGATAAATATGTTGTGTCCAATATTCTTGAGGATGATTGTGTTGCTTCCACTTCCGGTCAAGAGAAAGTTTTTAACCGCCTATTCACCCCCCCTCTAGGCGGCATCTGTATCCTTTCACCGACGGTGTGAAACAAAAGTGGAACTTATAAGATCATGGAGTTCGTATGTGTGTTAGAGAAACACCAGGGCCGCTAGCCTAAACCATGCCTAATCATGGTGGAAACTTGCAGCATCACCATAATGAGCACTTTATGAAGCATCCTCAATAAAAACCTATGCAAATAGCAAATAAAAGGATTGTTGAGATGCTCATTGTCTGCTTGCCTTGTCATTTTGATTATGAGATAGCTCCTATATCATGTGCAAGGGGTACCCCGTTGGCGGTTCTCTATGATACATATGTACTTACAATGACAAGAGCTTACTTGTGACTAAAGTTGAGTAGCATGAGGTTCATTCTTCGTAAGTAAGGGGCATGAGACCTCGGCTTATAACTTGTCAAGCATATCCTCTTAGTTGTGTCACTTTAACCTTAATCACCTTCAAGTTTCTTATGATAGGGGAAATGAGAGATGAAAGCTAATAAGTACCATAATTTTTGGAAGCACTTTATGAGACTTGAATCCCTACTTCCTTCTATGAAGGCCTTTCTTTTACTTTTTATGTTGAGTCTCCACCTTCTATCTTTATGCACCTACTTTGAGAGCATAGTGGCCATTCTTAGTTCTATGTGCATTGTCCCAAGACTTGTTGATTGATGCATAGCTTTGATATTGCTTGTTTTAAACTATTTGTATCTAGTCACTCTTATAAACTTTGAAGGTGTCCTATGCATTTATGTTTGCTACTCTATGAGGGACAAGCTGAATGCCACTATGCTATGTTTTCTTTATGTTAAACAAACAAATGTCTTGCAAAGCATTGTTATTCATGAATCTTTTGATTGTGCCTTGTCATGTTGCAACATAGTTGCTTTGTCTTATTGCTAGAACTTTGTCTTTCATGTTATGATTGAAGTATTATGATCCCAGCTTCGAATGTTTTACAAATACTTTGATCAAGTTTATGATGGTGCATGTCACCTCAAAAATTATTCTTTCTTTTTATCACTTACCTACTAGAGGACGAGCAGGAGTTAAGCTTGGTTGATACGTTCCAAACGTATCCAAAATTTTTGATGTTCCATGCTTGGTTTTATCTACTTTCTTATGTTTTGTCCACACTTTGGAGTACTTTTCATATGATTTCTTGGACTAACCTATAAACAAGAACCACAGTGCCAGCTGTCTGTTTTCTGCTGTTTTTGGTTCCAGGAAAGTTAGAAAATGAATATTCTCGGAATTGGACGGCACAAAAGCCAAAGTCAGTTTTTCACCGAGGGACACCTGGAGCCAGAATACGAGACGGAGAGGGGCTGGGGCCCGGCCACACCACCTGGCCTTGCGGCAAGGCCTGGCCCACGCCAGGGGTGGTGTGGCCGCCCCAGGCACCCCATCGGCCTCTCCTTCCGCCTATAAGTTGTCTCCGATACAGAAACCCTAAGTACCCGATCAAAATTCCACGAAAGAGTCTGTAGCCACTGTCATCTCCATCCCTAGATTGGGAGGGATCTGAAGATCTTCCCGGCACCCTGCCGGAGAGGGGAATTCACCCTAGAGGCCTTCTTCATCATCATCCAAGCCTCCGGTGTCATGCGTGAGTAGTTCATCTCTGGACTACGGGTCCATGTAGTAGCTAGATGGTTGGTTCTCCTCCTTTGTGCTATCATCTTTAGATCTTGTGAGCTCCGTTCATGATCAATATCATCTATTTGTAATTCTACATGTTGTGTTTGCGGGGATCCGATGGATATTGAGATGCTATTTCAGATTGATTATTGAATCTATCATGTCTTTGTTATTTGTGATCTTGCATGCTTTCCGTTGTTAGTAGCTATCTTGGCCAAGTAGATGCTAGCAACTCCAAGAGTTAGTATTTATGCTCGATAGTGGGTTCATGCCTCTGGTAATCTGGGGAAGTGATAGAAATCTCTAAGGTACTAGATGTGTTGTTGCTACTAGGGAGAAAACAACAATCCTTTGTTCATAGAACAATCGTATAGTTTACTTTACACGCAATTCGTAATGTAATTATCCGTTGCTTGCAACTTAATACTAGAGGGGGTTCGGATGATAACCTGAAGGTGGATTATTATTCATAGATGCAGTTGGATGGCGGTCTATGTATAATGTTGTAATGCCCAATCGAATCTCAAAGGAGTCAAGATGAGTAGTATATGCTTGTATTCTTTCTCGATGTTTTTCAATTGCCCCGTTGTAATTTGTTCACCCAACGTGTTATCTATCTGAAGGAGAGCCACCTCTAGTGAACTATGGACCCCGGTCCTTTCTTTTACTATCAATCTAAAATCAATTGTTTACTGTTTTGTGTTTACTTTCTGCAAACTATTACTTTCTTCCACTCGATACATTTAATCCTTTGTTTTCAGCAAAACCGGTGAGATTGACAACCTCATCACAAGTTGGGGACAGAGTTCTATGGTTGTGTTGTGCATGTCTCCACGTTGCTGCTGGGACCGGTAGTGTGCCCTGCCAAAGTTCAGCTAGCTACACCTTTAGGGTGTTTCCTTGCTCCTACTGGATTGATAACCTTGGTTTCATAACTAAGGGAAAACTTACTGCTGTGCTCATCATACCTTCCTCTTGGGGTTCCCCAACAAGCTCGTTAGTACACGAGTCAGCACTACCCCCGGGATTTGAGGATCCTAACTTTTCGAACCATGTCTACAAACTCGATAAGGCACTCTATGGCCTTAAACAAGCCCCACGTGCGTGGTATGAGCACCTTAAAGAGCTTTTGCTAGACTGTGGCTTCGAAGTTGGGGAAATCGATCCCACTCTTTTTACTAAGAAGGTTAAGGGGAGCTCTTCATATGCAAACTATATGTAGACAACATTATCTTTGGCTCTACTAATAAAGCTTTTAATGATGAATTTTCAAAGCTTATGACTAACAGGTTTGAGATGTCTATGATGGGGGGTTATGGTTCTTTCTTGGATTTGAGATCAAACAACTTAGAGAAGGAACCTTCATAAATCAAGAAAAATACATCCAAGACATGCTCAAGAGATTCAAGATGATGGATCTTAATGGCGTCGCCACTCCGATGCAAACAAAATGTCACCTTGAACTTAATTCCCATGGTAAAGATGTGGACCAAAAGGTATACCGGTCCATGATCACCTCTCTTCTTTACCTCTACGCATCTAGACCTGATATTGTGTTGAGTGTAGGTGTGTGTGCAAGGTATCAAGCAGCTCCTAAACAAAGCCACTTAGTGGCGGTCAAGAGGATCTTCCGATATTTGGTTCATTCCCCTAATTTTGGTCTATGGTATCCCAAGGGCTCCAATTTCTCTCTGTGTGGCTATACTGATTTAGATTGGGCTGGTTATAAGGATGATCAGAAATCAACTTCAGGAGCTTGTTAATTCTTGGGAAGGTCTCTAGTATGTTGGTCTTCTAAAAAGCGGAATTGTATATCTCTCTCCACCGCCGAAGCTGAATATGTGGCTGATGCTAGTGCATGTACTCAATTATTATGGATGAGGCAAACTTTAAAGGAATACGGTGTCAATTGTGACAAAGTGCCTCTTTTATGCGATAATGAAAGTGCAATCAAAATTGCGTACAATCCGGTACAACACACAAGGACGAAGCATATTGAGATTCGGAATCATTTTATTCAGGACCATGTAGCTCGAGGCGATATTGATCTATCTTTTGTGAGCATGAAGAACCAACTTGCTGATATTTTTACGAAGCCACTTGATGAAGCAAGCTTTTGTTACTTGAGGAATGAGCTAAATATCGTTGATTCAAGGAGATTGTCTTGACTACCCATGCACTCACTCTTACATCTCATTCTTATTTGGTCTAGGTGTGGGCATGGATATAGGGGAGCGTGGTCCTAATTAATAGGGCTAACCCTCCCCCATAATGATGAAAGCAAGTTAAATCATCTCTCTTAATATCATTATGTGATATGTGAGCTTATTGATGAGTATTGGTCATGAACCCAAGATATATCTTCATGGTGTCATACCATGCACTCCAACAAGGTGGCCTCGGCCACCGCCCTCTTCCATCAGAAGATTCGGATTTATGTGGATCTTTTGGTTGTTTAGCATCGCTCTTCTTCCTTTTTGGCGTTTCGATGCCAAAGCGAGAGAAGTAGTTCTATTAGGTCTTCGTGGATTTGCATGGGTCGGGCGCAAGCATTTGCACGTTATCTTTTCGGTCTTTTTCTCGCTTGTTCCCATTTAGCGTTGAACTTCTATTTGTGATTTGCTCTTTATGATACTATGTTTTGTGTGGCTCTAGATTTATCTTGTGGATTATCCTTATGGATTCATCTATCATATTGGCTATATTGGATTTCTATATCGAGGAAGGCGCTCATTATGGCTATCATTGGATATTCTTATAATATATTGAGGACGCCTTTATCTCTCTCTCGGTGGTATGAATATTTTGCCTATGTTCAAATGAAATAGACTTTTACCTTCTTGTGTGTACTTGTAATCAAATGCAAATTTTATTATGCACACATTGAGGGGGAGTCTTTTTCATTCGTTAAATATTGTTGTTATGAGAGCTATCTTGCAAATCCTAGTATTGTCATCTAACACCAAAAAGGGGGAGATTGAAAGAACATTTGATGGTTCCCTGTGTTCTGTGTGTTAGATAACAATACCGTGGAGTTTTCTCATGTGTGCTAAGTGTGCAGGGAAGTGTTTGTTGTGTTTGGGGGCCGGATTATCCGCCCTATCAAGGGCTGGATAATACATCCTGACCCTCTTGGCAAAGGCTGGCATGGCACGAGTCTCAAAATGGGGGCAGATTTTCCCCCGGACAATCCGAAGTGGGGCGAATTTTCTTCCCCTGACCCGATAATCCGGCCCTGACCTTGGGCCGGATAATCCGACCCCCAGGAGACAAGCAAGGGCTGGCATGGCGCGACGCTCTGACTCAGGGCGGATTTTCCTCTCGGACAATCTGAAGTGGGGCGGATTTTCTTCCCCTGACCGGATAATCCGGCCCTCACCTTGGGCCGGATAATCCGACCCCTAGGAGACGAGCAAGAGCTGGCATGGCGCGACGCTCCGACTGGGAGCGGATTTTCCCTTGGACAATCCAAAGTGGGGCAGATTTTCTTCCCTTGACCAGATAATCCGGCCCTCACCTTGGGCCTGATAATCCGGCCCCCGGGACACAAGCAAAGGCTGGCTCGGTGCATCACTCGGTCTGGGGTCGGATTATTCCCCGGATAGTCCATGGCTAGGGCAGAGTTTTCCCCGGGCCGGATAATCCGGCCACAAAAAGCTCCAACGGCTCCATCTGGACACGGGGTATAAAAGCCACGTCTTCCTGATACATTGCAAATGTATCTATAATTTTTGATGTTCCATGCTTGGTTTTATCCACTTTCTTGTGTTTTTTCCACACTTTGGAGTACTTTTCATATGATTTCTTGGACTACCCTATTAACAAGAGCCACAGTGGCAGCTGCCTGTTTTCTGCTGTTTTTGGTTCCAAGAAAGTCAGAAAATGAATATTCTCGAAATTGGACAGGACAAAAGCAAAAGTGCCTATTTTTCCGGAAGTCATCAGGTGCTAGAGTACGAGACGGAGAGGGGTCAGGGGGGCACCACCCCACCTGGCCGCGTGGCCCAGCCTGGCTCGTGCTAGGGGTGGTGTGGCCGCCCCTGGCACCCCCTCGGCCTCCCCTTCTGCCTATAAGATGCCCTCGGGACGGAAACCCTAAGTACCTGATCAAAAATCCACGAAAGAGTCTATAGCCGCTGTCATCTCCATCCCTAGATCGGGAGGGATCCGAAGCTCTTCCCGGCACCCTGTCGGAGAGGGGAATTCACCCTGGAGGCCTTCTTCATCACAATGCAAGCCTCCAGTGTCATGCGTGAATAGTTCATCCTTGGACTACGGATCAATGTAGTAGCTAGATGGCTGGTTCTCCTCCTTTGTGATTTCATGTCTAGATCTTGTGAGCTCCGTTCATGATCAAGATCATCTATTTGTAATTCTGCATGTTGTGTTTACGTGGATTCGATGGATATTTTTTCAGATTGATTATTGATTCTATCATGTCTTTGTTATTTGTGATCTTGCATGCTTTATATTGTTAGTAGCTATCTTGGCCAAGTAGATGCTAGCAACTCCAAGAGTTAGTATTTATGCTCGATAGTGGGTTCATGCCTCTTGTAATCTAGGGAAGTGACAGAAATCTCTAAGGTACTAGATGTGTTGTTGCTACTAGGGAGAAAACAATAATCCTTTGTTCATAGAACAATTGTATTGTTTACTTTACACGCAGTTCGTAAAGCAATAATCTGTTGCTTGCAACTTAATACTGGAGGGGGTTCGGATTATAACTTGAAGGTGGATTATTAGTTATAGATGCAGTTGGATGGCGGTCTATGTATAATGTTGTAATGCCCAATCAAGTTCCAAAGGAGTCAAGATGATTAGTATATGCATGTATTGCTTTCTCGATGTTTGTCAATTGCCCCACTGTAATTTGTTCACCCAGCATGTTATCTATCTTAAGGAGACCCACCTCTAGTGAACTATGGATCCCGGTCCTTGTCTTTTACATTCAATCTACAATCTTTTATTGTTTTGTGTTTACTTTCTGCAACCTTTTACTTCTTTCCATTCGATACGTTTAATCCTTTGTTTTCCGCAAAACACGGTGAGATTGACAACCTCATCACAAGTTGGGGACAAAGTTCTGTGGTTGTGTTGTGCAGGTCTCCACGTTGCTACTAGCACCGGTAGTGCACCTTGCCAAAGCTCAGCTAGTAACATCTTTGGGGTGTTTCCTTGCTCCTACTGGTTCGATTAAACCTTGGTTTCATACTGAGGGAAACTTGCTGTTGTGCTCATCGTACCTTCCTCTTGGGGTTCCCAACGAGCTCTACATCAACCACGCTCTAGCATTTTTCTGGCGCCATACACAGAGCCATCACTTCTCCTCCTGCCAGATCTCTTGATTCATTCGAAAGAGAACAGACATGTTGCAAAAGCTCTCTCTTGAGATCTCCCACTTCAACCACCCGAAGTCTTCGAACTTTGGGAGAATTGAAGGAGGAGACATCATTCATCATCATCACGAATCAACCGCTTCAACTCCTCTCCGTTCACTTGGAGAATCCCCGATCTAGTATTCTCATTGATATCTAGATCTTGTGTTTTGTTATTGATATTTATTGTTCTTGTGGCAGCTTGTTGTCATTACGGGAGCCTCCAATTCAGTTGTGGAGTTGTGTCCCGCTAGTTGTTTAAAGGCGCCGGTTCCCGCCTCGAAGGGATCCTATAGTGGAAAGGTGGATCAGGCCTTTGGTGGCGAGATCCATCGGCGAACAGGGTGAGGCCTATTGTGGCGTGGTGGTCTTAGTACCGCCCACCCCTCCAACGCAGATGTACTTCCCTTACAAGGAAGGAACTGTGGTAAAATAAATCTTGTGTCTCCACGTGCTCCACTACGGTTTCCTCGTTCCTCTGTCTTAATCGCCTTTACTCGCTAGTAGTTAGGTTTGCATATAGGGAAATTATACATAGTTGTATATCTAGAGAATTTACCTTCTGTGACAAGCCTAAAATTGAAAAGGCATTAAAATTTGAAGTAGCACCTATTCACACCCCCCCCCTCTTGGTGCCCATACGATCCATTTCACAGTTGCAACTTGATTGCAACCGGGGGACCCCGACAGTGGTCTAGTTGCAATTTTCTTGTAACTGAGCTCCTTCGGGGGCAAGTTGCAACTTGCTTGTAATTGAGCTCCGCCAGGGGCCAGTTACAACTTGCTTGTAACTGACCACCCGTCAGGGGGAAACTTGATTGGAACCGGGGGACCCCATTGGTTGCAAAGTATCTGAGCTCCGTCGGGGGCCAATTGCAACTTGCTTGCAAATGAGCACCCATCAGAAGGGGCACTTGCAAGTTTCTTGTAATTGAGCCCCCGCCGAGGGTCCAGTTGCAACTTGATTGCGACCGGGGAACCCCGTCGGTTGCAAAGTAACCGAGCTCCGCCGGGGGGCCAGTTGCAACTTGCTTATAACTAAGAACCCGTCGAGAGGGGGTATTTGCAACTTGCTTATAATTGAGACCCCACCGAGGGGCATCTACAACTTGATTGCAACCGGGGGGACCCCATCGGTTTACAACTTGATTGGAACTGAGCTCCGCTGGGGCTAGTTACAACTTGCTTGTATCTGAGCTCCGCCAGGGTCCAGTTGCAACTTGATTGCAACCAGAGGGGGCATCGGTTGCAACTTGCTTGTATCTGATCTCCGTCGGGTCCTAGTTGCAACTTGCTTGTAACTGAGCTCCGTCGGGGGCAAGTTTCAACTTGCTTTAGGGGGGCATTTTTGCAACTTGCTTGTAATTAAGCCCCCACCAAGGGCCAGTTGCAACCTTATTGCAACCAGGGGACCCCATCGGTTATAACTTGCTTGTAACTGAGCTCTACGGGCGACCAGTTGCAACTTGCTTGTAACTGAGCTCCGTCGGGGGCAAGTTTGCAACTTGCTTGTAAATGGGGCCCCGCCGAGAGCCAGTTTCAACTTGATTGCAACTGGGGGACCCCGTCGGTGGGCCAGTTTGCAGCCTGCTTGTAACTGGCACCCGTGGGGGGAGGGGCCAGCTGCAACTTGCTTGTAATTGAGCTCTGCTGGGAGGCCCTGTCGAGGGCAAGTTGTCTGAGCCCCTAGCGAGAGCCACTATGATCTTCCAATGAGCTAGTTGCAACGTGATTGCAATTGAGGTGATTTTCAAATTGTTCTGGATTTTCGAAGCTGGTTGCAAGTTGATTGCAATTGAGTCCCTTTTCAAATTGATTTCAACTTCGAAGCAAGTTGCAACTTGATTGCAAATGAGAACCTCTATCCAATAGTGTTTTGAAATTCAAAGCTAGTTGAAACTTGATTGCAACTGAGAAAATACGAGCCAGTTGCAACTCGATTTTCAACTAAGGCAATTTTTTCAAATTGATTTTGAACTTCGAAGCTAGTTGCAACTTGATTGCAACTAAGTGCCTATCAAATTGATCTGAACTTCGAAGCATTTTGCAAGTTGATCGCATTGAGCCACTATGATCTTCCAATGAGCTAGTTGCAACATGATTGTAACTGACATGATTTTCAAATTGTTTTGTACTTTCGAAGCCGGTCCAAGTTGATTGCAATTGAGTCCCTTTTCAAATTGATTTTCAACTTCGAAGCCAATTGCAACTTCATTGCAACTAAGTTAGTCTATCAACTTGATTTCAACTTCGAAGATAGTTTTGCAAGTTGATTACAACTGATCCTCTCTATCAAATTGTTTTTGAACTTCAAAGCCAGAGGGCACTAGAAATTCATTCGACATTCTGATGTTTTGTAAATATTTTTATGAAAGATGTCTTTTTTAAAATTTATGAAAAATGTTTAAGAAACAAAAAGAGAAATGGCAGTTTTTACAATTTTTTCAAAATAATACTTCCATAGGTTTTATTGATAAATTTAGTGAGCCACTAGATTAAATTCATAATTTTTTGAATTTTTTTTAGGTATTTCGATTTATGTTAAATTTTTAGGTAGTTCATGACACAATGTATTGTTCACGTGGTATGACACAATTAAATTACCTTTGCTGCTTTTTATTCTTAATTTTTTTGAAATTCTATCAAATATTATTACAAGGGAGAGAATTATATGTGTGGGGCCACAATAGTAGTTAAGTGGGTAGCCGTGGCGCTAATACTCGTTGTACCCGTGTAAGGAGAGAGGGGAGATGAAGATCGAGTCAATACAGAGAGAAGGAGGAAAACACAAGGGAGAGGGCGAGGAAGAGAGCGGGATGGGCGTAGTAGCAGCGACCGTGACGGTGGCGACAACCACGGCGGCGACCGTGTTGGCGCTGACCGCGACAGACGCGCCCCCGACATCACACTGCTCGCAGGATCACCACGCGCCACCGAGCAGCCCCCACTCTCCTAGTAAGTTCCTTGTCGAAATCCCCAAACCATCTCAAATCCCTCCACCGTAGCATTGTTCCGACCTTCTTCAGTCTTAGATTTTCTAGGATTTTGGTCTGCATCATACAGACCGATTGGATTCACTGTTGTTTGACGAAGCACAGTGTTTCGAAATTCCAAATCGAGCGGGTCAAACTACCTTCCGAGCGTACCAAATTTCAAGTCCAAAAAAGAGCAAGAAAATCCCAACAAAAGATAGGGCACACATGCCAGAAACAAGTACAAGGTGTGTACCAGCTGCAAGGGATGGAACCGGGCTGGAATTAGGTGTACCAGCTACAGCGCGATGGAACCGGGCTGGAATTCTCAGTGTGACATCAGGTGACTGAGATTTCGCTTGAGATGTAGGTACGACTATAGTTTTATCCTTCCATTGGCCAACCCATATCACCGCGCAAGGATCTAGCCGTCCCCTAGTTGCCCACGCGTTCCCCTCTCTTTGAAGGAAATATGCCCTAGAGGCAATCATAGAGATGATTGTATTTCATGTGTATCCATGAGTTATTATAATTTTCCTTGAATATCCATATACCAGGCAACTTGTATTGATTGGCAATTATGTGAATTGTTTGTGAAACTCTTTACTTGTATGGTTATCTAATAATTGTCCCTAGTCGGAGTTCATGCGAGGACACACGTGAATATTAGACTAGCACATCGATTGGTTAATGACTATGTTTCGCAAGTCATTGACATGGAGATGTCAAACCAATGATGTGGACACATGTTATGAACATGGGGTTGGACTGACCCAACATGAGACTAGCAATAATACTTGCAGCTCTCTCTACACATCGTGTACGTTTTGTCCTTAGACCTGAGATTGTCGCATGTACTTGAGATGTGGATCGACCTACTTTGGGGCTATCAAACACTACTCCGTAACTGGGTAGTTATAAAGGTAGCTTTCGGGTTTGTCCTGATACATGCTGCAAGGCATCGGTCAATCAAGATGGGATTTGCCCCTCTCTACTTGAGAGAGATATCTCTGGGCCCCTCGAGTGATCGGATCCAGAAATGCATGGCCGTGCTACATATGGTTAAGAGTTAACCTAGTAAAGGGATTCTGAATCACAGTATCGAGAAAGAGAGGTCAGCTTAGAGCTAGACCAAATATCGTGAGGCAAAGGGAAAGACATGTACTCAACCTTGTGATGGTTCGTCCGAATGATCTTTATATGCGTTTAGGAGTTGGCACGTCTTGCTAGAGGCCGCTACCAACTATTGACGGAGTAAGTGTACTCGCGTCATGTCTATACGTGTATGAACCTATAGGGTCACACACTTTAGGGGCTGGAAGCCTAATGAGGATTGGATCCGAATTAGACCAGGCTTAGGCTGCTAATGGGCTGCTAATGTAGAAGCCCACCAGGGATGCCTATATAAGAGGGAGTGGGGCGAGCTGAAAACGTGAGAGCATTCCACCCAGCCGCCACTCCTCTTTCGCCTGTGTTGCACGCGCAGACCTAGCAGTCTGGCGTGTGACGACTTCCACTCCGGACGTGTGGATACCTCGGAGGTGCTGCATCTGTAGCACTTGGACGAGCCGCGCAAAGGGGAGCTGCTCGTGGGACGAGGACGAGGAGGAGACGTAGAACATCTACACTGCCGCAACGTGCTTCATCGAGTTCCGCACCTGCGCGTCTAGCGGTAATCCCGTGATCTATGACAATAGTATTCCTGGTTGACGCGGTAGAAATTTTTGATTTTACGCTAGTGTAGCCTACCCGTTACCCTTCAGTGGTATCAGAGCCGATGCTATTCAGTCATAGGTTCGGGAAGTTTGCATATGGTGATATGTAGATTGATATGAATGATATGATCGTTTGTATGGCGGTGTTTTCTGGATTGATCTATGATCTTAATTTCCATGATCGTGATTCTAAGGTCGTCGAACGACTTACCCCTACCGGTCGGTTTCCGCCATCGGGGTAGACAGTGACACATAAATCCTTCTGAATCACGCGAAGATCAATATGATTGATCGAATCGGGAATTAGATCTGAATCGACGTACCGTGATCAAAGGAGTTTGGTCAAATCGGAACTATGGTCGGTTTATGGTAAATTGGATTTGCCGATCAAAATCCTTAAAGAAAATTGTATAGATTTGATCTCTCATTTTTCACGAATGTCCGGACGCCCGGAAAGGTACCGCGAGGGGCGCTGCCCCTTCGAACCCCGCAGGGGGAGACCCCCTAGACCCCCCTTAGTCGTATCCCCCTTTTTTGTATCTCGTTAAGGTTCATAGGTGGTACGATTTCACATGATCCGGTAGAATGCGATTCTATGCACAACTTGTTTTTGCAGGATTTATGTGATCAGTATGGCCCAAAAATGTATGTGATGCATGTATGTATTTTTTCATGACCTGCGTGTCGTGAGTTGGGCAACACGGCTGGAGCCATATGTGTTGTCAATTATTGTAATGGCCTGCGTGCCAACTTGTGATGATCCCAATACCATGTAATTTTGATTACTAGATGTTAGGAGCAATAGCTTGTATTAGTTCTTGGAGAACTCATCACTTGGAGGATGGCTCGCATAGAGCATGAAGATGGAGATCATCATGGTGGACAGGTTCTATGGCGATGGAGATCACCATGAGAAAATGGGCCATACTGTATCACATCTATGTGAATGCTATTCTTATACGTTTTACTACTATGCATGCTTAGATGATAGAAGTAGAACGATCCCTCACAAAGTTTAAGTTAAACCATGCCCTCCCAACCAAACCTTGCACCATCCTATGCCCTGTACAATCGTTGGTGGGTCTATGAAATTAGGGTGCCACGGTTTTCCTTGGCTGGATGGGTTTGTATCGGATACCTACACGCATAAGGGTTGGTGAGCTTAACAAGGTCATCTTAACAGTTAAGGACCTTGGGGCATAAAGGTTGGGCGCCTAGTTTTGACATAGAGATGTCACCCAACAACAAGAGTCATATGTGATATGATTAGCAAAGGTTGCTTACCGATTTACCTTGTCTTCTAGCAGTGATGCTAAAGCTCACTAGTCGACTTGTTAATTGTGGATCTTGAATCACTTAGTATCAATAGAGGGATGTTGATTTAAGTGGGAGTATATGCTATTAAATTGTTTAATATGTTTTACTCTTTCATGGTTACATGGCTTAGTATTTTGCATATTTTTTTGTTGTAGATCAATGGCACCGAACAATTCATCACCTTTTGCTTTGCGTTCGATTCTTGAAAAAGATAAACTAAATGGAACAAACTATTCGGACTGGGTCCGTAACCTGAGAATTGTTCTCAGGGCTGAGAAAAAGGAAACTGTTCTGGATACCCCAATCCCGGATGAACCTGCTGATAATGCAACTGCTACCCTTAAGAATGCCTACAAGAAAGCATGTGATGAATCTCTTGAGGTCAGTTGTCTTATGCTTGCATGCATGGAACCTGATCTTCAAAAACAGTTTGAGGATCAGGAAGCGTACGATATGATCGTTGCGCTTAAGGACATGTTCCAGACTCAGGCCAGGACTGAGAGGTACAATGTCGCTAAGTCCTTTGTGGAATGCAAGCTGGCAGAGGGAGCAGCTGTAGGCCCCCATGTGATCAAAATGGTTGGTTACAGTCAGACTTTGGAAAAGCTTGGTTTTCCATTAGGCCAAGAGTTGGCCACTGACTTCATTTTGGCATCTCTTCCATCTAGCTATGGGCATTTCATTTCGAACTACCATATGCATGGGGTGGAGAGGGGCCTTAATGAATTATGTGGGATGCTGAAAACAGCAGAATGTGACATTAAGAAGTGTGCAGGGCATAGCCATGTGATGGCTGTGCAGAACAAGCCTAGCTTCAAGAAAAAGGGCACTTCTTGGCAGAAGAAGAAGGGCAAGGCTAAGGATACGATCCCTAAGCCAAACCCTGCACCCAAGCAAAAGGCTGGTCCTGCAGGAGACACTGAGTGTTTCTTTTGTCACGAATATGGCCACTGGAAGAGGAACTGCAGCAAGTACCAGGCTTCTTTGAAGAAAAGTGGAAGTAAGAGTACTTCCCACTCAGGTACACTTGTTGTAAATGTTGTGGACATTTTTCTCGCAGATTCTTATGTTAACTCTTGGGTATTTGATACCGGATCGGTTGCTCATATTTGCAATTCGATGCAGGGGCTAATAAGGACTAGAGAAGTGCAAAAAGGCGAAGTGGATTTTCGCGTCGGAAATAAAGCAAGGGTTGCTGCATTGTTCGTCGGCGTCATGCAACTTCACCTTCCGTCAGGATTTATCATGGAGTTGAATAATTGTTATTACATTCCTAGTATGGGTCGAAACATTTTATCACCTTCATGTTTGATGAGGGATGGTTATTCATTCGCGAGTACAAACAATGGTTGTGTAATCTCTAAGAATGCTATGTTTGTGGCTGATGCTCCCATTGTGAATGGGTTATTTATTTTAAATCTTGATAATGCATGTGTTTACAATGTTAGTGCTAAAAGGCTTCGGCCAAATGATTTGAGTCCTACCTATCTATGGCATTGTCGTTTGGGGCATATAAGTGAAAAGCGCATGAAGAAGCTCCATGGTGATGGTCTTCTAACTTCGTTTGATTTTGAATCATACGAGACATGTCAAGCTTGTTTACTTGGAAAGATGACCAAGACGCCTTTCAAGGGGTTTCCCGAGAGAGCGACAGACTTGTTGGAACTCATACATACTGATGTATGTGGACCAATGAGCACGACAGCCAGAGGAGGATATCACTACTTCATTACTTTCACTGATGATTTCAGTAGATATGGCTATGTCTACTTGATGAAGCATAAGTCTGAAACTTTTGAAAAGTTCAAAGAGTTTCAAAATGAGGTAGAGAATCAACGTGGCAAGAAAATAAAGGCCTTGCGATCTGATCGCGGAGGCGAATATTTGAGTCACGAGTTTAGCAATCATCTTAAGAGTTGCGGAATTGTTCCACAGCTCACGCCGCCCGGAACACCTCAAAGAAACGGGGTCTCTGAACGGCGTAATCGAACTTTGTTGGACATGGTTCGATCGATGATGAGCCAGTCGGATTTACCATTATCATTTTGGGGTTACGCGCTAGAAACAGCAGCTTTCACACTAAATAGGGTACCATCTAAATCCGTAGTTAAGACACCATATGAGATGTGGACTGGAAAGAATCCCAGTTTGTCTTTTCTAAAGATTTGGGGTTGTGATGCATTTGTCAAGCGACTTCAGTCAGACAAGCTAACACCCAAATCGGATAAGTGCATTTTTGTGGGATACCCAAGGGAAACCTTAGGGTATTACTTCTACAACCGAGAAGAGGGCAAAGTGTTTGTCGCTCGTAGCGGTGTTTTCCTAGAGAAAGAGTTTCTCACAAAGGGAACGAGTGGAAGGTCGGTGCGACTTGAAGAAGTTCAAGATGAGCCAGTCGGGGATGCTTCTACGAGTGATGCTATTGTAGCAGAACAAGTTGAGGAACCCGTGGCAATAGAAGCACCACAACCACGAAGGTCGGCGAGGCTCCGCGAAGCGCGAGAGTTATTATTGTTAGACAATGATGAGCCTGCGACCTATGCAGAAGCGATGGTGGACCCAGACTCTGAGAAATGGCTGATTGCCATGAGATCCGAGATAGAGTCCATGGGAGACAATCAAGTTTGGAACTTGGTTGACCTGCCTGATGGTTTTAAAGCCATCGAGTGCAAGTGGATCTATAAGAAGAAGATTGATATGGATGGAAATGTTCACATCCATAAAGCTCGACTTGTTGCAAAAGGTTTTCGACAAGTTCAAGGAGTTGACTACGACGAGACTTTCTCGCCCGTAGCGATGCTTAAATCTATACGGATCATTCTAGCCATTGCTGCACATTTCGATTATGAGATATGGCAGATGGACGTCAAGACGGCTTTCTTAAATGGAATCCTTTCTGAGGACGTGTATATGATGCAGCCCGAAGGTTTTGTCGATCCAAACAATGCTGGAAAGGTATGCAAACTTCAAAAGTCCATTTATGGGCTGAAGCAAGCATCTCGGAGTTGGAACATTCGATTTGATGAAGTTGTAAAGGAGTTTGGCTTCACCAAAAACGAACAAGAACCTTGTGTGTATAAGAAAGAAAATGGGAAATCACTTGTGTTTCTAATCTTATATGTGGATGACATATTATTGATTGGAAATGACATTCCTATGCTCGAGTCTGTTAAGACCTCATTGAAAAATAGTTTTTCTATGAAGGACTTGGGAGAAGCGGCATATATTCTGGGTATCAAGATCTATAGAGATAGATCAAGGAGGCTAATTGGATTAAGCCAGAGTACGTACATTGACAAAGTGTTGAAACGGTTCAGCATGGAAGAGGCTAAGAAGGGGTTCTTGCCCATGTCTCACGGCATTAAACTCAGCAAGACTCAGTGTCCTTCGACCACTGATGAGCGAGAACGCATGAGTAGGGTTCCATATGCTTCGGCTATTGGATCCATCATGTATGCAATGACATGTACTCGCCCAGATGTTTCCTATGCTCTAAGTGTTACGAGCAGATACCAGGCTGATCCAGGTGAGATTCACTGGACAGCGGTAAAGAATATCCTTAAGTACTTGAGAAGGACTAAGGATATGTTCCTAGTTTATGGAGGTGAGGTTGAACTCAGTGTAAAGGGTTACACAGATGCGAGTTACCTTAATGACTCAGACGACTCGAAATCGCAATCAGGTTATGTGTTTGTCATGAATGGTGGTGCTGTGAGCTGGAAAAGTTCCAAGCAAGATACAGTGGCCTCCTCTTCAACAGAAGCTGAATATATTGCTGCCTCGGAGGCTGCAAAGGAAGCTGTTTGGATTAGGAATTTCCTGATCGCTCTTGGTGTGGTTCAGGGCTCGTCCAATCCCTTGGACGTTTATTGTGACAACAATGGTGCTATTGCACAAGCCAAAGAACCTAGACAGCACCAGAAGAACAAACATATTCGCATGCGCTACCATCTGATTCGTGAGTTCATTGATGAAGGTAGTGTCATGTTATGCAAAATACATACGGACTCAAATGTTGCTGATCCCTTGACTAAGCCACTCCCGCAGCCTGCGCATGAAGCGCACACAAGAGCAATAGGTATTAGACACTGTCTAGATTGACTCTAGTGCAAGTGGGAGACTGAAGGAAATATGCCCTAGAGGCAATCATAGAGATGATTGTATTTCATGTGTATCCATGAGTTATTATAATTTTCCTTGAATATCCATATACCAGGCAACTTGTATTGATTGGCAATTATGTGAATTGTTTGTGAAACTCTTTACTTGTATGGTTATCTAATAATTGTCCCTAGTCGGAGTTCATGCGAGGACACACGTGAATATTAGACTAGCACATCGATTGGTTAATGACTATGTTTCGCAAGTCATTGACATGGAGATGTCAAACCAATGATGTGGACACATGTTATGAACATGGGGTTGGACTGACCCAACATGAGACTAGCAATAATACTTGCAGCTCTCTCTACACATCGTGTACGTTTTGTCCTTAGACCTGAGATTGTCGCATGTACTTGAGATGTGGATCGACCTACTTTGGGGCTATCAAACACTACTCCGTAACTGGGTAGTTATAAAGGTAGCTTTCGGGTTTGTCCTGATACATGCTGCAAGGCATCGGTCAATCAAGATGGGATTTGCCCCTCTCTACTTGAGAGAGATATCTCTGGGCCCCTCGAGTGATCGGATCCAGAAATGCATGGCCGTGCTACATATGGTTAAGAGTTAACCTAGTAAAGGGATTCTGAATCACAGTATCGAGAAAGAGAGGTCAGCTTAGAGCTAGACCAAATATCGTGAGGCAAAGGGAAAGACATGTACTCAACCTTGTGATGGTTCGTCCGAATGATCTTTATATGCGTTTAGGAGTTGGCACGTCTTGCTAGAGGCCGCTACCAACTATTGACGGAGTAAGTGTACTCGCGTCATGTCTATACGTGTATGAACCTATAGGGTCACACACTTTAGGGGCTGGAAGCCTAATGAGGATTGGATCCGAATTAGACCAGGCTTAGGCTGCTAATGGGCTGCTAATGTAGAAGCCCACCAGGGATGCCTATATAAGAGGGAGTGGGGCGAGCTGAAAACGTGAGAGCATTCCACCCAGCCGCCACTCCTCTTTCGCCTGTGTTGCACGCGCAGACCTAGCAGTCTGGCGTGTGACGACTTCCACTCCGGACGTGTGGATACCTCGGAGGTGCTGCATCTGTAGCACTTGGACGAGCCGCGCAAAGGGGAGCTGCTCGTGGGACGAGGACGAGGAGGAGACGTAGAACATCTACACTGCCGCAACGTGCTTCATCGAGTTCCGCACCTGCGCGTCTAGCGGTAATCCCGTGATCTATGACAATAGTATTCCTGGTTGACGCGGTAGAAATTTTTGATTTTACGCTAGTGTAGCCTACCCGTTACCCTTCACTCTTCTCGCTTCGTCGACGTGCCTGAGTCGTTGTCCCTAACTTTGCATGGTCTCCCATATCAAAAGGAAAACGCTTCGTATCATCCGGAGGATTTGTCGCGTCGATCCTCCGCCTCCTGCGTCGAACGCCTGTCCAGTTATCTCGACACCACGTATGTGTGGACCCCACGCACCACACCTTATCTCCTCCCGCTCCCGGACACATTCTCTTCCAACTCTGCATCCTCTTCCTCTCTCCTGCTCCTTCTTCTCCCATCAGAGCTTCCATGGAGAGCACCCCTACCACGTTGCCTCCACCCGGCGCCTCTCTCTCTCGACTCGAGTTGCCTCCACCCCCACCGCATCACGTGTTGCTTCTCCCCCGGCGCATGTGGTGTGTTGTGGATCTCACATGGGCGACAACATGGAGGTGTGGGCGGCACCGCCGCCGGTGATGATGTTGCATACTTGAAGCGAGCGAAGCATGCTACGAGCGGCTGTCAGAGTTGCTGCCGGCGACGGGCCGAGCTGCTCCCACCGCCGGTCACCGCATGCTGCCAATGGCTGTCAAAGTTGCTACCGATGGCAGGTTGAGTTGCTACCATCGGCGGTCACTGCATGCTGCCAGCGGCGGGTGGAGTTGCTGCCCTCATAGTTTGTCGGTGCTACCATAGGCGGGGGGATGTGCTACCAAACAACGACGGTGTTGCTACAATCGGAGGTGGCACTGCTACCTTGGTTGAGCGAAGATGCTACAAAAGGATAGCGTCGATGATGCCATGGGTGCCAATATTTGCTCCTTGCCGGAGCTAGGATGCTGCAAGGCGGAGGTCTCGCCGGAGTTAGGGACGAAGGTATTACCAAGGAACAACGGGTCTGCTACCGAAGAACAGCGGTGTTGCTACCCAAGGATCTCGCGTTGGGGATGCTGGTTGCGGGACTGCCGGCGGCGAGGATGCCGACGCTACCAACGCTGGTCGCCGTTTCTACCATCGGCATCGAGGTTTGCTACATGGCGACACCGGAGTTGCTGCAAGGACTCCACCGCTGGCCAATGGCCGCTGATGCTACAAAGGCTGGGAGCCGGTGCTACCAGCGCTGGTCGCCGTTGCTACCATGGGCATCAGGGTTTGCTACATGGCGACACCGGAGTTGTTGCAAGAACGCCACCACGACCGTTGCTGATGGCCACCGATGTTATAGGTCGGGCGCCGATGCTACGAACGCTGGTCGTGGTTGCTACCATGGGCATCCGAGTTTGCTACATGGCGAGACCGGAGTTGCTGCAAGGACGCCACCCCTAGCCGCTGCTAATGGCCGGCGGTGCTCCAAAAGCTGGCTGCCGATGCTACCAACGTTGGTCGCCGTTGCTACCATCGGCATCAGGGTTTTCTACAAGCGGTCACTGATGTTGTTGGCCAACGACGTTACGGCAAGTGACCACGGTGGTGTATTTTTTTGTCGACGATGATGGTGCTGCCATGGGAGGCGGGCGAGGTGCTATCTAAGGAGGGAGGTGATGCTGCCAGGGGAGGAGTGGAGGTGCTTCAGAGAGGGACCATGGGTGTCCGCCCTCGCTGGAGCTGGGCACCGCCTCGCCGGAGTTGGGCGCTGCCTCGCCAGATCTAGGCGCTGCCCCATGGTTACTGGGGTCGAGGACCGCCTTATTCAGGTCCGAGCGAGGGAGCGAGATGGTGTTTCAGGAGGGTGGGGATTTTTTCTCCCGTGTACGGGAGTGGTCCCAGAGTGCCACGTGTCAGTACCACGACCCAGAGGTTGGGAAAAAATTTAACCCTCCGGAGGACGCTCAGCCCTTCCCATATCAAAATGGTGCAGATGCACGTTCCGGGCGAATTATCTGTACCATTCCCTGCCCAGGACGGACGAACTAAGAGTGGTCCGTGGTTTATTTGGGCCCACATTTGAACGCTGCACGGCTCGCCATAAGCAGACGACGAGACTAGGAGAGGAAATGTCGTGGGGTGCTGGCCCGGCCCATCGCTGTTCGTGGCGCCCTACTTCGCTATGCGTCAGAGCCCCGGCGGAGCGAAAGAAAGATCAATCATTCATCGAGTGCTTGGATCCAAAAGGGACCAACCAAAGATAAGGTCATTTTAGGCTAGCTGCCGACCGCCGCGGCCGCGCGGGCGGCGCGCCACACATACAAATGAACGGCAGCGCGGCAGTCCGGGCATCAGCGGGGCTGCGTACCGCCGTGCGTCATGGCGACGGAGGTGGGCCGCGCGCCGTTTTTCCCGCCGACCGGTTCAGGGAGGCCGAAGCTTACCGGAGGCTAACCTCTTGCGCCTTGGGCGCTGACAAGGTGCGGTGAGACTCGCATCTTAGACCTCGCGGTCTGCATTTGCATACAGACGTACGCATGCATGTACCCACCCCGTTCTAGCTAATGAACTCAGATCGGAGTCTGTTACCGGATATCCAGCGTTGTACATCAGCCGTCTCCAGAATTAGCAATCTCCAGGTGTTTGCAACTGTCCTGTCATGCACCCAACCTTGCCGCAAAAGAAATCCTGTTCTGCTACTAGGTCTAGGTGCGCCGGACTGGCCTTTGGCCATTCCTAGTCTTATGGTATCGCTAGTGCTAGCACCATTTTTGTGTGATGCTTTATAAATATCAGTTTTTCATGTCCAAAAAAAGTGACGTGATAAACCGCAGCGGCATGGAGCACCGGAAGTCCGGAACAGGTCGCGTCGCGTAGCGAACCAGCCAGCGAGGCGATGACACCATGCCATGGCATCGCCTGATCGCCGAGAGCTGCTCCGCACCGTCCAACCCATGTCGTCACATGGTCCCGCACGCGCAAAGCGCCACCATCGATCGGTATTGCGTGAACGAGCGGGAGCGGCCTGTTGTGACTAGATCGCTGCCCAGCAAATTAAAGCTCTGTCCGGTACGTAGCCTCTACGGTAGACTTTCATCTCCCTCCCCAACAGCGTCTCTCCCCAACCACTCCTTTGAGACTCGACCCCCGTCTCCCGGGCCGATCCGACGCCCCCCTCGGCAGCGATGCCTGCCCGAGGCGGCCTAGGAGAGGCGCCGGCCCCAATAGCTTAGTTTCTAGGTTTTGGTTTTGTAGATGTGCTGCCCCCGTGGCGTCTTGGAGTCGGTCACCGGACCCCATCGGCCGGATCTGGCGCGCCCATGGTTTCACCTCTCTCTCTGTCCCGCTCCGGTGGCAAGAGCGGTGGCATGGGGAGCGGCTGGAGCTTGGCATCTCTATGAATAAGGCCGTCTTCCCTTTTCTTCAAAGGCCATTCGTCTTAGTGCTCTTCCGCGGCACCGGGCGTTCGTCGGCAATCTCCTGCATCGAGCCCTCAAGGTGGTGGTTGGATGCTAGAAGAGGATCTAGCGAGGTCTAAGTGGTCTATGCTCCTCCTCTAGCTCTGGAAATCGACGCGGCTATCCTCCCTTCTACCTAGCCATGGTGGCATGGAAGAAGCTGGTATGGTTGTGTTGATCTGCAACGGCAGAGGAGGTTGGGAATTTCGTGATACTGCTTTCTCCTGGAGTATCCCATCGGAAGCACGTGTTTGCCTTCCGAATCTTGTGGCTGACAGACAGCACCACCAGACCCTGGCGCCGGCGTCGCGTCAGGTGATCCTCAACCTCTAGTGGAGGCCCTCTCCTGGGCTTGCGGCGATGCTCCTCTTCTCCTCGGCTCCATGTGGCCTCGATGTGTCGATGGTGGAGCTTGTTGCTTGAAGCCAGGTCTTGTCGTCGGTGATGGCGGACCTGATTGCGTTTTCTGTAAACTTGTTAGGGTCTACTTTGCATTGTGTAAGGACCTGGTCCAAATTGTTTTATTTTCTGAGGTCATTCTTGTAATTTGTACCACACCGCTTATTTAATGCAGTATCCAGGCCCTTCCTGGCCTTTCCCTTAGTTCAAAAAAAAAACACTCCGTCAAGCATAAATACTAGTACTAGACGAGTCGGCCTGCACCCAACCCGTGTTCCTTCTCTCTGCCCGCTCACGTGACGCTTGTTGTGTCTGCTGTGTATGTATTGCAGAACGGTGCGAGTTCGGGGCCGCGGCGGTGGTTCCATCTTCTTGGACGGGCTAGCATTAGGAGCACCATCACCAGCACGGCCATGGCTGCTTCGAACGGGGAGGTCAAGGACATCCACAACAGCGAGAGCACCAAGACGCTCCTCAAGAACGACGCACTCTACGAGGTAACCACGTACGGTAGCGCGCGCAGCGCATGCAGAATCCCAGCTGAATCTTTAGCCTCTCAGGCGTGTTTTCTTTCTGCAGTACATGCTGAAGACGATGGTGTACCCGCGGGAGAACGAGTTCATGCGCGAGCTCCGCCACATCACAAAGGAGCACACCTTGTACGCATCAAGCCTCGTGGCTATTTCCCCTTCTTCTTTCCTATAATCTTCTCGCAGATCATGGTGGATGCTTAACAAGTCGAGATCTCTCTGATCTGTTTCTACCCATGCAGTGGGTTCATGTCGTCGCCGCCGGACGAGGGGCAGCTGCTCTCGTTACTGCTCAAGGTCATGGGCGCCAAGAACACCATCGAGGTCGGCGTGTTCACCGGCTGCTCCGTCCTCGCCACCGCGCTCGCCATCCCCGACGACGGCAGGGTCGTCGCCATCGACGTCAACCGGGAGTACTTCGACCTCGGCCTCCCCGTCATCAAGAAGGCCGGCGTCGCGCACAAGGTCGATTTCCGCGAGGGCCCCGCCGGCCCCATCCTCGAAAAGCTCATCGCCGACCAAGAAAACGAGGGCGGCTTGGGCTTCGACTTCGCCTTCGTGGACGCCGACAAGTCCAACTACGGCAGGTACCACGACCAGCTGCTGCGCCTCGTGCGCGTCGGCGGCGTCATCGCCTACGACAACACGCTCTGGGGCGGCACCGTCGGCATGCCCGACGACACGCCGCTCACGGAGGACGACGTCCGCACACGGGACGCCATGAGGGAGTTCAACGCCAAGATCGCCGCCGACCCGCGCGTCGAGCCCGTGCAGCTCCCCGTCGCCGACGGCATCACTCTGTGCCGCCGCGTCGCCTGAACATCATTCGTTAGGCGGTTACTCTTGGTGTCGCGCGCGATCCAGTGTGTGTGTGAAATAAAATAAGCAATTCCTTCCGCGACTGTTGTTATTGTGTCAATTCCGCGATCCTTGTTGTTGCGAAATAAAATAATAAAATAATCGTCCAGACCAGTAAGTTGAGAAGAACTAGTCATAAGCTGTCCCTACACAATACTATTGATCAGATGTTCCTGATTTGGTTGTGTCACTCGCGCGTCTCCAGTGTGTGTGTGAATTAAAATAAGCAATTCCTTCCGCTACTGCTGTTGTTGTTGTTGTGTCGATTCCGCGATCGTTGTTGTCGTGAAATAAAATAATCGTCCAGACGAGTAAGTTGAGAAGTAGTTGTCGTAAGCTGTCCCTACACGACATTGATCAGATGTTCCTGATTTGGTTATGTCACTCGTCTGTGTCATGCCCAGTAATGGCTAGTTATTGGTGAGTATTTTCTGTCTAAGTTCTGATCAAAACTTCTCTGTAAACAACAGAAAAAACCTGCCTAGTACTTCCTTGCTTTGAAAATATAAGATGTTTTAGCTTTGTGAAATGAGTCTATCTAATGTTTTAAAACGGAAGGAGTAATTAGTTTTCAGTGGTTGCATTAACTGAATTTAATACTACTAGTTGAAAGAACTAACCAGATACCTGCAGTTCTAGTACTTTTTATTGTTTGTAAGACTAAAAAAAAAAAGATTGATGTATTAGTAATTTCTTCAGAGTGAAGATGGAATCCCCATTGACATGTGTCAAAAAGGCATGACTTTGCCAGTCCACCGGAGTACTATGAATCTGCAGTTGACCCGAGATAGGTTATTATTAGTTTATGTTATTTTCAGTCTAAACATTGCATTTTGCTCAAATCCGAATGCTCAAAGACTCTCTCAGAGTGCCACTTTTTCTGTCATTCAGAGAACGCTACTGCGCTAGACTGCTGCGCTCAGGTATGAGGATGAAGACGTAAAAAAACCTTATGTAATTAGGTTCTATATATTCGAATATTTCGACGGTATCTTTTTCACCTACTTTCCCTTATTCTGCAATCGAGGCCCTTTTATGTTGGAACTCAACTGTTTCCTGTGGAACTCCTGCAGAATTTAAAATTTATTTTTCAAAAAATGCTACTTCCTCCAATTCAAATTAGTTAAATTTAGATTTATCTAGATTTGAATGTATGTAAACTTGTTTTAGTGTAGAATTATAGCGTGGCTCCCGGGTGCCACACACCCTATAACTGGAAAAAATTAAAAATAAATAAATAAGGTTTAACTTTTTTTAAATCAAAGATGACTAGGTATCGTACTTGTATAAAAATATTTTCCTAGGGAATTACTTTCATTGTGATCTGGATGTAAAAAAACAAACTTGAAACGTTCCATGACCACGTACTATTAACCTGTGATCGTTATATTTTTGTTTTTTTTTGCCCTGAAGACCAAGCGAATCATTTCCTTTCCAAATATTTTTTACGAGTACAATACCTGATCATCTTTGATTTCAAAAAAAATAGATATTTTTAAACCTTTTTATAATTCTTTTCTAATTTTTCAGGTATAGGGGTGTGTGGCACCCGAGAGCCAAAAGTCCGCATTATGTTTTAGTGCTAGATACATTTAAATCTAGTCAAAATCAAGTCAACTAATTGGAATCGGAGGGGGTATATATAAGTGTGTCCATAATGCTATGAACACTTATAGTGCTGCTAATATCCACCCACGTTTGACAACCATGTAAATATTTTTTTCCTGGAGGAAAAAACACAATATATATTAGGAAAATGAGGAAGAAGAAATGTCCTAATTAAGGTTGAGGACAGAACCGAATCCCATTGTTTGAGGAGGCTTCACCGTTACACTTACACCCCCTTCTCTATTTTCTTTTTTCCTTTAGTGTAGTGCCCACAATCTTTATGCTAGTTCTCACTTTTTGCATTGCATTTTATCCAAGCTTTCTTGTGAACCAGTAGGTGAGGTTAGAGTTCATTCCCTAGGTCTTCAACTTTCAAGCCCTCTTGCAGATAAAAATGGCTTTGCTTTGTGAATGTTGAAGTATGATTCAAAATTAATTAAGGAGACTAACTTCTGACGAGCGGAGCGAGACCCGTCGGTACGGATCGTTGAAGACCTTGTCACCACAATATATACCTCTTGTAAGCTGCCGGCTAGGATAAATTGCATCTGTGAAATCCCCAGTGTTGTGTAAACACTTCCCGTTATAGTGAAGTTTTGTTGGCTGGCGTCCGTGGTTTTTTCCTCTCTCTCTGTTGGAGAGGTTTCTCCACGTTAAATCTGTGTCCCCTTGCTACGATTTTTTTTCGTTCTTCGTTATTTGCTTGTCGCGATTATAACAGTGATGCCGTGATAAATTATTCACGACCCTTTTAACCGGTTCCATCAGTGAACTGAACAAAAAATACACAACAATTAATTTTTAACAATGGTACGAGATGGATGCATGAAGAATAAAGCAGGTGTTAGTCTTTGCAAGTGATGGATAGATATGGGCCTAATCATGTGGTTGTTTTCTAAATATTGCAAATTGCAGTGTACTGGTTTTCTTATCATGGAAAAAAAATCATGCATTTAGTAAGTGCTATGATCTCATGGACCTTATGAGAGACTGCTATAGTACCCTACCTATTTATTCATCCAATCCTGTAGATCGCATCAGGGGGGTGGGGGCAGCAGCATAAGCATAATGGACTGTGCCATGAACTCTTGGCCCCGCGCGTGTCTAGTGTGTGTATGAAACAAGTAAAAAATTGCTTCGTTTCTTGTTGTATCGTACCATAATCGTTCAGGCTAGCATCTACAGAAGTAGAAACGAGTTGTACTACAAGTCTGCAAGCGATGTATTTACCACAACAACAGCAACTTGAGTTGGTTATTTTGATTATTTGCGGCGACTTAATCATTCGCGTGCACAATAACGGCTGGTTATTTGTGGTTTTTTTTTTGGTTCTATGAGACATCATATGATTGATCTACTCTTTTTTTTTTATTTGTTACAAATATGGCAATGCAAAATGTCTTTACTAATTTTCAGGAAGACAATCGAGGAGGTTCTGAAACTTTCGACACAATTTAAACAACTCCCTCCCGCAATTCTTTTTGCTAAACAACCTTCAACTATGTTTTAAAATCTCCAACTAATTTTCAGGGAACCGTTGAGAAAATTCAGAAACTTTCAACAAAAGTTACACAACGTTGACCCAATGTTCTAAAAGATTCGACTATTTTCTTTGGGATTTTCAACTAATTTTTTAAAACAGTCAAGAAAATTATGAAACTTTTGACTATTTTTTTAGTATGGTAACTTTCTAACACTTTTTACTAAATTCTGATTTTTAAGAATATTTCTGAAATTGCAAAAACGAACTCAATAACAAATTTTGCATAGTACAGGTACAACTTTGAACTACAAGATACATAAAAAAGAGTTCAGAATCTATACAGGGCACAAAACCACGTCAACCAACTGGGAACTGCCGCTAGGGTCGCAAAAAGCTTCGCAGAAGTCGTAGTAGCGGGAGACCTCGCTGGACAGACTAGAGGGGATATAGGCACGATATTATTAAGACTACTCATAGTGAAAGTAATTTAGGTGGTACTTTGCGTCCACGTGCAATGCTAACTGTGCATTTTGATGATATGATAAGTCAATAAATGATGAAAGAGGGACTTATGGTAACTAGCTATATTATCATAACATCACACACTCCAAAACAAGATGAGCCTATGACCTAATAAATGAGTCATTCTAAGTTACTATCACTAAGATACTATGCACTAAAGTTTAATAATAGAGCCAACTGATGGCTATAAGGAATTGTCATGTTATCTATAGAAAACTTATAGTCAACATGTACAGTAGCAAACTATAAAGATGCACTATTTTATTAATATATGACTCACCTTCCACTCGCACAAAGGGTCTATAAGCACTTTCTCCAGCTGACTCTTATATGAGAGCCCACTCTTTCTACTTTTTCATATCTCTCTTCTTCACATAGTCAAAATTACCATGTAAGCTGGCTATAAACCCACTATTATACTTGCTCTAACATAGAGTATTATCATATGCAAGACAATAGCTTATATTACTCCTCGCTATGAGTAGTCTAATGCTTGGCATGGCTCAAACCGAGGATGCACGGGAGGAACTAAAGGGTCGACCGTCAAGTAAAGACCATTTATGAGAAAAAATATGAAAGGTGGTGGCTGGGGACACCACCAATAATCCGTGCCCTTGATTTCTAGTGCTCCCTCTATTTTTTATTTACTTCGACTTTAGGGTTTAGGTTAAGTCAAACTTTGTAAAATTTGATAAAAAAATATAACAAAAGTATCAACATTCATAATACTCTATGCATATAATATGAAAATAATATCCGAATATAGTAGATTTTATGTTGTAATGTTGATATTTGTTTTCTACATATTTGATCAAACTTTATAATGTTTTGTGGGTCAAACTTTATAAAAATTGACCCTGACAAAACCCAAGACCGTGAAGTAATTGTAAACGGAGGGAGTATGTTGTAATCTCATGCAAGCTCACCCACCATTGAGTTTTACTCAAGGTGAATTCCATTGGAGTAGTTTACTTGCTAGTCGCTACACCAATGAGTAGAAGTTCCAAAGACCAAAGCTATAAAAACATTTAGCAAGAGTCCAAAAAGGAAACTATAGAAAACAAGTTGGCGGGACAAACTGAAGGAGAACGGAGAATGATACATTGGGTAGCCAGTATACTCTAACGAGTATATATAGACGTACGGGGTATCATCTTGGTGTGCAAGACAAGACACGAGATCTATATCTATCCTAGATTACCGAACCAAATACGTATACTCTAACAACCCCCGCAGTTATAGCGGTAGCGTTGGAAACAACTGGAACATCGCGGACGGTCAACCTGGAGATAAACCAAAGTAGAATCAGTAGGCTGACATCCCCCGCAGTAGGAGCGGGAACGTCGTGGACGGTGTCACGGCGCGGTAGCTTGCACTATAGAGGAAGTTGATGATGCTCAAGCGAGGTGGTAGCCCTTGTGCGTTGTGCCGATGTCGAGGGAGCTGAGAGCATGGGGCGGTGCTGTGGTCGAGGTAGCCGTGCGAGAGGTTGCCGTGGTCGATGTCGTGGTCGGGGATGCCAGTATCGAGGTAGCTGCATGTGAAGCCACAGGCGCATAGTGCGCGAGAAGAATGACAGAGACACGTCGAGGGTCCGCGACAGCATGCCGAGGGGCCGCGGAGGCTTGCCGAGGGTCAATGCAGTCAGAGTCATCGAGGATGCGGTGCGGCCATAGTTTTTCCAGAACTAGGCGCACGTTGGGAATGAATGTACACTTCGGTTTTGCCAGAACCGAGTATGCAAACAAGAACTCGTCGGTGACGCGGTCGAGGCAGTCATAAAGGAGGTAGTCAATGCCGAAGAAGACGTTGTCGAGGCCGATGAAGATGGGGCGCCGATCCGAACTTGCCAGACTCGGGAACGCGTCGGGACGAAGGCACTCCCGGTGTTGCCACTACCAGGCGTGCGAGGGGCAGGGACCATCATGAACTTTTCGTCATCTCAGAGAGACTAGCAGAGGAGGCCTCCGGAACGGTTGCGAGGCGCAGAGCGGCGAAGGGAGAGATGTCGACGCTGTCCGCGGTTGTCAGAGTAGAGGAGCAGGTGATATAGCTGGGGATGATGCAATGACGCTGGCGACGAAGTTGTAGTAGACGAAGACATAGAGGGCGGCAAAAACAACGGCGACCTGGGGTGGTCATGCTGGATGCCTAGAGTGGCAAAGGGGTAGTCGTTGGGACCTGCAGTAGCGAGAGGTCGGCCTGCATGTTACCTTATGAAGTGTGACGGTGGTGCTCGAAGTAGGCGAGGAATAAACCCGATGACATGACGAATACCATATGCAGACGGCGGCAATCTGCGCCGCAGGAGACAACGTGGTAGAAGCCGAGGGCGTCAGTGCACGGGGACGGAGAAGTAGAGTGCGTGCAGCGATGCTACGACCTGAGGAGGCGGCATAGCTGTAGGGCGCAAGTCGATCCAGCGGCTGGGAGACCACCAGCGACATACACGCCAAGGAAGGCGCATTGGAAGCCAGTAGCATGGACCAAAGGCGGCGGCGCTGTGGCCCGAAGGGGCGACGCAGCGGCAGCCCGCAGCTCGATTGGTGGTAGGCGCGTGCTCGGGGACGTGCTTGGCGTAGACAGGTGTGAGATCGGTTGATCAGACCGATGGTGCGCCATATGCGTCATGGCGTGGACAACGCATAGATCGGAGTCGATACTGTGTTGTCGGTGAAGTCCTGGGCGATGACCACGAAGACGATCCAGAGGGAGACCGCGGCAGCCTTCCAAGGAAGGAGTAGCAGTCGTCCGCGGTGCGCGGCGGCCTGCCAAGGCAGGCGCAGCCGTGGAGGAAGCAAGCGCATGAGCGCGGTGTAGATCCTCGATGCCGATGATCAGAGTAGAGGCGTCGAGGACGACGGCGGTGGTCGACGCAATCCTATCTAAGATTGGTAAATCAAAAAAAGAAACCGATCAAGAGATCAAAAAACAGACTTACAGGACAACCGATCACGGATCAACAAATGGACCCTACGTACGGGTTGCTAAGTCCCTAGTGGAGACCGACCTCCCCGGGGGCAGCGCCGCGGAAGCGTGTTGCTCGGATAACACGGAGCCATGGGGGCGGCGATGCTAGGGTTTGGGAAGTGGCGACCGACGACTCTAGGTGGATGCGGCGGTGGCTTGGTCAAGGATCGAATTAGGTCTGGTACCATGTAGAAGGATAAAGAGGGATTGGCGGAATATGTTGGATGTATTATTGAGCCTCATGGACGAGTATATATAGACGTACAGGGGGTCATCTTGGAGTGCAAGACAAGACACGAGATATATCTCTATCCTAGATTACCGAACCGTACACGTATACTCTAACAACTATTATTCGTATGACTCTGATAGAGTATTCCACAATTTTGCATTAAAGTGACTCGTGATTCAGGAGGGAACGCCCCGATCCTTGGTAACTCCTGAGAGACCAGGGGCAGAAACCCTAGGTCCAATGCCCCTCCTCCCTTCCCACCTCTCCCCAGCCGCCGTCAGGTGAAGCCCATGTGGTGCCGGTGGCAGTTGGCTCTTCTTCACCTGGCGCACAGAGGCCCGAGCGGGACAGAGCCCTCCCTGGTGGCGGTGCGTTTTGACAGGGGTGACCATGTAATGGCGCGGAGGCGACCAGTGGGAGGCCCCCTGCAAGGGCGACGGTGACCCTTTCTCGCGGTGGCTACAGTCTCTCGATGGCAGTGGCATGTCTGCCTATCCTAGAACTCCCAATGGTGGCACAGCGGTTCGTGCCGACAGGGTGGCATGGCGATGACGCTGGTGCGGCGGGGAGACGCGGTGCTGGCGGCCGTCCAGTACACCAATGGCCCAGATCTAGGCCCTATGGGTCCCATCTAGGCTTATGCGGGCCTGCCTATGCACGCCTCTGTCGCCCTCTAGAGGTGGGGGCATGGAGGGGCTCGAGAAGGAGGGCAACGACAACGTGGGCTGCATGCTACAGCATGGCTGTGAAGCCTTTACGGGCCTGATTTGGGCCTATCCGGTCTAGGTGTGGCCCAGCCACCGTGTCCGGCCGGCAATCGCCTACGATGGCGGAGAACAGTTCTCCTCCAGGTGGTCGTGGCTATGATGCCCTCCGGTTTCTACCTAGCTCCTTTCTCCGCCTCGTAGGTCACGCGTCGCTCCTTGGTACACGGACACGAGTTCCCGGATACTGGGGCGGCAGCCCCGGAAGTTGGACTGCAAGAGCGTCTCGACGGCGGGGCGACGTGGCGGTGGTGATGGCTCTTATCTTTGGATCATGAGGGTGGCAAGGTGTGGGCATCGGGGGCTCCTGGCGGTGGTAGCACCCAGATCGCGTTTGGAAGCTCGGCTTGAGGATTGATGCTGGTCCGAGATACTGAATGTGGCGAGAGTTTTTCCGGGAGAAATCCCAGTGCTTCGGCGCCAACAATGGCGACGCATGTGAGTGTCGTTACCCTCTTGGGGGCGTTGTTGTGGCTACTCTCACCATATTAGGTCTCTGAGTGAAAACCCTAGACCCTTGTGGTCTCGGCGGCGGCGATGCTTATGGCGTTGTTAACTTCTTAGAGGCGTTGTTGTGGATCTCCGGTCGTCTTAGTCTAGTCGTCTTCGGTGGCAAGTTAGATGTTTCCTAAGCTTCACAGTGTATCTTTGATCTGCTTGTAAGAGGAACTCCTCATCACTATGTATCGGTTTGGCCGTTTGGCTATATTGATAAAGCGGGACGAAATCCTAGTTCGAGGTTTTGTATTACAGTAGAACAAGGATTACTATATTTGGTAGTTTAGGATCCTATCTCTAATAGACTTCTTAGTCCCCAAGTCTTTTAGTAGTACTATATAAACAGCCCAAGGGCTCTCACAATGTAATCTCCCCTAGCAATATCAATACAATCAATATTCCGCAATCCTTCATGGTATCAGAGCTCCTGCATGTGGATGGATAAAACGGGTTGGATCCCACCACCACGTCGCTATCTTCGTCCACCACGACCTCGTCGCCAGAGTCGCAATCTTTTTATTTGCACTGCTTGTCCTCAATTTTATTATTGCAACCACTTTCTCTACTCCGGCGCATGCAATGCGCAACCGATCATACATGGAGCCCTTCGCTGCTACTCCCTCTGACTTTCTCTGACATGGCTCGTGATGGTCCCTACCTTTGCACGTCCGGTATTGGCACCATTAACACGTGCCTTCGTCCTCGGCGCGCTCCCAAGTTTGACCATCTCAACACGGCGTGTCGCCTACCCCGACTGTTCCAACTCCAGCTACGTCTACCTCAATTACTATGGCAAATTTATCCAAGGCTCAATGACGACATCGACCACAACACCATGACTACATCAACCTCACCGACTTCATCAATAGAGACTATATCACCAACGACCACGACTATAGCGCCCCACTCCCGGGTACATTGACATCGGAATCCACAGGTATCCTCTCCAGTCTGCGACTTGGGATTATGCTCTAGTCAGACAGTCTGTGACGCTCCTGCTGTTCGCGTCACTACCGATCCGACTGCGTGGGGGAGGGGGTGTTAGAGCATACCACGGTTTTGTATTACAATAGATCAAGGATTACTATATTTGGTAGTTTGGGATTCTATCTCTAATAGGCTTCTTAGTCCCCAAGTCTTCTACTAGTACTATATAACTGCACAATGACTCTCTCATGTAATCACCTCTAGCAATATCAATACAATCAATATCCCGCAATCCTTGAACATCATCTGACATAAAAAACCTTATAATTATACTATAAATTAAAAAAACACTTTTCTCTTCTTTTCAACACAACATAGATCATCACGTTCATAGATTGATAGATAGAACTTCATACATGGAGGGAATTCATAGATAGTCCAACAATTAAAACTACGGTTTAACCGCCCCCTAACCCAAGCAAAAGAAAGCAGCCGGGATACTTCACTTGTGCCTTGTGACATGGAAGCGATGGCGATGACGAGCTTCATCACTCGTTGTCGCACGGGTCAAGCTCGACGAAGGGCTTGTCGATCGCCACACCACCAGGCGAGCCTCGCGCACCTTGCACTGCTGGATCCCCGCTCTAGTTGTTCATGGTTGAACTCCTCCACCTCGTGGTGGCGCTTCGCCTCACACACATAGGTGCGATGGTGCAAGCACCCTCACAGTGACCCTCTCTTTGTCCTTCTCCAGGGTGACATAGTCATCGTCATGGTCCTCATCGGAAGAGGAGGTCGGCAATGATGGCGATAGTAGGGAAGCCTGGCGGGCCAGGAGCTCCCCACCTCCACGTCGGCATGATCGGCTCGCACATCTCGTGCAGCCCGCTCCACTGGCCCGCATGGGTCCGTGAGAGAGCGTTGTGGGCATGTGCCTGCTACGACGCGCTTTCCGCGGCGAAGAGAGCTCGCTGCCACACACGGCCGAAGCTCCACGACCACGCCCCCACTGCACAACTGTTGATTGGCCACATCTTGTTGCGAGAGTGCCAGATCTGTTGGGGCGATAGGAAAATAGGGATGTGATACCGAAAGTAGAATTCAACCCATAGACATATTGCTCGACCGATTCACGGTGGGCCATAAAAGAAATTAAAGGCCGGGCAATATGCGTGTTTGCTTGAGCAAAAGAAAATTCAAAACCACATGTCGGTAGATTTTTTAATGAGCTGGCATAGTAAAATATCTGCTCGAGATGCTCTTACTCGTGACCTACAACTGTTATCTAGTTCCCATTCCAGGATCGTTCTTCGCCAAGGAACCATCCAATTCCTTGACACATTTCAGAAAAGTTATATACTTGGGAACGGTGATATAATCCAATAAATAAGACTACACACATCAACCGATGCAAAGGTAAGGACTACGAGACGGCTGGTCAGGGCTACGGGATGGTCAAGTCTTGAGCGTTATGGCTTGTGTTCAGCCCTCGTGAGGCATAGTGTAAGTCAGGGTGGCGGCCCTGGAGCTTGTCGCAATGGCGGACTAGCATTGTGTAGACGACATTGTTCCCTCGCCTGTATGGTTTTTTGCCTGATTTTTGATAAACGAGGCAATGTGTGATTTTTGGTTCTTTTTTGTAATAAATTTAGTCTGACTCTACTTTGGAGGCTTCAAAAAGAATGAAAGGACTGCCGTAAGAGGGGGTGAGGAAAATGCAATCGGAAACTACCACTTCCCCTATGCCGGTGCTGTGAAAATCCAACCGTTCTCTGTGAGATCTGGACAGTTGAGATAAGTCGCGCGATATGGCTAGAATTGCCACGTTCAAACCGTATAATTTTTGATACAAAATGACTTTACACTATATAGCATTGTGCTGCATCATGTTTAGCGTACAGACTGATGATTAAGTGATAGCCGAACCTATACATAGTGACACACGCGACTTTCTAAGGAATGACATGAGTATGCAACTAAAATGGAGATAGTTTTTTTTAGAACTTAAAAATGGAGATAGTAGAGATATACTACAAGTCTGATGAAAGGATAAAACGATGCAGGATCTGTTAGAAATAATGGGCTAATTTATTTAAATCCATATGTGATTTCAGTTTATCCCTAAATCTCAAAGCCCATGAGTGTGGAAGCTCATGTGTGATATAACCCAATTTGGTGGCAGCTCACATATGAGTGGAGTGGGAGCTAAAGATTTCCCACATAGAAAGTTGGAGGAGAATTACACCACCTTATAAGGTGGAGCGGTTCACCACTTAGTAAAGTGAGTGAGAAGAGGAGAACTGTACGGGCGCTCCTCCGACGACGACGCCGCCGCTCGCACGCCCGCCCGCCCGCTCGTCTCGTCAAGGCGCGCGCGCACGCACGCACGCGGGTTGCGGGAATCTCGCCGAGCCGAGCTCGCTCCCGGATTGTGGGCTATCTGTAACCGACCCGAACGTGCGCAACGTGGGCTTGGTCCACGACGTGCCCTATGCGGGATTTCCGAGCCGCTCTATATAAACGCCAGTGCGGCTTCCACCACGAACATACCGACAACCAATCTAGGGTTTTGCCTCCTCTCTGCCTTGCGCCGCCACCGTAGTCTACTCCATCCCGCTTGCCGGCGTGCACCGGCGAACGGGAGAGCAGGTCTCCGGAACCACTCGCATTTACGATCCTGTACGGGAGAAAGCGAATAAGGTTTTTGGGAAGCGATCTGCGCGACTGCTCGAGTTCTGCATCACGGCTCGTCTTCCATCCAAGTCAGACGGTGCTGCCTATCGTCGTCTTCGACGCCGTCTGCTTCGATCAATCTTCCCCAAGGTTACTGCTGTGACTACTGCAATCGAACGGTACGTGCGACGTCCTGCTATCTAGTTATTCATCATGTTCTGCGAGTACATGTTTAGCTGCTGTCTGTTTTCGTTCATCTTGTTGTTTAGTACATCTAGTATGTTCGAGTTACATGTGCTAGTAGCTGGTATTGTCATGTTTAATATTATGGAATTAATCCTGGAAATTGTGCCTAATTATCCAACAATCCAAAAACCTTATTATAGGCAATTTTCTAAGATAAACATGGACACTTGGCCGATGCGATGAAGTCGGAAAAGTTTACCGGTGTTCATTTTAAGAGGTGACAGTATAAGACCACTATGTGGCTACAAAATCTGAAAGTATTCGAGGCTAGTGAGGGTTTACCTGAAGAAACTATATCTGAACAAGATCTGAACAAGTTCAAGGAAACCAATCTTGCCTTTGTGGGATGCGTTCTGTGTGTTCTTGACAACAAGCTGTTTGATGTGTACATGCACTTCCAAGATGGCAAAGAGCTCTAGGAGGCACTGAACGTTAAGTTCGGTGTAACAGATGCTGGCAGTGAACTGTACATCATGGAGAACTTTCATGATTACAGGATGGTTAACAACCGTTCTGTAGTCGAACAAGCTCATGAGATACAGTGCTTTGCCAAGGAGCTTGAAATCCTTAAGTGTAACTTACCCGACAAGTTTGTGGTTGGGTGCATCATTGCAAAGTTGCCTTCTTCATGGAGGAACTTCGCCACAACTCTCAAGCATAAGAGACAAGAGATATCGGTTGAAAACCTGATAGCGTCTCTTGATGTTGAGGAGAAAGCTCGGGCTAAGGACACTGCTGAGAAAGGAGGCGAGGGTCAGTCTAGCGCCAACATGGTGCAGAAGAGGACCTTCAGCAAAAACAAAGGGAACTATAAGCCCTCCTTCAACAAGCCTGAAAAGACTACAACCTTCAAGAAGAAGAAGAAGTCAAACAAGGCCAAGCTAGGATGCTTTACCTGTGGAGAGCTCGGATACTTCTCCAAGGACTGCCCAAAACGTGCAGATCGCAGAGGGAAAAGTGGAAAGACTGTCAATGTCGTGACCGCTAGCAACACGGATGGGTATGGTAATTTATTTACTGTTCTTTCAGTGTTTCAATCACCATGTTGGTGGATTGATACGGGTGCTAATGTTCATGTGTGTGCTGACATCTCTATGCTCACTTCTTATCAGGTCGAACTGGATTCTTCCGTCCTAATGGGGAATGGATCACATGCTTCTGTTCGTGGTGTTGGCACGGTGGATCTGAAGTTTACTTCCGGAAAGATTGTGCAGCTGAGGAACGTGCGGCATGTCCCTACTATGAACAAGAATCTCGTTAGTGGCTCCCTTCTATGCAGAGATGGGTTCAAGGTTGTGTTAGAGTCTAATAAAGTCGTGTTTCAAAACATGGACAATTTATTGGTAAAGGTTATGAGTTTGGAGGCTTGTTCCGTTTCTCTCTTTCCGAGTTTTGTAATAAATCCGTGAATCATATTTGTGGTGATGTTAATGATAATACTAGTGTTTGACACTCTCGTTTATGTCACATTAATTTTGGTTTGATGTCTCGGATGTCCAGCATGAGTTTAATTCCAAATTTCAGTATTGCCAAAGGTTCTAAGTGCTATAGTTTTGTGCAATCTAAGCAACCTCGAAAGCCCCACAAGGCTGCCGAGGAGAGAAACTTGGCACCTCTAGAACTCATACATTCTGATCTATGTGAGATGAATGGTGTGTTGACAAAAGGTGAAAAGAGATATTCCATGACATTGATTGATGATGCGACTAGATACTGCTATGTTTATTTGTTGCACACTGAAGATGAAGCTTTAGACTACTTTAAAGTTTATAAAGTCGAAGTTGAAAATCAACTAGAGAGAAATATCAAACGTCTTAGGTGGGATCGTGGTGGTGAATATTTTCCCAAAATCTTTGATGAGTTCTGTGAGGAACATGACATTATTCATGAGAGGACGCCTCCCTACTCGCCCCAATCAAACGGGGTTGCCGAAAGGAAAAACCGCACGCTGACTGACTTGGTGAATTCCATGCTAGCCACTGCTGGTTTATCAAAGGCATGGTGGGGGGAGGCTTTGTTGACTTCATGTCATGTCCTGAATAGAGTTCCTAACAAGAATAAAGAAAAGACCCCTTATGAGGAGTGGGCTGGGAGAAAACCATCACTTGCATATTTGCGCACTTGGGGGTGTTTGGCTAAGGTCAACATACCGATTCCCAAGAAATGCAAACTTGGACCTAAGACAGTGGATTGTATATTTCTAGGATATGCTCCGCGGAGTATAGGCTATAGATTTCTAGTGGTTAAGTCTGAGGTTCCTGATATGCATGTTGATACTATAATGGAATCTCGTGATGCAACATTCTTTGAGAATATGTTTCCTATGAAGGATATGCATAGCATTGCTAGAATTTCTTCTGAAATACTTCCTAAATCTAGTGCATCTATTGATAATTTTGAACAAACATATGAGGAAGTCCTAGAGAAGGATGATGATGAACCTCTCACAAGGAGTAAGAGATAGAGGATTGCAAAATCCTTTGGTAATGATTCCATCGTATACCTTGTTGATGATACTCCCAGATCCATTGCAGAGGCATATGCATCTCCTGATGTAGATGATTGGAAAGAAGCTGTCCAAAATTAGATGGACTCGATTCTTTCTAATGGAACTTGGGAACTATCAGAACGACCCTACTGTTGCAAACCTGTGGGCTGTAAGTGGGTGTTCAAGAAGAAATTAAGGCCTGATGGTACTATTGAGAAGTACAAGGCACGTCTTGTAGCAAAGGGCTACACATAGAAAGAAGGCGAAGATTACTTTGACACCTATTCACCTGTCGCTAGACTGACCACCATTCGAGTACTACTGTCCCTAGCTGCCTCTTATGGTCTTCTAGTTCATCAAATGGATGTGAAGACAGCTTTCCTTAATGGAGAGTTGGAAGAGGAGATCTATATGGATCAGCCGGATGGGTTTGTAGTAAAAGGTGAAGAGACAAAGGTGTGCAAGTTGTTAAAATCTTTATATGGCCTGAAACAAGCACCTAAGCAATGGCATGAGAAGTTTGACGGAACTCTATTTTCTGCTGGCTTTGTCATTAATGAGGCTAATAGGTGTGTGTACTATCGCCATGGTGGGGGCGATAGCGTTATATTATGTTTGTACGTGGATGGTATTCTGATCTTTGGTACAAATATGGATGTGATAAATGAAGTCAAGTCTTTCATGTCAAAGAGTTTTGATATGAAAGATCTGGGAGAGGTTGATGTGATTCTGAACATCAAGCTTATTAAGAACGAGAATGGGATTACTTTAACGCAATCTCATTATGTTGACAAGGTCTTGAGCCGTTTTGTCTTTATTGATGGCAAGACTTCTCCAACACCTTATGATCCTAGTTTGACATTGCGAAAGAATAAGAAGGAACCAACAGACCAGTTGAAATATTCACAAATTGTTGGTTCTCTCATGTACTTAGCAAGCGCTACAAGACCCGATATTTCTTTTGCTGTGAGCAAGTTGAGTAGGTTCATGTCTAACCCGGGTATTGATCATTGGCATGCACTTGAAAGGGTCATGCACTATCTATGTGGTACAATGAGCTATGGGATTCACTATTCAGGGCATCCTACTGTGCTTGAAGGATATAGTGATTCGAACTGGATCTCTGATGTTGATGAACTCTATGCCACGAGTGGGTATGTGTTTACCCTTGGAGGTGGCGCAGTCTCATGGAGATCTCGTAGACAGACCATATTGACGAGGTCAACTATGGAAGCAGAACTTACTGCTTTAGACACAACCACAGTTGAGTCAGAATGGCTGCGTGAACTCTTGATGGACTTGCCTGTGGTTGAAAAACCTGTGCCGGTAATCCTTTTGAATTGTAACAACCAAACTGTTATTGTCAAAGTGAACAATTGTAAGGATAACGCGAAGTCATCAAGACACGTCAAGAGACGTTTGAAATCTGTCAGGAAATTGAGAAACTTTGGAGTAATAACTGTTACGTATATTCAAACAGATAAAAACCTGGCAGATCTCTTTACAAAGGGACTATCATGAATTGTGATAGAAAATGCATCGAGGGAGATGGGGTTGAGATCCATGGATGTCTCACCATAGTGGTAACCCAACCTATGTGATCGGAGATCCCGTGAATTAGGATCTAGGAAGAACAAGCTAGTGGTTTGACTGAGGAGAGTACCTTTGTAACCCTCTCTAGGTGAAGATGCATGACTCTCAAATCTGTAAGGCAGGTTGGCAACATGCCTTAATGTGTTTGTTGGCTATAACTAGCGAAGATGCCGTCCTACAGGGCATTCTTAAAAGAACACACCTATATGAGCTCGACTGTAAACGTCGCGGTCTATGAGACTTGGGTGGTCTCTAGTAAACTCTTGAAGAGACCAGGAAGTATGACGCATATGCTCCAACCCGCGGGGTAGGCTACTAGCAGCCAGGTACTAGTTATGATTTTGAGTGAAATCTATTGGCACCAAACTTGTAATTCAAGATTCGTCCATTGTTTAAGTTGCTGATAGACGTAGTTCAAGATTCTAGGCGGATGTTCAACTTAACAGTCTCTGCTAAAACACTGGTATATAAACAAGTAGCAAGAATTGGCAAATCTTCAAATGGGCATTTGAGATCTGGTGGGGGATTGTTAGAAATAATGGGCTAATTTATTTAAGCCCATATGTGATTTCAGTTTATCCCTAAATCTCAAAGCCCATGTGTGTGGAAGCCCATGTGTGATATAGCCCAATTTGGTGGCAGCTCACATATGAGTGGAGTGGGAGCTAAAGTTTAGTCCCACATGGAAAGTTGGAGGAGAGTTACACCACCTTATAAGGTGGAGTGGATCACCACTTAGTAAAGTGAGTGAGAAGGGGAGAACTACACGCGCGCTCCTCCGATGACGACGCCGTCGCTCGCACGCACGCCCGCCCGCCCGCTCGTCTCGTCACGACGCGACGCGACGCGACGCGTCGCGCGCTCCGCGGGTTGCGGGAATCTCGCCGAGCCGAGCTTTATTTTTGTTGTTTGGGAAAACTTGTGCGGTTTTGATAGACGATGTGCGCAACGTGGGGTTGGTCCACGACGTGCCCTATGCGGGATTCCCGAGCCGCTCTATATAAACGCCAGTGCGGCTTCCACCACGAACATACTACAAACCGATGTAGGGTTTTGCCTCCTCTCTGCCTTGCGTCGCCACCGTAGTCTACTACATCCCGCTTGCCGGCGTGCACCGGCGAACGGGAGAGCATGTCTCCGGAACCACTCGCCTTTGCGATCTTGTACGGGAGAGGGCGAATAAGGTTTTTGGGAAGCGCTATGCGCGACGGCTCGAGTTCTGCATCATGGCTCGTCTTCCATCCAAGTCAGGCGGTGCTGCCTATCGTCATCTTCGCCGCCGTCTGCTTCGATCAATCTTCCCCAAGGTTACTGCTGCGACTACTGCAATCGAACGGTACGTGCGACGTTCTACTGTGTGGTTATTCATCATGTTCTGTGAGTACATGTTTAGCTGCTGCCTGTTTCCGTTCATCTTGTTGTTTAGTATATCTAGTATGTTACATGTGCTAGTAGCTGTATTGTCATATTTAATATTCTGGAATTAATCTTGAAAATTGTGCCTAATTATCCAACAGGATCTAGACAGAGTACTCTCTAATAAATGTCGTGCGTTGATAATTGTACTCCTACATCCTCTTAGCCTTGATAATTGTACTCCTACATCCTCTTAGTCTGCGGGTAGGATGGTAGCTGTCGTTGTCCAAACCACACTTCTTTCCCTCCTTTGCGTGCACACCTAGAAGATGTCGCCACTTCAACGAGAAAATATACCACCAGGACGGCGTTATGGCGGACAGGTGACACGGAGTCTTTTTTTTCTGAAAGTTTGAAAAATCGAATTTTAAGATTCAAAAAGATATAAAATAAATACCAGCATGTCCGTAATAATATACGCTACCCGCGTGCCCAAAATCGTGTAGAAATACATTGCCTTTTGGGTTCAACAATTAAAACTACGGTTTAAGAGCCTCCTAACCCTAGCAAAAGAAAACAGCCAGGATACTTCACTTGTGCCTTGTGATGTGGAAGCGATGACGATGGCGAGCTTCATCACTCGTTGTCGCCCGGGTCGAGCTCGACGAAGCGCTCGCCGAGCGCCACACCACCAGGCGAGTCTCGTGCACCTTGCACCGATGGATCCCCGCTCTAGCTGTTCATGGTTGAACTCCTCCACCTCGTGGTGGCGCTTCGCCTCACACATATAGGTGCACCACGATGGTTCAAGCACCCGCTCGGTGACCCTCTCCTTGTCCTTCTCCAGGATGATGTCGTCATCATCCTAGTCCTCGTCGGAGGAGGAGGTCGGCAATGCTAGCGACAGTGGGGAAGTCCGGCAGGCCAGGAGCTCCCGACCTCCGTGCCGTGCTGGCGTGCGGCCATGATCGCCTCACACATCTCATGCAGCCCGCTCCACAGGCCAGCATGGGCCTGTGAGAGAGCGTTGTGGGTACGTGCCTGCTACGACGCGCTTTCCAGCGGCAAAGAGAGCTCGGTGCGACACACGGCCGAAGCTCCACGACCACTCCCCCACCGTACAACTGTTCACTAGCCACATCATGTTCGAGAGTACCGGATCTGGTGGGGTGATACCAAAAGTGGAATTCAACCCATAGATATATTGCTCATGGTACCGATTTACGGTAGGCCATAAAAGAAATTAAAGGTCGGGCAATATGGTCTACTTGAGCGAAAGAAAATTTAAAACCACATATCGGCTGAATTTTTAATGAGCGAGCATATTAAAATATCTGCTCGATATGCTCTTACCCATGACCTACAACTGATATCTGATCGCTTCTGGAGTTGTTGAATTTCTGGTGCTGTTTTGGTGGTGTTTTGTCCGCTATTTCAAGGAACTGATCGCTATAACGGGACTTTTATTTTATATAATTCTTCTTTCTTTTTTCGGCCGTGTGGATCCATAATGTTAATAGGGTATTGCGTTATTACAGTGGGTGTAATTGGTTCTTCTGATATTAATAAATGCTCTTTTCCACACAAAAAAACTGTTATCTAGTTTCCAATTCCATGATCGTTCTTTGCCAAGGATCCTTGCTTGTAAAACCATCCATTTCCTTGACACATTTCAGAAAAGTTGTATACTTGGGAACGGTGAGATAGTTGTTAGATTAGTAGGCATAATTTCTAGTTCAGATCTATTACAGTAGTCCACGATCCGACTGACTCGGTCCGACTATGGCAAGAATTGGAAAAAAAATCTCATTATTATTCCAAGATCAGGTAGAGAAGCAGAGAAGCAGATACTACAAGCCTGCAGATCACACAAATCCCTTGGTGATGAAAGCAACACAGACATACATCAGTACACAAACCCATACTTTTTTTAGAACTGAGCATATATTATTATCACACACACACAAACACATACTACAAATACTATCATCATTTTCATCTTATCTCTATTTCTCATATCTTCCCGCAACATCTTTTATTCCCGAGATCCATTTTTCCTGGCTCTAGCTCTACTTTAGCTATGTTTCTCACCAGTTTCACATTGTCCTCTTCTAATTCTCCATGGGATCTTCTCCATGACATACTGGTTCTGCTTCTGCGAATTTATCAGCATGATCAAGGTTTAGTTCACCAACTGAAGCTAAAAATAACAAGTTTCAATTAACTAACAGAAGCACATGGTTCAGTTGAAGAATAAATTGAAGCGTTAGACCAGACCGATACCCAGGGAGCAGCATCAGAACTTACTGTTGCCTTCTCCACCACCATTGGATTCCAGTAGACATCGCCTGTAATTTTCACCCAACCATCGCCTTCCGCGCAGCTGATTCCACTGCCGCCCCCGACACCACCTACGAGCTCTGATTGGGGCCGCCGCGGAGCGTCTAATCGAACCCACATGACGCCTTGACGACCCTCCTTCCCTGATTCTCTCCGCCTTCACCTTCCACGTCCTCGGTGGTCCCTGTCATCGTTGTGAGAGCCTTAGTGTACACCTTAGAGATTTTCCCCTACTTTTTTAAACTGCTACGGAAACCTATAATGCAAAGATTAATAATTCCAGGTTTTTCTTCTTAATTTACACGATAAGGCATATATGCTATTAGCCACCGTGATGTCACACATGTCAATAGCACAACGAATTTGTAACAAAACCCGTCTGCCTAGCAAGTTGCGGACCGGAGTAAAATGCATATCCAATGCAAGCTCACTAGCAGAAAACAGGTCTCTAGTCCTGGTTCGTAAGAGTCCATCACGTGGTCTCTACTCACTAGTAGAAAACATGCCTCTAGAACCGGGACCAGAGGTCCATCACGTGGACCCGCATCGTGCGCTGGGCTGGAGGACATTTAATCCTGGTTCCTAAGAGTCCCCGCCGCGGCAGTGTTTTTGGCCATTTGGCTGTCGCGGTAGAAGTTGGGGTTTTATGGTTTTGTGTTTTCCTTTTCATTTTGTGTTTTATGTTCAATTATTTTTCATTCTGTGTTTTCATTTCAAACAAGTTTTTTTATGCATACACGATGTTACTATATAGTACTTGTACACGTTGATGCATATATAATATAATTTCTATTATGAGCATACATATATATATATTAAATTTGGTATACGAGTGTCAATCGGGTCTAGAGCCCGTCTATTCGATTACATGGAAATCATTACATGGATGCTTTAGGGTCTATCTAGACTGTATTCTCTGCATGGGTCTATGAGCTCGTCAACCAAAAATCCCGCCAATTCCTCTTGGATTGCTACTAGGCAGTACTGTGGTAGGAGTTTTTTCCGTATCGCGTCCAACTATAAAGAAGTAGATCCATATGAATATATCAATCATCATAAAAAAAATGAATGTAATTCAACACAAATTATGGTAATAAAAATAAATTGTGAATATATTGTTTACGTACTCGAAGAGTTTCCAAGTTCTGCTTAGTAGTCATAACATGAATGAACTCGCAAACGTGGTATCCACATAAATTAGTCCCCTATGGCTAGCTCGCGCACTTTATAAGAATAAAATTTAATCAAATAATAACTCAAGCGTGATAATTATATTGAAACTAGAATTAAAGAGATACGCGGACCTAGCTCGTACTACTTACCGAGATCGATTTAAAACTCAGCTGCTCATGCCATTGACCGCGGATCATAGTCTTGAACCATGTCTAAACACTGCCAAGCAAAGAAAAATAATAAATGAGTTAATAATTACTTGTTATCTTAAAAATTGAAGGAAAGAGACCGATATTGTGCGATAATGATTGAAATTACTTCTGAAGCATATCGATCATGCTGCGATACTTTTCCATGTCCTTTTGTAATGAGTCCATGATTTGAACCCTTGCCAAGTCAACGGAAATGCTTAGAAGAACCCAGTGAAAGCTACACAAGGTTTATATACTTCAGTAACTCCTCATTTACATTTAAAATCGAGTAAGCAAGAACTAATGTATACAAAACAGTAACACTCTCACCCGTAGTTGTAAGAAAATAGTATTTCCTTACAGAAATGCTGCTTCTTGAGAAACCGGAGCAAGTTACGCTCCGTGTCCACGGGTTTCATCTTTAGTATAGCTTCATTAACTCGATTTGGGTCAATGAACCCAAATCCATGGATTCTCTCTTTTTTACATTCGAGAATCTTCATTCTGCATCATAGCGTATAAAAGAATATAGTGAGGATAATTATCCGCAATGAATTAAACGAGCTGAGCCAGAGACTTAATTACATAAATAAATTAATCACTTACAGACAATAGGAACCGAGGATATATTTGTCGAGATCCCTTTGATTGAATAACTGAAAGATTTCTGAAAGTTCAACATGGACTTCGTCTTTAATGAAGTAATGTTCCTCTCTAACTTTCGCTATGATCTATTCTCACCCTTTTTTGCGGCTTTTAATGTACCATTCATGCAATTGTCGCATTTTTGTTGGAAGATCCCGGAGCCTCTCATAACTGACCATAGGCTCCCCGTAGACATGCATATTGTCGTGCTACAACAACCATGGTGAAATCAGCACTGCCAAGAATGTCATCAAGAGACATATTACATTGCTCGACCAATGTAATAGCTATTTGCATATCCAAAGGTTCTCCCCCATATAGTTGATGTTCGGGTAACAACTTGAGTGGGGGGTCGATTGTTTTTCTCGTTCTCCGAGATGGGGAACGTATTTTTAATGCTTCCTCTACCACTTGTTCTCTTCTGTTTCGAATTCACTGTCTTCACAAGACAGTGTGTATAGTTATCTGGCACATTTATCTAAGCTTGGAATGGATGCATCAGAAATCTCCTAAAGTGCTCCTTGACCGACGGATCTATTGGTACCTTTGGCTCAGGTTGTTTCTTTTTAAAAAGGGCACTCACTTCGGCATCTACGACCGCCTTGGTCTCCTCATCAGTCAGGTGGTAAGATAACTTGGGAGGGGCTGACGGTACTCTTGGGAAGGGCGACAACGGTTTCTTTCCACGTCGGTTATCCATCGACGAAGCGGTGGTAATCTTCCGCTTTTGGACCTTAGTGGGTGGAGATGGCTTAGGCGTCATAGATCGATATGGACTTGCGCTGTGGTCCTTCTCGAGGAGGGGTGGACTTCTACTGTGAGGAGATGGTGGACTCGGAGGAGACGGTAGCCTTGGAGGTGATGGATTGCTTCTCGGTGGAGACAGTGACCTTGGCACCGAGCCTGGAAACTTGATGTATTCCTTTTTCCAAAGAATGAAGCCACTCATGACTTCTCCCAGTGTCGTCTCCCCTTCACCTGTAGGGATGTCAAGCTGTAGTGACTAAAATAACGGTTGGACTTCATCCACACCGACACGATCATAGCTAGATGGAGTCGGATTGCAATTGTAGGTCACTCCCGGTGCAGAAGGTAAAGCAAAGTCGACCGCCACCTTCATTGATATGTTTTTCAGTTCAACATGCATCTCACAACTAGTCTTCTCCTTGATTGCATCCACGGGGTAGCCATCCATCGTTGCATCATTAGCCTGGACCTCCGTGGAAGCCACATTACTTTTCCGCTGAGATGGGTTGGTCGTACTGTCGAGTGCAAAATCTTGTTGTCGGGTCAGTCCTCTAAGCTCATTAATCTGCTCTTGCTACTACCACATGGTTTCAACCTTCGCCAACCGCTCTGCGTCCTCCGCCTGTTGTCGCTTTGTTTTTCTCGATCGACTTATGTAAGTGTTAATGTCCTCGGGAAACCCAATGACTCATGGATAAGAAGGTCCAAAGCCTTGTGTTTGTCTGACCTTTTCAGGATTCCCGAGGGCCTTTGTCAGCTCATTGTTCTCTTTGTCGGGAACGAACTTTCCCTCTTGAACCTCTTTTATAACTTTAATAAGTTCATTCTTGGGTTTAACAATTTCTTCGCTTGCAACAATCTCCCTTGTTTCTGGGTCAAACGATCCCCATGCCCAACTATCCAATTTCTGGACCTCGAGGGCCAACCACTTGTAGCCGGAGTGACCCCTTCAGCTGCCAGGTCGGCCTCAGTTTTATCCCACTTAGGAATGGCACTCTTGTAGCCACATGTCCCCATATGATGGTGATATTACTTTTTTGGAACATTTAGCTTATTATTTGCCGACCTTGCCTTAGCTTGTTCCAATTGCTCGTAATCCACAAATACGGCCCAGTTATCCCGCTGCTTCTCTAGTGCGCCAGTGAACTCAAGAGTTTTTTCTCCTTGACATAATTTTGCTTTAATCATTTCTTCCAGTCCTTGAATTGTGTGCCCATCTTCTTAAGAGACACTCATTGACTTTCAACCTCATTTTCTATGTGATCCCATCTGTCAGCAAGACTGGTAGGATGAAATGTGTCATGAGAGAATTCCAAAGACAATCTTTGGCTCTGCCGTGGACAAAACTAGCTCCCGCTAGATCCCTTTTATTTCCTGGCTTATTCCACTCCTGAGTGGTGGTCGGGATGGTGTCCCTAACAATCACTCCGCATTGATGTAAAAATGCAGATACGGTCTCTATGGGATCCAATGGTTGACCCAGCTCAGAGACTAAGTGAACTGTGAAACGGACATCAGCAACCAACTTTTTTGCTCGGGCCTCGTTTTCTTGGAGAAGATTGGCCTGGTGTGGAGGTCTAAGAGAAGAAACATTCGCCAGTATATATACGAATCAATTAATGCATCTACTAGTGATCGGCATAGGCTTTATATACCTCGCCAAACTTTGTTATTAAGGTGTCTCCACCATCATCTCCACCATCGTCTCCACTATAGTCTCCACCATCGTCTCCTCCAGACAAGTTAAGATACTGGAAGCCACCATCCCCACCGTCGTCTGCTCCATCGTAATAATAACCTCCAGTAGCCTCATCTATCATGTCAAGAATCACGGTCTCTGTCAACCATAGCTTAACTGATATAGAAGAAATAGAAAACGATTTCGCATTAAATAAAAGAATATTACAATTGCGACGACTCGGATACAGAAGAAAGATAAAGTACTAATAATGAAACAATATAATACATCTCGGATAATCCAGTTAATGCAACAATAATATAAGATGATACCACTAATATATTACATCTCTCTCATATCAAACTAGACATTGACTACCGAGTCCTGAGCTGCGGGAGGTGAACACCCAAAGAGAAGGAACCATCACAGCAGCATATCTCGGGTGAGATCCCTAAAGAAGCTGCTAGGTATTGGAGAACCTGACGTCCAAAATAGCCATATAGCAACGTACGTGCTCGTCCTCCTCCCTAACACGCCTCTATACCACCTTCTCGGGGGTCGGCTCCCTCTGCATCGATAGTGGACCACGCGACCACCACCAAACAAGCTCGGGGTCGACGATGATACGCAGATTCTTCACCAAGCTATGCCTCCCGGTAGGTAGCACCTCCCAGTACCGGCTCGATGGAGCCCAGTTTCGGACATTCTCGGCGGAGCCCAATACTCCATCGTTGTCGTTGTCGCCGATTTGACAACGAGGATGCGGAATGGGCATAACTTAAACACTAAATTAAACCTAAACAATTATAACCCAATTCAAACACTAAATTAAACCCTAAACACTAAACGTTCCTAAATAAACTAAACATTCCTAAACAATTCCTAAATACACTAAACATTCCTAAATACTGCATTTCTAAATACACTAAACATTCCTAAATACACTAAATAAAACCCTAAAGTACTAAGCATTCCTAAATAAACTAAAAAATTCTAAACAATTTCTAAATACACTAAACATTCCAAAATACTCCTTTTCTAAATACACTTAACATTCCTAAATACACTAAATTAAACCCTAAACACTAAACATTCCTAAATACACTAAAACTCCTAAATACACTAAATTAAACCTAAATACACACTAAACATTTAATCGGTGGCTGGAGGTCTCACCTGCGGGAGGCGGCGCGACCGGAGCACTGTGGGGCGGCTGGAGCACCGCGGGAACGGCCGACGCGGACGGGCAGTGCGAGGGGGGGGGGCAGCGGACGGCGCGACTGAACGGCGGACGACGCGGATCCTCCTCCATGGGCGCGGGCGGCAGCGATTCGTCTTGGGGAATAAGATGAGTGCTCCGGTTTGTGTCTAGAACCGGGATGGAGGAGGAGGGTATTTATACCCCCCACCTTTTAGCTCCGGTTTGAGATACAAATCAGGACTATAGGGTACCCTTTAGTCCCGGTTTGTATCTCAAACCGGGGCTAAAGGTATTTCCGACCGCCGCTTTTTGCGCACGGGCCGCACCCCTTTAGCCCCGGTTTGAGATAAAGACCGGGACTAAAGGTTCTTTTTTGCGCCAAAATGAAAACCAATGCACATAATTAAGAAAATTATGTATTACATATCAAAAAAAACTAGAAAAATATCTATAATTTAAATCTATTATCATAATATATTATATAATTTAAATGAAATAATTTATTGTTTAACAAATATTCTATTTAGTATAAATCTTGCAAAAACACATTTTACTATTTAAAAAATAGAAAAAATATATACATATAATATACCAAAATATTCACACAAAAAAATCTATCCATTAAAAATATAATATTTCGTACACAACTAGTGACATAGCAACTAGTGACATAGGTATGATTACTCGGGTCCCTATGATTTGCTACCTAGGGCCTGCGGAAAGGCTTACGGCCCATGAAGAGTCAAGATGAAGATCCAAATAAGCATCCGACAAAGATTATAGTTGTATTAGGAAAGACAAATAAAGACCAACATCGAGTTGGTGTTGTAATCATGTAACATATCCGTATATAGTTTTGAGACCCGACCTATTATATATAGGGTGCCAGAAGCCTAGGAAAGACACGGAACAATCCCTAAGATATTTGTAACAGAGCGATTCTCTCAATATTCAAGCAACTTTGATTCAATTGTTTCCTAACATCCGACGAAATCCCTAGCGTTCTCTTTTCCGCAAAACCCTAAGTCCCTCTTCATGCACATTGCCGAGATCACCCATCATCAATTGGCGCCGTCTGTGGGAAACTTGAATGCTGGAACCATGGATTCGGCAGAATTCTCTCTTCCAAGCAGCAACCCAGCAAAAGAAAATCCATGCCCGCCCACCCCTGTGACAGTACCTGCCGATTTCAACGGCGGATCCAATCTGATCATCGGAAGTTTCCACTTCCAAGTTGAAGACCCCCAAGAGCCACGCCCTTCGGCCCTGATTACATCAGAACCGTCGATAGGGCAAACTACGCTTATAGCGATTCCAGCATCATCTGTCGGATCCTCCATGGATGTCATGGCGGAAATCGAAGCACCCGACGAAAATAAGCAAGATGAGACAGATCTGGGGGACCTTGATGGTCTTTACGACAATCTCTCCTTCAGATCAGATTCCCCACTAACTCCACCACGCGGAACAAGCCCAGCAAACTACGAACTTGAGGAAAGCAACGAAAGCATCGACTTTGGAATAAGGATGGCATAAATCTACCCAGAGTAGATATCCATGGACTTCACCGATACACCCAACAGTGTCTCCCCCAATTCGGATGACGACGCCACAAGTCCATATATTACCCAGCACCAAGTATGCGTGATCATCAGCAATGCATCGACCCAGCAAGACTCTAATGGTAATCCTATTTTTAACCCTGATGATATCCTATCAAGATACAATGCAGGAAACCATGGAAATGAAGGAAATCGCGGAAACGGGGAAGACCCAGCAAACAACCGCGTAAGCCCAGGAGGAGGAGAGCCATGTGGAGGCGAGAGGCAAACTCTCCGGCTGCCAGCCGAACAATTGGAAAAAGCAAGAGCAGCAATTTCGGGTGCAATTCCCATGACAGCTGACGCCACGCGTGAAGATCTCCTAGCATACCAATATTTTCTCCATCACAAAAAGGAGACCTGCTAGGGATGCAGAGGCAACTCGACGAAAGAAAAAGACTTGCCGATGAATCTAGCCTACAACAGGCCCATCTAAGCTCTACCCGAGGATCAGGGAGCATGATAGGAGGAGCACCGCCAAGAAGAGGAACATCTCAACTACAAAACATCCCCTAAGGAGACAGAGGTGAACTGATCCGAGATCTGGATCTATCTTTCATGTCAATAGATCAAGAAGGAAATAACAAAACAAAAACAGCTCAAGTAGCAATTGTGCCACGCAAACATACTTGATCACCACTCAACCTGCACCCGACAATCCTCGTGCAGCTCTTCATTGTTCTGCCTTGATGAACCTCGGCATGGTGGAAGCATCTCTCGCATAGGCAGAACAGGGTACCGTATGACAACCCGACAGATCCCCACGCTGTCGCAGTAGCCCTTGGCAGATAGGTCACACCAGACAATCAAGATCACCACATTGGGTCCACTTCTCAGGATCCGAGACACGGAATGATGCAAGAAATGATATTACACAACGAAGGATCGATAGATCCAGGGAGGAGTGTAGCAGCCGAAGATACTATGACAGCGAAAGCGAGGAAGAGCAAGAACTATGCGGAGCTAGTTGCTTTACCCGACGAACTCGCAAGACTCTAGTACCAAAAGATTTCAAATTACCTCACAATCGTCAGAAATACGACGGCCTCCAAGAGCCCAAAGCTTGGTTGACAGATTATCTGGCCACAGATAAACTACAAGGTGGCTCCAAGGCTACCGCGATGCAAAGCTTGCAACTTCACTTAACCGGCACGACTCGCTCTTGGCTAAGACAATTACTCGAATACTCTATCAGCAGCTGGAACGACCTGGAGGACAAGTTTATCATAAATTTCAATTCCACCTTCAAGCGACCCGCATCTCTAGAACAATTACGGGCCTGTAAACAAAAGCCAAGAGAATCAATACGATCTTTCGTTCAGCGGTGCAGCATTATCAAAAACTTGGCTGAAACGATATGCGATGAAAGAGCAATTGACACTTTCAACGATAGACTTCCTCGACAAGAGTTTATTGAAGAACTAGGACGAACCAAACCAAAGACAATTTCGCAGCTGATGGAAATAGCCAACCGCTAGGCTGATGGAGAAGATGCATTACACAACAAAAGAGCCCACTTATCTGAAGAAGATAGGGAGTGGCGCAACAATGACAAAAGGCGACGAAACAACAATGGGTATAGTACACCAAGTTATGTTGCAGCTGATTTTTCTGGAGGGGACAATCGATGAAGCGATGATCACAATAATGGGTACCGCAGCAGCAAGGACAACGCTGGACGAAGCCAGCCACAACAACGATACCAACCGACAAATTGAGACCCACCTGTCAGCATGACAAATGTTGAAAGGGCCATGCAATATGCACTTCTACGTAGACTCAACAGGGAAAAGGCAATCCAATCACCTCCTAAAGGACTACCGAACATTCTTAAAAATGCAAGAGCTATGCAATCCAAGGGCAACTGAAGCAGCAAACTGAGGCTACGCCACTGCACCTAGCGCTTTTGCTACCGGTGCACCACCACCAGGGCATCCGCCAGTGGGACAACATCAAAATACAACAAACCAAGAAGATGAGTACCCCTGGTCAAAAGGAGCTATGTCGATGATCCAGAAGGGGCGACCGTCCAATAGAATACAAAAGCTGATCACCAGACAAGTAAACATGGTGGAAACATCACCAGCCCCTACACCAGAGTATCTTCATTGGTTAAAGCAATTAATAAACTTCAACCGAGCTGACCATCCACTTTGGGTCCCACGACCTGGTCAATCAACACTAATAGTGGAGGCACAAATCAGCGTGTTCTACATGGGAACAGTTTTCTTAGATGCAGGAAGCAGCAGCAACCTCATCTATGCCAAAACTCTATAGGCAATGAATTGGTCCCTGACGAATCTAGAACTGACAAATACAACTTTCCATGGAATAGTTCCGGGAAAAGCCGAAACTCCTCTGGGCAAAGTGTACCTCGACGTAGTCTTCGGGTCAAGAAGCAACTTTAGGCGCGAAAAAACTGGAGTTCGAAGTCATGGACTGGCCATCATAGTACCACGCGGTCCTGGGACGACTAGCTTTCACTCGGTTCATGGCAGTACCACACTACGCATACCTGATGGCTCAGTGTCGGCGCCAGGAAAATGCTGGTGCGATGTTGATGTAGAGCTCGTTGGGAACCCCAAGAGGAAGGTATGAGGAGCACAGCAACAAGTTTCCCTCAGTTATGAAACCAAGGTTTAATCGAACGAGTAGGAGCAAGGAAACACCCCAAAGGTGTTACTAGCTGAGCCTTGGCAGGGCGCACTACTGGTGCTAGTAGCAACGTGGAGACCTGCACAACACAACCATAGAACTTTGTCCCCAACTTGCGATGAGGTTGTCAATCTCACCGTGTTTTGCGGAAAACAAAGGATTAAACGTATCGAATGGAAAGAAGTAAAAGTTTGCAGAAAGTAAACACAAAGTAGTAATAGTTTGTAGATTGTATGTAAAAGACAAGGACCGGGATCCATAGTTCACTAGAGGTGGCTCTCCTTAAGATAGATAACATGCTGGGTGAACAAATTACAGCGGGGCAATTGACAAACATCGAGAAAGCAATACATGCATATACTAATCATCTTGACTCCTTTGGAACTTGATTGGGAATTACAACATTATACATAGACCGCCATCCAACTGCATCTATGACTAATAATCCACCTTCAGGTTATCATCCGAACCCCCTCCAGTATTAAGTTGCAAGCAACAAATTATTGCTTTACGAACTGCGTGTAAAGTAAACAATACAATTGTTCTATGAACAAAGGATTGTTGTTTTCTCCCTAGTAGAAACAACACATCTAGTACCTTAGAGATTTCTGTCACTTCCCCAGATTACCAGAGGCATGAACCCACTATCGAGCATAAATACTAACTCTTGGAGTTGCTAGCATCTACTTGGCCAAGATAGCTACTAACAACGGAAAGCATGCAAGATCCCAAATAACAAATACATGATAGAATCAATAATCAATCTGAAATAGCATCTCAATATCCATCGGATCCCTGCAAACACAACATGCAGAATTACAAATAGATGATCTTGATCATGAACGGTGCTCACAAGATCTAGACATGAAAGAACAAATGAGGAGAACCAGCCATCTAGCTACTACATGGATCCGTAGTCCAAGGATGAACTACTCACGCATCACACCAGAGGCTTGCATGGTGATGAAGAAGGCCTCCAGGATGAATTCCCCCCTCCGGCAGGGTGCCGGGAAGAGCTTCAGATCCCTCCCGGTCTAGGGATGGAGATGACGGCGGCTATAGACTCCCAAGGGTAATATATAGGCGGAAGGAGAGGCCGAGGGGGTGCTGGGGTCGGCCAGACCACCCCTGGCGCGGGCCAGGCCTGGCCGCGCGGCCAGGTAGTGTGGCCGGCCCCTAGACCTTCTCCGTCTCGTATTCTGGCATCTGATGACTTCCGAAAAATAGGCACTTTGGCTTTTGTCCCGTCCAATTCCGAGAATATTCATTTTCTGACTTTTTGGAACCAAAAAGAGCAGAAAACAGGCAGCTGGCACTGTGGCCCTTGTTAGTAGGTTAGTCCAAGAAATCATATGAAAAGTACTCCAAAGTACAGACAAAACACAAGAAAGTGGATACAAGCAAGCATGGAACATCAAAAATTATACGTCCCCAAGCTTAACTCCTGCTCGTCCTCGAGTAGGTAAGTGATAAAAAGAAAGAATAATTTTTGAGGTGACATGCACCATCAAAGACTTGATCAAAGTATTTGTAAAACATTCAAAGCTAGGACCACAGTACTTCAATCATAACATGAAAGACAAAGTTCTAGCAATAAGATAAAGAAACTATGATGCAACATGAAAAGGCACAAACAAAAGATTCATGAATAACAATTCTTTGCAAGACGTTTGTTTGTTTCACATAAACAAAACATAGCATAATAGTATTCAGCTTGTCCCTCATAGAGTAGCAAATATAAATGCATAGGACACCTTCAAAGTTCATAAGAGTGACTAGATACAAATAGTTTAAAACAAGCAATATCAAAGTATGCATCAATCAACTAGTCTTGGGACAATGCACATAGAACTAAGAATGGCCACTATGCTCTCAAAGTAGGTGCATAAAGGTAGAAGGTGGAGACTCAATATAATGGTGGAAGAAAGGCCCTCATAGAAGGAAGTAGGGATTCAAGTCTCATAAAGAGCTTCCAAAAATTATGGTACTTATAGCTTTCAGCTCTCATTGCCCCTATCATAAGCATCTTGAAGTGACTAAGGTTAAAGTGAACAAACTATGGTGTACATGCTTGACGAAGTATAAGTTAGAAATCTCATGTCCCTTGTATACGAGGGCCGCTCCTCATGCTACTCAAGTTTAGTCACCGATAAGTTCTTGTCATTGTAAGTACATGTGTATCATAGAGAACCGCCAACGGGGTACCCCTTGCCCGATGATACGGAAGAATCCCCATATCAAAATGACAAGGCGAGTAGACAACGAGCATCTCAGCAATCTTCTTATTTACCATGGGAATATGGTGCTTTTTTATTTCTTTCCTCTTGTCATAATCTCATTTTTTTTCTTTTTCTCTTTTTTCTCAATATAGGACTCTTTTTTTATAAGAAGAATGCTTCATAGACAGCTCATTATGGTTACGCTGCAGGTTTCCACCATGTCAGCATGGATTAGACCAGCGGCCCAGGCATTTCTCTAACACATATACATAACTCCATGGACTTACAAGATCCCCTTTCATTTCACACCGACGACATCCATATACAAAAGAGCATGATATCAACTAGGTACAAGTACCAAGTGCAATGTTGAAAGCGTTCCCCATGAAAGCATGGTTCTGCTAATTCCCAACAAATAAGTGCAAGCATATACAACATAGACGACACAATGGTTCAAGTTTATTAAGGGCAAGAAAAGTAAAGTGTGCCATCAAGTTCGTGAGAGCTTTAATCACTAGTTTTCTCATCACAAGTTTAATTTGGAAGGTAAACAAAAGCATGAATATACTTGGAATAGCATAAGCTAGTAGGTAGGTATGGTGGACTCTTTGGAATAACTTGGTTTAGGGAGTTAGATGCATGAGTGGAACTCATACTTGGTTGTGGAGGCTAGCAAAAGACTGGGAGCGACAAACTAAGAGAGCAATAATGGCCATAATCATGCAGAGCGACAAAACATCATTGATCTAAGCATAAAAACGAGCTCTTTTTACCACATAAGTATGAACTTTCCTACTCTTTTCCAAACCAAACCAAACTATTTGCAAACCAATGTATGAAAGAGGGGGTCCAACTAATTTATTCAGAAAACTAAGAAAACCAAAAGCAAACGAAAAACCAAAACAAAAACGAAAAAGAAGATGCTCCAAGAACAACACAACTTTGCATGAAACAATAAAAATGAAGCGTTTGGAAGAATCTTGGGATTTTTATTGATGAAGAAGGGGATGCCTTGGGCATCCCCAAGCTTTGACGCTTGTACTTCTTGAATATTTCTTGGGGTGACACGCGTGGTGACATGGGTGTACCCTACGGGTACTCGAGCTTGGTATATACGGTCTAAATACGTAAAGGCCCACGGTGTCGCCAAGGCCCAAATGAAGGACTCGAGTAACCTACGGACTTTCGATTGCTTGAAGAACAAGAAGAAACTAAAGATAGAAAGTTTGAAGGGGAAACCCCTAACTTGTAACCGACTCGACCTGCTACCCGAGACCTAGCCTACCTATATAAAGGCTAGGAGTGGGCGGCGAGGAGGACACACGCAACCCTAGTTTCCACAACCCTCGCCAGATTGCATCTGCGCACCATTGTAATCTTCGATTCCTTCGATAATTCCACGAGCAGACAAGCAGGAGTAGGGACCTCTACGAGGCCTGAACCTGGGTAAATCTTTGTCCCCTGTGTGCTTGTTTGCTAGCAGATAGATGTCTCCAGCGCTCCCTCCTTCTCCAAAACCCAAGTCCATAACAATGGGCATTGATGAGTTAAACCCTTGTCAATTGGCGCCGTCTGTGGGAATTGGGACTGCTGATGTTGCGGCTTGTTCGGCCCCATCAACTGTGATCTACAACTCTACAACAGCGGAGATTCGCCAGCTCTTCGCCGCGTTCGACTTCACCGTCCACACGCCGGCCACTCGCCCGGCCTTCGAGTCTGTGGGCCACGGAATCAGCCTGGCGATCGGGAGCTTCCGCTTCCAAGTTGGTCAGATGGGCACGCTTCGCATGCCTGATCAGCCGACAGTGCCGGCGATTGCTCCAGCATCATGGTTCCCTCCATCGATCGGCACCCTCAGTGAGCTCAACACCCCGACAACAGTCGAGAACACGGTCAGCGACAGCAATCGCGACTCCGATCTGAGCGATCTGGCCACTGAAGACGAAACCTACGGTTCCGGATCTGAGAGTTGTGGAAGCAGCAGCTTCCCCAATCACTTCATGTGTGCCATCAACAACGTAGGCGATACCTTTGCCAACCGCGATAACACAGGAAATCGCGGCAACGAAACCGACCCGCCGAACCATGGCAACGGTGGCAATGGCGGCACTCTCGTCAACAACGGAGGGACAATCGAACCTCCAACCATAACCAATGAGCAAACCGGCGAATGCGTTGTAGTCAGGCTCAATGAGCTTGAATGGGCTTGCTACCGCGAGGCCCAACGGGGAAACCCTCTACCCCCCGGATCCTCGCAAGAACTTCTGATGGGCTACCATTGGCTCCTGAAGGAGGAATTTAAGCGCCAAGCGCAAACAATCGCGCAGCTCGAAGCGCGTAAAAAGGCGGCGGACGAGTCGAGCCTTCGTCGTGCTAGGCTCTCCTCCCATAGAGGATCCTCCTCAAAGGGCAACGAATACATTGCCAAAAAGAGGCAATCTCGGATGGCCCACCTTACCGAGCAAGAACGCATAGAAGCTGCGAAAGTCCTTGACTTCAGCACTATGACAGTCGATACACTGGGCAACATGGTCCCCAAGACGCCACAAGCCGCGGTGATAGCAGCCACCATGTACCTCCTCAACAACCAGCCACCAGCTGGAGATCCCCGAGCCGCCATGCACCGATCTACGATCGCGGGCTTGGGACTAATCGAGGCTGCTCTCGAAAAAGAGCCAACACCTGAGCCGAAAAAGGGCAAAGCGCTAGCAAAGCGCTACTCCTCGCCCTCATCCAGCTACGATAGTCACGACCTGTCTCGACGCCGCCGCTCACGGCGACACAACCACGACTATGATGCGCGCAACGACCTCACGCAACGCAAGATCGACAAATCAAGGGTGCGACGTGCCTGGCCGACTGACTCAGAAGAGGAAGATGTGGAGCTCTGCGGCGCCAGATGCTTCAGCAGATCCATCAGGCAAAAGCGAATGCCTAAAGGGTTTAAACTCCCATCAGAGAACCCGAAGTTTGACGGCCTATAGGACCCAAAGATCTGGCCGGAGGACCACATCTCCTCCGTCAGGCTCCACGGCGGCAGTCGAAGCATGGCCATGCAATGCTTACAGCTATAGCTGCAAGGCGCCGCTAGAGCATGGCTCAACAACCTCCCGTGCGGATCCATTCGCAGCTGGGATGAGCTAGTTTATAGCTTCGTGCGCAACTTCAAGGGCACGTACAAGCGGCCCGCATCAATCGAAGAGCTGAGGTACTGCCAGCAAAGATCGGGCGGATCTCTACGCTCCTACATCCAAAGGTGGTCTATCATCAAGAACTCCGCCGAGAACATCTCGGAGGATCGCACGATTGACGCGTTCAATGGCGGCGTTCGCCGCCTAGAGATCAGGGAGGAGCTAGGCCGCTCAAAGCCCCAAACCAATGACCACCTGATGGAAATCGCGAATCGGTGGGCCGATGGAGAAGACTCAGTGAAAAATCGCGTTCACTCCGACGAGGAGGCGGAACTCGAGCACAGACACGATCGCCGAGGCAGACGCCGTATGCGCATTTACGACGATCGCGACGATGTCAACATGGTTGCAACTGGCTACGCCGACAGACGCGACGATAACCACAACAGCGGATACCGTAGCAGCAGATATCGTGACTCTTGGAAAACTACGCAAGTGTGGCAACGCCGCAATCGTGATGAAGCACCCACGACATCCATTGAGGACAAACTGTCCGGGCCATGTACGGTACACTTCTACATCGACAAGCATGACGGAAAGAAGCAGTCTAGCCACCTCCTCAAGGACTGCTGCAAATTCCTTAAGCTACATGAGGGATTGGTTCGGATGAATCGCAACGCAGTCGAAAGAGGCTACGGAGCCGCTCCAAGCGCCGTGGCACATGGCGCTCCGCCACCACCACCTGGGCCGCCCCCGAATGCGGCTGCGCCAGACCAGCACCATGGAGGCGAACCGTACCCACGAGCGATGGGCACCATGATGATCGAAAAGGGACGCCCCTCAAATCGGGTGCAGAAGGCCATCACTCACCAAGTCAACCTGGCCACACACTCGCCACCATCTATTACTGAGTACCTCAGTGGAAGCGAGTCCTGCATCACCTTCGACAAACACGATCATCCGCCTCAAGTACCTCGTCCAGGCCATTGCCCCCTTGTACTCAAGGCGCAAATCGGAGGTTTCGACATGAGCCACGTCTTCATGGATGGCGGGAGCGACATCAACCTTATATTCGCGAGTACCTTGCGAGCAATGAGGATCCCCCTAACCTGCCTAGAGGCCTCAGACACAACATTCCACGGCATCGTCCCAGGGAAAGGCGTATATCCCCTGGGCAAAATCAACCTCGACGTCATCTTTGGCACACCGAAGAACTTCCGGCGCGAGCGCATCGACTTTGAGGTCGTCGACTGGCCCTCATAGTACCACTGCATCCTCGGGCGCGTCGCGTTCGCTGGGTTCATGGCAGTGCCCCACTTCGCCTACCTGCAGATGAAAATGCCAGGTCCCAATGGCGTCATCACGATCAATGGGAGCTTCGGGAGATCTGACAGTTGCGACAGGGAATTCAACAGAATTTCCCAGTCCTTCGGCATGCAGGAGGAACTCGCGAGACTAATGGAGTCGACAGACAATAGTCTGCCTCCCCTGAGCCGGCCAAGTTCACCTGATCTCTCCTTCGACTCATCGGTGCACACAAAGAAAGTGCAGGTCCACCCATCGGATCCCGCCAAGACGACCCTCATCGCCAACAACTTGAGTCCCGCATAGGAACTCACGCTCGTCGAATTCCTCCATGAGCACTGGGAAATTTTCGCCTGGTGCCCTGCAGACATGCCAGGAGTTCCCAGGGAATTCGCCGAGCACGCACTCAACGTCAACCCCGATGCAAGGCCAGTCAAGCAAACAATTCGACGATTGTCTGAGCCACGAGCGCAGGTGATGACCCACAAGTATAGGGGGTGTATCGCAGTATTTTCGATAAGTAAGAGTGTCGAACCCAACGAGGAGCAGAAGGTGCTGGCTAGTGGTATGGATCAGGAATTCTCTGCAAATACTTAGCAAACAGATTTTTAGGGGTTTTCGATAAAGCATGTAAACAAAGTACGAGTAAATAAAAGACAGTAAGAATGAATGCAGCAAGTGGCCCAATCCTTTATGCAGCAAAGGACAAGCCGGTTGTATTTCTATAGATGACCAAACGTTATCAAGGACACATGGGAAGACTGTCAAGTGCTTTCGCTTCATATAGTCGATTAATCTTCTCTAGGTTGCTAAGTGTTGTGTGGGTGAACCTGTGATAATGTACCGCCTCATCCAAGACTAAATACATACTTGTGATTAAACCCCCTTGCAAACATCCGTCAGTACAAGAAAGTAATTAAGGTAGAAACCTAACCACAACTTTAAACTCTAAGACCCTTACGTCCCTTGTGCAATGGTTTCCTAACGGGGGTTCAGGTTTCTGTCACTCCGGCAACCCCTACGATTAGTAGCCAAATACACAATGCATTCCCCTAGGCCCATATAGGTGAAGTGTCATGTAGTCGACGTTCACATGACACCACTAGAAGAAGTACACCACAACTTAAATAACAATCTATTGAATCTTTCTCAACGCAACTCCACTACTAACAACAAGACTTCTCCCATGTCCTCAAGAACAAAACGAACTACTCACAAGACATCATATGGATCATGATCAGAGATGGAATAATGATGTATAACAATCTAAACATAAAAAATAATTCAATGGTTCACTCAATAGCACCAACTACAAAGAGTAATCAACACCGGCAAAGTTTCCCCTATGAACTATGCAAGATTCAACTCAATTGTTACAGCAATATGGAGATGGTGATGAGGGTGCTGATGGTGACGATGGTGGTGGTGATGATGATGATGGTCCCGATGAAGTCCAGCTTGATGGTAGTGTTGATGGCGACGATCTTCCCTCTCCGGGAAGGAATTCCCCCAGCAGAAATCTGTCTGCCGGAGAGATCTTTCTCTCTCGGTGTTTTCCGCCCCGCAGAGGCGGCGGAATCTTTCTGTGGTCGCTCCCCGAGTCTTAGGGTTTCGGGAGGTTGATATACGCCAGAGGGGAGAGGCTGGAGTGGGACAGGGTCGCCAGACCACTCCCTGGCGTGGCCTAGGCCCGCCCGCACCATGGGGTGGTGTGGGCCCCCTGTGGCCCACCTCCACTCCATCTTCTGGCATCCTGAGTCTGCTGGAAAAATAGGATTTTCCATATATTTTCCTGGATTTTCTGATCTTCGCGAATTTTGCCTCCAAACAGCACCTTTTCCATCAGAATCCTGACTGCAGCGGTCCATGCTCCAAAAGTCATCAACCATGCAAAAATAGATGAAATAACATAAGTATCACCTCTCAATACGAAATATATCAATGAATAATAGTGAATTAAGACATAGAATAGTGATGCAAAATGGACGTATCAACTCCCCCCAAGCTTAGACTTCGCTTGTCCCCAAGCGAAACTGAGCTCAATAAACATGACCTTAGGTTTATGGAGTGAAGAGTCGATAAAAGAATACGGACAAGAAGCATCGCATTCATCAAATACATAGATCATAATAGAAGACAACTCACTATTATATAACTCAACTTGTAATGAGTAAAGGAAACACAATAAAGATACATAAAGTGAATCATAATTGGTAATGGCAAACTTAGCTCTTGGTCGAAGAATAGTTGATAATTTGCTGGAGTTCACGAATAGCTGGTTTTTCAATGAAAGCTTTCAAAGTAATAAACATCAAGATAAGTGCAAGGTGCAAAACAAGGAACAAAAGAAACATGATTGAATAAATCATCATAAGAATGAATGAAACACATCAACTCAAAATACTTGCCGAGATAAAAGGGAATAGGTTTACTAACTCAACTACAAAGTAAAAGAAAGGCCCTTCAAAGAGGGAAGCAGGGATTGCAAGTCTCATAAAGAGCTCCCAAAAATTATGATACTTACTAGCTTTTAGCTCTCATTGCCCCTATCATAGGCATCTTTAGGTGATTAAGGTGAAAGTGAGGTCCAATCTGAGTTATATGCTTGGCAAACCATAAACTGAAGATCCCAAGTCCCTTGAGTACGAGGGCCGCTCCTCATGCTACTCAACTTTAGTTACCGGTAAGTTCTTGTCATCGTAAGTATGTGCGTATCATTGAGAACCGCCAACGGGGTACCCCTTGCCCCATGATACGGAAGAATCCCCATATCAAAATGACAAGGCAAGCAGATAATGAGTATCTCAGCAATCTTCTTATTTACCATGGGAAAATGGTGCTTTTTTCTCTCTTTCCTCTTTTCATAGTATCTCTTTTTTTCTTTTCTTTTTCTCAATAGCTATCTCTCTCTTTTTTATAAGAAGAATGCTTCATAGATATCATTATGGTTACGCTGTAGGTTTCCACCATGTCAGCATGGATTAGACCAGCGGCCCAGGCGTTTCTCTAACACACATACATAACTCCATGGACTTACAAGCTCCCCTTTTATTTCACACCGACGACATCCGCAAACAAAAGAGCAAGGTATCAACTGGGTATATATTTACAAGTGTTGAAAGCGTTCCCCATGACAGCACGGTTCTGCTAATCCCCAGCCTATAATTTGCAAGCATATAACGTTCATGGAGAGTTCACAATGGTTCAGGTTTATTAAGTGCGGAAACTAAAGTGTGCCATCAAGTTCGTGAGAGCTTTAATCACTAATTTTCACATAACAAGTTTAATTTGGGAGGTAGACAAAACAAGAATTTACTTGGAATAGCAATAATGCTACTAGGTAGGTATTGTGGACACAAATGGCAAAGGTTTTGATTTAAAGGAGGTGGATGCACGAGAAGAATACCCTCTCAGTATAGGTTTTTGGCTAGCAAGGCTGGGTAGCAAGTACAAGAGTTGAAGGAAACAACCAAACATACAAATGATAAAAACAAACATGCATTCTTCCTTGGAAGCACAACATATCTTAACTAGAGAATACTAGACTTATGAGCAATTCAAGAAAGAAAGATGATGAAATTATTTTCCTCTAGAGTACTTCTATCTTTTTCTTTTCAACTCTCAAAAAGGTGTTGCTACTGACCGAGCCAGGTTTGCCAAAACCAACTAAATTAACTCAATGATCCCAGTGTGCTACCAATACTAACAACAAGATCAATCATATAACCACGAATTGAAAACTAATACAAGCTATGCAAAAGAGTGAATGATAGAACTTCTCATTAATATTCCATAACGGAAACTCACACCAAGAGATACATATCTAACGAGAGAGGGGACACTTCCATAATGCAAACCATACTACATAATAACTCCTCTATTCATGATATGACTCTACTAATAAGGTAAAAAGATAGAAGATAGTGATGTGATACCGCGGCACTCCCCCAAGGTTGAACAAACCAAGGGGATGCCAAACCTGATGATGAATTACTCCTTTGGTGGTGGTGGTATCCTCTTGATGAGCTCTTTGATAAGTTTCCCAAAGTCCTCAATCTCGAAGGCGAGATTACGAATCAGCTGTGAATTTTGCTCAATGCGGCTCATGATCATGTCGTGTTGAGAATTCCAGCTCTTGCTATTATTTCCTCACTCTTCCTCCTTGAAGTCTTCTTTTCCTGCATGGCTACAACGAGGCAAATCCCAATTGGAGGGTAATTTCTCCTTGGGCATATTTTGGTATTGATGCTCATGGATAAGAGTGTGGAAAGGGTTCCTGGTGCATGGAGGAAGTGACCAGGGATCTGAAAGGTGATGAGGAGGCTTCCCTCCAATAGCTGGATTTGCCACCAATACAATGCTTGCAACGGTAGTGCCGGTGTGCTTTGCCTCCTTTTCACCTTCACTCTTGATCTCCTTCTCCTTCCCGGGGTCTTAGAGGTCTTCCTCCATGGGCTCCTTCCCTTTATCCTTGGCAGACACCATTGTGCTTCTAAGCCTTCAAAGAGTATGTCCTAGCAGAAACAGATCGAAACAAAAACACGGCGAAAACACGATATATGAACCTCGGGGGATCCGGGGTGTTATATATTATAAAGTTTCATATCAAAAGGAAGGTACTGGGAGAAAACGAGTCGGAGATGGAGTCCTGGGTGGCCACACCACCTGGTGGCGCGGCCAGGGGTGGGCCCGCGCCATGGGGTGGTGTGGGACACCCCGGCTCCGGTTCCGTTCCTTTTTCGCTTCGTAGATTTCCTTATTGACTGAAAACTGCAAAAATATAGTTGGATTGTATTTTCGCGGAACTTTTCTTACCAGAACTATTACCTATTTGAACACGGACTCTGCAGGTCTCTGAATTTTGTCCTCAATGAATTTCTCTGGAGTTATAACTTGAATATCATCGATATCTTCATCTTCATACACTTATTACTTGAGTCATAAAATCCTTCTCTTCCTTATTACACCAATATCTCCACTTCCTAGAAATTTCTTTCACACAGTTATCATTAGCAACATTAGTATAAGTGAAGTGATAAAACCTTTTGAGTCCAACTTCAACTGAAAACCATCAAAACAAAATCTACTGTAGCAACTCCTTCCGAAAACCCAAAAAGAATTCAAAAAGGAAATCGAATAAAGAAGCAAATGCAAGATTGGCAAAATCTGTCAAAACAGACCAGCAGGTAAAGATCAATTTTTTCGAAAATCTTCTGTTGCTCAAATCAAAAAGTGCAAAACTAACGAAAGTTAAATAACAACCTGGGGCAGAAGCACAAACAATTACAGCTCAATCCGACATACAGAGATCTCTCACGAATTTTTACGGTGAAGCACAAAAATCTGTTTCGGGACAGCAACTTCCCCAAATATTACTTCTCTCTCATTAGAGGTTGATCTTGACACAAAAACCAAACAAAACGGATAAGGAGCGGTTATTACCGAAGTAATAACTTCCAAGACTCAAAGAAACAAAACCAAACTAAAAGCAAAAGCAAATTGGGTTGTCTCCCATAAAGCTCTTTCTTTATAGCCATTAAGATGGGCATGATAATTTGAAAAAGCTCTCATAGGGATATGAATTGAAGTGAAAGAGAGCATTAAGAAGCAAAAACACACACTCATTTAAGTCTAACCCACTTCCTATGCAAGGGGATTTTGTAAACAAACAAGTTTTTGAAACCAAAGGCAACTTGCATAAGAAAGCAAAAGAAGTGCAACATAAAAACTTTCAGCATAAAACGGGGAAACTTGATATTATTGAGATGCATAAGAACACTTTTCCCTCTCTCAAAATAACTTTCAGTATCATGCATAAACTTAACAATATAGCTATCACAAGGACCATCATAGCAATGATCACTTATTCTAATAGAAAACACACGAATACTAGCTCTCATAACACTACTTTGTGAAACAATATTAGAGGTATCCTTACAAAGGATAGGTGTCCCTCTTTTTCATACTTAGTGACAAAGTCTTTCACATTTGCTATTATAGGTTCATCAACCATTTGTTTATCAGGTTCAACGGCTTTATTCATACTTTCATCTACCATACTAGCCATCATAGAATGTTCCTTTACCTTAACTGGGAAAGACATTTTCTCAATATAAGGTTCAGGTAAAACATGATTAGTAGTATAAACTTCAGTATTTCTTGCAGGAACACTCTTAGCAACATCTTTATAAGGTTCATGATACTTATTCCACTTCTTTTTAGGCACTTCCATGTAGGAAGCAAAGGCCTTAAAATAAGAAGCAATAGCTTGAGAGTCTAGACCATCAGCATTTTTAATATTTTGAAAGTCATCAGTTCCCATAAAAGATTCAATGCATTCATAATCATAATTTATACCTGACTTTCTACCTTTGTCATTCTCCCAAGCTTCAGCATTGTCTTGAATACGATTTAGAAGGTCCCATTTAGCTTCTTCTTCCATGCGAGTGAATGATCCAGCACAAGAAGCATCCAACAAATCCTTGTCATAAAGAGAAAGCCTTGCATAAAAGTTCACGGAGCCAAGGAAAACAAGGTCCACGGAGTACAACGCCCATTCTACTACCTTAGCGAGGTCCTCACGCCAACAAAATAGCGGTACCCGCACTACCAGAAGCTGGCATACGGCGTCTTCATGACCGCTCGACGACTGCGCCATTACTTCCAGGAGCACCCTATCGTGGTGGTCAACGACGCCCCGTTGGGGCATATCCTCAATAACCCCGACGCCACGGGACGAGTCGCGCTATGGGGAATAGAATTGTCTCCACGAGACATTACATACGAAAAGCGCGACGCAATCAAGTCGCAAGTCCTCCCTGATTTCCTCGTGCACTGGATGGAGAACCAGCTCCCTGATAAAACAGATATGTCCTACCTCTGGACAATGCACTTCGATGGATCTAAGCGAAAGGACGGAGCAGGTGCCAGTGTCATACTGACATCGCCTCAAGGGGACAAGCTGAAATACATCCTGCGAATGCAGTTCACCGCCTCCAACAACGAAGCTGAGTACGAAGCCCTTCTGCACGGGATGAGGATGGCAAAAGCCTGCGGCGCCAAGAGGCTCATCATATACGGCGACTCCAAGTTGGTCGACAACCAAACGATGCATGAGTGCGACGCATTGCATGACAACATGATCGCCTACCGCGACCTCTATGACACATTCGAAGGAGACTTCGACGGTTGCGAGCTGTGGCACATAGGTCGCGAAAGCAACGAAGAGGCGGACGCACTCGGCAACATAGGCTCTACCTGCGCCCCCATACCACCTAGGGTATTTCTCGAGCACATCTGCGAACGCTCCATCAAGCCAAAGGCCGCAGAGAAGAAAACAAGCGCAGCAACGGACTCGGGGGCTACGCCGCCCAATGAGTCAATGGCACTCGACGACTTGGAACTGGACACAGGACTCGAGGGACTAATGAGCGTCATGATGATTGAACAATCCTGGACACAACCGTACATCACGTACCTCCTCAGCAAAAGGCTACCGGACGATCCGACTGATGCACGACACATCGCGCAGCGGTCCAAGGCATTCGCTTTTATCAATGGCGAACTGTATAAACGCAGTATCACAGGAGTACTCCAACGGTGCATCTCCACGGCCGATGGAAGAGCCGTTCTCCTCGATATCCATGAGAGGATCTGCGGGCACCACGCCGGCAGTCGCGCCCTCATTGCCAAAGCTCTAAGAGCTGGATTCTATTGGCCTACGGCCATGCGCGATGCCGAGGACATCGTCCAAAAATGCAATGCTTGCCAACGATTCGCGGACAAGCCGCACGCACCTGGCGTAGAGCTCCGACCAATTCCATTGGCCGGACCCTTCGCGCAATGGGGACTCGACATGGTTGGCAAACTCCCAAGGTCCTCACGAGGAGGCTACGTCTACCTCTTGGTCGCAGTCGACAAATTCACCATGTGGGTTGAGGCCATGCCAGTGACCAACCAATCAGGAGTGCAGTTAAGTTCTTCGAATCCATCGTCTACTGCTTTGGCGTACCGGACAACATCATCACCGACATCGTGACAAACTTCACATCCAAGGAGTTCCAAGAATTCTGCGAGAATCTGGGGATCAACATCAGCTATGCCTCGGTAGTACATCCAGAGACCAACGGTCAGGTGGAAAAAGCAAACGGGCTCGTCTGCGGCGGCATCAAGAGGCGACTCCTCTGGCCACTCGAACAAGCCGCGGGTTGCTGGCCAAACGAACTGCAATATGTACTCTGGAGCCTACGCACAACTCCAAACAGTGCCACGGGCTAGACGCCATTCTTTGTGGTGCACGGAGCCGAGGCAGTGCTGCACGCCGAGGTATGGTACAAGACGCCGCGTGTGGTCGCTTACAACGAATAAGAGTCATCCCTCGCACTCGAAGACTCCGTCGACCTCCTTGACGAGGCAAGAGAAATCGCCGCAGAAAGATCAACGATCTACCAGCAGAACCTGCGCAACTACCACAGTAGGAGGCTACGCCCCAGATCCTTCGTCGAAGGTGACCTGGTCTTGCGACAGAAGCAGCAGGGGCATCTCAAGCTCGAGTCCCCCTGGGAAGGACCACACGTGATTACAGAAGTAATCCCAGGTGGTGCCTATCTCCTTCAAGATTTAGAGACAGGAGTCGTATACTCCAACCCCTGGAACGTGGCACAGCTGCGACGCTTCTACCCCTAGTCGCTTTTTACTTTTTACATTGCAAATAAGGCTACTCAGCAAAGGCTACTTAGCCACACATTGTACCTCGCACTGTTCTTCGAATAAATAAAGCTAAGTGCCCCAAAACTCTGTGTTCTCTTTTATTTTTCCCAATTTATCTACTCGGGGGCTGCGCCACCCTATATACATCTGTTCTACGAACCAAAACACGATATCCTGAGTAGCTGGCACATCAATCGAAACCCTTGACACAACATCAACCCAGCTGCAACGCACCTGACAGGTTGACAAGGGACTAAGATAAGAGCATGGTCAGGCTAACGAAAAGGACTCGCATAGTGCAACGCACTTCATACTAACAAAGCTCTCTATACATATTCGACAATAAATTATATACAACATTTATACGAACTTTACAACACGAGTACACTTATGTGTAGGATACAAACTAAGCTACTACTACAGCAAAAGAACGTTGGTTTGTTCCTCCAAGAAGTCGACGATCTCTTCTGCTGGGCGATCCACATCCTGGTAGTGTGGCACCATATTCCAGGCAGAACCTGCTGGTGGCGCAGGCGGCCCAGCCGCAATTGCCGCCACATCTACGTTAGGCCTGTGCAGTCGCACCAACAATAGAGCGGCCTTGGATCCAGCCACTAACTGTTGCCTCACGCACTCGCGAACCGCGGTCAGGTCTTGAAACTTGGCAAGGAGGGCCATCAGGCTTGATGGAGTAACATCCAGCGAAAACATCGTCCGATAAATGTTCTTCAAACATGACTGCGACTTCTTCAGAAAGTGCAGCACCCGTGACACGTGATCCTGCAGGGTCGCCAGCGCAATCGCATGATCATGATCTACCCAGAAGTACCCACTCTCTTGAAGTTGCTCCTGGGTAAGATAATGCATACGAATGGCAATTCTATCCTTCTCATCCTGCGGATTACGCGCGCTGACAACTACACGAAGCAGCAAACAGCAGCGTAAGTACAGCGCACCATCGTGAGTGACTACAAGGAAAAGATAAGAGCAAGCAAACTAACACTTGAATTGGTCACCCAGCTGCGTCACCTCGCCAAGCAGATACTGCTCTCGGGCGGCGGCTTTCTCCGCCTTTGACTTCCATACATCCGCGTTCCCGCGGAGCACGGGCAACTCACGCTCCAGCTGCTTCACGCGGTCACGCAGTCGCGAAAGCAGCGACAGTTCATCTACCCTGGAGCGCGGCGGTGCCAAAGTATCATCAAGAGGCGACGAGTCCTGAGTTTCCCTCAAAGTATCACTTGATGTACCCTACCACAAGCCAATATAGAAACAAATAAGACGACCAAATCAGCACAAAGACAAAAGATTCAAGTGCATTCAAGACTAGCAAAAGTATCAGTAGATACACTCGCTAGCAGGCATGTTCTTAACAAAGGACATAAACTAGTTAACTATTACAAAGCTACTAAGGAGCGATTGGCTTCTTCGACTTCGACGGCTTCGAGGGCTTCATCGAGTCCGTGGCAGTGTCAGATGCCACTGACTTTCCGCCATCCCCTGATGCCGCAGCTTTCGCTGCCTTCTTGGCGTGTTGCAGCTCCTCAGAATACTTTGCAACGATGTTTATCAGCTCATGCCCATATTTGCCACAGGCAGTCGCGAAAGGAGCAAAGACTACCTGCTGGCCGTCCGCGCTAACAGGCATCGCCTTCGACACCACATCATGATCAATCTCGACTCCGTGGGCCTGCACCATGGCAAGCGACATGGACGCGCCAGCCGCGTGGAGTGAGTTCTTGAAGGTGGAAGGCACACCCCCGGCGAGTGACTCCACCAGCTCGTCTATGTTCTCGACTAGCTCCGCCTTGGGAATCAGCTCCTCTCGAAGGCGACTGAGTACGCCTTTGGCCTTGGAGAGCGTATCCTGAACGGCGGTGCTGCGGTCTTCGACTGCTGACAGTGCACCCGCTAGAGCGTCATCGTGACGAAGGGCCTGCGGGTCGAAGCTCAAATCGCCAGCATCTGTACATAAATCCACACATGGAAAAAGCATCAGCGCCACCGGCAAAAAAATTGAGCAGAGAAGGATAACGATATCCACAGCAAAGTACCTGAGAGGGGCTTGGCAATTGAGAAAAGCTGTTCTTCGAACAACTTCTCCCTGGCTGCGAAGGAGGCATGAAGGATTAACATCACAAGCAATTCATAATTAGTGTGATATGATATGACCCTTTCTTCTTGCGCTTTTGATCTCAATCTCCAAGGCACGGACATGATCTCCATCATCACCAGCATTGCGTCAAGGTCAGTGGCGCCGCTTCATGGTTGTCCATCATCACTAGCAACTATTACAACTACTTGGAATAAAGCTATTACAAGATGAATAGACAGACAGGTCTTAACAGAATTAAAGACAACCATTAGGCTCCTGCCGGTTGCCATATTACAATAAGGATCATTGCATACATCAAATATAATCACAATCACATGATGGCCATATCACATCACAAAACCCCTGCAAAAACAAGTTAGACGCCTCTAATTTTCTTTGCATGTTTTACGTGGTTTGGGGCTTTCGAATAAGAACGGATCTTACCTACAAAACTGAACCACAACGTTGATACAAGTGCTATCAAAATTTGCAAAGTGTAAATTGGATCTATACTATGGTGGGAGAGACAGACACCCGCAAAGCCACTTGTGCAAAGCAAGTTACACGTCAAGCGTGGAGCAAGTCTCATGTGCGATGACATGTAAGGTTAGCCCGAGCCGCTTCATCCCACCATGCCGCAAGATGCAAAGTACACAAAACAAAAGACGGCACGAGCACCAACGCCCACAAAACCATTGTGATCTACTCGTGCAACAGATCTACGCATAGACACGGCTCTGATACCACTGATGGGTTCGTAGCATGAAAACAAAAAATTTCTACCGCAAGAACGAACAAAACCCAGATCTAATCTAGATAAATGCCAAGATCTAATCTATTAGACATGTGCAACGAGATAGATCTGTACTAACCCTCGTAGATCCGAAAGCGTTAACGAGATTGGATATCGTGGTTGATGTAGTCGATCACTTGCCGATCTCAAGATCGTGTGGACGATCCTTCCGGCGCCGCGTTCCGTCAGCGCTTCCGCAGTCAGTCACACGTGCGGAGTCGAAGCAGACCTTCCTCTCCTCGTTCCAGCGAGCAGCAGAGGTAGTAGATCTCTCCACGGAAACCCAGCAGCACGACAGCATGGTGGTGGTGGTGGAGTAGAGAATTCTGCAGGGCTTCGCCTAAGCCTGAGCAGAAGGAAGGAGGAGGAGAGAGGCGGCTAAGGGGCAAGAGTGGAGGGGCAAGGGGGGTGGCGCCTCCACCCCTCTATATATAGAAGGAGGGGTGCGGCCTAGGGTTCCCACCCCTAGGCCCACCCCTTAGGGCCGGCGCACCAAGGAGGTGGGGGAGGAGTCCTCCCCCCAAGTCTCCTCTTTAAATTTCCCTTATCTTATCTTATCTTATCTTGGTTTTCAAATAAAATCCAAAATATCTTCTAGAACCTTCCGGAACATTCTGAAACCTTCTAGAATCCCCATACAAACACTCCGGAACATTTCCTAACTCAGAAAAAGATCCCCATTATATGAATCTTACTCCCCGGACAATTCCGGAGCTCCTCGTGATGTCCCGAATCCAATCCGAGACTCCGAACAACATTCAGTCTCCAACGCACATTCCATATCTACTTAAAACAACTTCGAACCTTAAGTGTGTCACCCTACGGTTCGTGAATATGTAGACATGACGGAGACACCTCTCCGATCAATAACCATCAGCGGGATCTGGAGATCCATAACGGCTCCCACATACTCAACGATGACTTCGTGATTGATTGAACCATTAACATACGAAACCAATTCCCTTTGTCTCGCGATACTCTACTTATCCGAGGTTTGATCATCGGTATCTCCATACCTAGTTCTACCTTGTTACTGACAAGTACTCTTTACTCGTTCCGTGATATGTCATCCCTTGTGACCTAGTCACATGCTTGCAAGCTAACTAAATGACATTCCACCGAGAGGGCCCAGAGCATATCTATCCGTCGTATGGATGGACAAATCCCAATCTTGGTCCATGCGCTTCAACTCATACTTTCAGAATACCCAACGACACCTTTATGACCACCCAGTTATGAAGCGGTGTTTGATGTCATCAAAGTACCCATCCGGTGATGGTGATTAACACAACCTCATGGTCGAAGGATTATGTCACTATGCATTTAAAAGCTTATAGCAATACGAACTTAATGACTTGATCTTATGCTACGCTTACTATGGGTGTGTGTCCATCATATCATTCTCCTAATGATACAACCTTGTTATTAATGACATCCAATGTCCATGACTAGGAAACCATGATCATCTATTAATCAACAAGCTAGTTCAACAAGAGGCTTACTAGGGACTCTTACATGTTTACAAAACACACAAGTATTAGTGTTTCCTAATAATACAATTATAGCATGGGATGTAAACATTCATCATAAACACAAAGATATAATAATAACCACTTTTATTATTGCCTCTTGGGCATATCTCCAACACATATTGCTTTTGTGCAGCAGTGAGAAGAATCCTCAAATTCATGGCCTAGTTGGTAAAGTTGCTATCATTTGCCGCAAGTTTCTCTTTCTCCATGAACACATTGAAATTAAAAACAGGTGGTGCGATCTACAACAGAATTTGTAAAGTTTAGACTAAGTTTATGATAGATCGAGTTCAACTAATCAAATTACGAATGAGCTCCCACTCAAAAACAACATCCCCCATGTCTTTTTGGTGATTACATGAACCAAATCCACTACACCAAGTCCGATCATCACGCGTGTTGGTGTATCTTCAAAGGCGAGCATATATATGGGCATCATATCAACTATATGACTCATGCTTAAACTTTCGGTCCGTGTTCCGAGGCCATGTCTGTACATGCTAGGCTCGCCAAGTAAGAATCTTAGTACTCGCGTGTGTAAAACTTTCTTACACCCGTTTATGATCGTGGATTCAAGTACAGCCGATCATCATGTGATGTATTGAAGCGGCGAAACATAGAACGGTGCGTACTTAAGGGAGAACATATTTTTATCTTGATATCTAAATGAGGGATCATCTTATAGTGCTACTAAAACGCCAAACAAGCAATATAAGATGCAAGCATCAAATGTGTAAAGTGAAATGATATGGTGCTTGCACTTGATCACCATCATGTGCATCGTGGTATGATCTTTATCATTCCTTTGTGTGTAAGGCCAAGGTCTATGGAACTTACACGTTAGGTGTGTTGCAAGAGTATCAACTATACATCAACTTACAACATTACCATATCATGACACCAGCCCATCAACGATCTAAACTAGACGCCTCTAATTATCAATTGCAAATTTTACGTGGCTTACGGCTTTTGAAGATAGAATCGGTCTTACCTACAAACATGGAACCCCAACGATGATAACCAAATTATTAGCAACTCGTTGTAAATTAGATATTGACTATAGTAGGAGAGACAGACACCCGCTAGCCACTTATGCAAAACTAGCTGCATGTCAAGCGTGGAATAGATCTCCTGTGTGAGGACATGTAAAGTTAGTCCGGGCCGCTTCATCCCACTATGCCACCAATATCCAAAATACATGAAAGAATAAATAACATGATCATCATCGCCCACATACTCATATGTGTACTACCCGTGCAAAGCATCTACGCATAGATCAGGCTCTAATACCACTGTTGGGTTCGCAGCATAGAAAACAAAAAAATCTACGATGGAAACTATTATACGCCAAGATCTATCTACTAGATACAAGCAATGAATGGATATACATCCATAGAGAACATACCCTCGAAGACTGACAAAGCTTTGTTAATGAGATGGAACTCATGGATGATGTAGTCCAATGCTTGCCAATCTCAAGATCGTGTGGAAGTCCTAGTGCCACAAATCAACAACGTATCCGTCCTCGCACACACGTTCAGGCCACCGAGCAACCTCCACCTCCTTGCTCCAGCGGTGCAGCGGAAGCAATAATTCCTTCTAGACGAAATGCCACCGGGAACATGTATCTCACAAATCCGAGACCATGGGGGAATAATTTTAGAGGGGAGGAGAGAGATCCTTCACGAGGAGGTGTGCTTTGTGAAGGAGGAGAGGGAGGCCTTTTATAGGGGAGGGGCACCCCCTCCCATGGCCGGCGGCCATGGAGGATCCCCTCCACCTCCTCTCATTCATGTGGGTGGGAGCTCCACTCACATAAACATGCCTCCACTCAAAATTCCACTCACATGCATTAAATTTCCACCAAATTTAATGCAACTCTCATTTAATAAACCTCTTTTATTTATTTTATTCAGAATTTTTTTAATTACTTTAATTAAAAACATTCACATAAAACCCCCTGCAATATTTCAATATCACATACAAAACCAATTTCAGCAATTTCACCCGAAACAATTCTAGTGTCCATTGAAATAATTACAGCGCTTTGTAATTCTTTCGTCTAGAACATATTTGCTCCAAATGATGTTTGGCAACCCTTAAGTGTGTCACCCTACGATTCACGAATAATGCAGACATGATCGAGACCCCTCTCAGATCAATAATCAGAAGCGGGACCTGGAGATCCATACTGACTCCCACACATTCAACGATGACTTCTGTGATCGGGAGAACCTTTAATGATAGTAACTAAATCCCTTTGTCTCGTGATATATTACATGTCCGAGATTCAATCATCAGTATCTCAATACTTAGTTTGATCTCGTTACTAACATGCACTCTTTTTTTGTTCCCGTGATATAACATTCTAGTGATTACAGCACTTGCTTGCAAGCTATCTTAATGTGATATCACCGAGAGGGTCCAAAGTATATCTATCCATCATCAGGATTGACAAATTCCACTCTTCATCCATGAGCATCAACATAACATCTTCGAAATATCCGAACCCATTTTATAGTCACCCTGTTATGGTGTATACTTTGATGTTATCAAAGTATTCTTCTGGTGTTAGCAATTAACATGATCTCATGGTCTAAGGATAAAGATTACTTCGTATGATGTTATAGCAATATAAACATAATGATTTTGATCATAATGCTATACTTCGGATGAATGTTCATCACATCATTCACCAATGCTGTGACCTTGTTATTAACAACATCTAGTGTCCATGATCAGGAAACCTTGATCATCCTGTTAATCAACGAGCTAGTTTATAGAGAGGCATAACTAGGAACTTTCTATTTGTTTATTAAACACACATGTATTAAGGTTTACGTATTAATACAATTATGGCATGCAAAATAAACATCTATCATATACTTGAAATACATATAATAACAACTTTATTATTGCCTCTAAGGACATATTCCCTTCAGTTGGGTATTTTTCGGTGGCAGGGAAGGGCGGTCGATGATGCCATCAACATGGTGAACGAGACCGCAGCTCCACGTAGTCGTAGAAATATCCGATAAACTAGATCCAGTGTGGTGAGTGCCGGTGAAGCGACTCCGGTGCAGTGCATGAAACCACAACTCAAGCGGCTCGTGCTGCAGGCCGGTGTGCATGGTGGTCGTGGAGGTGAGAGCGCGAGAGAGGAGCTTGGGATTTTTGGGAGGGACACTGAGAAATTCTTCGTAAATCCGAACTATAGAGGTGAACATAAAAATAATTACGATCGTACCCCCAAGCTACCGATTTTAGCATGCCCATCTGTTGTCTAAACAATGTGTAGAATGAGAATTTTAAAGTAAAACGTTTAAGAAACAGAGGGGCGCAAAATACTTCAAGGTCGGTGACATAGGTATGCCCTACGGGCACCTACTATCGGCCTACCTGGTGCGGCTCGATAGAAGGTCCACTCGAAGGTATATCAAGATCCATGAAGTCCATATGGACACGGACTCCCAACCGCACAAAATAAAGAAATCTCAAGACTAGAGTTTTAATCTAACTTGTAACCAACTCGTATTGGTACCTGAGACCTAGTCTCACAATATATAAAGGTTAGGATGGTCCAACGAGAAAGGCATCGCCACAGAACATAATAGATCTAGACAAGATCTGTAGCATCCACGTACGCTAGATCCAATCTGCGCATCCACCGCCATCGGCGACCTTGTAATTCTTCAGATCATCATCAATCAAGAGCAGACAAGCAGGAGTAGGGTTTTCCCTCCGGGAGCCTGAACCTGGGCAAATCTCGTGTCCTCTTGTTGCTTGTTTGTTAGCCGAACGAGATCTCCAGTGCACCCCTCTCCCTCTAAATCCAAGTCCATAACAATGGCACTGATGAGTTAATCCCTCGTCAATTGACGCCGTCTGTGGAAATTAGGCGTGCTGATGTTGCGATCTCGACGGCTCCATCACCAGCAATCTACAATTCATCGGCTACTGGATGCCATATCTACTTCGGCTCCCACGCTTCATCATCCGGTCGGAATCCCTCGACCATCGCCATCATCTGTCAGATCACGTCCGATCATCTCATGTGCTTCGAAGCGCACGAGATCTTCGTCAACAACGACATCGATTTTCGTCTCCACACGGCTTCGACCAAATCGATGCCTGGAATTCTTCATCAACACAATCTGCAAGCCATCACGCGTTTCTCGGCCAAGCTAGCATAAACAGTTGCGTCCCGGACTGCGTCAAGTTTCTGCCCACAGAAAAGATTACTTGAACATGGCAAGCAGCCACAGTATGCGTCGTCCGATTGCTGTGCAAAACGGATGGAATTTTCAGCCAGCTTCCTGGGAGAGTTTGTGGAGAATACGAGTAGCATCTTTCAGTTCAATTCAGATAAAGAAAAGGCCTCACGTGGTCTTGTCGATCGATCAATCTTCAAGAGACAAGGGAAGTAAAAAACTTCTAAGGAAGCTACACGGAACGAGCATCCAAGCCATGGTCCATGCAATTTTAAAATATTTAACTTCTCTTTCCTCTCACGTATTAGCCAAATTAATTATTTTTATCTGATCTATTACATATTTGTTTTGCAATACATGAAATCACAATACGGTGAATCCATCGGATCACGGGAACGAGACGGAGACATCGATACTCCGTGAATAAGCGAGACTGCATATGCATCAGAGACAGGCTTTTCCTAGCCAGATTTATCAGTCTGATATAGACGCGATGACTTTGCCGGGTTAGACTCCATCCGCCGCGTGACCCGATGTTCGCATGGACTCCCTCCGCTGGCGACCCACCACTGCATCGAGTCCCCTCCGTCACATTGACTCCATCTAATCGACCGGTCGCATCGGCTTCCGCGATCGCGACCCACCAGCTGCATCGGCTCTCAAACGTCGCCTCGAATACATCGACCACATCGAAACTACACTCGGGGGCTCCTTCCATTTTGGTGACCCGCCGCGATCTTCGACTGCAGCGACCGTGAGCTGCTACAATCTTCGGTTGCGGCAATACGCTGCTGTTGTCGGCTTCGGTACCCTGCTACCACATCGACTTCGCTCTCCACGTGACCCGTTGCCGCATTGACTATGTCCGCGGCTGCATCGACTTCGTCTACCACAACTACCAATAAAACTAAGTTTCTTCCACTAAGAGTCAATAATTATTTGTTTTAATCGCACTCGAAACACTGGGAGATACGCCCTCTTTGAGTAACCTAATGTGCCGTTGACTCCACGCGCTCGAGCACATCGTACGCGAAAGACTGAGTAGCTGATTCTGCCTGATTGTGGAATCCTTAAACTCCGAGTACCTCGGCAAGGTACTGAGTCTAAGGTAATTGGGCTAACTAAAAGGCCTAGCATACCGTGCAAAAATATCGAATCGATTAGCACCAGAAAATATTATAACAACCTGACATGCAAATATACTTTACAAGATATAACTACTTCACAATTCTTTGCATTTTGTGCAGCTTACAAGGACACCAACTGCGTCGAGCTATTCTTTCAGGTCCTTCAATAGGAGTCGACAAAACAACTAGCTACGTCATAAACTCAAGACCCGAGTCGAGTCTCTCCTCGGATGGTTGCATCGCTTCATGCTACAAAGACGTGACAGTGGCCACACACCCGACAGGAGCAGCACTGGCCACGAACCTAAAGGAAGCGACCATGTCGACTCCATCTGCATCATCGCATGACTACTTCGTGGCATGAGTTGAACTACGCCAGCAATTTTCAAATTTGAGTCCGGGGACTCGAGTTTGAGTCGGTGACGTTATTTTTTACCTAAATAAATTAACTGGTCCCAATCCGTCGAGCGCACCAGGCGCGTTTACCATCATCCCTATGAATGGCTACAAATCCGGCTGACCCGATGAACTTCCGGGTGACTGCTTCGCACTCGACACAATTGTCGACTCCGACATCATAATGCAAGATTCAAGATCAACTAAGTCTCCACCCGAATCTACGATTATGATAGACACTCGGGGCTACTAACATAGGTATGCCCTACGGTCACCTACTATCGGCCTACCTGGTGCGGCTCGATGGAATGCCCCACTCGAAGGTATATCAAGATCCATGAAGCCCATATAGACACGGACTCCCAAATGCATAAAACAAGGAAATCTCAATACTAGAGTTCTAATCTAACTTGTAACCAACTCGTATTGGTACTCGAGACCTAGCCTCCCATATATAAAGGCTAGGAGGGTCCAACAAGAAGGGCATCGCCATACAACATAACAGATCAAGATAACACTCGTAGCATACACATACGTCAAATCCAATCTGCGCATCCATCGCCAACGGCGACCTTGTAATCCTTTGGATCATCATTAATCAAGAGCAGACAAGCAGGAGTAGGGTTTTCCCTCCAGGGCCTGAACCTGGGTAAACCTCGTGTCCCCATATTGCTTGTTTGTTAGCCGAACAAGATCTCCAGTGCACCCCTCTTCCTATAAACCCAAATCCATAACAATGGGCATTGATGAGTTAACCCCTCGTTAGTCGGTGTGTGATTTTCTTGCTCGATTGAGATTTTGAATTTGGCTAGAATCCATCTACTTAATAGATAAAAAAATGGTACTCCCCGATGGGAGATTTTGCCTCAAAGTTTTTAAAATAGAGGGGCAGGAAATGCTTTAAAGTCGGTGGGTGATTTTGCTGCTCGATTGAGATTTTGAATTTGGCTAGCATCCTTCTATCTACTAATAGAAAAATTGTACTCTCTAGTGGGAGATTTTTCCTCACAATTTTTGAAACGGTAGGGAGGGAAATACTTCGAGGTTGGTGGGTGATTTTGCCGCCTGATTGAGATTTTGAATTTGGCTACCGGCAAAATAATAATAGAAAAAATCTAGTAGACCATATGCTATCTGTCTAGGAATTCAAGGTTGAGAGTCACATCAGCTGATTTTTCACGACCATAATAATTGTGCAGATTTAGATTTTGAATTTGGCTAGCGTCCAAGCAATAATAGAAAAAAAGAGGTACTCCCTCTTTAGGAATTGAAGACCGAGAGTGACATCAACTGATCATCAACCGTATTATATCTATCCAAGAATTCAAGGCTGAGTGTCACATCCATGACCATAATTGCGCCAAAAATTGGATACCTGTAATTCAATCGGAGTAGACGCGTGGTAAATTTTGCAGCCTGACTGAGATTTTGAATTTGGCTAGCGTCCCATGAAAATCCTAAAATTGTTCCTGCCAGTTACTATTTTGGCCAAATATATCCCATTTATGGCCTGTTAAACATAGTAATCTTGATATGTTGCATTGCATGGACTGCCAATTTTTTAGTCCATTATGTTAGCCATTTAGATACAAATCACGAATGAGAGTTAAATGAACAATAATATAAGCTACAAAGAATTTAAGTTATTAGATAAGCTCCAAAAATTATACGAAATAAAGTACCATCACACATGGATCAGACTTAACTCGAATCGTAGAAGTTATGCTTCAGGAGCTTCGTTCGTCACAAGTGTATCAAGCGAATGACACTTAGATATCGACATGATATTTTCACGCAGCTAGCGTATTTTAAAGATGTTAGTATCTGATTCTTGTGTTTGCTTTCTAAGCATATCATTCTACTCTTGGAGTTTGGCAGTTTCCTTTTTTCCTATCAAAATTAGTTGGCAAAGAACTAGATAAAATATTGACCTGCTTTGGTCACTACTTAGACCAGGAATCAGATGCTTATATGCACTTAGGGTAAGTATTGTAAGCTCTTTGCGACCTCTTCTGAGTATTGCGGCTAATTCAGTTCCTTGATTTATAAGAATATCAATAGAATCACGAAGTTTGTTAGCTTTCTCACTTTCTATCAATAATTGAGGAATAATATCTGGAATAGTATCAACACAAGTGTCACTGCTCCCTTCTACCTAATCGGTTTTATTTGTAGTATGAAGCTAAGACAAAACAGGTTATAACAACACAATATCCATTGTCGAAGAATTTGGAAAGTATCATTTTCTAGATACAATAAAGTAATTAATCAACAATGGTAGCTCATAGAGATTGAAGTATATAGAGTATGGATAGCATGCTAATAATGAATCAAGCAGGTAGACTTTTAGTGCTTCATAGAATATCTAGAAAATGCAAATGAAATCCATCAACTACACAGCCAAACGAAGCACACTAGATTACTTTTCCTATACTTCTTGAGACAAGAAGAATTTTCAGTATGAGCAAAACAAGTAATCATGTACAGCATATAAAATAACTAGATCATTTTGAAGTTGGAGATAAAATAAATAGAAACCGCGACATAAGTAGAAAACTAGCTTCTCTATGCTGCCCACTGTTCAAATAATCGTCCAAATCATCGATTAATAGGCCGATTAATCGCTACTAGGGACCTAACCATATCGATTACCACTGATCCATTGAGTTAATCCTTTATCCCGACTAATAGCTTTGACATACCGATTACTAGGTATATTCCCGGTTAACTACTACACTTGGTCAAAATAGTTGCAAAATTTTCAACGCATATCGCCCGTCCAACCGCTAGCCTTCCCCAATGAAGTAGTATTTGCGAAGCTCCCGCTCGATTTCTGCCTCCAAGAGCTCGGTTCCCGCCGTCACCAACCAGTACCCTGGGTAGGTGGTGGGAGAAGAGCAGCTTAAGAGGTCAGAGGAGAAGTGTATGTGTTTATTGGGCTTTTGGGCTCTAGATAAGTAGGGTTGGGCATATATAGGCCCATATACTATTTCTTTCTTATATACATGTGTTTTAGGTATAATTTGTGTAGGTTGCACCGATTAATAGCCGACCGATTAAATCAGTTAATCATCTGAATTCCGATTACTCGCTACTCCCAAGCCGATCGAGTAGTTAACGATTACCGATTTCCTCACCATTGATGCTTCCTTTCTCCGACTATTGTATTTTTGATATAATGAAGTGTTTTGTTTGATATATCTCTTGTATATTCATAATACATTTCATGTTTTGCTATAACTATGTTAATATGAAACATTAATACATATGTGGTATGTAAACAAATTGTGTCTCTAGTTATCTCTAGCGAATTAGCTCATTGGTTAAATAGATGATCTAAGGTTTCGAAATCATGGGCATTCATGCTAATTGACAATGAGGTCATATCATTGGTTGAATGATATGATAGACAAACACCCAAAGTAATATCATAATGAGATCTAGTTACAAATGTTGATCATTAATGATAACAAAGAAAACCTCGCAACCTAATCCTTTGACTGTGAGATAGTACAAATCACCGTTACCGGAGGGAGCTTTGATGGTATCAAGTATCAAGCTATGGAAGGGTGATCAAAAAGGTACCACTCAGGTTTCCCAAGGGACATGTAGAGAAGTATGTATCAAGACCAGGATTAGCCAATCCAAGTAACTGATAGATACACGTGGCCAACTTGGTGACGTTGCATTAACAAAGCTTGCAAGCGTATGACTAGGTCATGGAATGCAACTGAAAGGACATTTACTGTCATAATCACTTTTGGTGTTCGTTAACAACAAGTAGAGCCTTTTTACAGTTTGCTATTGTCTACAGGTTGATATATTACAAAGTGAAAAGGACCTTTGGCCTGCGGAACATTCCCTGCATATTTGCTTGACTCCTGGGAATTCCAGACCGGAGTCTCCGGTCTGCCTGGACCGGAGTCTCCGGTGTGGTCCGGAGTTTCCCGAGGAGTCTCCGGAGGGGGTTCCTGTTTCCTGCCTGGGTCAGCTAGAGAGGTGGTCCGGAGCTTGGTCCGGAGGAAGGTCCGGAGTCTCCAGTCCTTGCCTCAGACCAGACTCTTCGGTGTAGAGGGACCAGAGTCTCCGGTCCACTTGGCTCACAGAAGGGCTGGGTCATTCTGTTCGACGGTCTGGAGGCTGGTCCAGAGATTGACCAGATTATCCGGTTTAGATCGGAGTCTCCGGTGTGCAGACCGGAGTCTCCGGTTTGACTTTTCTCCAATGGTCAGAATACGGTTCAGTGGAGTGAAGGACTATAAATAGAGAGCCTATCCCCTTCCTCTAGCTGCTCGTCCACCTCAAGAACACCATGCCCATTTGAGCCACCAAATCAACAAGATCTCTTCATCCAATCATCCAAAGTCATTGATCTTTGGAGAATCGAAGGAGGAGTCCTTGATCTACAGCTTCAGCAAGAGAGATCTTCATTTCCCCCTCATTCACTTGAGGGCCCCCATGCTATAGTGTTTCTTTGCAAACCCTAGCTTTTGATTTGGTTCTTACAAGCTTCTCTTTGATTGTTTGATAGCTTTCTTGTACTTGGGAGCCTCCAATTAAGTTGTGGATGTGTGCCCCGAACTCGTTGTAAAGGTGCCGACTTCCACCTCGAAGGTTGCCATATAGTGGAAGAGGTGAATCGAACCCCTTGGGTGAGGCTCATCGGAGAAAAAGGGAGGCCTCTCGTGGCGTTGGTGGTTTGAAACCACCCCCTCTCCAAACGTAGACGTACTTCCCTTCAAAAGGAAGGAACTACGGGAAACAAATCCTTGTGTCTCCGAGTGCTCCACTTTGGTTACTTCAATCCTTTACCACACTTTACTTATCTAGTTCTTGCTTAGTACTTGTGCTAGGTTGACATATAGGTAAATTCACTTTAGTTGCATAATCTAGAGAATTTACCTTTTGTGTCAAACCCTAAATTGAAATAGAGTAAAATTTGGAGTAGCACCTATTCACCCCCCTCTAGGTGCCCATACAATCCTTTCAACAACGACACAGGAACAAGTAAACAAGTTCATCAGTAACAAGATCGAACTAGGTATGGAGATACCGAAGATCAAATCTCGGATGAACTAGGTATCGAATTACAAAGGGAGTGGGACGCGGCGTTGAAGGTTCAAGCGATGAGATTCATGAAACACACATGGGTCATTATGGGCATCCAGGTCCCGATGGTTTCATTGATACGAGAGGGGTCTCGGTCATGTCCGGAGTGTTTCCGAACCAAAGGGTGGGGACGCATAGGGATTGATTCGGCACCACACGAGAAATGAGAGAGGCGAATCAGAAATGTTCCATGTAACACCCGATGTTGATCAGAGGGGTTCGGAAGGAGTTCCGGAGTGTAAGCGATAATAATATATGTGTTTTATATTAATTAGTTGAATTAATAATAAAACATATATTTTTATTTTATTTTAAAAAGGCAGCCCATGCCTAGTGGGCCTCACCCGGAGGGGAGGCCCAAGAGGGCAAGGTGCATGGGGGAGAGGGGCCAGCCGGCCAAGCCCTAGTGGGCTCCCCACTCAAGGTCCACTTAGGGCCGGCGGTGCCCCTTGGTGGCCGGCGGGTGTTGGCATTAGTCCCACACCGTATGTCCCTTGGGTGTTGCCCCTCCCCTCCTACTATAAATAGGGGTCATCCTCTCCCTTTGGAAGGCATCCCATTCTCTCTTCTCTCTCTCTCGTTTCTTTTGAGGTTTTCTCCGTAATATTAGAGAGGACTTTGATGGACTTGAGTTATCCACCTTCACACTACCGTCATGCGCTCTTCGGTCTGACATCTTTCTTCTTCCGCTGCTCAGCTAGATCGGAGCCCGGGAGACGTCGCCTACACCTGACATGTTAGAACTTCGGAGGCGCCACACTTGGGGCGCTTGGAGCTGCTCGTCTTCATCAACATACGCATACATGCATAAGATGTATCTCGGTATTCAAGGGTATGAATACCGTCTCCTTCTCCGTTACTTATGTCTACATAGAATAGATCTTGGTTATTGTGTTTGCCTAGTTAGATTTTTTTCGTTTTCTGCTGCAGAACCCAACATATCCATTATATCAAAGATTTCAAAAATTGATCTGTAATCTTGTAGGAATTTATGAAGAGTTTTTATGATGGAGTAACAAATATAAATTTCAGTATGCATACATTTATGATGTTTTCTTTTCAGTATATGTTTTCCTAGAATTGTCATAATAATCCAGACTCTCATTAAGTTTTTATTCATGATAGTTGTAAATAAAATTGAAATGCTATCATCACTTGCTAGCTTACTTTTATGAGGTGCTAGTTCTGTTACATGCACTTTTATGTATTTACGAAACTTTATCTTCATTCCTCATATGCTTATTTTGTATGTAGAGGAAGGGCTTGCTAGGCTTGGAATAAGTAAGAGATAGGACACTAAGAAGAGGAAGACAACTCTCGGGAATAAAAAACGGTTCCAGGAGAGAGAGAAAGAAGCTGGAATGTTGCTTCTTTGGCAGTGTGGAAATGTTGAATCCAACAAGGAGCAGGTTCCAGGTGCAAGAAAAACTAGAGGAAGTCGGTAGATAAGAGAAGACTACTCAAAACAGTATGGTGACTATGTTCATGGTTACTTATGAAGTTTTGGACACCTAGCAAACTCAGTCGGAGCTATATGAAATCCAGTGGCAGGACAACATTTATGCAGCTAGAACAAAACTTACCGATGTGGAACTTTCTCAGTCTGAGCAGTCTTTGTTGAGTTATTCAGTTATTGCATCATTAAAGTAGGGAGTTAAAATACATCGTTTTTTCCCTAAGCTCAATAAGGTTATTTCCATGTGCAGTGTATTCGTTGTTATGAGGCATAGAATATTGAGAATCGCAGTCAAATTAAATTCAGGATTATACTTGTAGAGTAACATGTACTTGTTTTTTGGGCTGTGCATGTGACTACTCGTTTAGTTTTGTACTCGGATCAGATTTTTTAGTACACATTTTCCTATTTTTGAAAATCATCTGGGAAGCATGCTGTGTTTGCCAAGTTGTATACATAAAAGGATTGAGCAAATTTTGATAACCATGACTATTTAATATTTAATTTAAAGAACACAATATTTTCCATATCTAAACTTATCCTAAAATCGTTGCTTGAATCTCCCAATGATAAAAGCAGCTTCATCTCCTGCCCAAAACCTTGCTAGTACTCGACAATGAAGCCCAGGAAGGAGGGCTACGGTGTATCCATCCGCTACTCCGCAGGAAGGATTGGGTACATTCAATCCTATTTAGTATCTCTCCTAGGAGGACCTCGATCCCTAGCGCTTCCTAGCAGGAATATCTCTCCATTCTCGTTGAGCGGCAGCTCTAGCGGAGGAGATAGAGGCGTGGATCTGTGGGTGTGAAGGAGGAGTGGAGGGGAAAGGGATGGGTAGCGGAGTGAAAGGGACAACATATTGACTTACTTAACTTACTGAGAATAGAGAGCCCACGTTGACCAAGTGTGATATTAATAAAATAATGGATGACAGAGAAACAAATCTTTGAAAAACCTCCTTTCGCTCCAAAATAATAAACTAAAATTACATGCATTGATCAATAATAAGTTCTTTCATCTCTAACTAAAGTGATTATTCCTTCAATTATAGTTGTCTACGCATGTTACATTCATGTTAGTCAATACTAGTTTAATTTAAGATTATAATGTATATATTATTACAAATGAGATTACTTCTATTTATAGTGCATTAAACTTATTCCTAAAATATTGTCTCGCTGAGAGGCGACACTAGAGGCGATCGGTTGGGCGATCGTGCTTAGGGCTAGGGTTCCCGTCTTTGAGGGTGGTTTCTGATCGGCGGCGGGCGTGATCGCGACGGCGAGGGCACCCCCGCACGACGGTTTCTAGTTTCTCGCGCCGGGATACCGAGGTGTCACGGAGGCGGGCGGGCGGATGGCTTCCTCTAATCAATCTGGTAGGGTCGATGGGTGACGAGGGGTAACCTCGGCAATGTCCATGGTGAAGGACTTAGGATTTCGCGGAAAAGAGAACGCTGGGGATTTTGTCGTATGTCAGGAAAATAATGGAGTCAAAGTCGCATGAATATTTGGAAATCGCATTGTTACAAGTTGCCTGGGAGTTTTTGGGTATCTATTGTCTAGATCTAGAGTTGGATGTAACGTATATTGTATTGTGAGAGTGCCCTCCTTGTTGGCCCCTCCTAGCCTTTATATATGGGGAGGCTAGGTCTCGGGTACCAATATGAGTAGTTTACAAGCTAGAGTTTGTATCTAATCTAGTCTTGTACTTTCCTTGTCTTATATCGCCAGGAGTCTATGTCCTTGTATACTTCGTATCAGCCAAACTGTCGTAGGCTTCATGGATCTTGGCAATTCTTCGGGTGAGGCTTCCGTTGGGTCGCACCATATATACCAAAAATAGGCACTCGAAGGGTTATGCCCATGTTAGTAGCCCCTGATGCTATGTTCGGATGCTTGCGTCCGAGCATAGGCTCAAAGTCCTTTTAAATATACTTGGAAGGTGAACTCGAAGATTTCTTCGGATGCGTGAACTTGTCGATGTCTTGTTTGGCTGATGCAATGGATGACGTTGTCTTGTTCTTGAAGTGTTGTCATCATTTTCATCGGATACTCCCGATGGGAGTAACCTTTAAGGCTACACTCGGGTAGACTCAAAGTTAAGCTTCTTAATTGTAGATATTCTTCCGTCGACTCCTGTTTGGAGGATTTCTGTTTTCTCTATCGGGTGCGTGGCCAGCGCTCCCGACGGGAGTAGCCCCCGAGGCTATGTTTGGGTGTTTGAACCAGAGCATAGGCTCAGAGATCTTCATCCGAGAATTTCTCTGTGTAGATAAAATAGGGATCCTGGAAAAAGACATGTAGATTTGTATAAAGTTTGTGTATGTATCAGCCAAAAGTATAGCTTATTGTAGTTTGGAATCTTGATATATTTTTGCTGATGGCTATGGCGGTTGCGCCCCTCAGGAGACCTTTTCGTTAGCCTGATGCCAATTGGGCCGGATCAGCTACTCAGGTCAAAACGTGTTTTGACATATTTCATGGCGGAGCCGAAGAATTTTTAAATTTGCATTGAGTAGCAAAGCCCCCAAGTATCAGAGTATGATTATGTAATAATTTATTCGACTGAGCCCCTGAGGATCGGGTGTAATGGAGTAATGAAAAGTAGACTCGGTTAAAAGAACTTAGCTTTATTGATATCGGGTGTGCGAAGGTGATCTTTATCCGAAGAATCTCTCGACTTGGGTCTTGATTTTTACCGGGTGAGCATAAGCTCAGAAATCTTCTTTATCCGAGGAGGTATTCGATATAATAGCTAGATGTAGATGACATCCTTGCAAAAAACATAGGTGATTATGAAGTACTTGCATCTTGTAAAAAATATTGCTTCTCGATTTGTCATAACATTTTTTGGTGCCATTGGACTTGACACTTTTGCACCGTAGCGCGAGACCTTTTTGTTATCCCGATGCCCTTAGTCTCAGTACCTTGTCGACCTATCAGTTCGGCTGCAACTGGGTCGTAGTTCAAGGATTCGATGCTCAGGTAGAATCATCTATTCAGGAAATCATGTATGAGGTGCTTGAGTGCATGAAGTCGATGACACTTAGGTTACTCGAAGAGGGTGCAACCTCCGAGTGTCGAGTGCGATTAAAATAAGAAAGAAATCAACTCAAAGTAAAGAACTTAGCTTTGTTGGTAGTTGTCGTGGACAAAATCGATGCGGCCACGGATGCCGAGCTGATGATGGTAGTGGGTCGCCGCATCCGAATATTTATAGTGGGTCGCCGCACTCGAAGATTTTATCGGATCACCGCAGCCAAAGATTGTAGTGGATCCGAAGATTTTGGCGGGTCGCCGCAGCCGAAGACCGCAGCGAGATGCGCATCAGAGTCGAAGGAGCCCCCGAGTGTAGGGTCGATGGAGTCGATGTTTATGGAGAGCGGTCCGCCGAATCCATGGTTCCAACGTTCAGGTTTCCCACAGACGGCGTGAATTGACGAGGGGTAACCTAGGCAATGTCCATGGTGAAGGACTTAGGGTTTCATAGAAAAGAGAACGATGGGGATTTCGTCGGATGTCAGGAAAACAATAGAGTGAAAGTTGCCTAAATATTTGGAAATCACACTGTTACAAGTTGCATGGGAGCTTTTCGGTATCTATTGTCTAGATCTAAAGTTGGGTGTAACGTCTATTGTATTATGAGAGTGCCCTCCTTGTTGGCCCCTCCTAGCCTTTATATATGGAGAGGATAGGTCTCAGGTACCAATACGTGTAATTTACAAGCTAGAGTTTGTATCTAATCTTTTCTTGTACTTTCCTTGTCTTATATCACCAGGAGTCTATGTCCTTATATACTTCGTATCAGCCAAACCGTCGTGGGCTTCATGGATCTTGGCAAATCTTCAGGTGAGGCTTCTGTTGGGCCGCACCATATATACCAATAATAGGCACCCGAAAGGTTATGCCCATGTCAATGGTCGATCCACTAGGATCCCATCGCGCTCACTAGGGAAGAGGGGAGTCGAGGATCTGGTAGCAGGGATCTCGGATAAGATGGGAGATCTCCTCCTCACTGAGAAGGAGGCGTCGGGCATTGTCATCGGCAAGATCAGAGAGACCCATGCCCCGCCTCCGAAGTGGACGGTGGTGGGCAAGGTTTGTTCACCATGGAGGTTAGTCATCGGAGCCTTGGAGAGGGCGATGTAGCGTGCTTGGGGCTGACATAGGTATGATTACTCGGATGACTATGATTCGCTACCCTATATTGGGTAAAAGGCTTACGGCCCATAAAGGTTTCAGATGACAGCCCAAGGAAGCAACCGATAAAGACTTTGATTGTATTTGGAAAGAGACTATGAAACCGACATTGTGTTGGTATTGTAATTATGCGTGTATGAAACCTATCCGCATACAGCTTTGAGACCTGGTCTATTATATATAGGACGGGAGAAGCCTAAGCGAGGGTACCAAAATCTAGAGGACGACTTGTAATAGTGCGATTACTCAATATTCAGGCGACTTTGACTCCATTGTTTTCCTGACATCCGATGAAATCCCCAGCGTTCTCTTTTCCGTGAAACCCTAAGTCCATCACCATGGGCATTACCGAGGTTACCCCTCGTCAATTGGTGCCGTCTTTGGGAAACCTGAATGCTGGAACCACAGATTCAGCGGACCGCTCTCCACCAAGCATCAACTCGATGAAAGCAGATCCACGCCCGCCCATCCCTGTATTGGTACCCGCCGATTTCAACGGCGGATCCGATCTGATCATCGGAAGTTTCCACTTGCTAGTAGACGACCCGCAAGAATCGCACCCTTCGGCCTTGATCACATCAGAACCGTCGGTGGAAAAAGCTACGCCTACGGAGGTACCAGTATCTTCCGTCAGATCCTCCATGGAAGTCACAGAACAGATCGAAGCAGGCGACGAAAGCGAGGAAATCGAGATGGATCTGGGGGACCTTGATGGTCTTTACGAAAATCTCTCCTTCGGATCAGATCCACAGTTAACCCCACCATGCGAAGCAAGCCCAGCAAATTCGGAACCCGAAGAAAGCAGCGAAAGCATTGACTTCGGAATTCAGATGGCAAAAATCTACCTAGAACAAAAGCTGATGGACCTCACCGGCTCTTCCGACAGTGTCTCCCTCGGTGCAAACGATGACGTCACCATTCCATATATCACTCAGCACCAAGTATGTGTGATCATCGAAGATGCCACGACCCAGCAAGACTCCAACGGTAACCCAATTTTTAATCCCGATGATATTATTTCAAGCCATAATGCAGGAAGTCACGACAACGATGGAAGCTGAGGAAACGGGGGAGACTCAACAGTCAACCGTGTAAATCGAGAAGGAGAACAACCGCGCGGAGGTGAGAGGCAAACTCTCAGCTTACCAGCCAGTGCATGGGAGAAGGCAAGGGCGGCAATTTCGGGTGCGGTTCCAATGACAACGGATGCCACTCACAAAGATCTATTGGCATACCAATATCTGCTTCATCGTAAAAAGAGAGACCTACTCAGGATGCAGAGGCAACTCGACGAAAGGAAAAGGGTAGCAGACGAATCTAGCCTATCACGAGCGGAGTTAAGCTCCACTCGAGGATCAAGGAGCATAACAGGAGGAGCATCGCCAAGGAGAGGAACGTCTAGGTTGCGGGATATCCCCGAAGAAGAGAGGAGTGGACTAACCCAAGACCTTGATCTGTCATTCATGTCCATAGACCAAGTTGGAAATATCAAGGCAAAACAGCTCAGGCAACCATTGTGGCCGCACAAACATATCTAATTACAACACAGCCCGCACCCAACGATCCTCGTGCGGCCCTTCACCGCTTTGCCCTGATGAATCTCGGCATGCTAGGAGAATCTCTCGCGCAAGCAGATAAAGGAACCACGTGGCAACCCGACAGATCCCCGCACTGTCGCAGCAGCCCACGACAAGGAGGTCATACCCGATGATCACGATCGCCACATCGGGTCCACTTTTTAGAATCAGAACCGCGAAACGACACAAGAAACGACATCACCCAGTGAAGGATCGATCGATCCAAAGAAGAATGCAGCACCCGAAGATACCATGATGGTGAAAGCGAGGAAGAGCAAGAACTATGCGGAGCCAGTTGCTTTACTCGACGGGTTCGCAAGACTCTGGTACCAAAAGATTTTAAGTTACCCCAAGATCGTCAAAAGTACGATGGCCTTCAAGAACCTGAAGCCTAGCTGAAGGATTATCTAGCAACCGTCAGGTTACAGGGCGGATCCAAAGCTACTACAATGCAAAGCTTGTAGCTGCACCTAACCGGTGCGGCACGTTCTTGACTAAAACAACTACCCAAAGATTCTATCAGCAGTTGGAACGATCTTGAGGACAAATTTATCAGAAACTTCCAATCCACATTCAAGCAACCCGCGTCTCTGGAGCAATTGCGGGCATGTAAGCAAAAGCCAGGAGAATCAATACGGGCTTTCGTCCAACGGTGGAACATCATAAAAATCGGCTAAAGAAATATCTGACGAAAGAGCAATCAACGCCTTCAACGATGGACTTCGTCGACAGGAGTTTATTGAAGAATTAGGACGAACCAAGCCAAAAACAATTTCACAATTGATGGACATAGCCAATCATTGGGCTGATGGAGAGGACACAGTACACAACAAAAGAGCCTGCTCACCCGAAGACGATAGAGAAAGGCGCAATAATGATCGAAGACGATGAACCATCGATGGGTACCATACACCAAGTTACGTTGCAACAAGTTTCTCTAGAGGGGAGAACCGACAAAGCAACGATTACAACAGCGGATACGATGGCAACAGGGAAAGTATCAGTGGAGGCCAGTCGCAGCAACGATACCAGCCGACGAATCGAGACCCACCTATGTCAGTAGGACAAATGCTGGAAGGACCCTACAATATGCACTACTACGTCGACTCAATAGGGAAAAGGCGATCAAATTATCTCCTAAAGGACTGCCGGACATTCTTGAAAATGAAAGAACTATACAACGCAAGGGCAGCCGAAGCAGTAAACCGAGGCTACGCTACCACAATTGGCGCTTTGGGATCAGCGTGCCACCGCCACCACAGGGGCATCCGCCAGCAGGGCAGCCGCAAAACACAACACACCAAGACGACGAATATCCTAGGTCAAAAGGAGCAATGTCAATGATCCAGAAGGGACCACCCTCTAACAGAACACAAAAGTTGATCACTAGGCAAGTAAACATGGCAATAACAAAGCCACCTCCTACACCGGAGTACCTCCATTGGTTAGAAAAAGAAAATACCTTCAGTAGAGCTGATCATCCATTACGGGTCCCTCAACCAGGCCAGTCAGCACTAATAGTAGAAGCGCAAATCGGCGGATTCGACATGAGAAAGGTTTTCTTGGATGCAGGAAGTAGCATCAACCTAATTTACGCCAAAACTCTACGGGCTATGAATTGGTCCATGATGAATCTGATATCTACAGACACAACTTTCCATGGGATAGTTCCAGGAAAAGCCGAAATTCCACTGGGAAAAGTCCATCTCGACATAGTCTTCGGGTCAAAGAATAACTTTAGATGAGAAAAGCTAGAATTCAAAGTCATGGACTGGCCATCTCAGTACCACGTGATCCTGGGATGACCAACTTTCGCTAGGTTCATGGCAGTACCTCACTACGCATATCTGGTGCTAAATATGCCATCCCCCAATGGGGTCATAACAGTCAAAGGAAGCTTCAGTCGCGTGGACAACTGCGATCGGGAATTCAACAAAATCTCAGAATCTTTTGAGATGGAGGCAGAACTTGGACAGCTGAAAATAGCGGATGAGGATTCACTACATAAGGGCACACCCGCAAAAATAAAATATCGGAAGAGCAAGCGTGCAATGGTCTCGCAAAAGCAACCTATGCAGCCTCCAATATAGGTCCCGCATAGGAAGACCCACTAATCGACAAGACGAGAGCACCACGACACAGAGCATGATGAAGAACCCCAAGAACAGAAGCCGAAGTTCCTAAAGAAAATCTTCACTTAGACGTACTTTATACTTAATAAAAGGCCAACGACCAGGCGATCACGCCCTTGCAATGTACTTCCATCCATGCTTATCAATAAATAAATAAAGTATTCCACGAGATATAAATTTCTATGGCAAACGAACATTAGTTTGTCGGGTCCTCAACAAGAGAATATAGCATATAATCAAAATCTCGTATATAACATATGACCTTTTTGATAAATATAAGAAAAATCTATACAATATTCCGTCCATGAAGTACAAGGCTACACGAGCAAGCAGTCAGATATCAAAATTAACAAAAAATTCTTCGTCTCCTTCTAAGCATCTTCGCACAATCCTAATGGCGGGCCTACGAGAAGCGGCATAATGAGGCGCCATGTAAACAAGGTCGCCATCGGAAGGAGGAGGCAAACTCGAAGATACGACATCCAGATCTAGTATCGGGTGATGTGCATGCACCCAAGAGAGCACGAGCATGGCACCCACCACAAGCTGAAGCTTCACGTAATGGTGAATACTTTCACCTTGTCGAAACTTCGCAATTAAATCCGCCAAGGTCTGCGGCTAAGGATTTCAAGGAAACATGGCATTATAAACAATAGCCAGGGATCTACGGCAACACTCGATGAATTGCTCCAACTCTGACAGGCGATCTTGAAGCAACGCCATAGTATAGGCACGGCGATGATCGGTCCAAAAATCTGTTTTAGAACTTTGGGAGGCAGACACAAGAGCTTCCATTTGGTTGCGTAGTCATTGGGTTTCCTCCCTCTCGCACAATCGAATGCCTACAAGACACGAAGACAATATTAATTTCCTGCAAGCCAGAAAGCAATCGAAGAAAGAGGAAGAATACTTACACATCAGCTTTTCACTTTCCCTAGAGATTTCCTCCAAGAAAAAAGCCTCGCGGTTGAGGGACTAGCGTTTCTTCAATTGGGAAACATCCACCATAGACTGAACAACCCGAAGTTTTCCTTCAAGTTTTTTCACCTATTGTATCTTTTCAGCATAAAATGGCGGGTTCACCGTACGCACGATGGCGGAACTGGTCGCACCTACTACAGAGGAGGATGGAACAACATCCGACAGTTGCGTGGATCTAGAAGGAGCCGAAGAATCATTCAAAATCTGGCAAGACAAAAAAGATATGAAATGTTCAGCATACAAAAGTAAGCTCACACGCATATATTCAAAAGTTGCTTTCTTGTAAAAAGAAGCAAGGGTAAGCGGGATACGTTCAAGGTTCATTACAATAACACCAAGGGAGACACGATAAAGATTACAAAACAAATCCTATGAAGCCGTCTTTTTCAGCGACAGAGTAGCACTAGCAGAAGGGACACTAGCTACGGGAGCGGCAGGAGTGGTCGAAGAAGGATCGACTGTCGAAGAAGGGGCATCTGGCTTCTCCGAGCCTGAGATTAGGCCCAGAAGTAGCCGAGAGTACTTTCCGGGCCTCTTAATATGAGGCTTCAAGTCAATTTCTTGGCCATTGGAGGTGACTGGGACAGAGGAGCTAACCTTCTCCCAATCGACCTTCTTGTCGTGCACCATCGCCAGTGCCATCGAAGTTTCGGCACCACTCTTCTACTTCGTCAAGCTATAACCAACAAGGGGGTTGGGATCGGCACCAAAGATAGTGATGAGATCGTTCAAGTTGTTCAGCATCTCCTTGGTTTGGAATACTTCGGCATGAAGGCTTTTGAAGGCACGATGGGAGCGGACAAGAAGGTTGCACCCACGAACGTTGTTGGCCTCCAAGGTGCTAACAACATCCGACAAGGGGTCAACCCACTTTCCTTCGTGCAGCGCCAGGTTCTGGCCAATCAACTCTGAAGAAAAAGAAAATAGGGGAAAAGATTGATGACAGAAGGAAGGAAATAAAGTAAAGCCACACAAGACAAAAACTTATGGGTCAAAGAGTCATTCAGGGCCTCCAGGCGCTATCGAATATTTTCATCTCGAATAGCGGTTTGCTTGGCCAATTCTTCGGCATTAGCTTTCACCTTCTGCCTGGCCTCCTCCAAATCCTCCTCAGCAACCCGTAGCTTGGCCTCCAAACCATCGGCACGCTTCATCGCTTGGTCCCGAATAACTTCGGATTCTTTGGCAGTTGCTGCATAAATGGATCATGAAAACTAGGGAAGAAAAATTCACAAAGAAATCCTAAAGATGAACAAGACATACCCTTCATTTCTTCGGCTTCGTCATGGATTTTTATAAATCGAGAGGCCATGTCGACCATCTCGCGCATCAAAGGCTGAAGAAGAACATCACATCAAAGGATATCATGGAAAAATAAAAGAGGCTATGGGTAGAAAAATTCTAAATTACAGAGTGACTTACATCTTTCATATCTACATCAGCGGGCTTTCCCGATATCACCACCCCTTTACCTGCCGTTTTCTTCCTTTTTTGCGGCGGCGGCTTTGATGAAGTGGCAACATCTTTCTGGATGATCTTCTCCACAGAAGACATGATCTTTTCCTTTGACTCTGTCGACGGCGGAGGAGATTTCTTTGCAGAGCAACCCACAAATGTGCGAAGAGGAGATGTGGGGGGATCTTCATCATCATCACTACAAAAGGAAAGAACAAAAAACAATTGGAATAAGCATCAGCAGTAAAATTACCTGATAAAGTCGCAAAAGAAGCAGTCGATCACTTACGAAGACACGTCCTATGCAAAGTGGAAAAAATTCATATGGGCGGGAGCAGCAGAGACTGGAGCAGCATCAAGGGGCTTGGAAGCAATCGAGTCATCCGAGTCTTTGACCCTTTCCATAGCATAAGGGCGCTTCCTCTTTTCACCAGCACACTCCACACGAAAATCTCCAGAGCGAGGCGATGGAAGAGATTGCGTCTTCGACGAAGAGTCAGACGTAGAGAACTCCATCTCCTCATCCACGACAGTCCATTCATAGGGAGATTTTCGGATGCGGAAGGATGGACATGGGGCTCATAGCTTCCAGGGAGAGGAGGAAGTAATCTCAGGTGATCAAAGTCCTACACATAGCAAAAGACATGGAAAAAGCGCTAGTCATTGATAGAGTAAAAGTGCATCCGCAAATAAAAGAAAGGAAAGATGAAAGCAAAGGAAGTTTACCTCGGGAAGCCGATTTTTCTGGCCATAAGGCTCCACAACACAGTTGGAGGGGACCGGGATTTTCTTGGTAAGGGTGGTGAAGTTTCAAACCCTCTTCTCATATACCTTGAGGGTAAGGTCTTCCGAGGAAATCCTCATCGGGTCCTTCTTCCCGGTATACGCCCACATGCCAGAAAGTCGGGCTTGAAGAGGCTGGACGCGGATCCGCAGAAAATATGCCAGGATCTGGAGACCCGACAATTCCTTGCCAACTTCATGACGCAGTGTCAAAATGTGATCAATATAGGGCTGGATTTCAACCATTTCTTCGGCAGAAGGACGTTGATCCCAGGAATCAAGTTTGCGGCAAGGCTTCTTAGGATCAAAGGGAGCTAAACCGAAAGACTGGCCTTCGAGTGGTTGATCCTTGATATAAAACCACTTCGACTTCCAGCCTTGGATAGAGTCAATGATCTTAAAATCAAAGTAATCCACGTCAGAGCGAACAGAGAAAATGGTGCCACCAACATCATGGACAATGGTGTCAGTGGTGTTACGGCAAACATAAAAGAAGTACTTCCACAGGCCCCAATGGGGATGAATCCCGAGAAAGCACTTATAGAGAGTGATGAAACAAGCAACATGAAGAATAGAGTTAGGCGTGAGCTGATACAGTTGGACGCCATAAACAAAAAGAAGACCACGAAGAAATTCGTGGACAAGGAGAGAAAGGCCGCGGAATAGGAAGGAGAGGAACATTACTGTCCAGCCAAGCTTGGGGATTGGGGCAGCTTCATCTCCAGGAAGCTTGAAGGTACCCTCCGCCAGATGGCTGGAGTTCCACGCATCACGAAGATCGCGCACCGAGCACTTGGAAGGAGCCCATCCGACGGCCCTTGCGGCAGCAGCGGAAGTCCCATGTTTGCTCTTGCCCATGGCGGTGAAAGGGGAACACGAGTACAAGGGCAGGACTTCGCAAGGAGTCAAGAGCGCAAGGAAGAAGATGGAGCAGAGGGAGGTGAGGTAAAACAGTAAAACACATCTCCTTTCCCTTATAAAGAGCAAAGGCGTGAGGTCCGAACCGTTCGATGCAAAATCGAACCGACAGAAGATCACACGGTGGTGACACATGTTATAAGGATTCCGTAAAGGAAAAAAATCTAAAGAAGTTATGGCCGCGGTAAAAATGGAGGACAATGCGTGACGCCTTGATTTTCACGTGGAGAGGGGACGTGCAGTCAAAAATCTCCGCTGAATATGCTATCACGCGTCATCATTACTGCTGCATGGCCCCATGTTCGACACGTCCAGTCAGGACGTGTCTTCTGAAAATCAACAACATAAGATACGTCATCACCGACGTCACAGCGGAGGCATTGCAGAAATTGCGGCTTGCTAAAAAAAATATGACTCGAAGAAATTAAAATTGGAGTCGAAGTAAATTCCTCCAGGAGAAGATTTGAGACTACAATCGAATATACAATATTACGACTGTAGCCTTAGGGGCTACTCCTATCGGGAGCACTGGTCATGCACCCGAAAAAACTACAGAAGCAGTAGAGCCATAAACCTAAGTTTTTGAGACTATGTTCTGAGACATATATCCAAACATAGCCTCGGGGGCTACTCCTATCAGGAGTGCTGGCGCGCACCTGATAAAGGAAGACAAAGGAAATATTTATCGACAGATACTCCTATCGGGAATAGTTACAAAAAACAAAAAGTTCTTCAGTCGCTACAAATCAAAAAACTCTCGGATCACACCTAACGTGACAAAAATCCGAATGCCATGTTTAGGAACATGAAGGTAAGACCCTAGGATTCGTTCTATGTGGCCTGGTGACGAGGGTTTAACTCATCAATGCCCATTGTTATGGACTTGGGTTTTGGAGAAGGAGGGAGCGCTGGAAGCATCAATCGGCTAGCAAACAAGCACACAGGGACGCAAGGTTTACCCAGGTTCAAGCCTCGTAGAGGTCCCTACTCCTGCTTGTCTGCTCTTGGAATTAACGAAGGAATCAAAGATTACAGGGGCGTGGAGATGCAATCTGGCGAGAGTTGTGGAAACTAGGGTTGCGTGTGTCCTCCTCGTCGCCCCCTCCTATCCTTTATATAGATAGGCTAGGTCTCAGGTAGCAGATCGAGTCGGTTACAGATTAGGGTTTTCCCTTTAAACTTTCTATCTTTAAGCTTCTTCTTGTCTCGCAAGTAATCGAGAGTTCGTGGGCCACTCGAAGTCTTCATCGGGACGTGGCAACACCGTGGGCTTCCACCGTATCTAGACCATATATACTAAACTCGAGTACCTGCAGGGCATACCCATGTCAGTAGCCCCCGAGTGTCCAGTGGAATCATAGATTCGATTGGGGACTTTATGAAGCCTTTCGAGTGCATGACTGAGTATTCTTTCGAGTGTTCTATTTATGTCATAGGGATTGCTGATATACGTGCCTGATTTAACCGATGTATTGGTATCATTTAACTGCCTTAGGGCAAAACAACGCAATCTACTCGAACTCGAGTCCTCGGACTCGAATTCGGAAAAGTGCTGGTGTAATTCGACTCAAGCCGCGGAGGTCTTACAGGAGTCAAATTCCAGTATATGGGTGTGAGCACTCGGTGCGTCCGTCAAGGCATGTTCATCGTACCTGTAGACACGGATATATTTCTGGCAGTGCGCAGCAAATGCGTTGCCAGGCCTTATTCAGGTCTTATCTTCATGCTGCAAGCGTGGCATCCGAATTTTTGTCATCGCGGCGATGATTTGGGTGGCCTAGGAGACGCAGTCTCTTTGTAGGGAAAAATATGAGGCGGTGTCGCCATAGACTTTGAGTGTGGATGTTATCAACACACAGTATGATGTACAAATAATCATAGGGTGCGCGATCAGCGCTCCCTATGGGAGTAGCCCCGAGTGTCTGGTTGAGTCGAAGACTCAGGCAGGGACTAAAGAACTTTTGCGACTACTATCGTCTTTTATTTGCTTGTTTCAGTCAAATTTGTTTCCGGCGCTCCCTATGGGAATAACCCATGATCCATAGTCGAATCGTAGCTTCGATTGGTTGGGTATGCTTTGAATGTCCATATTCCTGCACAAAAAGAAAATTGTAGGGTGCGTGACCACCGCTCCCTATGGGAGTAGCCCCCGAGCGTTTGGTGGAGTCGAAGACTCGAGCAAGGACTAAAATAGTCGAAGTCTTCTAGTGCTCAACGTGATGACATTAGTGATGACGATGTGATGACCTCAGTTGCCCGCGTGAGCGGCTTTGACGGGACGTGACGAGTTGTGGGTCCCATTTTCTGACTTTGATTTAACCGGGTGTGCGTAATCTTTCATTTTAACTGCGCCTCCTTGATTTCCGCGCGTAATGGAGATAGTGAAGGGTAACGGGTAGGCTACACTAGCGTAAAATCAAAATTTTCTACCGCGTCAACCAGGAATACTATTGTCATAAATCACGGGATTACCACTAGACGCGCAGTTGCGGAACTCGATGAAGCATGTCGGGGCAGTGTAGATGTTCTACGTCTCCTCCTCGTCCTCGTCCCACGAGCAGCTCCCCTTTGCGCGGCTTGTCCAAGTGCTACAGCTGCAGCACCTCCGAGGTATCCCCACATCCGGAGTGGAAGCCGTCACACGCCAGACTGCTAGGTCTGCACGTGCAATACAGGCGGAAGAGGAGTGGCGGCTGGGTGGAATCTTCAACCCTATTCAGCTTGCCTCACTCTCTCTTATATAGGCATCCCTGGTGGGCTTCTACATTAGCAGCCCATTAGCAGCCTAAGCCTGGTCTGATTCAGATCCAATCCTCATTAGGCTTCCAGCCCCTAAAGTGTGTGACCCTATAGGTTCATACACGTATAGTCATGACACGAGTACACTTACTCCGTCAATAGTTGGTAGCGGCCTCTAGCAAGACGTGCCAACTCCTAAACGCATATAAAGATCATTCAGACGAACCATCACAAGGTTGAGTACATGTCTTTCCCTTTGCCTCGCGATATTTGGTCTAGCTCCAAGCTGACCTCTCTTTCTCGATACTGTGATTTAGAATCCCTTTACTAGGTTAACTCTTAACCATATGTAGCACGGCCATGCATTTCTGGATCCGATCACTCGAGGGGCCGAGAGATATCTCTCTCAAGTAGAGAGGGGCAAATCCCATCTTGATTGACTGATGCCTTGCAGCATGTATCAGGACAAACCCGAAAGCTACCTTTATAACTACCCAGCTACAGAGTAGTGTTTGATAGCCCCAAAGTAGGTCGATCCACATCTAAAGTACATGTGACAATCTCAGGTCTAAGGACAAAACGTACACGATGTGTAGAGAGAGCTGCAAGTATTATTGCTAGTCTCGAGTTGGGTCAGTTCAACCCCATGTTCATAACATGTGTCCACATCATTGGTTTGACATCTCCATGTCTATGACTTGCGAAACATAGTCATCAACCAATCGATGTGCTAGTCTAATATTCACGTGTGTCCTCACATGAACTCCGACTAGGGACAATTATTAGATAACCATACAAGTAAAGAGTTTTACAAACAATTCACATAATTGTCAATCAATACAAGTTGCCTGGTATATGGATATTCAAGAAACATTATAATAACTCATGGATACACATGAAATACAATCATCTCTATGATTGCCTCTAGGGCATATTTCCTTCAGATAGTGGGGACGGTTCGTGCTTTGGCCTCTCCACGTGTAGAGTGTGATGTGCGCCACGCGTCCAATAGGGTTTCTGCTGGCCATTGGATTGCATCCGCAAGGTGGTTAAGTAGCAGCGCAGCTGCGGTAATTTCCCATCTGCTCTTTCTCTGCTTGTTCTTCCATCGCCATTGCCGCTGCTCTCTGTTTCCTAGAGCTAATCCTCTTCGCGGCGCTGGACCAACTCCACGTGTTCCTGAGCTACTTCCTCCGCTCGCACCACCACCGCAAGATGGGGAAAAAGAAGGGAGGCGCCGCCGCTGAATCCGTCGCCGTTATTACTGCTGCCAAGAAGAAGGGCAGCTCCGCCGCTGTGGGCACCAGCGCTTTCGGCGCCGGAAAGAAGAAGGGCACGGGTACTCGCGTCACCAATGGTGTGTGGCGCGCATCCATTATCAAATCCTCCGAGCTTCGTCTCCTTCGTCAAGATGGAGTTCTGTCACCCGTGGCGGATGGCTCGCGATTGCCAGGTGACGAGGTAAGTCCTTGTCCTCCTACTGGTTTCCAGGTGATGTTCCTCGCGTTCATCATTCGTGGTCTGTCTCTGCCCCTGCATCCTTTTGTTAGGGGCCTTCTTTGTTTCTATGGGCTCTAGCTACACCAGTTGTCCCCAAACTCTCTTCTTCACATTGCGTGCTATATCACGCTTTGCGAGTGCTAGCTCGGAGTCGAGCCACACTTTGGTCTCTTCAAGCGGCTTTTCAAGCTGAAGCATCAGTCAGCATCTGGTTCCGTAGTCTACGACGTAGCAGGCTGCAGGATCCATGTCGACTCCTCTGTCACATACTTCGATATCAAGCTGATGGCGTCCGTCCAAGGGTGGAGGGACAAGTGGTTCTACATCCGCGACCAGAAGGCCGACAGAGAGCACTACGGACTCGCGCCCTTCGATCTTGCGACGCCGTGCAGGAGGAGGCGTTCTTGGAAGAACATGGTGATGCCTGGCGAGTCCGAGGAGAACGAAGTACTGTACGAGCGCGTCTGCGACCTCGAGAATCACATGGGTAAAGAAGAGGGAGGCGCCGCCCTCATTCGCACGTGGTTGCGCCGTCGCATCCAGCCTCTGTAGGCCAGAGTCCACCCCATGTTCCAATGGGCTGGTGCAAATGATGTCACTCGCGTATCTGTCGATGGCATTTCCGCGGATGAAGTAGATAAGAGGGTGCGACTATTGACCAAGTACACCACCAAGGATGTTCTCCCCAGTGAACCAGTCGTGCCTCCATTTGATGCCTCTAACCCTCCTCCTGAGGTATGATTGTGCTATGAAGTAGCTTTCTTTGTCGAGTGCTTCTGATTTCTTGACGTATACTAAATTGTTTTCTTTATGCAGGATTGGAAGGTGTCTCACAGTTTGCCTCCTCTTCCTGAGGGGGTTATTCCTCGCAAAGTAGATGAAGAGAACGAGTCGGAATCGACCGTCCCACTTGAAGAGGAGGAGGAAGCCCCCGAGTCCAGCGGTCCGGACACTCGCAAGCATTCTTGCAGCGAGGATTCGGATGCTTCGTCTCCGTCGACTCTAGATGGCCCATCCATTGGTGTGGAGGAGCCGATTCCCGTTGTTCCTGTTCGCTCCATGGTGCCATCTGCTCACAAGAATATGCGGATGCCGAAGGAGTCGTTGGAGTTGGAGGAGCAAACCTTTGACTTTGATAAATTTGACTGGTAAGTATATAACTCTCATTTTGGTTCTTCTTGGAGTTGCCTTTCCTAATTCTGGTGACGTACAATTTTTGAAGGAATCTGGAGTCGCGGACTCCAAGGCTAAGGAAGTAGCTGAATGATCTTCCTCTCCTCCATTGGCGGCCGACTCTAGGCACAACTCGTCGAGTTGTCCACATGCTGGGGAGCACCAGATGGTTGCCCGGATGACTGCACGGCAATCGACTTCAGAGTCTCTGGAGGAGCATGTAAGTGTGACTTTGCTTGTTGCGGTCGAATTTGTGATCCATGCTATCTGCTGATGATTTATTTTTTTTCTGAGGTAGCTCATTGTGAAGGAAGCTTCTCGTTTGGCGGAGCAGGTACTTGCGATGGGTCAACAACACGCAATGCTGGACAATCACCATCGCGTCTTATTTTGCTCTTGCGGGATTTTGTACATTCAACTGGTGGTCCATATTTTATTTTTTAAAGCTGAGCACAACGAACTTCTTCTTGATGCTGCTTCTCTTGAAAAGACGCTTGCCACGGCGGTGAAGAGTCACGACGAGGCAGTCGCTGCGCTTGATGAATCGCGGAAACACGAAGAGGATTTGTGCACCTCCATTGCTGCGAGGGAAAAGTTCTTCGAAGAACAGCTCTTCTCGGTTGCCAAGTCTCTTTCAGGTATTTTTTTCTTTTGGATCTTGATTGCTTCTTTCTTCGATATCTTGCTATTGTGTTGACGCTTTGCTCTGTGTAGATGTTGGCGGTTTGAGCTTCGACGCCCAAGCGCTTCGTCGCGATGATGCTTTGGCGGGCGCCGTCGCGGTAGCCGAGGATCGCAGCGCTTCCATTCAGGAGACGCTAACTAAGGCCAAGATTGTGCTCAGTCACATCCGCGAGGAGCTGACGCCGAAGGCTGAGCTGATTGAGAACTTGGAGGACCTGGTGGAGTCCCTCACTGGAGGTATCCCCGCGGACTTCAGGAAATCGCAGCGTGCGGTTGGCGCTTCCATGGCACTCGCCATGGTGCAAGCCCATGGAGTGGAGGTGGACCCAGCTGCGGTCTCCAAGGCGATGCCCGTCAGCACAGATGGTCAACAAGTAGTTTTTGCTGCCTTTGCAACTGTCTGTGGAAAGTACGGGCCACAACTCATCAACATAGTCGCCAAGTATTCCGAGGAGCTACAGCGAGCCAAGAAGGCGGTGAAGGTTGCGGCGTCAGGGGCCGGAGGGAAGTCTATGGCGTCTGATACTGCCACGGACTTGATGAGGCCCCCGAAGCCAAAGTCCAAGTCGAAGAAGCGAGCTTCTCCTCAATAGTTATATTTGTAATAGTTAATAGCTCGACTCCTTTTGTTAAAAACATGCCGCTGGCTGAGTGTCTCTGTTGATACTTTTGCCATGTTTGAATACACTTGAGCTTTTGTACATGTGTTGCTTGGTCCCTTATTCTCTCTTGCTTGGCTTGTGATAGGGAACGTCGAGTGGTCCTTCGGGTGATCCTTGGGACCCTCCATCCGCTGACGAAACTTTGGCGCATTCACGTTCCAGGGTGGATGAGTTGTCTCTGCTTTCACGACTGCGCGATCGCGTTAAGCAGCTGGAACGTGAGCTGCCCGTCCTTCGTGGTAATGCAGATCTGTGGAAGTCAAGGACGGAGAAGGCTACCACCCGAGAGCAATATCTGCTAGAGGAGGTGACGCAGTTGGGCGATCAGTTCAAGTGTTAGCTTCCTGACCTCTTATCTTTTCTTGTAGTCAGTCGCGATAGTTCCTTGTCTTCATATGTTTCCTTTTTTGCTTGGTGTAGTTGTCAGTGCTCGTCATCCGCAGGATGAAAAAGATAGGATCGCCATCCGAATGAGTGACCTAGCCCAGGAACAACTTCAAGCAAGTGGGTATTTTTGGGCGGACCACGATCGCGCGATTGCACTTGCGACCCTGCAGGATCGTGCCTCTCGAGTGCTCCATTTTCTGAAGAAATCGCAATCATGCCTAAGGAATATCTACCAGCGATGTTTCTGCTGGACGTCGTCCCTTCGAGCCTGTTGGCTCTCCTCGCTAAGTTTCAGGATTTGAGTGCAGTTCGCGATTGCGTGCGGCAGCAGTTGGTGGCTGGTGCCAAGGCTGATTTGTCGTTGGTGCGACTGCACATGCCTGATGTGTACATTGCAGCTATTGCTGCTGGACCTCCGACGCAGCCGATAGGCTCGACCTAGAACATGGTTCCCCATTATCAGGCGGTGGATCGTCCAGTAGAAGAAATTGTCGATTTCTTTGAGGAACAGACAAACGTTCTTCTGCTGCAGCAGTAGTTTAACCTGTATCCTCCACATAAATGTACTAGTGTTGTAAAGTTCATATATGTATGCTATATATAATTGATTGATATTGATGTGTAAAGAGCTTGCTAGCTCGTATGTTTTGCGAGTGTATTTATACTCTGCAATTCCTTTTCATTAGCCTGACTTATTTTCTCTCAGTGCCTTGCCAACCTGTCAGGTGCGTTGCAACTGGGTTGGTGTATCAAGGGTTCGATTGTTGTGGTGTCAGCTACTCGGGATACTGCGTATTGTTCGTAGAACTGGCGTAGCCCCCGAGTGATGTAATTGCTAGAAAAAACACAGAGTTTCGGGGCACTTAGCTTTATATATTCGCAGAATTAGTACGAGGTACAATGTGTGGCTAAGTAGCCTGGATGAATAGCCTTATTTGCAATGTAAGAAAAAAAGGACGACTAAGGGTTGAAGCGCCGCAGCTGCGCGATGTTCTAGGGGTTGGAGTATGCGACTCCTGTCTCAAAATCTTTGAGGCGATAGGCGCCACCTGGGATTACTTCTATAATCACGTATGGTCCTACCCAAGGGGACTCGAGCTTGAGGTGCCCTTGCTGCTTCAGTCGCAGGACCAGGTCTCCTTCGACGAAGGATCTGGGGCATAGCCTTCTGTTGTGGTAGTTGCACAGGTTCTGCTGGTAGATCGTCGATCTTTCTGCTGCGATGTCCCGTGCCTCGTCAAGGAGATCGACGGAGTCTTTGAGTGCAAGAGTTGAATCCTGCTCGTTGTAAGCGACCACCCATGGGGCTTTGTGGCGTACTTCTGCAGGTAGCACCGCTTCAGCACCATGCACCATGAAGAACAGAGTGTATCCCGTGGCACTGTTTGGAGTTGTGCGTAAGCTCCAGAGTATGGATTGCAGCTCGTTTGGCCAGCATCCGACGGCTTATTCGAGTGGCCGGAGGAGTCGCTTCTTGATTCCGCCGCAAACGAGGCCGTTGGCCTTTTCAACTTGACCGTTGGTCCGTGGATGAGCTACGAAGGCATAGCTTATGTTGATTCCTAGGTTTTCGTAGAAACCCTGGAACTCCTTAGTGGTGAAGTTCGTTCCATTGTCCGTGATGATGCTGTGTGGCACTCTGAAGCGATAGACAATGGACTCGAAGAACTTGACGACACTGGCTCCTGACTGGTTTGTCACCAGCATGGTCTCTATCCACTTGGTGAATTTGTCGACTGCGACCAAGAGGTAGACGTAGCCTCCTCGTGAGGACTTTGGGAGCTTGCCGACCATGTCGAGTCCCCACTGCGCAAAGGGCCAAGCCAATGGTATTGGCCAGAGTTCCACGCCAGGTGCGTGCGGTTTGTCCGCGAATCGTTGACAAGCGTTGCATCTCTGGACTATGTCCTTAGCGTCATGCATGGCCGTGGGCCAGTAGATCCAGCTCGTAGAGCTTTGGTTACGAGGGAGCGACTGTCGGCATGGTGTCCGCAAGTCCCTTCATGTATGTCGAGGAGGACGGCCCTTCCGTCCGCGTTGGAGACACACCATTGGAGTACTCCTGTGATGTTGCGCTTGTATAGTTCGCCGTTGATGGCGGCGAATGCCTTGGATCACCGTGCGATGTGTCGCGCATCAGTCGGGTCGTCAGGCAGCCTTTTGCTGAGAAGATATGTGATGTAGGGTTGAGTCCAAGATGGTTCGATCATCATGACCCCCATTGGTCCCTCAAGTCCTGTGTCAAGCTCCAGGTCGTCGAGTGCCATTTGCTCATTGGGTGGCGTAGCCCCCGAGACCGTTGTTACGCTTATTTTCTTCTCTGTGGCCTTTGGCTTGATGGAGCGTTCGCAGGTACGCTCGAGAAATACCCCAGGTGGTATGTGGACGCAGGTGGAGCCAATGTTGGCGAGTGCGTCCGCCTCTTCATTGCTTTCACGGCCTACGTGCCACAGCTCGCAGCCGTCGAAGTCCCCTTCGAGTGTATCGTAGAGGTCATGGTAAGCGATCATATTATCATTCAATGCGTCGCACTCGTGCATTGTCTGGTTGACAACCAACTTGGAGTCACCGTAGATGATGAGCCTCTTGGCGCCGCAGGCTTTTGCCATCCGCATCCCGTGCAACAGGGCCTCGTATTCAGCTTTGTTGTTGGAGGCGGTGAACTGTATTCGCAGAATGTATTTCAGCTTGTCTCCTTGGGGCGATGTCAGTATGACACCTGCGCCAGCCCTGTCCTTACGCTTTGATCTATCAAAGTGCATCGTCCAGAGGTAGGACATATCTGGTTTTTTGGGGAGCTGATTCTCCATCCAGTGCACGAGGAAATCAGGGAAGACTTGCGACTTGATCGCGTCGCGCTTTTCATATGTAATGTCTCGTGGAGACAGCTCGATTCCCCAAAGCGTGACTCGTCCAGTGGCGTCAGAGTTGTTGAGGATATGCCCAAGCGGGGCGTCGTTGACCACCACGATTGGATGCTCCTGGAAGTAGTGACGCAGTCGCCTGGCTGTCATGAAGATGCCGTATGCCAGCTTCTGGTAGTGCGGGTACCGCTTCTTTGTTGGCATGAGCACCTCGCTGAGGTAGTAGACTGGGTGCTGCGCCCCGTGGACTTTGTTTTCTTCGGCTCGTTCCACCACGAGTATTGTGCTGACCACCTGGATGGTGGCGGAGATATATAGCAGCAATGGTTATCTTTTGCATGGGGTCACTAGTACTGGTGAGGTAGATAGTAGACGCTTGAGGTCTTCGAATGCTTCCTGCGCCTCGTCGGTCCACTCGAACTTGTCAGTTTTGCAGAGAAGTTGGTAGAAGGGCAGTGCCTTTTCGCCCATTCGACTGATGAATCGACTGAGCGTCGCGATTTGCCCAGCCAGCTGTTGCACGCCTCTTATATTCTTCGGCTTCTCCATGGCCAGTATGGCTTTAATTTTCTTCGGGTTCGCCTCAATTCCCCTCGCGGAGATGAGATACCCGAGTAACTGCCCAGATGGTACGCCGAAGGCGCACTTGTCCGGATTGAGATTGATCCGGTAGCGGTCGAGGTTGGCGAAGGTTTCGTGTAAATCGTCGATTAGCAAGGCTTCCTCCTTTGTTTTGATGACGATGTTGTCAATGTATACTTGTATGTTGCGACCAAGTTGATCCTTGAGGCAAGCCTGCATGCACCGTTGATAGGTGGCTCCTGCGTTTTTGAGCCCGAAGGGCATTGCATTGTAGCAGAACACACCGAAAGGCGTTGTAAACGCTGTTTTCTCTTGATCTTCCTCCTTCATTCGAATCTGATTATAGCCTGAGTAGGCGCCGAGGAAGCAGAGGCGCTCACATCCCGCGGTGGAGTCAATGATTTGGTCGATTCGCGGTAGCGGGAAGTGATCCTTTGGGCAGTGCTTGTTCAGGGAGGTAAAGTCCACGCACATCCGCAGGATATCCGTGTATTTTTTAGGTACCAGCACCGTGTTGGCGAGCCAAGTGCTTTCCTTGATCTCACATATGAATTTGGCGTCGAGGAGTCTATTGATCTCCATTCCAACCGCCTTTGCCCTTGGTTCGGACAGTCGCCGAATTGTCTGTTTGACTGGCCTTGGGTCTAGGTTAACGTTGAGTGTGTGCTCGGCAAATTCCCTGGGAACCCCTGGCATGTCCGCTGGACACCAAGCAAAGATTTCCTAGTGCTCACGGAGGAATTTGACGAGCGCGAGTTTCTATGCGGAACTCAGGTTGTTGGCGATGAGGGCCGTCTTTGTCGGGTCCGATGGGTGGACCTGGACTTTCTTTGTGTGCACCGACGAGTCGAAGGACAGGTCGGGTGAACTTGGCCGGCTCAAGGGAGGCAGACTGTTGTCTGTCCACTCCTTCAATCTTGCGAGCTCCTCCTGCATGCTGAAGGACTGGGAGATTCTGTTGAATTCCCTGTCGCAGCTATCGGACCTTTCGAAGCTTCCGTTGATTGTGATGACACCGTTTGGACCTGGCATTTTCATCTGTAGCTATGTGTAGTGCAGCACTACCATGAACCTAGCGAACGCGACGCGTCCAAGGATGCAGTGGTACTGTGAGGGCCATTCGACGACTTCGAAGTCAATGCGTTCGGGTCGAAAGTTTTTCGGCGTGCCGAAGATGATGCCGAGGTTGATTTTGCCCAGGGGATATATGCCCTTGCCTGGGACGATGCCGTGGAATGTCGTATCCGAGACTTCTAGACATGTCAGAGGGATCCTCATCGCGTGCAAGGTACTTGTGAACATTAGGTTGATGCCGCTCCCGCCATCCATAAAGACGTGACTCATGTCGAAGCCTCCGATCTGTGCCTCGAGTACGAGGGGACAATGGCCTGGATGAGGGACTTGGCGCAGATGGTCGCGCTTGTCAAAGGTGATGCAGGAGTCGCTTCCGCTGAGGTACTTAGTGGTGGAGGGCGGGGAGTTTGTCGCCAAATTGACTTGGCGAGTGATGGCCTTCTGCACCCGATTTGAGGGGCGTCCCTTTTGGATCATCATATTGCCCACGACCCGTGGGTATAGTTCGCCTCCGTGGTGCTGATCTGGCGCGGCTGCGGGCGGTGGTGGAGGAGCTCCATGTGCCACGGTGCCTGGGGCGGTTCCGTAGCCCCTGTTGATCGCGTCGCGATTCATTCGAGCTAGGCCCTCGTGGAGCTTGAGGAACTCGCGGTAGTCCTTGAGAAGGTGGCTAGATTTTTTCTTGCCGTTGTGCTTATCGATGTAGAAATGCATGTTGCACGGCCCGGACAGTTTGTCCTCAATAGTTGTTACGGGTGCCTCTTCGCGAGTGCGGCGCTGCCATACCTGTGTGGTTTTCCCGGAGTCGTGCTGTCCACCGCTGCGATTGCCACTGTTGCGGTTGTCGTCGCGCTTATCGGCGTAGCCGGCTGCGACCATGTTGACATCGTCGCGATCATCGTAGATGCGCATTCGACGCTTGCTTCGGCGATCGCGTCTGCACTCGAGTTCCGCTTCATCGTCGGGGTGAACGCGGTTTTTCACCAAGTTTTCTCCATCTGCCCACCGATTCGCGAGTTCCATCAGGTGGTCAATTTTTTTGGGCTTCGAGCAGCCCAACTCTTCCCTAAGCTCTATGCGGCGAACGCCGCCATGGAATGCGTCAATTGCACGATCTTCTGAGATGTTTTCTGTGGAGTTCTTGATGATGGACCACCTCTGGATGTACGAGCATAGCGATTCACCCGACCTTTGCTGGCAGCACCTTAGTTCTTCGATTGATGCGGGCCTTTTGTAGGTGCCCTTGAAGTTGCGCACAAAGCTATAGACCAGCTCTTCCCAGCTGCGAATGGATCCATGCGGGAGATTGTTGAGCCATGCTCGGGCGGCACCCTGCAGCTGTAGCTGCGGGCATTGCATGGCCGTGCTTTAACTCTCGCTGTGGAGCCTGATGGAGGATATGTGATTCTCCAACCAGATTTTCGGGTCCTGCAGACCGTCAAATTTTGGGTTCTCCGATGGGAGCTCGAACCCCTTGGGCATTCGCTTATGCCTGATAGCTCTTCTAAAGCATCTGACGCCACAGAGCTCCACGTCTTCGTCCTCTGAATCAGTCGAACGGGCACGTCGTGCCCTTGACTTGTTGATTTTGTGCTGCGTGAGGTCATCGCGCGCATCGTAGTCATGGTCGTGTCGCCGTGAGCGGCGACGTCGAGACAGGTCGTGACTGTCGTCGCTGGACGAGGGTGAGGAATAGCATTTTGCTAGAGCCTTGCTTTTCTTCGGCTCCGGCGTCGGCTCTTTGTCGAGAGCGGCCTCGATTAACCCCAAGCTCACGATCGTAGATTGGTGCATGGCGGCTCGGGGATCCCCAGCCGGTGGCTGGTTGTTGAGGAGGTACATGGTGGCCGCTGTCACCGCAACTTGCGGCGTCTTTGGGACCACGTTGCCCCGTGTGTCGACTGTCATAGAGCTGAAGTCGAGGACTTTTGCAGCTTCTATGCGCTCCTGCTCGGTGAGGTGGGACATTCGAGATCGCCTCTTGTTGGCCACGTACTCGTTGCCCTTGGAGGAGGATCCTCCGTGGGAGGAGAGCCCGGCCCTTCGAAGGCTTGACTCGTCCGCCACCTTTTTACGCACTTCAAGTTGCGCGATCATTTGTAATTGGCGTATGTACTCCTCCTTTAGTAGCCAATGGTAGCCCATCAGCAGGTCTTGCGGTGTGCCGGGGGGCAGAGGATTGCCTAGCAGAGCTTCTCGGCAACGGGCCCACTCGAGATTGTTGAGTCTGATCACGACACGTTCACCAGTGTGTTCGTTCACCATGGTTGGAGGTTCGCCTGCCCCTCCATTGTTGACGGGCATGCCATTGCCACCGTTGGTGGGGCTGCCATTGGGTGGTCCGCTGTTGGATATGCCACCGTTGGGTGGATCAGGACCGTTGCCACCGTTTTCGCGATTGGCACTGGTTTCGCCGGCGTTGATGACGATGCACATGAAGTGGTTGGGGAAGCTGTTGCTTCCGCAACTTTCGGATCCGGAGCCGTAGACCCCATCTTCCGTCGCTAGGCCACCCAGATCGGATCCGCAACGGCTGTCGTTGTCCGTGCTCTCAGTTGCTGCTGAGGTGTTGAGCTCGCTGAGGGCGCCGATTGGTGGCAGGAACCACGATGCTGGAGCAATCGCGGATGCTGTTGGCTGGTCAGGCATGTGAAGCGTGCCCATCTGACCAACTTGGAAGCGGAAGCTCCCTATCGCCAGACTGATTCCATCGCCCACGGACTCGAAAGCTGGGCGAGTGGCCGGCGTATGGACGGTGAAGTCGAACGCACTGAAGAGCTGGCAAATCTCCACTGTTGTAGAGTTGTAGATCGCGGTTGATGGGGCTGAAGAAGCCGCAACATCAGCACTCCCAATTCCCACAGGCGGCGCCAATTGACGAGGGTTTAACTCATCAATGCCCATTGTTATGGACTTGGGTTTTAGAGAAGGAGGGAGTGCTGGAAGCATCAATCGGCTAGCAAACAAGCACAAAGGGACGCACGGTTTACCCTGGCTCAAGCCTCGTAGAGGTCCCTACTCCTGCTTGTCTGCTTTTGGAATTAACGAAGGAATCGAAGATTACATGGGCGCCCAGATGCAATCTGGCGAGAGTTGTGGAAACTAGGGTTGCGTGTGTCCTCCTCGCCGCCCCCCTCCTAGCCTTTATATAGATAGGCTAGGTCTCGAGTAGCAGATCGAGTCGGTTACAGATTAGGGTTTTCCCTTTAAACTTTCTATCTTTAAGCTTCTTCTTGTCTCGCAAGTAATCGAGAGTCTGTGGGCCACTCGAAGTCATCATCGGGCAGTGGCAACGTCGTGGGCTTCCACCGTATCTGGACCGTATATACTAAACTCAAGTACCTGCAGGGCATACCCATGTCACTTGGTAATCGCACAAGAATGCGCTCTGCCAGTAAATTATCCGTATCAATGATATGATGAAAAATCCCGACGGACACGTTGGGTACCTGATACATTGCTAACGTATCTATAATTTTTGATGTTCCATGCTTGTTTAGTATCTACTTTGCTTTGCTTTGTCAACACTTTAAGGTATTTTTATATGTTTTCTAGGACTAACCTATTAACATATGCCATAGTGCTAGTTGCCTATTTTCTTCTGTTTTTGGTTCCAAAAAAGGCAGAAAATCAATATTCTCGGAATTGGACAGGACAAAAGCCAATATGCCTATTTTTCCTAGAGCAACACGGAAACACGAAGCAGAGACAGAGTAGGGCACCAGGGTGGGCACACCATATGGTGGCGCGGGCTAGCCCTGGTCGCGCCACCAGGTGGTGTGGGCCTCCTGGCCGCCCATCGACCTTGCAACTTCGCCTATAAGATGCCTCCCGATGCAAAAACCCTAAATCGACCAGCCTCCAGCCACGAAAAGTTCTACAGCACCGCCATCACCGAAGGGGAGATTCGGGGGACAGAAAGTCTCAGTTCCGATACCCTGCCGGGATGGGGAAGTGCCCCCGGAGCCATCTCCATCGATCTCCACCATCATATCCATCATCGTTGCTGATTCCCATGATGAGGAGGGAGTAGTTCTCTCTCAAGGCTAAGGGTTCTACCAGTAGCTATGTGTTCATCTCTCTCTCTCTATGCGTGATCATATTGTGATAATGAGCTTTGTAATAGATCACTGCTCAAGTACCTTGCTACTCAAATACTTTAATAGATCTCTGCTCTCCCCATGTGTGTGAAAGTGACAGCGTGCACACCATGGTGGCACTTAGGCTAGAGATTACAAATACTTGTTATGATTTATATTTGGAGTTGTATGTCTTTATGAAATTGTGGTGTTTGTTGGAACCATCTAGTGCTCAAGGTGATAGTGTGGGGTTATCTAGATGGGAAAGGCTTACTTTGAGGTGTGCTGTTATAGCCCTACCATGGATTAGAGTGTCAAACCGAAGAGTAGTTCAGAGTAGTATCATGAAGACATGATATTTATATGAGAGTGTTCACTAGTGAAAGTATGATCCCTAGGCCTTGTTTCTAAACATTGAAACACCGTTTGTAACTAGATCTGTTACATGTTTGCTTGCTTCCATCTTTATTTCAGTTTGCATTTAGTCTCTTCCACGCCATCAAGCTATTTTCTGACACCATTATCCATACCACTTGTATTTTACTATCTCTTCGCCGAACTAGTGCACCTATACACCTGACAAGTGTATTGGGTGTGTTGTGGACACAAGAGACTTCTTGTGTCTTGATTGCAGGGTTGCTTGAGAGGGGATACCTTTGACCACTTCCTCCCTGAGTTCGATAAACCTTGGGTGATCTACTTCAGGGAAAAATTTGTTGTTGTTCTACAAACCTCTACACTTGGAGACCCAACAATTTTCTACAAGAAAACAAGTGCGTAGAAGTAATGCTTGGGAAAGTTGCTGTCCCAAAACAGATTTTTGTGCTTCACTGTAATAATTCATGTAAAATCTCTATACGTCGTGTTGAGGCGTGAATTTTTGTGCTTCCGCCCCAGGTTGTTATCTAACTTTTGTTAGTTCAACACTTTTCGATTTGAGCAACAGAAAGTCTTTGAAAAAATTGGTTTTTACCTGCTGGTCTGTTTTGACAGATTTCTGCCATTATTTGCATTTGCTTCTTGTTGGTTCCTTTTGAGTTCTCTTTCGGGAATTGAGATTTTTGAGGGAAGTGTTTTAGTAGCTTGTGTTTTGATGGAAGTTTTATTGGTGTTGAAACTGAACCCAAAGACTTATTATCTTGAGTGCACTAATGTTACTAATAAAGATTGTGTGAAGTTTTGTATGCAGGAAAAATTTCAGGTGTATGGAGAGAATGATGTAATGAGATGAAGAATGCACTAAAGCTCAAGCTTGGGGATGCCACCCTGTGTCACCCCAAGAAATATTAAAGAGGTACAAACGTCAAAGCTTGGGGATGCCCAAGGCATCCCCTTCTTCATCAATAAAAATCTCAGGTTTCTTCCAAACACTTCATTTTTATTGTTTCATGCACAGTTGTGTTGTTCTTGACGCGTCTTCGTTTTTGTTTTTAGTTTTCGTTTGCTTAGTTTGCTTGAATAAATTGGTTGGACCCCCTCTTTCATCAATTGGTTTTCAAATAGTTTGGTTTGGATTGAAAAGAGTAGGAAAAGTTCATGCTTAAGTGGTAAAAAGGAGCTTGTGTTTGACTGTGGCCTATGCTTTGTCATGTCATGCTTCGTATTGTTTTGGCTTTATGCTTAGTGATTTTTGCTGTAGCATGACACGTTATAAACAATTGAGATTGCTTAATGTGCCTTGAAAGAATCATGCGTTGTTTTAGCATATTAAAGCATAGTATTGTGGTATTCTCCTTTAATGCTTTATTTGGGTTGACTTGGCGCATGCTCACACCATGTTAAGACTATACCAAGTCACCATAGCCTTTATGATCCTTTAGTTTTCGACTTGTAATATCACTTTATGCTTTAATTAATGATGTTTTGTCGCTTTGCATGATTATGGCCATTATTTCTCTCTTAGTTGGTCGCTCTCAGTCTTTTGTTAGCCTCCATAACCAAGTATGAGTTCCACTCATGCATCCAACTCCCAAAACCAGGTTATTCCAAAGAGTCCACCATACCTACCTATTAGCATTTGCTATTCCAAGTATATTCATGTTTTTATCTGCCTTCCAAATTAAACTTGTTATGAGAAAACTAGTGATTAAAGCTCTCACGAACTTGATGGCGCACTTCACTTTTCTTGCCCTTAATAAACTTGAACCATTGTGTCGTCTATGTTGTATATGCTTGCACTTATATGTTGGGGATTAGCAGAACCATGTTGTCATGGGGAACGCTTTCAACATTGCACTTGTACTTTGTACCTAGTGGATATCATGCTCTTTTGTCTATGGATGTCGTCGGTGTGAAATGAAAGGGGAGCTTGTAAGTCCATGGAGTTATGTATATGTGTTAGAGAAACGCCTGGGCCGCCGGTCTAATCCATGCTGTCATGGTGGAAACCTGCAGCGTACGTAACCATAATGAGCTGTCTATGAAGCATTCTTCTTATAAAAAGAAGAGAGTCAGATATTGAGAAAAAAAGAGAAAAAGAAAAAAAGATATGAGAAAATAGGAAAGAGAGAAAAAAAGCACCATTTTCTCATGATAAATAAGAAGATTGGTGAGATGCTCGTTATCTGCTTGCCTTGTCATTTTCATGTGGGGATTCTTCCGTATCATCGGGCAAGGGGTACCCCGTTGGCGGTTCTCTATGATACACATGTACTTACTATGACTAGAACTTACCAGTAAATAAACTTGAGTAGCATGAGGAGCGACCCTCATATTCAAGGGACAAGAGATTTCCAACTTATACTGTGTCAAGCATATACTCCATAGTTTGTTCACTTTAACCTTAATCACTTCAAGATGCTTATGATAGGGGCAATGAGAGCTGAAAGCAAATAAGTACCATAATTTTTGGAAGCTCTTTATGAAACTTGAATCCCTACTTCCTTCTATGAAGGCCTTTCTTTTACTTTTATGTTGAGTCTCCACCTTCTATCTATATGCACCTATTTTGAGAGCATAGTGGCCATTCTTAGTTCTATGTGCATTCTCCCAAGACTTGTTGATTGATACATAATTTTGATATTGCTTGTTCTTAAACTATTTGTGTCTAGTCACCCTTATGAACTTTGAAGGTGTCTTATGCATTTATGTTTTGCTACTCCAACAAGCTGAATGCCACTATGCTATGTTTTCTATATGTGAAACAAGCAAACGTCTTTCAATGCATTGTTATTCATGATCTTTTGTTTGTGCCTTCTCATGTTACAACATAGTTGCTATGTCTTATTGTTAGAACTTTGTCTTTCATGCTATGTTGAAGTACTATGATCCCAGCTATCAATGTTTTACAAATACTTTGATCAAGTTTATGATGGTGCATGTCACCTCAAAAATTATTCTTTCTTATTATCACTTACCTACTCAAGGACGAGTAGGAGTTAAGCTTGGGGATGTTGATACGTTGCTAACGTATCTATAATTTTTGATGTTCCATGCTTGTTTAGTATCTACTTTGCTTTGCTTTGTCAACACTTTGAGGTATTTTTATATGTTTTCTGGGACTAACCTATTAACAAGATGCCATAGTGTCAGTTGCCTGTTTTCCTCTGTTTTGGTTCCAGAAAAGGCAGAAAATCAATATTCTCGGAATTGGACGGGACAAAAGCCAATATGCCTATTTTTCTCAGGGCAACACGGAAACACGAAGCAGAGACGGGGTAGGGCACCAGGGTGGGCACACCATATGGTGGCGCAGGCTAGCCCTGGCCGCGCCACCAGGTGGTGTGGGCCCCCTGGCCTCCCACCGACCTTGCTTCTTCGCCTATAAGATTCCTCCCGATTTAAAAACCCTAAATCGACCAGCCTCCAGCCACGAAAAGTTCCGCAGCACCGCCGCCAGTGAAGGGGAGATTCGGGGGACAGAAAGTCTCTGTTCTGGCACCCTGCCGGATGGGGAAGTGCCCTCGGAGCCATCTCCATCGATCTCCACCATCATCTCCATCGCCATTGCTGATTCCCATGATGAGGAGGGAGTAGTTCTCTCTCGAGGCTAAGGGTTCTACCGGTAGCTATGTGTTCATCTCTCTCTATGCATGATCATATTGTGATCATGAGCTTTGTAATCAAGTAGATCTACCTTGCTACTCAAGTACTTTAATAGATCTCTTCTCTCCCCACGTGTGTGAAGGCGACAGCGTGCACACCATGGTGGCACTTAGGCTAGAGATTACAAATACTTGTTATGAGTTATATTTGGAGTTGGATGTCTTTATGAAATTGTGGTGTTTGTTGGAACCATCTAGCGCTCAAGGTGACAGTGTGGGGTTATCTAGATGGGAAAGGCTTACTTTGAGGTGTGCTATTATAGCCCTACCATGGATTAGAGTGTCTAGCCGGAGAGTAGGTCAGAGTAGTATCATGAAGACATGTATGATCCCTAGGCCTTGTTTCTAAACACTGAAACACCATTTATAACTAGATCTGTTACATGTTTGCTTGCTTCCATCTTTATTTCAGTTTGCCTTTAGTCTCTTCCACGCCATCAAGCTATTTTCTGGCACCATTGTCTTATATCCATACCACTTGTATTTTACTATCTCTTCGCCGAACTAGTGCACCTATACACCTGACAAGTGTATTGGGTGTGTTGGGGACACAAGAGAGTTCTTGTATCTTGATTGCAGGGTTGCTTGAGAGGGGATACCTTTGACCACTTCCTCCCTGAGTTCGATAAACCTTGGGTGGTCCACTTAAGGGAAAACTTGCTGCTGTTCTATAAACCTCTGCACTTGGAAGCCCAACAACTGTCTACAAGAAAAGAAGTGCGTAGACATCAGTACCCGACAAAAATAGAAACTGGAATTCGGTATTCGATAAGACCTCAGCGGCTCGAACTGAATTACGCCAGTAGTAAATTCTGGATTCGAGCCTGGGGACTTGAATTTGATGTAGGACAACCTTGTTTTTGCCCAGGAGAAATTAACTGATTCCTGATCTGTCGGAAGCATCAGACTCGTTGTACCAAAATCCCTACAAAAATAAAATCAAGGAACAAAAATAAAATAAAATAAGGAAAAAAGAAACTTTGAGACTCAACCTGAAACTGCGGTTCAAGTAGAGTCTCGGGGGCTACTGACATAGGTATGATTACTCGGATGACTATAATTCGCTACCCTATATTTGGTAAATGGCTTACGGCCCATAAAGGTTTCAGATGACAGCCCAAGGAAGCAACCGACAAAGGCTTTGATTGTATTAGGGGACTATGAAACCAACATTGTGTTGGTATTTTATTACGCGTGTATGAAACCTATTCGCATACATCTTTGACACCTGAGCTATTATATATAGGACGGGAGAAGCCTAAGCGAGGGTACCAAAATCTAGAGGACAACTTGTAATAGTGCGATTACTCAATATTCAGGCAACTTTGACTCCATTGTTTTCCTAACATCCGACGAAATCCCCATCGTTCTCTTTTCCACGAAACCCTAAGTCCATCACCATGGGCATTGCCGAGGTTACCCCTCATCAGGGGCCTTCACCGGCTGGCGCAATTCAAAGAGCTCGGTGATAATCGGTTCATTGTGAGATTTAGCTCTAAAGGTGATTAGCGCCATGTGCTGCATAGCGGACCGTGGAAGTTTGATTTCCATGTTATGATGGTTAAGGATTATGATGGCAGAACCCGCCCATCTGACATTGTGTTTGATGATATGGATATCTGGGATAGGGTACTTGACCTCCCCATGGACATGATGAATAGAGCTTATGGGGAACTCAATGGGGGCTAGTTGGGAAGATTTGTCTCTGTTGATGTGGATGAAGAAGGATTTGCATGGGGGAAGGAATTGCGGATTAGAGCTGCGGTCAAGGTGGACCAGACCTTGCTAAGGGATGTTTTCATCTGAGATACAGTGGAAGAAGCGATAGAGCAGGAGGGATCACCGAGGAAAGGACAATGGTATAACCTAAAATACGAGAAAGTCCCTCACTTTTGCTTTGACTATGGATGTTTAGTTCATGCTGATAAAGAGTGCTCTAAGGAAAAAAGAGGACATTCCTTAATGGGGAGAGTGGCTGCGGGCATCGCCTCATCACAGTCAGAGAGCACAGGCAAGCTCTGATGGTTACCTTAGACAACACCACTTTGCCAGAGATTTGCCAGCTAAAAGGAACATAGCTAATGAGTTCGAAAGTTCTGAATCCTCGCACACTAGCGGGAAGGAGCGTCCACGAGGTTCACTCTCAGCTACTAGCCCTGAGAAACGCGGGACTCGGGGCAAGGATGACAGGAAGGGAAAGGCCCCTTCACCACCGAAGTACGGCAGAAGGGGCAGGTACATTAGGCGCCCATGTGTTGCTTCAGACAGTAGGCTGACTGGCAATGATCAGGGCCAGGTTCCCCAAGGAGGGCTGAACAAAAAGCATAGAACTAAACAGGTCTGGATGCCAGTTCCAGTTCAGGTGGTAGGCGAGGATGAGGGTGCCAAGTCTGCAGGCAAGAGACAACGGAAGAGCTCGGTGTTTGAGTGTATAGAAGAGAACAACCTTCCTGGAGGGGAGCAGAGAGATATTTCTATGTTTGAATGGCTAGAAGCACCGGCAGTAGACCCTGCAGCACAGGACCACCGAGGCCAATGAATATTCTAGGCCTCAACTGCTGCGGCTTGGGGTTGGACGCGGCAGTGGGCGAACTGCGGGACCTTTCAAGGTCCTTCAACCCTAGTGTGGGTTTTTTTGTCTGAAACTAAACTGAAGGAGCATGCGACGAATCGAATCAAGTGGAGCCTTGGGTTCTAAAATGGGGTGGTTGTGGATTGTGTGGGTAAGAGTGGAGGTCTGGTTCTTTTCTGGCGAGATGAAGTGGATGTGAATGTTCGGCCTTGGTGTCATAACTACATTGATTCTATTATCAAACTTGGCGAGTTCTCCTTTCGATTCACTGGAATCTATGGAGAATCGAGAAGAGAACACCGACCTAATATGTGGGAAAAGCTTCGCTATTTGCAACGCCAGGACAACTTACCATGGATGTGTGCGGGGGACTTCAATGAAGTCCTTTGGAGTAGGGAGCAGAGGGGTGGCAATGCAAGGAGTGCAACGCAAATGGAAGGTTTCCAGCAGTGTTTGGCCGACTGCGGCCTCGCTGACTTGGGTTTCTCGAGCTAACCCTTTACATGGAATAATAGAAGGGATGGAGATAATAACATCCAAGCCAGACTTGACCGAGGATTTTGCACGGACAGCTTTATGAATATGTTCCTAGGGTACTGGGTGGAGCATGGGATAATGGAGGAGACTGACCACCTGGGCTTGGTCATTAGGGTGGCAGACAATGCTACGGCCTGCACTGGACCAAACCCACTAGGGTTTCGGTCTGAGGATATGTGGACTTGGCACGATAAGTATGATGAGATGGTCGAAAGAGCCTAGGATATTGAAGGGGAGGGCGGCACTGGCCTTCAAGCGGTGTGGCAGCGTCTCAAAGTTGTCACATGACACATAAAATCTTGGAGCCGCAAGGAATTTGAGTCAGTTAGACAAGAGCTCAAAATATTACGTGCTCTCCTCGAGGTGGCTCGAGAGAGGAGTTTACTACATGATAACTCGGCCCAAATCCACAATACTGAGCTGGAACTACATGAACTCTATGAAAGGGAAGAGCTTATGTATAAGCAGCGGTCTAGAGTGGATTGGCTCAAATCTGGGGATAGTTACACCAGGTTTTTCCATAATCGGGCATCTTACCAACGGCGAAAGAACACGGTCAAGCACTTGAAAAAGGAGAATGGGTCTAGATGCACTACTAATGAGGAGATGAGAGCACTGGCTCAGGGATTCTTTGCTAATATTTTTCCGTCAGAGGGGGAGACCGAAATGCAGCATATTCTGGATAATATTGCGTTGTTGGTTTTGGATAATATGAATCAAAAGTTATGTGCATATTTTTCAGATGTTGAAATAGAGAAGGCTTTGTTCCAAATGGGCCCGACCAAAGCACCAGGCCCGGATGGGTTGCCAGCGCTGTTTTACCAACGCCATTGGGCGGTGGTTAAGGAGGATGTGTGCAGGGCTGTTCGGGACTTCCTCAAAGGAGGCCCAGTTCTGGTGGATTTCCATGCAATTGTGTTGGTCTTAATCCCAAATATGAGCTCCTCACCCAATTCAGACCGATCTTGCTTTGCAACGTGTTATATAAGATCACGTCTAAGGTGTTAACGAATCAGTTGAAGCTCATATTACCCATCTTAATATTGGAGGAGCAGAGTGCCTTTGTTCCGGGCAGACTCATAACGGATAATGTGTACATTGCATATGAGTGTGTTCATTCGATAAGGACAAGCAAGAGGAAGAAGAAACCGTTGTGTGCGGTGAAGCTGGATATGATGAAAGCGTATGACAGAGTGGAGTGGATTTTCCTTGAACAAATGATGGTAAAAATGGGCTTCTCGACTCACTGGGTGGAGAGGATTATGAGGTGTGTCACATCAATTTCATTCTCTGTCTAGCTAAATGGTGGATTGTCAGGATCTTGCTCTCCTTCCCGAGGTCTTCGACAGGGTGACTAGCTTTCTCCCTACCTCTTTCTTTTTTGTGTTGAGGGTTTCTCTACGCTGCTGAAAAAGGCTCAGGAGGACAACTTGCTGAAGGGCGTTAAATTTGGTACGGATGGGCCCCACATAAACCATCTACTGTTTGTGGATGATAGCATAGTCTTCTTGGAAGCGACGGAGGAAAGCTTGAACACTTTAAAGGGAGCGCTGCCAGGCTATGAGGCAGCGTCAGGGCAGAAAATCAACCTCCAAAAATCGTCTATTTTCTTTGGCGGTGGTTGTTCTGAGCCTAGGAAGGAAGAGCTGAAAGCATGTATTGGGATTAGCGAGGAAGCCCTCTCGGAGAGATACTTAGGCCTGCCAACGGTGGTGGGACGATCAAAGGAGGGGTGCTTCAAGTATGTGACTGAGAGATCGAGCTCAAAAGTGGGAGGATTGAAGGGTCAAGGACTCTCTAAGAAGGGCAAAGAACTGCTAGTCAAATCGGTGTTACAAGCCCCACTTATCCAATGAGCTGCTTCCGGTTCACAAAGCAACATTGCAATAAGTTGGGCTCGATTTCATCGGATTTTTGGTGGAATGATGCTGGCAGGAAGCATATGGTCCACTGGGTCTCTTGGCCAAAAATGTGCTCTCCTAAAAGAGCTAGTGGAATGGGCTTTCGGAACGTTGAGGTTTTTAATCAGGCGTTACTCGCCAAGCAAGCGTGGAGAATTTTAATAGTATCGCACTCCCTGTGCGCAAGGGTCCTCAAGGCTAGATACTTCAAAAACTCTGATTTCTTACATGCTGGCTGTCTAGGGGGTGGATCGTTCTCTTGGAGGAGCATGTTGTTTGGGAGAGATCTTCTAAAGTTGGGTCTTATATGGCGGATTGGAGATGGCACCTCTGTGGATGTGTGGAATCACAACTGGATTCCTAGGGCTGGACTTCAACGACCACTGGGTCGAAGGTCGGATCCCCCTACTGAGAATGTTAGAAAGGTGGCTAAGTTGTTTAATGGGGGTGGCTCCGGTTGGAATCTCGAGAAATTGAATCAACTATTCTACGAGTTTGACGTGAAGGATACTGTGGCCACACCTATCGGAGGGCAGGTTTTTGAGGATCGTGCTGCCTGGAACTTTACTAAAAAATGGTATCTTCTCGGTGCGGTCGGCGTATCACCTGCAGATGCAACTCCGGCAAGAGAGGCGAGGGGGCGGTGGTTCCTCTAGTTTGGACCAAGTGCACAAGGGATGGCTAACCCTTTGGAACGCGAATGTACCTGGCAAGGTCAAAATCCATACCTGGAGATTGCTTCGAAATGGCCTTGCTGTTGGTGATGAGCTGTAGCGGCGCAAGATTAAGGAGGTGTACGTTGTATTGTTTGCAATCGTGAGGAAACAGCTGCTCATCGGTTTTGGCATTGCCATCATTCTCATGAGGTCTGGGAGGAGGTGATCTGTCGCTTGGGTCCTTCCACATGCAGCCCTCCTCCAGAGCATCGTCAACATAGGGATCTCACGGTGTGGCTCCTCAAATGGATCGCTGGAGTTAAAGATGCCGAGCTTGAGTGCATGATGATGACAGTCTATCATCTGTGGCTGTCCCGCAACGAAGCTAGGGAGAAAGGGTTCATTGAGGCACCGGCTACGGTTGCTGCACGCGATGTCCATCTCCTTGATGAATGGCACGCTGTGGCCACCCCCTGTAAAGGTGCCGATGACAACGAAGGAAAAATGGCGCAGACCGGACATTGGGTGGACGAAGGTTAATGCGGATGGAGCCTGGGACAAGCACACGTGCAAAGGTGGCGGAGGTGTGGTGGTACGTGACCACGATGGACACTTCCTAGCGGGGGTATGCCATTTCCCCCTCTCTACCTGATCCCGAAGCGGCGGAACTTCGGGCGTGCAAGCGTGCTGCGGAACTAGCTGTGGAGTTTGGGCTGCGGAAGGTAGTGATCGAGCTGGACAGTGAAGGTGTTGTGGCAAAACTGAATTCTGGCGAAGTGGATCGATCTCTGCATGGACAGTTGGTAGACGCAATCAAAATGCAGTTTCAAGGGATCGATGACCTTGTGGTTAGATCGGCGAGGCGATCGGCGAATGGAGTTGCTCATCGCTTAGCTAAGGAAGGCTGTGTTAGTGAATTATGCAAAACTTGGTTTACATTTTCTCCTGGATGAATTATGGATGCTTTAGCCCTGGACTTTAATGGGCATGAATAAATAAACACAGCTTGTTTTCCTCTCAAAAAAACATGTCCCGCTTTCGGCCTTCCCGTCAAGGACGCAACGGGTCATCTAGTTCTTCAATGATAACAATATTTTCTTTTCGATTATTCTATCCAATTCCAACTATAGATTCAGACGAAGAGATTTCTATTTCAATGCACAAAAGAAGACCGGGGCGTGCACAAGAGCAACTCGGAGATGACCCTGTGAAGCACACGTGCCAACATCGTGTGTAACAGTCTCATCATGATTGTTTTGGATTATGCTGTGTTTTGATTAACTCCTATATTTGGACAATATTGTGTTTTGACTGTACTCTCTTTCATAATAAAAAATGTTTTAGTTTTTTTGAAACTGCTCGTTTTACAAAACATAAATTAAACGGAGGGAGCAGCTGCGTGTATGGCATACCCGTGCGGATGTTCGAGAGAAAGAAAAGGATGGACATGAGTGCTCAATCCCAAGAAACGACTGCATCTGGAGTAAGAGCCAGCTGATGTACAACAGATAGAGATAAAAATATAGTACTCTCTCCGACCCATATTGGTTGACTCGAATTTGTCTAGATTCGAATGTACATAGACATATTTTGGTACTAAATCCATCCGAATCTAGATAAATACAAATCGACTAATATGGGTCGGAGGGAGGGCTTTATTAATGTAAGAGCTACTTTCATAGTGCCTAGGAGCATGTGTTGCAACTGGCTGTTAACTAAGAGCTCACTTTTTTTTTCTCATCTAACTAAGCACAAATATATTATTTTAAATCAGCATACTGACTGGACGTTACTGTATTTGCTGTTAGTGGAGGCACGTAGAGACGCGTCAGCGAGCGCACCTCTTCCTCTCTGGCTCACCGGATGTGACTGGCCCGACGATTAGTCTACGAGTCCAGTCGTCTGTCTGCGACTTGGTACCCGCCATTTTCTGCCGTGGGGGTGGAATGGAATCCCAACGACATGAGTGGACAACTGACTGGACACCACCACGGCACTCACCCATCGATTTCCGGTGCCAGCGCTCGCACGGTGAAGCTTGACTTTTGAAGCGGCTCGTGATGCCTGAAGCTTCGGTTTCTCGCAAATACGCGCTCCGTACTGCATATATATCGATGGAGGGCTTGTGATGCCTGAAGCTTCGGTTGGCGGGAGGGGAATTTCCCCTTTCCTACTTTTCGCGCAGCCGACGCCGACGTCGAGCTGTTGGCTGTTCCCACCCTCGCTCTCTCTCCCGACTCTACCGCCGTGGCGAGACCCAATCTGAACTTCTACGAGGCGCGATGTTCGCCAACTACGACATCGTAGCGCGATGCTTCCGGCCGGCCGGGAACAGGGGTCGGTGGGGCCGGTCCCGAGATGGCTTGCTAGATCAAGGATTGTCGCCGCCAACTGTCGAAGTGGAAGAGAGCAATGACCCGGTACATGGCTACAAGCTCATATTGGCGGAAGCGTTTCAAGAAGGAGTGCCCTCTGCGCCGTTCACGGGCGGCAGGTCCACCCCGATCTCCGCAACCCCGAAGGGAGGGCACGATTCTGAGCCGTTCGTGGCCGCACGATCTACACCGTCATCGACGAGGCACGCCACTAAGAGGGGGAAGAGACAAACGGCGACGCGAAGGAGGAGGACAGTGGAAGCGACATTATGGATTAGGGTTTGTTACTATGATTGAATAACTTGTTCTTGAAATCAATGTACTATAGAAGCTTCTCGTTGAATTATGTCACGTTCAGAAATAAGTGATTTGAGTTTGTCTAGATTCACATGTATCTATATACTACAATGCGTCTAGATACTTGGGAATCTAGCCAAATGCAAATCACTTATTTCTAAACAGAGGAAGTAATACCTATGGCCAAATTATGTCCTATTTCTCGTTCAAACACTGAATTGTGAACTTTGAGGTAAAATTTGTTTTGCGGTAACACGTCACAGGACAGAATAGATACGACATACCTAACCGAAAAAAAAGTATTCGGTCGTATGGTACACTATAGGACATCTACTCTAGCCAACTTGTTCGCACCGTAAACGCGAGATACGGTGTGTTCACCGCAAACGCCTTTTACAGGATGGCCGTACTTGGTAGAGAGATGCTTGACACCCGCAGTGGAAGTTCCGCCCCCATCGAAGACTCGTTATCGCACGGCGTTGAATCGCAAGTCGCATTACCGCGCAACTGGGGCGATACTATAGGCAACGAAGAGACCTCGGGCCACGCTCAGTCGCATGTCGCCTCTCCACCTCGATTCTCTATTCTAGTATTTCCGTCACCTTTTCCTTTTGCGGGGAGTACTCCATCCGGTGACTTGGACTCTTGGAGGCACGCGGGCGGCGACCGATGACCGTCGCTCTCGGCTTTTCGCCGGCGGCGTTTGGATTTTGGAACTGCGCGTGGAAAACCGTTGCAACGTCGCCATTCGTCCATCGTCGCTTTGCTGATCTTTCAAGGTCTCGTTGTTTTCTTAAGGCTGCCCTTGTAAATGTTAATATCAGTTGCAAAATTTTCTAATCCTGAGTCGAATGATAATTAAGACCAAGCACACTATCAAGGCCATAAAGAAAGTAGTCAACTCGTAGGTGACTTGCTCGTGAGGCGATTGAGGCGACTGAACCCATCTAGATTTACATTCCTCTCACCGGTGACGTCGCCGGACCACGGTTCTCGCCGGCGAGGCTTTGTTTAGATTGTTTTTCAGGTCTTTTAGGATGGTGAGACGATAACTACATCCTGAAATCTGAATAAGATTCTCTCGGTCTGTGCATCATGAAGTCTGAATAAGGTTCTCTCGATCCGTGGTTCATGATTATTACTCCCTCTGTTTCACAATATAAGCTGATTTAGCTAAAAAAGACATTGTGGAACAGAGGTAGTAATAGATAGTTAGAATTTTTGAAAAAAAAATACACCTTGACATTTTGTTGAAATACTTTTTCCGCCCTGAAATAAGTGACTTGGATTTATCTAAATTCACGTGTATCTAAAAGTGTTTTAGTATGTAGAATTTAGATAAATTAAAGTCACTTATTTTGGGATGGAGGGGGTAGAAGCAAGCATTCGACCCATTGTCAAGCAGTGACACTAACCATGGCACCGGAAATTAAGCCCCGGGTTGACAAAATAGATGGGATTATATTCCCAAGCACCGGTTAAGCATTGTAGATGGTTTAAGGGCATCTACAACGCAAGATGCTTAGAGGGGTGCTTAACACCTCTCTTACATAAATAAGCACTGGTACTAAAGAAATGACTTGGTTTATTTTGCTAAGAATCCCTATAAGCACCTTGCATTGTACAGTATCCAGAATACACAGCTCTTATGCCGGCGTTCAAAAGAAATACTACTATACCTCCAACGCAAATTAGTTGTCGCATGTTAATCTTGACAGATTTAGGTAGCATTTTATCTAAATCTACGATAATTAATTTGGGTCAGAGGGAGTATTAGTAAATAGGAAAATCCAACACGGCTACTAATTAGTTTTATGAGTTTTGCGAATTCAAAGTCAACTAAGAATTAAGTCAGAGCTCAATCAGGTTCTAGACAACTGGATTTGTATCGTGATTCGTGTATCCTACGAGTCTATGAGTTGAAAATGATGTTGCAAACTTGCAAGTGGGATTTTGGTTCTAAGTGGAGTTACAAGTAAGATATTTTTTTTGAGATATTTTTAATTAGGCTTGCAACTGAGATTGGATGATATCACCTGGAGTTAGACTTAAAAAAAATTATCTGACGCGACAGGAACAGGATTTGACCTTGCAACCTCCGATGTGCTGGAAATAAAATCCCAATCGGCTGTAAATAAGCGTCCGTTTTGGAAAAGACTGATTAAGCTGGTGATCTATTTATCTCCTACACAATACAAACTACTCCGTAAAAGAAACTAAACCCAGCGGCAACGTAATGACTCTGGCTATATAAATCAGACGAGCGCCTTGTGCTAAATCTGAAACAGACACAGACAAAACAACCATAGTACTCCACCTCAGCCGAGCAACCTCGGCAGCAATGGTGCTACTCCTCGAGCCTCTCTTGCTAGCCATCATCTTCCTCGCGTACTCTGCTGGTTCGGCCACTTCCATGGCACCGGCTTCATTCTCCACCTCAGAAACCTCCACGAGCAACACTACCGACCGCCTTGCGCTCATGTCATTCAAGTCCTCCATAAGGAGCGACCCGGCACAGGCGCTGGCGTCCTGGGGCACGGGCAACCTGTCTGTTCCTCTGTGCCGATGGCGCGGCGTGACGTGTGGCACGCGAGGGCGCCGCCGTGGCCGCGTCGTAGCATTGGACCTCCCCGGATTTGGCCTTCGCGGCGCCGTCCCTCCAGAACTCGGCAACCTCACCTACTTGAGGCGTCTCCATCTCGGCGGAAACCACCTGCGCGGTGTCCTACCGCCGGAGCTTGGTGGCCTTCAAGATCTCAACTATCTCAACCTCACCGACAACTCATTCCAAGGGCGGATTCCAGCTTCGCTTTCCAACTGCACCTTTCTCGAGCGCCTTGTGCTGTACAACAACAGCTTCCATGGCGATATGCCACAGGAGCTCTGCTTGCTGCGTAATCTCAAGGTACTCAATCTTGGCATGAACACTCTCACAGGAAGTATCCTGCCGGGAATTGGTCGTCTCGTGGACCTAATCTTCCTCAACTTGGAAAACAACAACCTTACTGGACAAATCCCAGAGGACATAGGAAATCTTGTTAAACTTGGTAAAGTGGGTCTAGGTAACAATCGACTGACCGGCCCTATCCCTGCTTCATTTGGAAACCTCTCATCCCTATATTTTCTTAGTATCTTTTCGGCTCAGCTAACAGGAAGCATACCACCACTGCAAAATCTTTCATCTCTCCAGGTCCTTGAGTTAAGCGGAAACAACCTCGAGAGAAGCATCCCTGCTTGGTTGGGAAACCTCTCATCTCTTGTACATATTAATTTACAAGAAAACCACCTCACAGGACACATCCCAGATTCATTAGGTAAACTTCCCTTCCTTGATCTTCTTAGCATCTCAAAAAACAACCTGTCAGGTCCCATACCGCAATCACTTGGAAACCTTGGTGCCCTAACAATCCTTCATTTAGATTACAATGAATTTGAAGGCCCTAACAATCCTTCATTTAGTATCTTTTCCACCCTTGAAGTCCTAGACTTGCAGTTTAATCATCTCAGTGGATCTTTCCCACCTAGCATCGGCAATGAGCTTCCAAATATACAACAACTTTTAGTAAGTGTCAACCAGTTTCATGGAACAATCCCGCCATCCCTCTGCAATGCCTCTACGCTTCAATGGATCCAAGGAGTAAGCAACCTCTTTTCAGGAACTATTCCACAGTGTCTAGGAATTCGCCAAGAGAACTTGACAGTAGTAACTTTTGCAGAGAATCAGCTTGAAACAGGAAGCGATTATGATTGGGGCTTCATGTCTAGCCTGACTAACTGCAGTGGATTGTTGTTATTAGATGTTGGTGACAACAAGCTCAGAGGCGAGCTACCAGATACTGTTGGAAATCTTTCCACACAACTGGAATATTTTGTCACCAATATGAACTACATAACCGGAAAAATACCTGAAGGGATTGGGAATCTAGTTAACTTGGAGTTCATTGAGATGAACAACAATCTTTTCGAGGGCACGATTCCCGCCTCATTTGGTAAACTCATGAAGCTTAACCAGTTACACCTCGAGAACAACAATCTTTCAGGATCCATTCCATCAAGTTTTAGCAACCTTCAAATGCTAACTGTACTTAGTCTTGGAGGCAACGCACTCGGTGGACAGATACCTCCCAATCTAAGCAATTGTCCTTTGGAGAAGTTCGATCTCTCGTATAACCGTCTCAGTGGTTCGGTACCTAAAGAGATCTTTTCCATCTCTACGTTGTCTGATTATCTGCATTTAGAACACAACTTTTTAACTGGGACTATACCGTCTGAAATGGGAAATCTAACAAAACTTGGATTACTTGACTTATCTGGTAATAAATTTTTTGGAGAGATTCCATCCTCCATTGGCAAGTGTCAGAACTTGCAGTATCTCAATACATCTGGAAACTACCTACGAGGGAAGATTCCGCCATCAATTGGCCAGCTGACGGGTCTCCTCGTGCTTGATCTTTCTCATAATAACTTGTCCGGGAGCATCCCTAAGTTCCTAGGGACCATCCCTAAGTTCCTAGGGACCATGAGAGGGCTTGCTAGTTTGAACCTCTCATTCAACAACTTGAATGGTGAAGTTCCAACAGGCGGGGTATTTGCCAACGCAACTTCGCTTCAGTTATGGGAAATGCTGGGCTGTGTAATGGAATCCCTCAATTGAAGTTGCCACCTTGCTCCAGCAGCACCACCAAGAAGCCATCAAACAAACTTGCCATCATAATCTCCATATGCGGTGCAGTTATACTTATAACATTAGTATTTGCACTATCCACATTTTACCGTCAGAGCAGAAAGAGGAAATCAAACATGCAAACATTACTCGTCAACGAGCAATATGTGAGGGTTTCTTATGCAGAACTAGTCAGTGCAACAAATGGTTTTGCTTCTGAGAATCTCATCGGAGCAGGAAGTTTTGGCTCAGTGTACATGGGAACAATGAGGATCAATGACCAGCAAGTAGTCGTCGCTGTGAAGGTGCTCAACCTCGCACAGCGTGGTGCATCTCAAAGTTTTGTTGCAGAATGTGAGACCTTGAGATGCGTTCGACATAGGAATCTTGTGAAGATATTAACTGTGTGCTCAAGCATTGATTTTCAAGGCCATGACTTCAAGGCCCTTATATACGAGTTTCTGCCAAATGGAAATTTAGACAAATGGCTCCACCAACATATCACCAAAGTTGGTGAGGGACTAGATCTCCGAATGAGACTGCAAATTGCAATTGATGTAGCATCCTCACTCGAGTATCTTCACCAACATAAGCCAATGCCAATTATTCACTGTGATCTTAAGCCCAGCAATGTTCTCCTCGACGGTGAAATGATTGCTCATGTTGCTGATTTTGGGCTTGCAAGGTTTCTACATAAAGATTCAGACATATCAAGTGGCTGGGCATCAATGAGAGGCACAATTGGCTATGCTGCTCCAGGTGAACTTCTAATTGCTCTATCTCATTACTCCCTTCTGTTATTATCTCTACGGTGTTGGCTACAATCGAAATATGTAGGATACCATAGTATTTCCGTTCCAAAATGTAAGATGTTTTAGCTTTTTTCAAACGAATGTATCTAGACCCTTTTTAGTGTGTAGATTCACTCCAAACCTACACACTAAAGGGATCTACATACATTCATTTCACAAAAGCTAAAACATCTTATATTTTGAAACAGAGGGAGTATTTCTTTTTTTATTAAACCCGTTTTTCGTTTGAAAGCATATAAGAGATGATATAATCATCAGATATAATAATATAGCATGGGTTTTATGAACACAAAAATCACTAGCTATATTCATATTTGCGCAGATATTTTTAACAAATACTTTTTTGTCAATCTCAGAGTATGGGCTGGGCAACGAAGTCTCAATCCATGGTGATGTGTACAGCTATGGCATACTATTGCTGGAGATGTTCACTGGGAAAAGGCCGACAGAAAGCAAATTTGGAGAAGCCCTTGGCCTTCGCAAGTATGTCCAAATGGCATTGGAAGGTAGAGCAGTTAACGTCATAGACCGACACTTACTACCAGAATTACAAGATTGTGATGCAAGCACTTCAAACTCTGACAAGACTAGTAGAGACATGAGCATTGCTTGCATCTCTTCAATTATGCACATTGGAATATCCTGTTCAGCAGAGATGCCAACGGATCGCTTGCAGATTGGAAATGCTCTGAAAGAGCTGCAGGCAATACGAAACAAATTTCACAAGGAGTTGCTCAGCGATGGAGAACAATTGAAGAACATGACTACATTGGAGCTTTGCAATCAGCCAGGTCAATAAGGAGGGAAGGATGCCATGTCATGATGGTGTCATGCACCGGGAGTCTAGGATCTAGATAGATACATATTGTTTGTCATCTTTTAATCATTAGTGTCAGGATTTGGAAAGTGGAAAGGATCATCCCCAAGAAGGTTATCCTGCTACTTCCAAATATTTAGTTTATTTCTTAGACTTCAAGTTGTAATTGGATTATATAGGTCCACCCTTCGTTCATCAGTAAAGCAAGCACAAATTTATCTATCTCCTGCTACTGCACCCTAGACATCATTTCTCATCACTCTGTCCTGTTGAATTTGATCTCCAGCTATAACTACCTGAGAGAAAACAGGACTGTGGCCCCACCACATCTCTCACGCATGCACAATGATCAGAAGTGCAAACAATTGACTTGGTTTTGGTCCAAGTATACCTGGCACACAAGCGTACACAAGTATATAAGGGGAGGGGGTTCTGTTATAATAAAAATGTCTCCAACACACACATACCTCTCTCCTAACTACCGATCCTAAAGGTGTTCCAAGGTATGCAAAGACCATCTCCACCGCCGGCCAATAGGAGGGTCGGGCCATGGGATCTCCCACGTTTCTGGTTAGTACTACCCTTCATGATTAGGTGTTCTAATTATGAGATTAGATCCTAAAGATGATTAGCTTAAATAAAACTAAGAGTAAAATGCACCGGAGGTCCTAAAAGTTTGAAGGAAAACGTATGCAGACCCTAAAAGTTTTAACACGTGTACCGGAGGTCCTAATTCTCACTTAGTTGTGCACGGTAGATCCTAATTCTCAGTTAGTTGTGCACTGCGGATCCTAATTCTCAGCTACAGCCCCAGCTACAGTGCACATGGATCTAAGAATTAGGACCTCCGGTACACAAGTTGAAACTTTTAGGATCTTCATACGGTTTTCTCTAAACTTTTAGGACATCCGGTGCATTTTACTCTAAAACTAACAATGGTATCAGAGCACGTTAATCTCTGCTAGAACCCTAATTAGGCCAAAAGATTGATGTTAATTGCTTATGTTATGGGCCTAAATTCTGTTGATGATCATGACCCCAATTCCTTATACTTTCTGTTAAGCACTAATTGCAAGTTTTTATGATGATTACTGTTAGCACATGATGATCAAGTTTCCATGTTTTTCCTTTCGGTTAAAGCCTAGTGATCATGCAAATTGTTATCCTTCTCTGTAAATACTAATGAGCATGATTACGTACCTAACAGGTCCCAGTTTAAGATCATCATCATGTTTAGTCTTCAGTGCTGACAGGATGTGTTCAAGACTTAACGATGTACTGTTAGCACGAATGATCGACTCAATGTTCAATTAGTACGAGAAAGAAGATTTCAGGCCTCGGCTAAGCAATTAGAAGGAGCTGAAATCTCCAATTAAGAAAAGGTCAAATCCACTTTTTTTTACTGAAAACCCAAACCATAGAAGAAAATCCCCATAAATGAAGATCGATTGGGGAGCTTACCTCGTAGAAAATGTTCAACCGTCGCCGCCTCCCACGTCGGAGACGTGTCGGGTACGAAGCTGTCGTGGCCGTGTCGCCACGGAACCCCCACGGTCGCGCCGCCGTGCGCGGTCCTTGATGCCGCGACGCCGTCCGCTCCTCGGAGAGGACGTGCGGGAAGATGCGCCCCGGTGCAGAATGGAGGCCAGCCGTCGCCCCGGAAGGTCGCCGGTTGCCGGCGAGCACAAACTCCTCATCGCCCCGCACGAATGCAACGCCGACAGCCACGCTCGACAGAGGAGCGCGCGGGACCTGCAGGTCCAGCGCACGCTTCTCCGGCGAGCGCAGCCATCGCGTCGTGATGGAATGGGGAGGGCGTCGCGTCGACGTTTCCGTCGATGTCGCTTTTCTCTCTCGAGGGAGCGGGCATTTCGGGGAGAGGAAGGGAAATGGGACTAGGGTTTTGACCCGGGCCGGTTTTTCTCCACCGCGGTGCGATGACAGCCGTTGGATTTGATCCAATGCCCGAGCACGCTGCGGGAAGGATGTTGGGCCTCTGGCACTTATTCGGCCAATTCTGCGGGTGGGCCAGATAGTTAATGGGTCTTTATGGCCGAATGTTTTTAGCCTGTTTCTGTCCCTCTTTTAGTGCATTCTATGATTTACAATGCTTATTATGTTAATTTCTTCACTGGATAAAAAAATACCTATATTGTATGTTTATGAACATGTTGTTTTATCTTAATAAAACGTAACCAACAAGAAATTTTATTCAGAATATTCTAACATGTTGTTAATGTCTTTTGTGACATTTGATATTGCCTATCATTTTAAGTATCAATTGATGTTGAAATTATCGTTGTAAAATTGATATTTATTCTGAGAATGATGTCTCACATAATTATAATGAAGTTTTCAGGCCCTTTTCTATGTTTGTTGATTTTTATGCAGTTTTCTTATAATGTCATGCGCACTGTTTTTAATTAGGGATGGGAGCCGATAGTGGGTAATCCGAATTATCTGGCATTTCTATTTGGAAAACTAAAAATGGTCATGGTAATATCCGTATAAAGACGAACCTATAAATGGATGTGATAAGTATCTGAATTCATTTTACAAATAGAAAAATGGATGTGGTATTGAATTTTGAAGCAAATGGACTTCATCTGCGGGTCCTCGCAGGGAGAACGTGCGGTGGATCCCATTTGCATGGAAGAAAGCCTATCAAGTCGTGGGTCGTACAAGTGATTCCGGCTCTTGTCATGCCTTTTGTGAAGAGTACGTGTGATAGGTCCCCTTCACGAACGGGTGCGGGTCTTTGCATTTTTCCACTACGATGGGGCCACTTTGCGTTATAAGACGTCGGGCACTACTTATCATTCTCATTGTTCATTGTCCTACCAGCGTTTCCCCTCTCCATTCATAGGTTTACTCAGCGGCAACGCTCCTCTCATCGGGTCAACCTCTCTGTTGACATCCGGCCATGAGGGCCTGGAAACGACGGAGACTCTGAGTCAACGATAGGAGAGCATATGTGAAACTCGAAGGTATGTTGTCTCATGTGGGCATGGGGTGGCCATGGATACCCCAAGCCCTATGACCTGTGGTGGCTCTAGAGGCTGACGAGGATGCACGCGTACTGTCTCAACTGAGCTCTATTTCGCGAGACAAATAGCCGCTTAATCATCGATGTTGTTTCCTTTCTAACCTTATATTCCTTCTTTGTTGTAGGAATCGGCTCGCACATATGTTCTTCCGTGGATGCGAAGACGGGCATCGTCGATTGAAGGAGCTAACATCATCGTCTTCTCGCTATTAGATTTTTAGAGTTACACGAATGTGAGCACGTGCACCGTCGTCTCTTATTTTTCCTTTTTGGTTGTAAGTTCTACACGTTGTCACGTCCGAAGGTACATCATCGTAGACTTTGTGAGGTAACATCATGTTCTGACAATTATTTTTACTCACAGGAGCGGACGCGTCGAGTTTCGTAAAAGTGAGCACGTGTGTTGTACGCTCCACGACGCGACGGAGTTCCTTGACTACGAGTACGCACACCGTTGGCTTGGAGAGGTAACGGTACGGGTTTTTCCATTTATTAGTTTGCCTCGTCCTTTTTGTTCCTCTTCTATCTTTTTGTGTTCCTAGAAATATCGTGCTCATAACTTCTTTGCATTATGTATTTATCAGCACGGGTGTTTCCACCGAGTAACCATGGCCTGTGCATACTAGCGGCTTCTCGGACGACGACAAACATCAGGCTAACGGCTGGTGGCCTGGTGCACATCTAAATCGTCCCCTACACGTAGCTATGAGAAGAAGGTGGCGCAGGCAAGATCACAATTCATTTACCGCGAAGAAAAAGGCAGATCCAGATCAGCCACGCGGTGGCTTTAGTGCAGAGAAAAAACTTAGCACATGGCAATGAGTGGTTAGGTACCTTTAGCGCACAGAAAAGTCAACGTCCTTAGGACACGGCAGGTAGTTAAGTCCAGTGTTTGTAGTATTACTGTTAGTCTGGTTTGCATATTATCGTCTAATGAATCTTTAATAAGACTTAGTTTATCTCTGCTGATGGTTAAGATATCGTTTGTCTTTACTAATCTGCATCGTGCTTTTATTATTGGTAGGCTGGTTTGCATGTTGTAATGTGTGAAAGATCAGTATAAGCAATTAGAGGGGGTGAATAGACGCTACTCAATTTTAGCTTCTTTTTAAATTAAGGTTTTATACAAAATAAATTCTATAGATATACAATTAGGTGAGCAGGGGCGGAGACAAGGGGAGCGAGCAGGGGCTAGACGCCGCTAATGATTCGCCCCCCCTAACGATCTGCAGTATATTACTAGGAGTAATCAGACTAGCCTAGATAATCACTAGTATTTGGCTATGCACCAAAGGCCAACACAAGGCCCATCTCAGGCTTGCACGGTTCTTTTTCTTGATTTCCGGTTTGATTCTGAGGTTGCGCGCATATCCGATTGTCTCTTTCCCGTCAAATTCTTTTTGATCGTCTTCTCAGATACATTTACCAGGGTACCTGCCGACGGCTAACTGCCGCTCGCAAACTACAGCAAAAGTCAGCTCCTAGGAAACTAGGACATGAACCCTTGATGTGGTTGTGCTAGCCGCTCTACTGAAGTGTACCATGGAAACTGCCGCGCACCATCATGGAGTATGTCGACTGCCCAAATTATTTTGTACCTCATCAAACTCCCAATCAAAAGACGCTGGTAAGTGGTAATAGTATTCACATAATTGAGAAGATATGGAAGGCATATACTACTACCAAAGCCTAGAAGAAATGATACTCGATTAGCAATAACCGTTCGGGCCAATGCACTATTAAAAAGTTAGCAATTTTTATCTATATTTTGTATGTCAAATTTTATAATAAATTATCTACACATGACATTTGTAAGGCTAACTGAGACTATATGTCTGTGATCTGTCTTCGAGGGTGAATGAGATGGTTATTGAAGAAAATAATTCTCCGGTAGCTTGCCTGGACATGACATTTTTTTTGCTCCCTCGGGGTCTCACCCCCCCCCCCCCCCCCCCCCCATGCCTAAATTCTGGCTCCGCCCCTGTAGGTGAGGGAACCTATATGATAAGCAAACAACAATAATAGGAAGTAAAGGATAGAAACAACCGAGAGTAGACACGGAGATGTTTTTCCGAAATTTCTTCCTTTTGAGGGGTAGTACGTCTTCGTTGGAGGGGTGGGTGGTACAAAGACCACCAGCACCATAGAAGGCCTCACCATATTCTCTCGCGCACCCGCCTCACGGAAAGTACACAATCCACTATGCGGTGACCTTGAAGGAAGCGACCGAAACCTTTACAAACTTGTTGAGTAGACCTCCACAACACTTAGCGACGTGGGCATACATATAGGTACTCGTGATCAGCATATACGGTCCAGCCCAGAAGAAGCCCACGACGTTGCTAAGGCCCAGTCGAATTTCGGGTGACCTAGGAGACTTCGACTCCTTGTAGAACATGACAAAGTCCAAGATAAAAGTTTAAAGGAAAAACCCTAATATGTAACTGACTCGGCATGCTATCCCGAGATCTAGCCTATCTATATAAAGGCTGGGAGGGGGCAGCGAGGAGGATATTCGCAACCCTACTTTCCATACCATCGTCAGATTGCATCTGCGTACCCCTGTAATTTTTGACTCCTCGATATTTCCAAGAGCAGACAAGCAGGAGTAGGGTCTTCTACGAGGCCTGAACCTGGATAAACCTCGTGTCACCAGTGTGCTTGTTTGCTAGCCGATCGATGCCTCCGGTGCTCCCTACTTTCTCAAACCTAAATCCATCAACGATGGGTATTGATGAGTTAACCCCTCGTCAATTGGCGTCGTCTGTGGAAAACGGGTGCGCTGATGTTGCGATCTCAATGGCCCTATCACCAGCAATCTATAATTTATCAGCTCCAACCTTGGCTACCTGCGATTTGCCGATTCTCAAGAAACAAATATGCAACAACGGCAATTATGGGGGCTCGACATCAAGGTTGTTCCCTCCATGCGGCCATAGAAATCATCGCATGTACAAGGATCAGCAAGAATACGACACTTCCCAGACCCGTCATGCCCGCCAAGTCGCCGGATCATCCGATCCATATAGAAGGAAGAGATTGAGCAAGCGCGATCACTGATCAAGTCAGCCGCCGACTCTACTACTCGTATACCAGCATCAGTTCAAGGACTAGTCGAGTACTCAACTCAGCAAGGCAGAAGCAATCACTTGTGCGAAGAGAAACCAATGCAAGCCTAAAAAAAAGTTCGCTAGTCCAAGCCCCAAGGTGTTAGTAGTAAAAATAATGGAAGCCTTCACGTGAGGATCAACTAGTATTCAAGACTTCACGTGAGTAGTGAATCCACGACAACTATTAGCAGCAACAAGAACAATTGGAACCGCACGCAGCAGCTGAGAGCGGATTAATTGTTGTGTCCGGTTGCAATACGCGAAAACCAGGAGGGATGGATGTGGAATCGTGATGCTACGTAGTGACAAAATAAGATCCGGCTCGTACAGCCAAAATAACAAGATCAATATTGGTTAAATCATGCGACATCAACAATAGTTCGACACGACTACGCACGTGAATTCCTTTTCAACTATGTCCTTAGTACACAGCTGCCGGCAACATCACAGAAAAAATTAAAGATCAAGATATTTGACGGCTCCAACGAATCCACCATGACAACTTCAGATGCCTAAAAATCCAACGAGCCCGCCCGTGTCAATTCCGTGTCCACCACACGACTCCGTCGACCATGACTACACAGTTGCCACCTCAGCTCCCATCCGCCGGTGAGCCGCCACTTCGTCGACTTCGTGTGTCACATTGACTCTGCACCCAGGGGCTGCGCCAACCCACGGATGCGTCAACTCGCTACCGCCACCGGCTCTAATGACCCACCATGGTCTTCGGAAATGACGACCCGCCATGATTTCGACCGGGATGACCCGCCACATCCTTCGACTCTGATGACCCGATGCGGTCTTCGACTCCTACGACTCTGGTTTTTGGTTCCGGCGACTCGGGGGCTCTCTCGGCTTCACCGGTCTACTGAGTCTTCGACTCCCTCGTGCGACCCACTACTATCTTCGATTGCGGTGACTCGCTATGACCTTCGTCTGCAGTGATCCGCTGCCCATCAGCTCCGGTGACTCGGGGGCTCCTTCGACTCCGTCGTATGACCAGCTGTGGTCTTCGGCTCCGGCGACTCGGGGCTCCTTCGGATCCGGTGACCCGTTTTGGCCTTCAGCTCCAATGACCCATTTCGGCCTTCAGTTTTGGCGACTCGGGGGCTCCCTCGGTTACACGATCCACTGTCGTCATCAACTTCATCTATGACAGCTGCCAATAAAGCTAAGTTTCCTCTACCATGAGTCAATAATTTTTTATTTTAACTCGCACTCGATGCAGTCGGGGGTTGTGCCCTCTTCGAGTAACCTAATGTGCCGTCGACTCCACGCACTCGAGCACGTCATACACGACAGCCCGAGTAGCTGATTCTGCCTGAACTCCGCGTACCTCGGCAAGGTTATGAGACTAAGGGTAATCAGGCTAACAAAAAGGCCTAGCATATAGTGCAAAAGTGTTGATTTGATTGACACCAGAATTTTACTTTATAAGCCAGTAGGCAAATATTCTTTACAAGATACAAGTACTTCACAATTCTTTGAATTTTCTATAGCTTACATGGACGTCGAATGCATCGAGCTATTCTATCGGGTTCTCCAACAGGAGTCGAAAAAATAACTGGCTACGCCATAAACTTAAGACCCGAGTCGAGTCCCTCATTGGATGGTTGCATCGCTTGGTGCTACACACATGCGATGCTGGCCGCGCACCCGAAAACTTCATGGACATGGAAACATTTCGACAAGGTAGTTGCACTTAAACCCCTCACTCGAATCAACGATTCGATTATGGACTCGGGGCCTCCTCCCATAGGGAGCACTGAAAGCATATTCAGCTGAAACAAGCAAAAGACGACAACAGTCGAAAATATTCATAGTCCCCACTTGAGTTTACGACTCGAATAGGAACTCGGGGGCTACTCCCATAGGGAGCGTTGGCCGCGCACCATACAATTTTCTTTTACTAAATGTGTGTTGACCACATCCACACTCGAAAACATTGGCGACTTAGCCTCATATTTTCCCCACAAGGAGACTGCGTCTCCTAGGCTACCCGAATCATCTCCGCGATGACAAAATTTGGATGCCACGCTCACAGCGTGAAGATAAGACCTAAAAAAGGCCTGACAACGCACTTGCTGCGCTCTACCAGAAATGATCTGTGCCTGCAGGTATGATGAAATAAGTCTTGACGGACACGTCGAGTTCTCACACTTATATACTGGAATTTGATTCTGTAAGAACTCCATGGCATGAGTTGAATTACGCCGACACTTTTCCAAATTCGAGTTCGGGGACTCGATTTTGAGTAGATTGCGTTGTTTTTCCCAAAGGCAGTTAACTGATCTTGATACATCGGACGAATTAGGCACATATCGATAATCCCTATGACATAAACTAAAGCACCCGAAAACGTATTTGGCTATGCACTCGAAGGCTTCATAGTCTCCACTCGAATCTGCGATTGGACCAGACACTCGGGGGCTACTAACGTGGGCATACCCTACAGATACTCGTGATCAGCATATACAGTCCAGCCCATAAGAAACCCATGAAATTGCTAAGGCCTAGTCGAATTTCGGGTGGCCTAGGAGACTTCGACTCCTTGTAGAACATGGCAAAGTACAAGATAGAAGTTTAAAGGGAAAATCCTAATATGTAACTGACTCGGCCTGCTATCCCGAGACCTAGCCTATCTATATAAAGGCTGGGAGGGGGCACGAGGAGGATATTCGCAACCCTAGTTTCCACACCATCGCCAGATTGCATCTGTGCACCCTGTAACTTTCGACTCCTCGATATTTCCAAGAGCAGACAAGCAGGAGTAGGGTCCTCTACGAGGCCTGAACATGGGTAAACCTCGTGTCACCTGAGTTCTTGTTTGCTAGCCGATCAATGCCTCCAGTGATCCCTACTTCCTCGAACCTAAGTCCATCAACAATGGGCATTGATGAGTTAACCCCTCGTCACTTAGAGTCTCCCAACACGATCTCGAAGCTTTGCAACCAATGCCCAGCTCCGAGAATGACCTCTTCCGTCTAGGGTTCAAAGAAACCAAGACTAACAAGATCCACAAAGGAAAAACAAGGGGGGATCAACTTTGTTTTTGTGAAACCCTAGATCTAGACCTCCTCCACCAAATCCCAAAGAATCAAGGAGATTGGAGCACTAGGAGAGGATATCTAGGGAAATTATAGCTCAAGAATAGTGGAGGAGAGAGAGGTAAAAGAGGCAATATTCACGTTGGGGAAGAAGGGCCCTTTTATACCCTAGAAAGAGAATATGCTCGTTGCCCACTATCCTGACCGGTACTACCGGAGCCAGAAGCGGTAGTACAGAAAATGACCGGTACTACCGAACTGGTACCGGATGCGATACCGGGCAAGGGCATGAGGAGGTGGAGAACCTACTGTCTCCTCCGGTAGGGCACACATGAAACAACCGGTAGTACCAGAAGTAGCAACGATACTATCGCACAAGGCGGTAGTGCCGTCTAGAGGTATCAGATGAGGCAGAGCTTGAGCCAAGGCTCGAAGATGCACTCAGATCCATCCGGTACCGCCAAGCGGCACTACCGGCGCCAAGCGGTAGTACCGGAAGTAATATCTGGTACTACCGGTAGAATTCCTCCTAGATCTCAACCATTGAGGGGAAGATGGATGGGCTATAAAAAAGAGTTGATTCCACCCAAATTTTCTGACATGGACACCCTCTTGATAGTACGGTTTTCCTATGACTCAAAAAAAAGATCTAGGAAAAACCAAGTCTTGCTATTGAACTTTTGAGGGATACTAAATGCTTTGCAACATAGATGGCCCGTAAAACACTTAGCAAACGATAAGTCCGGCACGTGTGTTATCATCAAACATCAAAACCACTTAGGAAAGGGAATGCCCTTTCAATCTCCCAATTTTTGGTGTTTGATGACAACACACACATTTGCATAACAAATATTATGATATGCACAAGGTTTGAAAAATAGAGATGGGCTCCCCCTAGATGTGTGCAGCAAAACCAAGCACACACTAGGATCAACACCCCCTCTCAATTTATAAAACAACCAACAGAGCAAGAAAAATAAGAATTTGACTTGAAACTCATACTTTGTGTAACACAATGTGAGAGAATTAGACGGTCAATAATTAGATAGGTCATCACATAAGATGGATCCACATAACCACATAGTATTCACTCACATAGAGCACAAATAGTTCACATGTAGGTAGCATATAGAGTTCACAAATAATAAGAGGCAGAAAAAAGTTCACAAGCAAACCAAGAATCAAAGAAAGAACAAGCTTGTGACTTTCCCATGCAAATCCCGCACGCCCTATGTTGCACCTTGTCCCCCTTTGGCATCAAGACGCCAAAAAAGGACAAGAGCAAGACTAACGTCCCAATGATCACTCCTCATCACCATCACCATCATGGAATCCTAGGGCACAGAAGGAGCAAGAAGCATCATCATCATCCTAGGTGCTATGATTTGAGATCCATTGCTCTTGAGGGGTGATGTTGTTCTCTGAGCCTTCGGAGACAGTCGAACCTTGAGCTTCCATCAACTCTTTCTGATGAGAACACGCTTTATTGGCATAGACATGAGCTTCATACATGCGCTTTTGATTGTCGGTTTGGAGGAAAAACACTTTCTTAAGCTTAGCTTCAATCCTCTTGGCCCATGAGGGTAGAGCATCCACGCGACGAGACACAACAAAGTCATGTCCACCATGATCACTCACTTCTTCATCGGAGCCTTCTTCAACCACATTACCTTCCTCATCAACCTCTTTGTCGTCCGTGTTGCGAGTTTTAGCATGCTTCTTGATCAAGAGGTTCTTATACTTGTGAGACACAAGTTGGCGGTTGGGAAGGTCATTGGCAATAAAGGTGCACTTACGGATGATAAGAGCCATAACATATGTAGCAAAAGGAGGCACTCTTCTAGTGTGTGTGGTAATGACCGTCTCATTCCAAATGAAGTCCATCACATCAAGTGGGGTACCGGAATCACGGTTAACATAAGAGTTGAACATGAGGTCAACCATAAAGCCATGCATCTCATAAAAATTCCCCACCCGAGGAGCAACAGTTTGGCGGAAGATCGATTCAAAATGTTATAGGTGGGTAAAAGATCCTTGATCTTGCCACAAACACCTCCGCCTCGAATATAGAGAGGATCCATAACCTCCTTCTTCATGGGTTTCTCAAGAGTGTGAGAACGAAAGCCACAAGAGTTGTTGAAGCCATGATCCTCATAACCAAGAATGTGCCCAAACTCTGCCAAAGTTGCTTCCTTAACAACCCCTTGAGTCATCCATGTCATTTGCCTTGACTGATTTTTGGCAAAGTTCACGGTGTCATAGAATTGAGCCACAAGAAGGGGATCATAATCTTGCTTAATGACATGGGTATACCCTACAGGTACTCGAGTTTGGTATATACGGCATGAATACAGCGGAAGCCCACGGTGTCGCCAAGGCCCAAGAGAGGACTCGAGTAGCCTACGGACTCTCGATTGCTTGAAGAACAAGAAGAAGCTAAAGATAGAAAGTTCAAAGGGCAAAACCCTAACCTGTAACCGACTAGACCTGCTACCCGAGACCTAGCCTATCTATATAAAGGCTAGGAGGGGGCGGCGAGAAGAACACACGCAACCCTAGTTTCCACAACCCTCGCCAGATTGCATCTTCGATTCCTTTGATAATTCCACAAGCAGACAAGCAGGAGTAGGAACCTCTATGAGGCCTGAACCTGGGTAAATCTTCGAGTCCCCTGTGTGCTTGTTTGCTAGCCGATAGATGTCTCTAGCGCTCCCTCCTTCTCCAAAGCCCAAGTCCATAACAATGGGCATTGATGAGTTAAACCCTCATCAATTGGCGCCGTCTGTAGAAATTGGGAGTGCTGATGTTGCGGCTTCTGCGGCCCCATCAACTGCGATCTACAACTCCACAACAACGGAGATCCGCCAACTCTTCGTCGCGTTCGACTTCACCGTCCACACGCCGGCCACTCGCCCGACCTTCGAGTCCGTGGGCGATGGAATCAGCCTGGCGATCGGGAGCTTCTGCTTCCAAGTTGGTCAGATGGGCATGCTTCGCATGCCTGACTAGCCGACAGTGCCGGTGATTACCCCAGCATCATGGTTCCCTCCATTGATCGGCACCCTCAGTGAACTCAACACCCCGACAACAGTCGACAACACGGTCAGCGATAGCAGTCGCGAGTCTGATCTGAGCGATCTGGCAACCGAAGATGAAGCCTATGGCTCCGGATTTGAGAGTTGCAGGAGGAGCAGCCTCCCCAATCACTTCATGTGCGCCGTCATCAACGCAGGTGACACCTCCGTCAATCGCAACAACACGGGCAACCGTGGCGATGAAACCGACCCGCCTAACGGCGTCATACCCAATGGTGGGCCAACGCCCAACGGCGACAACGGCGCCCCGTCAACAATGGAGGAGCAATCGAACCTCCAACCATAATAAACGAGCAAACCGGCGAACGCGTCGTGATCAGGCTCAACGAACAAGAGTGGGCTCGCTTCCGCGAGGCCCTACGAGGCAACCCTCTACCCTTCGGATCTCTGCAAGAACTGCTAATGGGCTACCATTGGCTCTTGAAGGAAGAATTCAAGCGCCAAGTGTAAACAATCGCGCAACTCGAGGTGCGCAAAAAGGTGGCAGACGAGTCGAGTCTTCGACGCGCTAGGCTTTCCTCCCACGGAGGATCCTCCTCAAAGGGCAATGAGTACCTCGCAAACAAGAGGCGATCTCGGATGGCCCACCTCACCGAGCAAGAAAGCATAGAAGCTGCAAAGGTCCTCGACTTCAGCTCTATGACAGTCGATACACGGGGCAACGTAGTCCCCAAGACGCCGCAGGCCGCGGTGACAGCAGCCACCATGTACCTCCTCAACAACCAGCCGCCAGCTAGAGATCCCCGAGCCGCCATGCACCGATCTACGATCGCAGGCTTGGGACTAATCGAGGCTACCCTCGACAAGGAGCCAACACCAGAGCCGAAAAAGGGCAAAGCGCTAGCAAAGCGCTACTCCTCGCCCTCATCCAGCGGCGACAGTCACGACCTGTCTCGACGCCGCCGCTCACGGCGACACGGCCGTGACTATGATGCGCGCGATTACCTCACGCAACACAAGATCGACAAATCAAGGGCGCGACGCGCCCGGTCGACTGATTCGGAAGAGGAAGATGTGGAGCTCTGCGGCGCCAGATGCTTCAGCAGATCCATCAGGCAAAAGCGAATGCCCAAGGGGTTCAAACTCCTGTCGGAGAACCCGAAGTTTGATGGCCTACAAGACCCGAAGATCTGGCTAGAGGACCACATCTCCTCCGTCGGGCTACATGGCGGCAGTCGAAGCACAGCCATGCAATGTCTACAGCTACAGCTGCAAGGCGCCGCTCGAGCATGGCTCAACAACCTCCCATGCGGATCCATTCGTAGTTGGGATGAGCTGGTTTACAACTTTGTGCGCAACTTCAAGGGCACATACAAGCGTCCTGCATCAATCGAAGAGCTGAGATGCTGCCAGCAAAGATCGGGCGAATCGCTACGCTCCTACATCCAAAGGTGGTCCATCATCAAGAACTCCGCAGAGAACATCTTGGAGGATCGCGCGATTGACGCGTTCAACGGCGGCGTCCACCGCCTAGAGCTCAGAGAGGAGCTGGGCCGCTCAAAGCCCAAGACCATCGATCACCTGATGGAAATCGCAAATCGGTGGGCCGATGGAGAAGATTCGGTGAAGAATCGTGTTGACTCCGACGAGGAGGTAGAACTCAAGCGAAGACGCGATCGCTGAGGCAAACGCCGCATGCGCATCTACGATGATCGCGACGATGTCGACATGGTCGCAGCTGGCTACGCCGACAGACGCGACGATAATCGCAACAGTGGATACCGTAGCGGCGGATACCGTGACTCCGGGAAAACCATGCAAGTGTGGCAATGCCGCAATCGTGACGAGGCACCCGCGACATCCATTGAAGACAAACTGTCCGAGCCATGTACGGTGCACTTCTACATCGACAAGCATGATGGAAAGAAGAAGTCCAACCACCTCCTCAAGGACTGCCTAGAGTTCCTCAAGCTACACGAGGGATTGGTTCGGATGAACCGCAACGCAGTCGAAAGAGGCTACGGAGCCGCTCCAGGCACCGTGGCACATGGCGCTCCACCACCACCACCTGGGCCACCCCCGAATGCAGCTGCGCCGGACCAGCACCACGGAGGCGAACCGTACCCACGGGCCATGGGCACCATGATGATCCAAAAGGGACGCCCCTCGAATCGGGTGCAGAAGGCCATCACTCGCCAAGTCAACCTGGCCACACACTCGCCACCATCTACTACCGAGTACCTCAGCGGAAGCGAGTCCTGCATCACCTTCGACAAACGCGACCATCCGCCTCAAGTACCCCGTCCAGGCCATTGCCCCCTCGTACTCGAGGCACAAATTGGAGGCTTCGACATGAGCCGCGTCTTCATGGATGGCGGAAGCGGCATCAACCTTATATTCGCGAGTACCTTGCGAGCAATGAGGATCCCTCTAACTTGCCTGGAGGCCTCGGACACAACATTCCACGGCATCGTCCCAGGAAAAGGCGTATATCCCCTGGGCAAAATCAACCTCGACATCATCTTCGGCACGCCGAAAAACTTTCGGCGCGAGCGCATCGACTTTGAGGTCGTCGACTGGCCCTCACAGTACCACTGCATCCTCGGGCGCGTCGCGTTCGCTAGGTTCATGGCGGTGCCACACTACGCCTACCTGCAGATGAAAATGCCAGGTCCCAATGGTGTCATCACAGTCAACGGGAGCTTCGAGAGATCTGATAGTTGCGACAGGGAATTCAACAGAATCTCCCAGTCCTTCGGCATGCAGGAAGAACTCGCGAGACTAAAGGAGTCGATAGACAATAGTCTCCCTCCCCTGAGACGGCCAAGTTCGCCCGATCTATCCTTCGATTCATCGGTGCACACAAAGAAAGTGTAGGTCAACCCATCGGATCCCGCCAAGACGGTCCTCATCGCCAACAACTTGAGTCCCGCATAGGAACTCGCGCTCGTCGAATTCCTCCGTGAGCACTGGGAAATTTTTGCCTGGTGTCCAACGAACATGCCAGGAGTTCCTAGGGAATTCGCCAAGCACGCACTCAACGTCAACCCAGACACAAGGCCAGTCAAGCAAACAATCCGGCGATTATTTGAGCCAAGAGCAAAGGCAGTCGGAATGGAAATCAACAGACTCCTCGACGCCAAATTCATACGTGAGATCAAGGAAAGCACTTGGCTCGCCAACACGGTGCTGGTACCAAAAAGGACACAGATATCCTACGGATGTGCGTGGACTTCACCTCTTTAAATAAGGACTTTCCAAAGGATCACTTCCCGCTGCCGCGAATCGACCAGATCATCGACTCCACCGCGGGATGCGAGCGCCTCTGCTTCCTCGACGCCTACTCAGGCTATAATCAAATTCGAATGAAGGAGGAGGATCAAGAAAAAATAGCATTTACAACGCCCTTCGGTGTGTTCTGCTACAACACAATGCCCTTCGGGCTAAAAAACGCAGGAGCCACCTACCAGCGGTGCATGCAGGCGTGCCTCAAGGATCAACTTGGTCGCAACATTCAAGTCTATGTCGACGACATAGTAATCAAGACCAAGGAAGAAGCCTCCCTAATCGATGATTTGCGTGAAACCTTCACCAACCTCGACCGCTATCGGATCAAGCTCAATCCGGACAAATGTGCCTTTGGCGTCCCATCGGGGCAACTTTTCGGGTACCTCATCTCCGCGAGGGGAATCAAGGCAAACCCGAAGAAAATAAAAGCCATACTGGCCATGGAGAAGCCGAAAAACATAAGGGGCGTCCAGCAGCTAGCTGGGCGAATCGCGGCCCTCAGTCGATTCCTCAGGCGGATGGGAGAAAAGGCACTGCCCTTCTACCAACTCCTTCGCAAAGCTGAAAAGTTCGAGTGGACCAATGAAGCGTAAGAGGCATTCGAAGACCTCAAGCGCCTGCTATCCACTTCGCCAGTACTGGTGACCCCACGAGAAAGGGAACCACTATTGCTGTATATCTCTGCCACCAACCAACTGGTCAGCACCGTATTTGTGGTCGAACGAGCCAAGGAAAACAAGGTCCACGGGGTACAGCGCCCAGTATACTACCTTAGTGAGGTCCTCACGCCAACAAAACAGCGGTACCCGCACTACCAAAAGCTGACGTACGACGTCTTCATGACCACCCGGCGACTACGCCATTACTCCCAGGAACACCCAATCGTGGTGGTCAACAATGCCCTGTTGGGGCATATCCTCAATAACCCCAGCGCCACGGGACGAGTCGCGCTCTGGGGAATAGAATTGTCTCCATGGGACATTACATACGAAAAGTGCGACGCAATCAAGTCGCAAGTTCTTCCTGACTTCCTCGTGCACTGGATGGAGAACCAGCTCCCTGAGAAACCAGATATGTCCTACCTCTGGACAATGCACTTCGATGGATCCAAGTGGAAGGATGGAGCAGGTGCAGGTGTGATACTAACATCACCTCAAGGTGACAAGCTGAAATATATCCTGCGAATGCAGTTCACCGCCTCCAACAATGAAGCTGAATACGAGGCCCTGCTGCACGGGATGAGGATGGCAAAAGCCTGCGGTGCCAAGAGGCTCATTATATACGGCGACTCCAAGTTGGTCGTCAACCAAACATTGCATGAGTGCAACGCACTGAACGACAATATGATCGTGTACCGCGACCTCTACGACACACTCGAAGGGGACTTCGACGCCTGCGAACTGCGGCACGTAGGTCGCGAAAGCAATGACGAGGCGGACACACTCGCCAACATAGGCTCTACCTGCGCCCCCATACCACCTGGGGTATTTCTCGAGCGCATCTGCGAACGCTCCATCAAGCCAAAGGCCGCAGAGAAGAAAACAAGCGCAGCAACGCACTCGGGGGCTACACCGCCCAATGAGCCAATGGCACTCGATGACTTGGAGCTGGACACAGGACTCGAGGGACCAATGAGCGTCATGATGATTGAGCAATCCTGGACGCAACCATACATCACGTACCTCCTCAGCAAGAGGCTACTGGACGATCCGACTGATGCACGGCAAATCGCGCGGTGCTCCAAGGCATTCGCTGTTATCAACGGCGAACTGTATAAACGCAACATCACAGGAGTACTCCAACGATGCGTCTCCACGGCTGATGGAAGAGCTGTTCTCCTCGACATCCATGAGGGGACCTGTGGGCACCATGCAGGCAGTCGCGCTCTCGTCGCCAAAGCTCTACGAGCTGGATTCTACTGGCCTACAGCCATGCGCGATGCCAAGGACATCGTCCAAAAATGCAACGCTTGCCAGCGATTCGTGGACAAGCCGCACACACCTGGTGTAGAGCTACGGCCAATTCCATTGGCCTGGCCCTTCGCGCAATGGGGACTCGACATGGTTGGCAAACTCCCAAGGTCCTCACGAGGAGGCTACGTCTACCTCTTGGTCGCAGTCGACAGATTCACCAAGTGGATTGAGGCCATGCCAGTGACCAACCAATCAGGGCACAGCGCAATCAAGTTCTTCGAGTCCATCGTCTATCGCTTCGGAGTACCGCACAACATCATCACCGACAATGGGACGAACTTCACATCCAAGGAGTTCCAAGAATTCTGCGAGAATCTGGGGATCAACATCAACTACGCCTCGGTAGCGCATCCACAGACCAACGGTCAGGTGGAAAAAGCAAACGGGCTCGTCTACGGCGACATCAAGAAGCGACTCCTCCGGCCACTCGAACAAGCCGCGGGTTGCTGGCCAGACAAACTGCAATTAGTACTCTGGAGCCTACGCACAACTCCAAACTGTGCTACGGGCTACACCCCGTTCTTTATGGTGCACGGGACCGAGGCAGTACTACCCGCCGAGGTACGGTACAAGGCGCCGCGCGTGGTCGCTTACAGCGAACAAGAGTCATCCCTCGCGCTCGAAGACTCTGTCGACCTCCTCGACGAGGCAAGGGAAATTGCCACGGAAAGATCAACGATCTACCAGCAGAACCTGCGCAACTACCACAGTAGGAGGCTACGCCCCAGATCCTTCGTCGAAGGCGACCTGGTCCTGCGATTGAAGCAGCAGGGACATCTCAAGCTCGAGTCCCCCTAGGAAGGACCATACGTGATTACAGAAGTAATCCCAGGTGGCGCCTATCGCCTTCAAGATTTAGAGACAGGAGTCACATACTCCAACCCCTGGAACGTCGCACAACTGTGACGCTTCTACCCTTAGTCGTTTTTCTTTTACATTACAAATAAGGCACTCAGCCAAGGCTACTTAGCCACACATTGTACTTCGTACTGTCCCTCGAATAAATAAAGCTAAGTGCCCCAAAACTCTGTGTTCTCCTTTATTTTTCCACAATTTATCTACTCGGGGGCTACGCCACCCTATACACATCTGTTCTACGAACTAAAACGCGTTATCCTGAGTAGCTGGCACATCAATCGAAACCCTTGACGCAACATCAACCCAGTTGCAACGCACCTGACAGGTTGACAAGGGACTGAGATAAAACACATGGCCAGGCTAACGGAAAGGAATCGCATAGTGCAACGTACTCACACGCTAACAAGCTCTTTATACATAATCAATAGTCAGTTATACACCGTATATACGAACTTTACAACATTGGTACACTTATGTGCAGGATACAAATTAAGCTACTACTACAACAAAAGAACGTTGGTCTGCTCCTCGAAAAAATCAACGATCTCCTCTGCTGGGCGGTCCACTGCCTGATAGTGTGGCACCATATTCCAAGCTGAACCTTCTGGTGGCGCAGGTGGCCCAGCCGCAATTGCCGCAACATCTACGCCAGGCCTATGCAGTCGCACCAACGATAGAGTGGCCTTGGCACCAGCCACCAACTGTTGCCTTACACACTCGCAAACTGCAGCCAGGTCTTGGAACTTGGCAAGAAGGGCCAGCAGGCTTGATGGAACAACATCCAGTGGAAACATCGTCCGATAAATGTTCTTCAAGCATGATTGCGACTTCTTCAGAAAGTGTAGCACTCGCGATGCACGATCCTGCAGGGTTGCTAGCGCAATCGCACGATCATGATCCACCCAGAAGTATCCACTCTCCTGAAGTTACTCTTGGGTCAGATCATGCATGCGAATAGCAATCCTATCCTTCTCATCATGCGGATGGCGCGCACTGACAACTATTCAAAGCAACAACGGAAGCATAAGGACAACACATCACTGCGAGTGACTACAAGGAAAAGATAAGAGTAAGCAAACTAACACTTACATTGGTCGCCAAGCTGCGTCATCTCTCCCAGCAGATACTGCTCCCGGGCGGCGGCTTTCTCCGCCTTTGACTTCCATACATCCGCGTTACCGCGGAGCACGGGCAATTCACGCTCCAGCTGCTTCACGCGGTCACGCGGTCGCGAAAGCAGCGACAACTCATCCACCCTGGAGCACGGCGGTGCCAAAGTATCATCAAGGGGCGGCGAGTCCTGAGGTTCCCTCAAAGGATCGCTTGATGTACCCTACCACAAGCCAAGGTAGAAGCAAATAAGACGATCAAATCGACACACAGACAAAAGATTCGGGTGAATACAAGATTGGCAAAAGTTTCAGTAGATACACCCGCCAAAAGGCATGTTCTAGGAAAAAGGCATAAACTAATCAACTATTACAAAGCTACTAAGGAGCAATTGACTTCTTCGATGGCTTCGGGGGCTTCATCGAGTCCGTGGCAGTGTCAGATGCCACTGACTTTCCGCCAGCCCCTGATGTCGCAGCCTTTGCTGCCTTCTTGGCTCGCTACAGCTCCTGAGAGTACTTCGCAACCGTGTTAATCAGCTGTTGCCCATATTTGCCACAGGAAGTCGCGAAGGGAGCAAAGACTACCTGCTGGCCGTCCGTGCTAACGGGCATCGCCTTCGAAACCGCTGCAGGATCAATCTCGACTCCGTGGGCCTGCACCATGGCAAGTGACATGGACGCGCCAGCCGCACGGAGTGATTTCTTAAAGCTTGAAGGAACACCCCTGGCGAGAGACTCCACCAGCTCATCCATGTTCTCGATTAGCTCAGCCTTGGGCATCAACACCTCCCGGAGGTGACTGAGCACGCCCTTGGCCTTGGAAAGCATATCCTGAACGGCGGCACTGCGGTCCTCGACTGCTGAAAGCGCACCCGCCAAAGCGTCGTCGTGGCGGAGGGCCTGAGGGTCGAAGCTCAAACCGCCAACATCTGTACATAAACCCACACATGGACACAAACATCAGCGCCAACGGCAAACATCGAACAAGAGAACAATAATGATATCCAAGAAAGGTACCTGAGAGGGCCTTAGCAATCGAGAAAAGCTGTTCTTCGAACAACTTCTCCCTGGATGCGATGGAGGCACGTAGATCCTCTTCACGCCTCTGTGCCTCATCACGCGCCGCGATTGCCTCATCGTGACCCTTCACAGCCGCGGTGAGTGTTTTCTCCATGGTGGCAGCGTTGCGCAGGAGGGCATTATGTTCAGCTACAAAACAAAAGGGATTGACTATCAGTCGACTATATAAAAGGAGAAGGAGAAGAAGTGAAGAACACTTACTTTCGACCACGCGATGACGCGTCTCCAGCATGGCATGCTGGTGGCCCATCGCAAGCACTTGCTCCGCCAAGTGAGTGGCTTCCTTCACAAGGGCTATCACACAACAAGGGATCAGCAGAAGCAATAGATAACATCGACTGCAACTTTAAAAGAAGAAATCCTACACTTACATGATCCTCCAATGACTCCGAAGTTGTCTGGTGTGTCGTCATCCGGGCAACCATTCGATGCTCCCCTTCATGCGAAGAGCTGGAAGAGTTGTGCCTGGAGTGGGTCACCAATGGAGGGGAAGGAGCACGCTCGACCTCTTTCTTGGCCCTTGAAGTTGCGACTCCTGATTCTTTCAAAAATTGGACGTCACCAGAAGATGACGACGCTTGCTGACTGCAAGATAAAATAAACATCAAGAAAAGGCAACTGCAAAGAAGAACCAAAAAAGGAAGATTCGAATACTTACCAGTCAAAATTATCAAAGTCAAAGGTTGGCTCCCCCGACTTTCACGAGGACTCCTTTGCAGTCGCATCTTCTTGCGAGAAGAGGGCGCCACGGCACTCACAGGAATGGCAGGGATCGGCGACTCCGCACCAACACCTGCACCTTCCGGAGTCGAAGGAGACGACACATCGGAATCCTCGCCGCGCGAACGCTTGCGAGTATCCGGACTACCGGACTCGGAGGCTTCTTCCTCCACATCAGATGGGACGGTCGACTCCGACTCATCCTCTTCCAAGGCTTCGCGAGGAATAAACCCCTTAGGAAGAGGGGGCATACTGGGTGATACCGCCCAATCCTGCATACAGACAACAACATTAGCACAAAGATAAGAAACAACAGAAAAGCAATCGACAAACTAAGCTACTGTGTAGCACAACTATACCTCAGGAGGAGGGTTAGCAACATCAAACGGAGGAACAACTGGCTCACTAGGGAGCACATCCTTGACGGTGTACTTGGTGAGCAGTCAAACCCTTTTGTCTACCTCACTCGCGGACATGCCATCGGCAGACACGCGAGTGACATCGTCAGCGCCAGTCCACTGAAACATGGGATGAGCTATGGCCTGCAGGGGCTGGACGCGACGGCGCAGCCACGTGTGAATGAGGGCGCAGCCTCCCTCCTCTTTGCCTATGCGACTCTCCAGGTCGCAGACGCGCTTGTACAACACTTCTGTCTCCATGGATTCGCCAGGAATGACCACATTCTTCTAGGAGCGCTTCCTCTGGCATGGCGTCGCAGGATCGAAGGGGGCGAGTCCAAAGTGTTCTCTGTCAGCTTTCTCGTCGCGAACATAGAACCACTTGTCCCTCCACCCTTGGACGGACATCATCAGCTTGATGTCGAAATATGTGGCGGATGGATCGACATGGATTCCGCAGCCGCCTACATCGTAGACTATGGAGCCAGATGCCGATTGGCGTTTCAATTTGAAGAGGCATTTGAAGAGGCCGAAATGCGGCTCGATTCCGAGCCAGCATTCGCAGAGAGTGATGTAGCAAGCTACGTGGAGGATAGAATTTGGGGACAGCTGATGGAGCTGGAACCCATAAAAACAAAGAAGACCCCTGAAGAAAGGATGCAGGGGCAGAGAAAGGCCGCGAATGATGAACGCCAAGAACATCACTCAAAAACCGGCAGGAGGAGAGGGGATTACCTCGCCGCCGGGGACGCGTGTGTCGGCGACTACAGCGAACAACACTCCATCTTGGCGAAGAAGATGGAGATCAGAGGCTTGATGATGGAGGGACGCCACGCGCCATTCGTGACGCGGGTGCCCGTGCCCTTCTTCTTCCCGCCGGCGGTGGTGCTGGTGCCCGCAGTGGGAGAGCTGCCCTTCTTCTTCGCCGCAGCAGCGATAGTCGCGGAATCGGCCGCAACACCTCCTTTCTTCTTCCCCATTGCGTGGCGGTGATGCGACCGAAGGAAGTAGCTGGGAAACGTGCGGAGCTGGTCGAGCGCAGCAGAAGAAAAGAGCGCAAAGAAAGCAGAGGAGCAGCAGCAATGGCGATGGAGGCAAAGGATGAATGAAGACAGATGAGAAATTACCGCTGCAGCATCACTACTTAACCCCTGGAAGATGCAATCCAACGGCTCAGAAAAACCCTACTGGATGCGTGGCGTTCATCGTGCTTGATACGTGGAGGAGCTAAAATGTGAACCATCCCCCCACTACTCCCATTACATGCAGAAATCGAGGAGGCGCAGTTAAAATAAAGATTACGCACGCCCGGTCAAATCAAAGTCGGGGAGTGGGACCCACTGCTCGTCACGTCCCGTCAAACTCGCTCACGCGGGCAACTGAGGTCATGAAATCGTCAGCACTAATGTCATCAAAACTACGCAGCAAAAGACTTCGACTACTTTAGTCCTTGCTCGAGTCTTCGACTCCACCAAGCACTCGGGGGCTACTCCCATAGGGAGCGCTGGTCGCGCACCCTACGATTTTTTTTCTTTTCTTTTGCAGGAACATGGACAATCAAGGCAAACCCAAACACTCGAAACACGGTTTCGACTATGGACATGGGTTACTCCCATAGGGAGCACCGGAAACAAATTCGACTGAAAACAAGCAAACAAAAGACGACAGCAGTCACAAAAGTTCTTTAGTCCCCGCCTGAGTCTTCGACTCAACCAGGCACTCGGGGGCTACTCCCATAGGGAGCGCTAGTCGTGCACCCTATGATTATTTATACAAAGTATTGTGTGTCGATAACATCCACACTCGAAGTTTATGGTGACACCGCCTCATAATTTTCCCTACAAAGAGACTGCATCTCCTGGGTCACCCGAATCGTCTCCGCGATGATAAAATTCGGATGTCGCGCTTACAGTGTGAAGATAAGACCTGAATAAGGCCTGGCAACGCATTTGTTGCGCACTACCAGAAATATATCCAAGCCTATAGGTACGATGAACATGCCTTGATGGATGCGTCGAGTGCTCACACCCATATAACTGGAATTCGACTCCTGTGAGACCTCTGCGGCTTGAGTCGAATTACACCAGCACTTTTCCGGATTCGAGTTCGGGGACTCAAGTTCGAGTAGATTGCGTTGTTTTACCCTAAGGTAGTTAACTGATACCGATACATCGGTTAAATCAGGCACGCACATCAACAATCCCTATGACACAAACAAAGCAGTCGGGAAACATACTCAGTCATGCACTCGAAAGGCTTCATAAGTCTCCAGTCGAATCTGCGATTCCACTGGACACTCGGGGGCTACTGACATGGGTATACCCTACAGGTACTCGAGTTTGGTATATATGGCCTAAATACAGCGGAAGCCCACGGTGTCGCCAAGGCCCAAGAGAGGACTCGAGTAGCCTACGAACTCTCGATTGCTTGAAGAACAAGAAGAAGCTAAAGATAGAAAGTTCAAAGGGGAAAAACCCTAACCTGTAACTGACTCGACCTGCTACCCGAGACCTAGCCTATCTATATAAAGGCTAGGAGGGGGCGGCGAGAAGAACACACGCAACCCTAGTTTCCACAACCCTCGCCAGATTGCATCTGCGCACCATTGTAATCTCCGATTCCTTTGATAATTCCACGAGCATACAAGCAGGAGTAGGGACCTCTACGAGGCCTGAACCTGGGTAAATCTTCGAGTTCCCTGTGTGCTTGTTTGCTAGCCGATAGATGTCTCTAGTGCTCCCTCCTTCTCCAAAACCCAAGTCCATAACAATGGGCATTGATGAGTTAAACCCTTGTCACTTAAAATCCATGATTGGAAGCAAGCCAATGTTGGTGCACATCTCCTTGGCCTCCCCAAAGTATTCAAGATGCTCGTACATGTGAGCCATTTCAATCCACTTATGAGGCACAACCAACTTGTCATTGTACAAAAGAATCTCCTTGTACACCCTTTCCTGGAAGTCAGTGAAGAACAAGTTGTCTTCACGACCACGGTCATGAGCATGAAGATAGGGGTTCTCATGCATCAAAACAGCGAATTCCTCATCAAAAATATCAGACAGAAGCTTTGGCCCTGGTGGCCCAACACTCATACTCTTTGTGCGCCCATAGGGAGGGGGAGGAGGAGCACTACCACGACCGGATGTCTGCTTGGTAGCTCCTCCACGACCACCCCGGGTTGACTAGAGCTTCACTCGGTTGCTCGGCTGAGGCACGACTTCTTCTTCAAACCCATCTTCCTCCTCGATCTCATGACGATCCTTGGATCTCTTCCTAGCACCACTCAAACCACCTACACCTCTGAAAGCAAGAGGAAGAATAGCAGGGGATAAGGGCACAAGATCCTGAAACAAAGAGACGCAGGAAATCACATTTTCACAGAATTTTGGGGTCATATCGGTCTGGTAGTACCATATCACACAATCGCTAGTACCAGAAAAAATCGGTACTACCGGAGATGTGGAGCAGCGCATAGATTCAGTAGGGAAGGGCCACAAATTGAGCACAAAATTGAGGAAAAATGTGATTCCAAGGTACAAGAGGTGTGAAGAGATATATGTAGGAGAGCCATTCAAAGGCATATTTGACCACAAATCTAAGCAAGACCTAGATCCAAGGAGAAAAACAAGGAGAGGAGAGGAAAGTCAGTGGTATCAGGGTCCATGTCGGATGGGATTGAAGGGGAGGGCGCATGGAGGCCAAATCTGGGGAGACTCCGGCGAAGAGGGGCGGTGGCGTGGCTCCTGGTGGCGGATTTGCTCCAGGAAACGACGGAGGTAGGTGGGGGAAACGGGGGAAAAGTGAGGCACTGAGGGGTGCCTCCCCGTCCGACCCTCACATGATCAGAAACCGTTGTCCAGTGGTACTGCTTGAATACCCAGTACAGCCGGACCTGGGGCAGTTTCCAGGATTGCTCCTGGGAACTGCCCCAGTCCGGTAGTACCGTGACGTCAGAGGAAAAAACGTCAGGAAAATAGTGGGAAGGAATTGAGATCTTGTGCGGAAAAGAGAGGGCTAAGAGATTTGAGAGACAAGGGCTTAGGATAAGATGTCCAAGCTGATTTAGGGAACGATATACTCTAAGAACATAAGAATCAACAAGAGAACCAAATAGGAGTGCATGTCCCCAAAATCCAAACAAACCCAAAAATACGACAAACACGAGGAAAGATCAACCTCTCGTGAGGGAGAGGGTCGGTGGCCAAAGCTACCATGTTTGAGTATACTTGGCTCGGCACCGTGAAGATATATCTTGGGTCCATTACCAAAACTCATCATTGAAGCTCACATGTCACAAAGTGATATAAAGAGAATGATTTTCTTACTTTGGGCATAATGGGGGAGGGATATCCCAATTAATTAGGACCGCACTCCCCCTATATCCATGCCTACACCTAGATAGAATAGCATATGAGTGCATGGGTATGGGTACATGATCTCAAGCCACATAGCTCGAATCAATGATATTTAGCTCATTCCTTAACTCCTGGAATCTCTTCTCATCAAGGGGCTTGGTGAACAAATCCACTAGATTCTTCTCGGTGCTCACATACGAGAGGTCAATATCTCCATTGTTCACATGCTCCCGGATGAAGTGATGACGGGTATTAATATGCTTCATTCTTGTCTGTTGCACTAGATTGTAGGCGATCTTGATAGCACTTTCATTACCACAAAGAAGAGGCACTTTGTAATAAGTGATATTGTAATCCTCTAAAGTTTGCCTCATACAAAACAATGGTGCACAACAACTAGCGGCCGCAATATACTTAGCCTTGGTGGAAGACAAGGAGACACAATTTTGGTTCTTTGATGACCAACACACCAAGGACCTACCAAGGAATTGGCAAGCCTCGGAGGTTGACTTCCTTCCAACTTTATCTCCCGCCCAATCCGAGTCTGTGAAACCATGAAGAACAAAGCTTGAGCCCTTGGGATACCATAAGCCAAAGTTTGGGGTATCAGCTAAATATTGAAAGATTCGCTTGACCGCCACAAGGTGGCTTTCTTTTGGGGCCGCTTGAAACCATGCACAAATACCCACACTTAACATGATATCCGGTCTAGATGCACAAATATAAAGCAAAGAAACCCAATCATAGATCGATATACATTTTGATCCACGTCTTTACCCTTAGTATCAAGAGTGAGATCACACTTGAAAAGCATGGGAGCCTTGGCTCCATTTAAATCCATCAACTTGAACCTCTTGAGCATATCTTGAATGTATTTGGCTTGATTAATGAAGATACCTCCAATCAATTGCTTTACTTCAAACCCGGGAAAGAATTGAACTCACCCATCATAGACATTTCAAACTCATCGGTCATTAGCTTAGCAAAGACATTATTGAAAGCTTTGTTAGGAGAACCAAAGGTAATATCATCAACATAAATTTGACATATGAACAAGTTCCCTCCAACTCTCTTAGTAAAAAGAGTGGGTTCTATTAGCCCAACTTTGAAACCATGGTCTACCAACAGCTTTCTAAGGTGCGCATACCACGCACGTGGGGCTTGTCTAAGTCCATAGAGTGCCTTATAAAGCTTGTAGACATGGTTCAGAAACTTGGGATCCTCAAAATTCGGAGGTTGCTTGACATACACTAACTCATTAAGCGGATCATTAAGAAATGCACCTTTAACATCCTTTTGTTGAAACTTGAAGTTATGATGATATGCATATGCAAGAAAGATACGAATGGATTCAAGATGGGTAATAGGGGAAAAAATTTCATCGTAGTTGACCCTCGACTTGGGAGAAGCCTTGAGCCACCAATCTTGCATTATTGTGAATGACCATCCCATTTGCATCTTGCTTGTTCTTGAAGATCCACTTTGTCGCAATGGCATTACGACATTCCTTGGGTCTCTCCACCAATGACCATACTTTATTGCACTCGAAGTTGTGAAGCTCTTCATGCATGGCCTCAAGCCAATCCGGATCTTCAAGGGCTTCATACACCTTTTGGGTCTATACACAAGAAATGAAACTATTGTGGCCCACAAAGTTGGCCACATGGTTACGAGTAGTAATGCCCCTTTCAAGATCACTGATGGCTCTGAAATATAGCCATCTACGTCCACATTTAAACTGGATATTACTCATATTCTTGATGAAATATCTCTCTAGACCTTGCCACTAATGCTAATATTCAGAGGGGTATGCAATCCTTTCTTTTATATTTTTCCTACACAGATAATGTCGTTTAAAGGAGGGAATCACTACATTAAAGTCAAAGATACGATATTTCCAACAACCAAAAGAAACCAGGAGCCGTACAATGGAGGCAGATGCTTTAATGATCAACTATACGACTGGAGCAAAAATTCCGGTCGTATATCTCCAATCGTATAGTTGGTGTTGCCACCGTTAGGTCAAAAGAACAACTTTTGTGAAGGTACCCCAATATAAAGAAGCCTCGGGCGATGAGAAAACAAGCCTCGAAGAAGCCAGACCTCGCAAAAAGTCTTTGCCACAGATCACCAGCCGCCACCAGATCTCCAAACCCTTCTCCATCTCCATAGCCATATTCCACCACTTGTAATAGTAGATCTCTTCTCCAATTGGCGACATTGTAGACTATTGCTATCAATCTTATGATTTTGATTACAATGTTTGTGATTGTTGATCTCATCTCTATGTGTGAGTAATTCTCCTTGGGATAAGGGCTTCGGCCTAGCCATGTAGCAATTGTACATGTTATTTATCATAGATGGGATCGTGTATTAGTTTGTATGACATGATGATTATTGTATCCTCTCTTGCCTCAATCTAAGGACTTGTCCGGTACCCAAGACCCCGAGGGTTGAGCCAGGTATAGGGAGTATGAGTGATCATTGATCTGCAGCTTGGGAACCCAGTGACAGAAGGGGTAGTACGACTGTATGTGAGGGATTTGCTTGGGATTAATGGTGACATCACTATGCATATCATTAGTTCTCTTTCTTCTATGGATGAGACTAGTAGGTTATTTCTATAAGCGGTTGTGGAGGCAATAGCAATTATGGATGCACCGCCCACATATAATTTATCTTACACATATATACTTTATTTTTATCTTTTATTTCCATCAGATGTTTTGCACAGCTACAGGTGAAACCGAATGCCCTAGGCCCTCTCTCTCCATCATCAACAACAACAAAAAGACGCAAGCTATTGGTCTGATAAAAATACAGAAGGAATTCTAAAACTCCCAAAGGTCCGTTAAAGTAACTTAACTACGCATTCGCTTCCCAAGGATTCGATAACCTAGGTCTACTAGGGAAAAATAAGCTACACTACATCTGTAATCCGGATCAAAGGTATCAATCACCAACAACATTGTCAAGAGTAAGTACTTCACGAATGATCTTGGAGACCATCCTTGCTTCACGACAATCTTGACCTTCCTCAATGGATTCTTGAGAAGCTACTTGGTCATCACTACTATTTTGATCCTCGTCTTGACCTTGAAATTGAGCTTGCTCCTCTCCTTGAGCTTGCTAGACATTTTGGCTTTTTTCCATCTTCATGAGCTTGAGCTTGGTCCATATGGGGTGATACACAACCATCATTCACTTGAGCTTGACCTTGATCATGAACTATCTCTTCATCTATGGTATCTTGATGGTTATGGGGTTGAAGTAGATATTGAATAGGGGAGAGCTCCACTTTAGTAGAGCATTGTACTTCTCCTTCCACCACAAGGGGTTACTCAACGAGGCGGAAAAATCCCACACCTATTCTTCTTATGGCTTGCATTACCTACATCACTAAGATCAATTTGCCCCACTTGGGAGCCTTGATGCTCATCGAACTTCACATTAGAAGAAACTATAACTTGCTCGGTGGACTTCTTATAGATCCTATAAGCATGATAGTCCCATGCATAGCCAACAAATATACCTTTAATATCTCGAGACTCAAATTTATATAACTGGTTACCTTTCTTGAGAATATAGCACTTACACCCAAACACTCAAAGATAGTGGATACTTGGATTCTTGCCGGTGAGGATATCATATGGAGTCATGTTCAAGTGCTTGCGAAGATAAACCTGGTTGGAAATATGACAAGTGGTTGAGACAGCTTCGGCCCAAAAATTATATGGAGACTTGAACTCAGCAATCATTGTTCTTGCCATATCCATAAGAGTCCGATTCTTCCTTTCCGCCACACCATTTTGTTGAGGGGTATATGGAGCAGAATATTGATGCTTGATCCCCTCATCACCAAGAAATTCATCTAGGGTGTAGTTCTTGAACTCGGTACATGAAAGGATCGTATGGGCACCTAGAGGGGGGGTGAATAGGTGCTACTTCAAATTTTACTCCTTTCCAAATTACGGTTTGACACAAAAGGTAAATTCTCTAGATATACAACTACGGTGAATTTACCAATATGTCACACTAGCACAACTAACTCGGCAAGTACAAGATACAAGTAAGGTGCATTAAAGGATAGAAGTAACGAAATGAAGCACGCGGAGACACAAGGATTATTTCCCATGGTTCCTTCCTTTTGAGTGGAAGTACGTATGCGTTTGGAGAGGGGGTGGTATCAAACCACCAACGCCACGAGAGGCCTCCCTTGTTTGCTTGTTAACCTCACCCCAAGGGGATCGATTCGTGCTTCTACTATATCAGCAACCTTCAAGGTGGTAGCTGGCACCCTTACAACAAGTTCAAGTCACACATTCACAACTTAATTGGAGGCTCTCGAATCCAAGCAAGTTGTCACAACAATCAAAGACAAGCTTGTAAGAACCAAATCAAGGCCTAGGGTTTCCAATGAAACCCTAGAGCAAGGGGCCCTCAAGTGAATGAGGAGGAAATGAAGATCTCTCTTGGTGAAATTGTAGATCAAGGCCCCCTCCTTTGATTATCCAAAGATCAGTGACTTTGGATGGTTGGATGGGGAGATCTAGTTGATTTGGTGGCTCCAATGGTGGTGTTCTTTTTTTCTGGAATGAGCAGCTAGAGGTAGGGGATGAAGTCCCCTACTTATAGGCCCATGGATTTCTGACCGTTTTCTGTTTGTTGGGGAGTTTCCATACTAGAAACTCTGGTCTGCACACCGGAGACTCCGGTTTACACCAGGGATTCTGGCCAGTCTTTGGTCCATCTCCGGACCACCTATCAGAATGTCGAGGGCCTAGTCTTGATGAACTCCGGTCTGAGCACACCAGAGACTCTGGACAGTTCACACCCGAAACTCTAGTCTCTCAGAGTACACTGGAGATTATGCCTAATATCCGGCTTGTCTCCGGACCACTAGTCAATTTGTGCCTTGGCTTCAACTTCAATCCACTCCAGAGATTCGCGGCGAAACTCTGGACCACACTGGAGATTCCGGTCTATGCACACCGGAGACTCTGGTCTAGACTTTCCATAGAACTTTCGTTTTAGCCATGGATTATTCCATTATGATACAGTCTTTTCTCTTTTCAGTAGAATGACCTGACAACATTAGCATACAGTAAAATGATCCTCAAGTTGTTAACAAACACTAAAATTGATTAAGACAATAATGTCCTTTAAGTACCATTGTCACTTCTAATAGCCAAGATCTTCTTGTTATGTTGATGTTGCACTTCATTGGCAAAGTTGATGACGGTTTGTTGAGTCTTGCTCTTTTTCTTGAAGAAATATACCCAAGAGAGTCTTCTCCCAGTATGATGCCTTCTTGACCTTCTCCTGAACAAACTCACATGTGATAAGTGCCATAGGAGAATTAGCTGCATTCTTCCTCCTAGATCCCCTTGGAGGAGTGGGAGCATGCTCAGCCTCAGAAATCTCATCATTTTCACTAGCATATGGCTGCCTGGGAGTTGGACCCATTTTCCCTTTCTTCCGGAGAGCCATAGCGACATGTGCTTCAAGGTTGGGTGGAAGGGAAAGGGGTGAGCCATGAGCTTGAGTATTGATAAGCCTCATCACAAGAGCTGCATAAGGAGATTTTCTAAAGAGAATGGCATGGTGCATCTCCTAAAAAATGAAGTCCATGATGTCAATAGTGAAACCATCAGTTGTAGGCCCAACACAAACCACTTTGTGAGCATGGTGGAGCAAGTTGACCAGGCCACACCTAATAGCATCATCATTTCCAGCACTTGGGGAAATGGTGTGGTGAAATATCCTCAATAGTATATTGTATAGGGGCTTGAGTCCCTTGGACTCCCCAATAATTCCATCTTTACCATAGAGAGGTGCTAGCTTGTTTTTGTTTTCTCCAAGAGCAGCATCATGCATACGGTGGCCAATAGGAATGGACACACCACTAAAGGTCTGGTGAATGATGCGGGAAAAATCATAAAAGTTTGCAGAGCAGCGGAAGTCATCGGTCATCCAAGTCATGGTCCTAGCCTCATCATGGTCAAATACAACTTTGGCATAGAATTGTTGAACCAGGGCAATGTTGTAGTCCTCATGGAGCTCCATAAGATTGTGTAGTGCCAGCTTTTCAGTGACCCAAAGAGCATCTGTAAAGTAATCATTGGCATGCATGTGAGGGAAGTCCATATACCGTTGTGGACACACAGGGGACTTGGTGAGCTTGCGATAGATATCTGTCATGAACAATTTCTGCTCCTTCCTCCAATAACATGGGTCATCGCTGGTTCTTGGAAAGTCATAGAACCTTGTCTTGCACAACTCACGATATTCTTTCTTTGACATGTGGACAAGTGATTGCAAATTTTCATACTTGGCCCTTTTGGCACGATTTTCTTCATCAATGCGCTCATGGTTCCTTCTCATATATTCAGCATCTCTGGCCAGTTGCCTCCGGTTAGATGGCGGAATAACGTATTGTCCAGCTTCCTCATCAAAATGTGGATCCGCTCTTTTGGACTTGGCTTTGGTGCGACCACGACGAGAACCAGAGCCACCTGTTAATATAGAGATAGGGGATAGCATGGATGTGAGCATATATGTCCCGGAGATAGAACAATACCCCCAAGACCTTGTAGGATGTGCTAGAAGTGATCTACACTAGAGTCTCCGGTGTGCAACACCGGAATCTCTAGACCAATCCAGAATCTCCGGTCTGGAGATGTCGGGTTGCACATCGAGGCTGCGGGAGATATTACTTCTAGTAGATCAGGCAAGGAATTGAAGCTACTGTTATAGAATTGCACACATACATGAGTTTCTAGTGAAAAATCGGTACATTTCTCAAAATAAATGAAGGGAAAGAACCATAGGTCTATGGTGAGAGAGAGGGTACCCGATCTGTCCATTGGAGTGATTCCATTGGTGGGGAACAACCCAAGGGTGGAGAGGGTGGAGGTGTCCAGCGGCACAGCGGATTCCAGCGGCTTCAAGACCCCCGGGCGACGATTTTGGAGGAGGAGGCAGCGGGTGTGAGGGTGGAGGTCAGGGGTGGAAGAAAGAGTTCTGTGTGTCTCTTTCACCCCGACCTCCTTTAGTCACTGCCCGAAACTGTCCCATACCAGAGACTCCGGTTCGACGGACCGGAAACTCTGGTGTAAGCACACCGGAATCTCCGGTCCTCTTTGACCAAAACTGCCAGGTTCAAGTGTTTGGGGACATATATGATGGAGAACAGGTTTTGTAGGCAGGGATAAGGCTTGGGTTAATATGCCAAACTGTGAAGAACAATTAGTGAAAATATACATAAATATCCGATAAAGCTCAAATTCAATCAAATAAGAGTTAGCTCTTCATCATGAAGAGGGCAGTGGTCGAGGCCACCATGTAAGAGTGTGAGGCATGATACCGCGAAGAATTATCCTTGGGTTCATAGCCACTACTCATCAATGGAGCTTACATATCACAAAATGATATTAAGAGAATTTATTTTCTTAATTTTGGCATTATGGGGGGAGTGACAGCCCAATAGATTAGGACCACACTCGCCCTATCTCCATGCATGCACCTAAACCAGACAATGATCAAGTAATAGGTGAGTATGCAAGATGATCACGTCAAACTTCTTGAATCTATGATATTTAGTTCATTCCTCAAATAGTAAAACCTTGCTCCATCAAGTGGCTTCGTGAATATATCGGCTAGTTGGTATTTGGATGACACATAATATAACTCAATATCTCCCCGGGCAACATGATGTATAGTGAAATGATGACGAATCTCAATATGATGTGTCCTTGTATGATCCACCGGATTTTAGGCAATCTTGATAGCACTTTCATTGTCAGATAAAAGAGGCTCTTTGTCACAATGGACACCATATTCCTTTAAAGTTTGCCTCATCCATAACAATTGGGTGCATGCACTAGAAGCAGCCACATACTCAGCCTCGGCGGTGGAGAGAGATATATAGTTTTGCTTCTTAGAAGACCAACACACCAAGGACCTACCAAGGAATTGGCAAGCCCCGGAGGTTGATTTTCTATCATCCTTATCACCAGCCCAATCTGAATCAGTGTATCCACAAAGAGAGAATGTTGAGCCCCTAGGATACCACACACCATAGTTTGGGGTATGAACCAAATATCGAAAGATTCTTTTGACTGCCATCAAGTGGCTTTCTTTAGGAGCCGTTTGATATCTTGCACACACTCCTACACTTAACACAATATCGGGTCTAGATGCACATAGTTAAAGCAAGGAACCAATCATGGATCGGTATACCTTTTGATTAACATCTTTACCACTTGGGTTTAGCTCAAGATGAGTCTTTGTTGCCATGGGAGAAGAAGCTCCATTTAGTTCTTTCATGTTGAACCTTTTGAGCATGTATTGAGTATATTTGGCTTAATTGAAGAAGGTTCCTCCCCTTATTTGCTTGATTTCAAAGCCAAGAAATACCCTCAATTCTCCCATCATAGACATCATGAACCTATCAGTCATAAGCTTTGAGAATTCATCATTAAACGCTTTGTTAGATGAGCCAAAGATAATATCATCAACATGAAGGAGTTATGCCCTAGAGGCAAATAATAAAGTGTATTATTTGATGTACCTCCTGTATGTTCATAATACGTTTCATACTGTGTTAATACGAAACGTTAATACACGTGTGGTATGTAAACAAACCGTGTCTCTAGTTACCTCTAGTGAACTAGTTCATTGGTCATGAGGATGGTCTATGTTTCAAGATCATGGGCATTTATGCCAACTGACAATGAGGTCATGTTATTAGTTGAATAACATGATAGACAAACATCCAACCGTTATATCGTAATGAGATCTAGTTACAAAGTTCACCATTGATGATAAAACACAGAGAACCTCGCAACCTGATCCTTTGACTGTGAGGTAATGCAAATCACCATTCTGGAAGAAGCTTAGATGGTTATCAAGAATCATCTCGTAACAGGGTGATCAAAAAGGTGCCACTCAGGTTTTCCAAAGGAATGCGTAGAGGAGTACATATCAAGACCAGGATTTTTCTAGTCCATGTAACGGACAGATACATGTGGCCATCTCGGTGACATTGCATTAATGAAGCTTGCAAGCATGTGACTAGGTCACGGAATGCAACGACATGAGAACGAGAAAACAAGTTCATTGGTAACGAGATCGAACTAAGGTATAGGGATACCGAATATCAAGTCTCTGATGAATTAGGTATCGTATGACAAATGGAATGGGGAATGACTATCTCATGGTTCGAGCGATTGAATTCGTGAAACACACGGGGGTCACATGGCCATCCAGGTCCCTCTGTTGATCATTGATGCGAGAGTGATCTCTATCATGTCCAGAGTGTTTCCGAACCGAAGGATGTCACGCTTAAGGGTGGGGACGCTTAGGGTAGATGAGGTATCGTATGAGAAAAAGAGAGAGAGAGAGACACCAGAATAGTTTCGACAACATCTGATAGAGATCAGGAAAGGTGTCCGGAAGATGTTCCGGAATGAAGGAATAATATAATATGTGTATTTGAATGTTAATTGGAGAATTAATATTAAATATATTTTTTATTTTATTTTAAAAGGCACCATATTGCTAATGGGCCTCACCCGAGGGGAGGCCCAAGTGGGCAATGCACCAAGGGAGAGGGGGCCAGCCGGCCTAGGGCTAATGGGCCACTCGAGTGGGGCCCACCTAGGGCCAGCGGCTGCCCCAAGGTAGCCGGCGGGTGTGGGAATAGTCCCACACCGCCTGGCCCCTGGGTGGTGCGCCCCCCCTCCTACTATATATAGGGGTCCCCCCTTCCCCTTGGAAGGACACCCATTCCTCTCATTCTCTCTCTCTTCTACTGAGGACTTCCCTGTAATATTGGGGAGGACCTCGTGGTTGATTTCTCCACCTTCACACTACCGTCGTGTGATCGGCGATCCGACATCTACTTCTTCCGCTGCTCGGCTGGATCGGAGCCCGGTTGACGTCCACTACACCAGACGTGTGACAAACTTCAGAGGCACCACACTTGGGGTGCTACTCAGCTTCATCAATATACGCCTTCCTGCGTAAGGCGTGCCTCTCTCTGCAAAGGTATGAATACTGTATTCCTTCTCCGTTACTTATGTCTACATAGTATAGATCCTGGTATTAGTGTTCGAGTAGATAGAATTTTTTTGTTTTCTGCTACGGAACCCTTCAATGGTATCAGAGCGGGTCTATGGGTAGACATGTCGTACGGATAGAACACATAGCAATATGTGGGCATTGATTCTCTAGTTGCTAACCTCTTTAGTATTATTGTTCATATCGCGGCACTGTTTGATGAAGCGGCCCCCAACCGACCTCACGTGGTGATTCATGAGACTGGTCCACGATCAAAGTGGCTTAGGGGGGTGTCTGTCTCTCTACAGTAGTTGATATGGCATTGACACTGGAGGGACCTGAAAAGGGAAGAAGAACGGCAATCATTGAATCCATGTTGTGGCTCGACGTTCGTAGGTGGGAAGGGGTTCTACTGCGAAAGCCCTAAAGCCGCGTAAAACATGCAATAGTCAATATAGAAGCGTCTATCTTCGTTATTGCATAGGGGCAAGTATTATAACATGGCAATGACAAGTTTGTGAAACTCTCATTGAAGCTATTGATGATGATCATAAAAGCTATAACCATGTCATAACACTTTACTTTAGAAGTATTACTTATTGTGCTAGTATACTTACTAGACGGTAGCACAATAAGATAATCCCTCGTAGTATTCCAGTTATCGTATTCCCCTTGTGTGTGCACCACCAAGAAAGTTCTTCGGTATGAGGCCGGCCGTGATGATCGGGGTCAGACATATCTACGTTCGCATACAGTGGGTGCAAGCCATGTTGCACTGCGAATACACATGAGTTAGGACTGGCGAGCCTAGCATGCTAGAGAAGCGTGGCCTCGGAATACAAGAGACCAAAAGGTCGAGCATGAATCACATGGTTGATGTGATCGACATTAGAGAATGTCCACCTTTGATACTGCACTGATGGCCGTGATGATCGGGGGAGGTGCAGGGGATAGGGATCATGTGATCACTAAACGAGTAGAGGGATGTTCGTTTAAGTGGGAGTTCTTTTAGTTAATATTCAAACTCATTATTATGAACATAGTCTAAATACTTTGCAAATTCCTTTGTAGATGTCTCGCCCACCCACCTTCAACCTTAGCACTTTCCTCGAGAAGGACAAGCTGAAAACTGATGGAACCAACTTCACTGCTTGGTTCCGCAATCTTAGGATCCTCCTAGTCCCCTACAAGTTGACTTATGTCATCGAGGCTCAGCTTCTGGCTAAGCCTGCAGATTCCACCTCTCAGGACGAAAAGAGTGTCTGGCAGTCCAAGGCGGACGATTTCTCCCTCATCTAGAGTGGAATGCTCTATGCCATGGAGCCAGAGCTTCAAAAGCGTTTTGAGAAGATGAATGCTTTTGAGATCATTGAAGATCTCAAAGCCGTCTTTGCTCCACAGGCTCGTGCAGAGAGGTATGATGCTTCCGAGCTCTTCTTCTCTGCTAAAATGGAAGAGCACATCAGTATAAGTGAGTGAAGGAAATATGCCCTAGAGGCAATCATAGAGATGATTGTATTTCATGTGTATCCATGAGTTATTATAATGTTCCTTGAATATCCATATACCAGGCAACTTGTATTGATTGACAATTATGTGAATTGTTTGTGAAACTCTTTACTTGTATGGTTATCTAATAATTGTCCCTAGTCGGAGTTCATGCGAGGACACACGTGAATATTAGACTAGCACATCGATTGGTTGATGACTATGTTTCACAAGTCATTGACATGGAGATGTCAAACCAATGATGTGGACACATGTTATGAACATGGGGTTGGACTGACCCAACATGAGACTAGCAATAATACTTGCAGCTCTCTCTACACATCGTGTACGTTTTGTCCTTAGACCTGAGATTGTCGCATGTACTTGAGATGTGGATCGACCTACTTTGGGGCTATCAAACACTACTCCGTAACTGGGTAGTTATAAAGGTAGCTTTCGGGTTTGTCCTGATACATGCTGCAAGGCATCGGTCAATCAAGATGGGATTTGCCCCTCTCTACTTGAGAGAGATATCTCTGGGCCCCTCGAGTGATCGGATCCAGAAATGCATGGCCGTGCTACATATGGTTAAGAGTTAACCTAGTAAAGGGATTCTGAATCATAGTATCGAGAAAGAGAGGTCAGCTTAGAGCTAGACCAAATATCGTGAGGCAAAGGGAAAGACATGTACTCAACCTTGTGATGGTTCGTCCGAATGATCTTTATATGCGTTTAGGAGTTGGCACGTCTTGCTAGAGGCCGCTACCAACTATTGACGGAGTAAGTGTACTCGCGTCATGTCTATACGTGTATGAACCTATAGGGTCACACACTTTAGGGGCTGGAAGCCTAATGAGGATTGGATCCGAATTAGACCAGGCTTAGGCTGCTAATGGGCTGCTAATGTAGAAGCCCACCAGGGATGCCTATATAAGAGGGAGTGAGGCGAGCTGAAAAGAAGAGAGCATTCCACCCAGCCGCCACTCCTCTTCCGCCTGTGTTGCACGCGCAGACCTAGCAGTCTGGCGTGTGACGGCTTCCACTCCGGACGTGTGGATACCTCGGAGGTGCTGCATCTGTAGCACTTGGACGAGCCGCGCAAAGGGGAGCTGCTCGTGGGACGAGGACGAGGAGGAGACGTAGAACATCTACACTGCCGCAACGTGCTTCATCGAGTTCCGCACCTGCGCGTCTAGCGGTAATCCCGTGATCTATGACAATAGTATTCCTGTTGACGCGGTAGAAAATTTTGATTTTACGCTAGTGTAGCCTACCCGTAACCCTTCAGTGGTATCAGAGCCGATGCTATTCAGTCATAGGTTTGGGAAGTTTGCATATGGTGATATGTAGATTGATATGAATGATATGATCGTTTGTATGGCGGTGTTTCTGGATTGATCTATGATCTTACTTTTCGTGATCGTGATTCTAAGGTCGTCGAACGACTTACCCCTACCGGTCGGTTTCCGCCATCGGGGTAGACAGTGACACATAAATCCTTCTGAATCACGCGAAGATCAATATGATTGATCGAATCGGGAATTAGATCTGAATCGACGTACCGTGATCAAAGGAGTTTGGTCGAATCGGAACTATGGTCGGTTTATGGTAAATTGGATTTCCCGATCAAAATCCTTAAAGAAAATTGTATAGATTTGATCTCTCATTTTTCACGAATGTCCGGAAGCCCGGAAAGGTACCGCGAGGGGCGCTGCCCCTTCGAACCCCGCAGGGGGAGACCCCCTAGACCCCCCTTAGTCGTAGCCCCCTTTTTTGTATCTCGTTAAGGTTCATAGGTGGTACGATTTCACATGATCCGGTAGAATGCGATTCTATGCACAACTTGTTTTTGCAGGATTTATGTGATCAGTATGGCCCAAAAATGTATGTGATGCATGTATGTATTTTTCATGACCTGCGTGTCGTGAGTTGGGCAACACGGCTGGAGCCATATGTGTTGTCAATTATTGTAATGGCCTGCGTGCCAACTTGTGATGATCCCAATACAATGTAATTTTGATTACTAGATGTTAGGAGTAATAGCTTGTATTAGTTCTTGGAGAACTCATCACTTGGAGGATGGCTCGCATAGAGCATGAAGATGGCGATCATCATGGTGGACAGGTTCTATGGCGATGGAGATCACCATGAGAAAATGGGCCATACTGTATCACATCTATGTGAATGCTATTCTTATACGTTTTACTACTATGCATGCTTAGATGATAGAAGTAGAACGATCCCTCACAAAGTTTAAGTTAAACCATGCCCTCCCAACCAAACCTTGCACCATCCTATGCCCTGTACAATCGTTGGTGGGTCTATGAAATTAGGGTGCCACGGTTTTCCTTGGCTGGATGGGTTTGTATCGGATACCTACACGCATAAGGGTTGGTGAGCTTAACAAGGTCATCTTAACAGTTAAGGACCTTGGGGCATAAAGGTTGGGCGCCTAGTTTTGACATAGAGATGTCACCCAACAACAAGAGTCATATGTGATATGATTAGCAAAGGTTGCTTACCAATTTACCTTGTCTTCTAGCAGTGATGCTAAAGCTCACTAGTCGACTTGTTAATTGGGGATCTTGAATCACTTAGTATCAATAGAGGGATGTTGATTTAAGTGGGAGTATATGCTATTAAATTGTTTAATATGTTTTACTCTTTCATGGTTACATGGCTTAGTATTTTGCATATTTTTTGTTGTAGATCAATGGCACCGAACAATTCATCACCTTTTGCTTTGCGTTCGATTCTTGAAAAGGATAAACTAAATGGAACAAACTATTCGGACTGGGTCCGTAACCTGAGAATTGTTCTCAGGGCTGAGAAAAAGGAAACTGTTCTGGATACCCCAATCCCGGATGAACCTGCTGATAATGCAACTGCTACCCTTAAGAATGCCTACAAGAAAGCATGTGATGAATCTCTTGAGGTCAGTTGTCTTATGCTTGCATGCATGGAACCTGATCTTCAAAAACAGTTTGAGGATCAGGAAGCGTACGATATGATTGTTGCGCTTAAGGACATGTTCCAGACTCAGGCTAGGACTGAGAGGTACAATGTCGCTAAGTCCTTTGTGGAATGCAAGCTGGCAGAGGGAGCAGCTGTAGGCCCCCATGTGATCAAAATGGTTGGTTACAGTCAGACTTTGGAAAAGCTTGGTTTTCCATTAGGCCAAGAGTTGGCCACTGACTTCATTTTGGCATCTCTTCCATCTAGCTATGGGCATTTCATTTCGAACTACCATATGCATGGGGTGGAGAGGGGCCTTAATGAATTATGTGGGATGCTGAAAACAGCAGAATGTGACATTAAGAAGTGTGCAGGGCATAGCCATGTGATGGCTGTGCAGAACAAGCCTAGCTTCAAGAAAAAGGGCACTTCTTGGCAGAAGAAGAAGGGCAAGGCTAAGGATACGATCCCTAAGCCAAACCCTGCACCCAAGCAAAAGGCTGGTCCTGCAGGAGACACTGAGTGTTTCTTTTGTCATGAATATGGCCACTGGAAGAGAAACTGCAGCAAGTACCAGGCTTCTTTGAAGAAAAGTGGAAGTAAGAGTACTTCCCACTCAGGTACACTTGTTGTAAATGTTGTGGACATTTTTCTCGCAGATTCTTATGTTAACTCTTGGGTATTTGATACCGGATCGGTTGCTCATATTTGCAATTCGATGCAGGGGCTAATAAGGACTAGAGAAGTGCAGAAAGGCGAAGTGGATTTTCGCGTCGGAAATAAAGCAAGGGTTGCTGCATTGTTCGTCGGCGTCATGCAACTTCACCTTCCGTCAGGATTTATCATGGAGTTGAATAATTGTTATTACATTCCTAGTATGGGTCGAAACATTTTATCACCTTCATGTTTGATGAGGGATGGTTATTCATTCGCGAGTACAAACAATGGTTGTGTAATCTCTAAGAATGCTATGTTTGTGGCTGATGCTCCCATTGTGAATGGGTTATTTATTTTAAATCTTGATAATGCATGTGTTTACAATGTTAGTGCTAAAAGGCTTCGGCCAAATGATTTGAGTCCTACCTATCTATGGCATTGTCGTTTGGGGCATATAAGTGAAAAGCGCATGAAGAAGCTCCATGGTGATGGTCTTCTAACTTCGTTTGATTTTGAATCATACGAGACATGTCAAGCTTGTTTACTTGGAAAGATGACCAAGACGCCTTTCAAGGGGTTTCCCGAGAGAGCGACAGACTTGTTGGAACTCATACATACTGATGTATGTGGACCAATGAGCACGACAGCCAGAGGAGGATATCACTACTTCATTACTTTCACTGATGATTTCAGTAGATATGGCTATGTCTACTTGATGAAGCATAAGTCTGAAACTTTTGAAAAGTTCAAAGAGTTTCAAAATGAGGTAGAGAATCAACGTGGCAAGAAAATAAAGGCCTTGCGATCTGATCGCGGAGGTGAATATTTGAGTCACGAGTTTAGCAATCATCTTAAGAGTTGCGGAATTGTTCCACAGCTCACGCCGCCCGGAACGCCTCAAAGAAACGGGGTCTCTGAACGGCGTAATCGAACTTTGTTGGACATGGTTCGATCGATGATGAGCCAGTCGGATTTACCATTATCATTTTGGGGTTACGCGCTAGAAACAGCAGCTTTCACACTAAATAGGGTACCATCTAAATCCGTAGTTAAGACACCATATGAGATGTGGACTGGAAAGAATCCTAGTTTGTCTTTTCTAAAGATTTGGGGTTGTGATGCATTTGTCAAGCGACTTCAGTCGGACAAGCTAACACCCAAATCGGATAAGTGCATTTTTGTGGGATACCCAAGGGAAACCTTAGGGTATTACTTCTACAACCGAGAAGAGGGCAAAGTGTTTGTCGCTCGTAGCGGTGTCTTCCTAGAGAAAGAGTTTCTCACAAAGGGAACGAGTGGAAGGTCGGTGCGACTTGAAGAAGTTCAAGATGAGCCAGTCGGGGATGCTTCTACGAGTGATGCTATTGTAGCAGAACAAGTTGAGGAACCCGTGGCAATAGAAGCACCACAACCACGAAGGTCGGCGAGGCTCCGCGAAGCGCGAGAGTTATTATTGTTAGACAATGATGAGCCTGCGACCTATGCAGAAGCGATGGTGGACCCAGACTCTGAGAAATGGCTGATTGCCATGAGATCCGAGATAGAGTCCATGGGAGACAATCAAGTTTGGAACTTGGTTGACCTGCCTGATGGTTTTAAAGCCATCGAGTGCAAGTGGATCTATAAGAAGAAGATTGATATGGATGGAAATGTTCACATCCATAAAGCTCGACTTGTTGCAAAAGGTTTTCGACAAGTTCAAGGAGTTGACTACGACGAGACTTTCTCGCCCGTAGCCATGCTTAAATCTATACGGATCATTCTAGCCATTGCTGCACATTTCGATTATGAGATATGGCAGATGGATGTCAAGACGGCTTTCTTAAATGGAATCCTTTCTGAGGACGTGTATATGATGCAGCCCGAAGGTTTTGTCGATCCAAACAATGCTGGAAAAGTATGCAAACTTCAAAAGTCTATTTATGGGCTGAAGCAAGCATCTCGGAGTTGGAACATTCGATTTGATGAAGTTGTAAAGGAGTTTGGCTTCACCAAAAACGAACAAGAACCATGTGTGTATAAGAAAGAAAATGGGAAATCACTTGTGTTTCTAATCTTATATGTGGATGACATATTATTGATTGGAAATGACATTCCTATGCTCGAGTCTGTTAAGACCTCATTGAAAAATAGTTTTTCTATGAAGGACTTGGGAGAAGCGGCATATATTCTGGGTATCAAGATCTATAGAGATAGATCAAGGAGGCTAATTGGATTAAGCCAGAGTACGTACATTGACAAAGTGTTGAAACGGTTCAGCATGGAAGAGGCTAAGAAGGGGTTCTTGCCCATGTCTCACGGCATTAAACTCAGCAAGACTCAGTGTCCTTCGACCACTGATGAGCGAGAACGCATGAGTAGGGTTCCATATGCTTCGGCTATTGGATCCATCATGTATGCAATGACATGTACTCGCCCAGATGTTTCCTATGCTCTAAGTGTTACGAGCCGATACCAGGCTGATCCAGGTGAGATTCACTGGACAGCGGTAAAGAATATCCTTAAGTACTTGAGAAGGACTAAGGATATGTTCCTAGTTTATGGAGGTGAGGTTGAACTCGGTGTAAAGGGTTACACAGATGCGAGTTACCTTAATGACTCAGATGACTCGAAATCGCAATCAGGTTATGTGTTTGTCATGAATGGTGGTGCTGTGAGCTGGAAAAGTTCCAAGCAAGATACAGTGGCCTCCTCTTCAACAGAAGCTGAATATATTGCTGCCTCGGAGGCTGCAAAGGAAGCTGTTTGGATTAGGAATTTCCTGATCGCTCTTGGTGTGGTTCCGGGCTCGTCCAATCCCTTGGACGTTTATTGTGACAACAATGGTGCTATTGCACAAGCCAAAGAACCTAGACAGCACCAGAAGAACAAACATATTCGCATGCGCTACCATCTGATTCGTGAGTTCATTGATGAAGGTAGTGTCATGTTATGCAAAATACATACGGACTCAAATGTTGCTGATCCCTTGACTAAGCCACTCCCGCAGCCTGCGCATGAAGCGCACACAAGAGCAATAGGTATTAGATACTGTCTAGATTGACTCTAGTGCAAGTGGGAGACTGAAGGAAATATGCCCTAGAGGCAATCATAGAGATGATTGTATTTCATGTGTATCCATGAGTTATTATAATGTTCCTTGAATATCCATATACCAGGCAACTTGTATTGATTGACAATTATGTGAATTGTTTGTGAAACTCTTTACTTGTATGGTTATCTAATAATTGTCCCTAGTCGGAGTTCATGCGAGGACACACGTGAATATTAGACTAGCACATCGATTGGTTGATGACTATGTTTCACAAGTCATTGACATGGAGATGTCAAACCAATGATGTGGACACATGTTATGAACATGGGGTTGGACTGACCCAACATGAGACTAGCAATAATACTTGCAGCTCTCTCTACACATCGTGTACGTTTTGTCCTTAGACCTGAGATTGTCGCATGTACTTGAGATGTGGATCGACCTACTTTGGGGCTATCAAACACTACTCCGTAACTGGGTAGTTATAAAGGTAGCTTTCGGGTTTGTCCTGATACATGCTGCAAGGCATCGGTCAATCAAGATGGGATTTGCCCCTCTCTACTTGAGAGAGATATCTCTGGGCCCCTCGAGTGATCGGATCCAGAAATGCATGGCCGTGCTACATATGGTTAAGAGTTAACCTAGTAAAGGGATTCTGAATCATAGTATCGAGAAAGAGAGGTCAGCTTAGAGCTAGACCAAATATCGTGAGGCAAAGGGAAAGACATGTACTCAACCTTGTGATGGTTCGTCCGAATGATCTTTATATGCGTTTAGGAGTTGGCACGTCTTGCTAGAGGCCGCTACCAACTATTGACGGAGTAAGTGTACTCGCGTCATGTCTATACGTGTATGAACCTATAGGGTCACACACTTTAGGGTCTGGAAGCCTAATGAGGATTGGATCCGAATTAGACCAGGCTTAGGCTGCTAATGGGCTGCTAATGTAGAAGCCCACCAGGGATGCCTATATAAGAGGGAGTGAGGCGAGCTGAAAAGAAGAGAGCATTCCACCCAGCCGCCACTCCTCTTCCGCCTGTGTTGCACGCGCAGACCTAGCAGTCTGGCGTGTGACGGCTTCCACTCCGGACGTGTGGATACCTCGGAGGTGCTGCATCTGTAGCACTTGGACGAGCCGCGCGAAGGGGAGCTGCTCGTGGGACGAGGACGAGGAGGAGACGTAGAACATCTACACTGCCGCAACGTGCTTCATCGAGTTCCGCACCTGCGCGTCTAGCGGTAATCCCGTGATCTATGACAATAGTATTCCTGGTTGACGCGGTAGAAAATTTTGATTTTACGCTAGTGTAGCCTACCCGTAACCCTTCAGTGAGCACGTGGTCAAAATGTCTGGCTACGTTAAGCGTCTAAATGCCCTGGATTGCAAAATCCCGGAGGAGCTCGCCATAGATAGGGTGCTGCACTCGCTGCCCCCTAGCTATAAGAGTTTTGTGATGAACTACAACATGCAAGGGATGACCAAGACCCTTGCTGAGGTGTTCGCCATGCTCAAAACTGCTGAGGTTGAAATCAAGAAGGAGCACACGGTGTTGATGGTCAACAAGACTGCCAACTTTAAGAAACCGGGGCGAAAGGGAAAAGGCAAGGGTAAGAAGTCTAAGAGGGATGGAAGGTTTGTTCCTAGCACCCCAAAGACTACAAAGCCTGGCCCTAAGCCCGGCACTTCGTGCTACTACTGCAAAGGGGATGGGCACTAGAAACGCAACTGCCCTAAGTACCTTGAAGACAAGCGAGCTGGCAAGATTGCCATCCCGGACAAAGGTATATATGATATACATGTTATTGATGTATTCCTTACAAGCGCCAGGAGTAACACCTGGGTATTTGATACCGGATCTGTTGCTCACATTTGTAACTCTTAGCAGGATCTGCAGAGTAGGAGGCGCCTGAGGAAGGACGAGGTGATGATGCGCGTCGGCAATGGTTCGAGAGTCGAAGTGATGGCCGTCGGCACCCTGCATCTCCGTCTACCGTCAGGATTATTGTTGGTTTTGAATAAATGCTATTATGTACCCGCATTGAGTATGAATATTGTGAGTGGGTCTTGCTTGTTGCAAGACCATTATTCGTTTAAATCAGGAACAAATGGTTGTTCAATTTATATGAATGATATTTTCTATGTTCATGCTCCTGTATGTGATGGTTTATTCCTACTTGATCTTGATTGTAATACACACATCCACAGTGTTGATGCTAAACGTTGTAAGCAAAGTGACAATAATTCCATGTACATATGGCATTGCCGTCTTGGTCATATTGGCATAAAGCGCATGAAGAAGCTTCATTCAGAAGGACTTCTTGGATCGTTGGATTTCGAATCCCTTGATACATGTGAGCCATGCCTCATGGGCAAGATGACCAGGACACCATTCTCCGGCGTAGTGGAGAGAGCTGTAGACCTACTTGGGATCATACATACAGATGTATGTGGACCAATGAGTGTCTCAACACGCAATGGTAATCGTTACTTTGTTACCTTTACTGACGACTTGAGCAGATATGGATATATCTACTTAATGAAGCACAAGTCTGAAACCTTTGAAAAGTTCAAGGAATTTCAGAAAGAGGTAGAGAATCAACTTAACAATAAAATCAAGCACCTTCGATTGGATCGGGGAGGCGAGTATTTGAGTTATGAGTTTAACATGCACTTGAAGGACTGTGGGATCATCCCACAGCTTACGCCACCCGGGACACCACAACATAATGGTGTGTTGGAACGTCGTAACCGAACCCTATTGGATAGCGTACGGTCCATGATGTCTTTAACTGATTTGTCTGTGTCTTTTTGGGGATACGCGTTAGAAACCGCCGCTTTTATTTTAAACAGAGCACCATCCAAATCCATGGAGACAACACCATATGAGATATGGTATGGGCAGAAGCCAAAGTTGTCTTTTCTGAAAGTTTGGGGATGTGAGGCATATGTTAAGAAACTGCAACCTGACAAACTCGAACCCAAATCGGAAAAATGTATCTTTGTAGGATATCCAAGGGAAACTGTTGGATATACCTTCTACAATAAAGCCGAAGGCAAAACACTTGTCGCAAAAACCGACACCTTTCTCGAGAAAGAGTTTCTTGCAAAAGGGGTGAGTGGAAGGAAAATTGAGTTAGATGAAATTGTTGATCCTTCTCTCCGTATCCCGAGTAGCGCAACAGAAGATGTTCCGAAACTGCTCTCCAACATGGAGGAAGAGTCCATTGATGCTGATCAAAACAATGACGTCGAGACTCCTGAGATTCGCAGGTCTACAAGGGTTCGTGCCACTCCAGATTGGTACAGTAGCCTTGTAATGTCTGTCATGTTAGATGATCAAGATGAACCTGCAAACTACAAAGAAGCTATGGGTAGTGCTAACTCCGAGAAATGGCTAGAAGCCATGAAATCCGAAATAGGATCCATGCATGAAAACCAAGTTTGGACCTTGGTGGATCTTCTAGAGGGTCGCAAGGCCGTGGAAAATAAATGGATCTTTAAGAAAAAGACAGATGCGAATGGTAATGTAACCATTTATAAAGCTCGACTTGTCGCAAGGGTTTTTGACAAATCCAAGGAGTTGACTACGATGAGACTTACTCTCCCGTGGTGATGCTTAAGGCTATCAGGATTTTAATAGCAATTGCTGCACATTTCGACTATGAAATTTGGCAGATGGATGTCAAGACCGCATTCCTCAATGGTCACACTGATGAAGAGTTGTATATGATGCAACCATAAGGTTTTGTTGATCCTAAGGATGCTGGAAAGGGATGCAAGCTCCAACGGTCCATTTATGGGTTGAAGCAAGCATCTCGGAGCTGGAACCAATGTTTTGATCAAGTGATCAAGAGTTTTGGATTTATCCAGAACCAACAAGAGTTCTGTGTTTACAAGAAAGCGAGTGGGAGCTCGGTAGTTTTCTTAGTAGTATATGTGGATGACATATTACTCATGGGAAACGTGGATCTTATGAATAGCGTAAAAGCGTATTTGAGCAACCAATTTTCCATGAAGGATTTAGGTGAAGCTGCATACATATTAGGAATCAAGATCTATAGAGATAGATCAAGACACCTAATAGCATTGAGTCAGAGTACTTAGATAGATAATATTTTGAAGAGGTTCAAAATGGAAAACACCAAGAGGGGTTTTACACCTATGATGAAGAATTGCAACTTGAGTGTGACTCAATGTCCTGCAACGGACAATGATAGAGAAAAGATTTCTGACATCCCCTATGCTTCTGCAATAGGATCTATCATGTCTGCAATGCTTAGTACCCAACCTGATGTAGCATTGGCTCTTAGTTTGACGAGCCGATATCAGAGTAATCCAGGACCGGATCACTGGACAGCTGCGAAAAATATCCTAAAGTATCTGAGAAGAACAAGGGATATGTTCCTAATCTATGAAGGAAATGATGAAGCTCTAAACATAACAGGTTACGTGGATGCGAGCTGGAATTCAGATCATGATGATTCGAAGTCTCAGACAGGATTTGTTTTCTTGGTGAATGGTGGGGCAGTAAGCTAGAAGAGCAAGAAGCAGCCGGTGGTGGCACAATCTTCAATGGAGTCTGAATACATTGCTACAGCTGATGCAGCAAATGAAGCTGTTTGGCTAAGGAATTTCGTCATCGAACTAGGAGTTTTTCCCAATGCACAAGACCCCGTGACAATCTATTGTGATAACACGGGAGCTATTGCAAATGCAAGGGAACCAAGAACTCATTCCACAGCCAAACACATCAAACTTAGATCTCACGTCATTCGGTAGATTGTTGACGAAGGTGAAGTCAAGATTTGCAAAGTAGATACGAAACTGAATGTAGCAGATCCTTTGACTAAAGCTCTCCAACATGACAAGCACGAACAACACCGAGATTCCATTGGTTTTAGGTTCCTGCCTATTGTAAACTAGTTTTGTACACTCTAGTGCAAGTGGGAGACTGAAGGAGTTATGCCCTAGAGGCAAATAATAAAGTGTATTATTTGATGTACCTCCTGTATGTTCATAATACGTTTCATACTGTGCTATAACTGTGTTAATACGAAACATTAGTACACGTGTGGTATGTAAACAAACCGTGTCTCTAGTTACCTCTAGTGAACTAGTTCATTGGTCATGAGGATGGTCTATGTTTCAAGATCATGGGCATTTATGCCAACTGACAATGAGGTCATGTTATTAGTTGAATAACATGATAGACAAACATCCGACTGTTATATCGTAATGAGATCTAGTTACAAAGTTCACCATTGATGATAAAACACAGAGAACCTCGCAACCTGATCCTTTGACTGTGAGGTAATGCAAATCACCATTCTGGAAGAAGCTTAGATGGTTATCAAGAATCATCTCGTAACAGGGTGATCAAAAAGGTGCCACTCAGGTTTTCCGAAGGAATGTGTAGAGGAGTACATATCAAGACCAGGATTTGTCTAGTCCATGTAACAGACAGATACATGTGGCCATCTTGGTGACGTTGCATTAATGAAGCTTTCAAGCATGTGACTAGGTCACGGAATGCAACAGCATGAGAACGAGAAAACAAGTTCATCGGTAACGAGATCGAACTAAGGTATAGGGATACCAAAGATTAAGTCTCGGATGAATTAGGTATTGTATGACAAAAGGAATGGGGAACGACTATCTCACGGTTCGAGCGATTGAATTCGTGAAACACACGGGGGTCACATGGCCATCCAGGTCCCTCTGTTGATCATTGATGTGAGAGTGATCTCTATCATGTCTGGAGTGTTTCCGAACCGAAGGATGTCACGCTTAAGGGTGGGGACGCTTAGGGTAGATGAGGTATCGTATGAGAAATAGAGAGAGAGAGACACCGGAATAGTTTCGGCAACATCCGATGGAGATCGGGAAAGGGGTCCGGAAGATGTTCCGGAATGAAGGAATAATATAATATGTGTATTTGAATGTTAATTGGAGAATTAATATTAAATATATTTTTTATTTTATTTTAAAAGGCACCATATTGCTAATGGGCCTCACCCGAGGGGAGGCCCAAGTGGGCAAGGCGCCAAGGGAGAGGGGGCCAGCCGGCCTAGGGCTAATGGGCCACCCGAGTGGGGCCCACTTAGGGCCGGCGGCTGCCCCAAGGTGGCCGGCGGGTGTGGGAATAGTCCCACACCGCCTGGCCCCTGGGTGGTGCACCCCCCTCCTACTATATATAGGGGTCCCCCCTTCCCCTTGGAAGGACACCCATTCCTCTCATTCTCTCTCTCTCTTCTACTGAGGACTTCCCCGTAATATTGGGGAGGACCTCGTGGTTGAGTTCTCCACCTTCACACTACCATCGTGTGATCGGCGATCCGACATCTACTTCTTCCGCTGCTCGGCTGGATCGGAGCCCGGTTGACGTCCACTACACCAGACGTGTGACGAACTTCGGAGGCACCACACTTGGGGTGCTGCTCGTCTTCATCAATATACGCCTTCCTGCGTAAGGCGTGCCTCTCTCTGCAAAGGTATGAATACTGTATTCCTTCTCCGTTACTTATGTCTACATAGTATAGATTCTGGTATTAGTGTTCGAGTAGATAGATTTTTTTTGTTTTCTGCTACGGAACCCTTCACAACATATATTTGTCAAACGAAAAGCTCCCCATTGACCTTCTTAGTAAAAAGTGTGGGATCAATTTTCCCAACCTCAAATCCACGGTCTAACAACAACTCTCTAAGGTGCTCATACCATGTGCATTGAGCTTGTTTAAGTCCATAGAGTGCCTTATCGAGCTTGTAGACGCGGTTTGGGAAGTTCGGATCCTTGAAACCCGGGGGTTGCTTAACATAAACTAACTCGTGCAATGGACCATTTAGAAAAGCACTTTCCACATCCATCTGTTGCAATTTAAAATTATGATGTGTGGCATATGCAAGAAGGACACATATGGACTCAAGGCGAGCCACCGGAGCATAGGTTTCTCCATAATCAATGCCTTTAATTTGTGAGAACCCTTGAGCTACCAATCTTGCTTTGTTCCTCACCACAATTCCATGTTCATCTTACTTGTTCTTGAATATCCATTTACCAATGATATTCCGGCAATCTTTGGGCTTTTCTACTAACTTTCAGACTTTCTTTCTCTCAAAGTTGTTGAGCTCTTTGTGCATGGATTCTAGCCGGTCTGAATCTTCAAGAGCTTCTCACACTTTCTTGGGCTCCACCATGGATATATGAGCTTGATTCTCACCAAAATGCTTCAATTGAGCTCGAGTGGACATTATGCTCGTAAGATCACCAAGAACATTCTCAAGAGTGTGGTCTCTTCTTTCCAACATTCTATCCACACTAGCTTTGCAACAAGTTTCGGTCTCCATGTTATTCTTAGTGGGGATCTCTTCATCATTCTGGTCCTCGTCTTGACCTTCATTTTGACTTTGATCAACAATGGGTTCAGCTACATCCACATGAGGTACGGGTTGATCTTGGTCATGATCAGGCATGTTACTTGAAAGGCTTTGAGATGATCTTGTGGATGATTGAATAAATCTGCCTTGTGCTACTGACCGTGTAGGGCTAGACAATCCGGTCAACGGGGAGACTGGACAATCCAGCATGGAGCATCCAGGTGAGGGTTCTCAGCTTTCCTTTGGCTTGGGTCATCATTGCCCTCAATAATAGGAGCTTGTTGAAGTTGTGAAGATGAGGGCTCCACTTAAGTAGAGCATAGTTCTTATCGATCCACCATAAGGGGTTCCTCAACGGGGCGGATGAATCCCGCACCCATTCTTCTTATGGCATCTTGAGGTATTTCATCATCTACATCACAAACATCAACACGCCCCGCTTGGGGGCCATCATATTCTTCGAAAACCACACTACAAGATTCTATGACAATTCCAGAGAGTTTATCATAGATTCTATAAGTGTGGGAATCAAGACCATAGCTAACAAAAATACCCTCTAAAGCTTTGGAATCAAATTTGGACAGACAAACACCTTTTATGAAATAGAAACACTTACAACCAAACATCTGGAAGTATGATACATTGGGCTTGTTACTGGTAAGTATTTCATATGGAGTCTTGATCAACTCTTTGTGGAGGTAGAGTCGGTTTGATGCATGGTAAGCGGTGGAGATTGCCTCAACCCAAAAATTGTATGGATACTTAAACTCCACCAACGTGGACCTTGCCATATCCATTAATGTCTGGTTCTTACTATCGGCTACACCATTTTGTTGAGGGGTGTATGCAGCAGAATATTGATGTTTTATCCCCTCATCACTAAGAAATCCATTCAAGGTGTAGTTCTTGAACTCGGCGCCATTGTCACTTCTTATCACTAGCACTGGCACATTGTATTGATGTTGAACCATATTGACGAAGTTGATGAAGTATTGTTGGGTCTCACTCTTCAACTTCAAGAAGTATACCCATGAATATATTGAGTAGTCATCAAAACAATCACCAAAACAATATTTCTTCCCACCAAGAATTGCATGCGATGGAGGACCAAAGAGATCCACATGAAGGAGCTCCAAGATCCTCTTCAACTTTATAATGTTGTTTGGCTTGTGGGGAGAATCATGCATCTTTCCTTCAACACAAGCCCTGCAAACACGATCTTTGGAAAAACAAACATTTTCTTTTAGTCCCTCAATATGGCCACCCTTGTGGAGGCTTTGCAAAGTTCTCATATTGACATGGGCTAGTCGGCGATGCCATAACCAACCCACATCAGCCTTTCTGAATAAGCACATCGCACTTGTAGTGGTTTTCCCTAAAAAGTCCACCACATACAAGTCATTTTTGACGTACCCAACGAAAGCGAACTTTAGATTCTTGCTCCACAAGAGAACCACACTATCATTATCAATAAAGATGGCGAAGCCCATCTTTCCAAGAGCACGGACTGAAAGTAAATTATAGCCAAGAGTCTCAACAAGCATGATGTCCACGAGAGTAACATCGTGTGCAACCACAACTTTGCCAAGACCCATTACCTGAGATTTTGACTTGTCGGCATATGTGATGATTATATGATCTTGATTTGCCCTTATCACCATCATTATTGTCTTGCTTCCGGGCATATGACTTGTGCAACCACTATCAAGCACCCACTTTGACCCGCCAAAAGCATAGTTCTACAAGAGATCAAACTAGTTTTTAGGTACCCATTTTGCAGTGGGTCCTCTCTTATTAGTGACAAGGGTCTTGGGAACCCAAATAGACCAGGCAATATAACCATCAAACAGACCAACATATTGTGCATAAACATCGCAATAAGGATTACGCATTAAGACATAGTGAGGTTAGCACTTCTAGCAGAGTCATCTTATGACATAGTTTTGCCACTTGTGGTATTACTACCCATAGTGGACTTGCCTTTTGCTTGAGTGGGCTTGGCCTTCTTCTTCTTCTTCTTCTCGTTCTTATTCTTGGTCTTGGGCACATACCAAGACCTCTTTTCTCATTATTTGACCTTTGCTTACTCAGGAGATCATCAATAGACTTGTTTCTTTCGGGGATGGTGGCTTTTGCAAGCTCCCCCTTCAACCTAGCATTTTCCTCAAGGATGTTTGTACTACTAGAGGAATGAAAATACTGGGTGAAGCAACATTATTCGATTGAGTTTGAGGTTGTTCCTGAGACTTTGTGAGAGTTAAGAGTTCACTTTCCAATGCCTTCTGAGCCTTATTAAGCTTCTAAAAATCCTAGACAAGTTTTTCATGAACAACACCAAACTCAAGCTTGTCCTTTTTAGCCTTTTTATACTTAGCAATGTCATGATCAGGTTCCTTAATGAGTTTAGATACTATTTGATCATTTGCCTCATCGAGGCCTTCAAGTTTTTCTTCAAGAGACTCCCTAGTCTCTTGCTCTTCTTCTAGACCAGTAGTTAGAGCATCCATCTCAAGTAGGTGCTCTCTCCCAAGTTTGCATCTCTCATCAAGGATCTGTTGTGTGTGAGCAAGTTGGTTCAAGAGATTTACAAAATGCTTCTTGTCCTCCCCTTGCAAGTTAGCCATATAAGCATCGAAAGCAACTAATTCCTCCTTCACCTCAAGAGTTATATCATCATTCAATTCATCATTGGTAATCGAGGTAGAGAGGGGAGATGATGATACCTCTGATGCTCTTGCCATAAGGCAAGTGACGTTCCTGTTGGAGATGTTCTCATTTGGGGAATCGAAAAGGGAGAAGGTGGATGTAGAGGTAGTGGAGATGGCAGCCACACCATTCGTCGTTTCTTCTTATTGCTCCTCCTCTTCATCGTCAGAAGAGAACTCTTCATGTGCTATCAATGCAATGTCACCGGACTTCTTGTTGGTGGCATTCTTCTTGTTGAAAGGCTTCTTGAAGGGGGCCTTTGGATTTTTCTTCAATATGAGTGCACCACCATGGTATCCTCTCTTGTCATATGGATATCCGGCAACAAAATGATAGCGGCCACCACAGTTGAAGCAAGTTCTCAATCTTGAACCAGTATCTTTTCTACCACTTGGGTTGCTTCTTTGTTGCATCTCCATCTTGGCCTTGGCGGGATCTTTCCAAAAGTTTCTGGCATAGAAGGCCATGTATTATCCATGAGCAACCTTGACATCTTCGGGGTGGCTCATAGTAAGCACATCATCACTTCCTTCTTCTTATTCATACTCCACAACCTTGGCCTTCAAGGCAAGATTAACACCACTGCTCATTCCAATGGCACAAGCCTGGGCATCTTTGGCATTCTTGGCAGCAACCTTGAAGGTAGACATCTCTTGCATAACTTCATTGGAGGTCATGAGATGGTAGTTGTGTCTTCCTTGGAGGCTCTTCAAGTAAGTGGGCTCGAAGGGCATGAGCACACTCACATACTTCCTCTTTATCCAAGCATCATCAATATGAGAGGCACCAACATTTCTAAAGGCGGTGGAAGTGGATTTGAGTCTTTGATACATGTCTTCATGATCCTCGCCATCCTTCATATAGAATCCTTTGGCTTCATTGCTCAATGCATCATATGTATTTCTTCTCATGCTCTCATTCCCAACAAATAAATTACTGAGAGCATCCCAAGCTTCCTTGGAGGTATTGAAGTGCTCAATGTGGGGAAAGTCCTTTGGCCCCACCCCAAGTTGAATCATGTGCAAGGCGGTGGCATTGAGTTGACTTTTGAACACTTCTCTTCTTGTCAAGTTGGTTGGATCCTCAATTTGAGTCCTTCTTCAATAATGTTCCACAAGTCAATGCAAGAGCTGCGCACATGAGATTTCATCAAAACTTGCCATTTAGAAAACGAATGTGCAACTAACATAGGTGGGTCACCTCTATTATTTATATGGGGATGAGGGATCGGAGGGTCGAGAGAGTACCATTCAGGAACCGCATGGTTCTCTTCCTTCCCATCACCCTTTTTGGTGGAGGAGTTAGTTCCAATATGTTCGTCCCCCACTACTTCACCTGTTGGCTTAGCCGAAGCATTCGTCTTCAGTTTAGGAGGTGTTTCATCTTGAGAGGAAGGTGGTGAGGCTGTCTTTTCCTTAACAAGTTGCTCAACTAGTTGACGCGACTATTGGATTTCGTTACCCAAGGAAGAGATCAAGCTTGTTTCCAACTTCTTGAGATGTACCATGGTCACCGAAGTACTAGCCTAACCCTCTCCATCTCCCTCCGAGTTACCCACACACTCTTAGGAGGTTAAGCCCGAATAAAGAGGCGAGGCTCTAATACCAATTGAAAGGATCGTATGGGCACCTTGAGGGGTAGTGAATATGTGCTACTTCAAATTTTACTCTTTTTCAAATTAGGGTTTGACACGAAAGGTAAATTCTTTAGATATGCAACTACGGTGAATTTACCTATATGTCACACTAGAACAACTACTCGGCAAGTACAAGATACAAGTAAGGTGCGATAAAGGATAGAAGTAACCGAAATGAATCACGCGGAGACACAAGGATTATTTCCCGCAGTTCCTTCCTTTTGAGGGGAAGCACGTCTGTGTTTGGAGAGGGGTTGGTACCAAACCACCAACGCCACGAGAGGCCTCCCTTGTTCTCCGATTAACCTCACCCCAAGGGGATCGATTCACGCTTCCACTATATCGACAACCTTCAAGGTGGTAGTCAGCACCCTTACAACAAGTTCGAGGCACACATCCACAACTTAACTGGAGGCTCCCGAATCCAAGCAAGTTATCACAACAATCAAAGACAATCTTGTAAGAACCAAATCAAGGCCTAGGGTTTCCAATGAAACCCTAGAGAAAGGGGCCCTCAAGTGAACAAGGGGGAAATGAAGATCTCTCTTGGTGAAGCTGTAGATCAAGGCCTCCTCCTTCGATTATCCAAAGATCAATGACTTTGGATGGTTGGATGGGGAGATCTAGTTGATCTAGTGGCTCCAATGGTGGTGTTCTTCTTCTTTGGAATGAGTAGATGGAGGTAGGGGATGAAGTCCCCTATTTATAGGCCCACAGATTTCTGACCGTTTTCTGTCCATTGGGGAGTTTCCACACCGGAAACTCCAGTCTGCACATCGGAGACTCCGGTCTACACTGGAGATTCCGGTCAGTCTCTAGTCCATCTCCGGACCACCTATTAGAATGTCCAGGGCTTGGTCTTGACGCTCCCTCCGGAGATTTGGTAGGAACTCCGGATTGAGCACACCGGAGACTCCGAATAGTTGACACCGGAAACTCTGGTCTCTTAGAGTACACCGGAGATTCCGGCTAATATCCGGCCTGTCTCCGTACCACTAGTCAGTATGTCCCTTGGCTTCAATTCGATCCACTCCGGAGATTCATGGCGAAACTCTAGACCACACCGGAGATTCTGGTCTATGCACATCAGAGACTCCGGTCTAGACTTTCTAGAGAACTTTTGTTTTAGGCATGGATTATTCCATTATGATATAGACTTTTCTCTTTTCAGTAGAATGACCTGGCAACATTAGCATACAGTAAAATGATCCTCAAGTTGTTAACAAACACCAAAACTAATTAAGACAGTAAATGTCCTTTCAGTACCATTGTCACTTCTAAAGGCAAAGTTGATGACAGTTTGTAGAGTCTCACTCTTTTTCTTGAAGAAATATACCCAAGTGTATATTGAGTAGTCATCCACGATAACCAAGCAATACTTCTATCCCCGAAGGTACCAAAGGATGGAGTACCAAAGAGGTCCATGTGTAGGAGCTCCAAGACCCCATCGGAATAGATGGTTGTTGTGGGGATGTGCCAACTCATGTATCTTCCCTTCAATACATGCCCTACACACATGATCTTTGACAAAGCGCACATTATCTTTTAGTCCAAGGATGTGACCTCCTATGTGAAGACTTTGCAAAGACCTCATGTTGACGTGGGCAAGACGGCGGTGCCAAAGCCATGTCACATCACCTTTATGTTGGGTTCGCAGCATAGAAAACAAAAAAAATCCTACGATGGGAACTACTAAGCACCAAGATCTATCTACTAGATACAAGCAACGGGTGGATATACATCCATAGAGAACATACCCTTGTAGACCGACAAAGTGTAACGAGATTGAACTCGTGGATGATGTAGTCGAACGCTTGTCGATCTCAGGACCGAGAAGAAGTCCAACACCGCAACTCAGCAGCGCATTCGTGATCACACACACGTCCGGTGCACCGAACAACCTCCACCTCCTCGATCCAGCAATGCAACGGAAGCAACAACTCCTTCTAGACGAAATGCCACTAGGTACATGTATCTCGCTAATCCGAGACCATGGGGGAATAATTCTAGAGGGGGAGAGAGATCCTTCACGAGGAGGTGTGCTTTGTGAGGAGGAGAGGGGGTAGCCCCTCTCCATGGCTGGCACCAAGGGGAGGTTCCCCCACCTCTTCCTTCATTCATGTGGTGGATGCTCCACTCACATAAATCTGTCTCCACTCACACTTCCACTCACATGCATTAAATTTTCACCAAATTTAATGCAACTCTCATTTATTAAAACTCTTTTATTTATTTTATTCAGTATTTTGTTAATTACTTTAATTAACAAACATTCACATAACCCCCTGCAATATTTCAATATCACATGTAGAACCAATTTAAGCAATTTCACCCAAAACAATTCCGGTGTCCATTGAAATAATTCCAGCGCTTTGCAATTCTTTTGTCTGGAACACATTTGCTCCAAATGGTGTTGGTATCCCTTAAGTGTGTCGCCCTACGGTTCACGAATAATGTAGACATGATCGAGACCCTTCTCCGATCAATAATCAGTAGCGGGACCTGGAGATCCATACTGACTCCCACACATTCAACGATGACTTCTATGATCGTGAGAACCTTTAACACTAGTAATTAAATCCCTTTGTCTCGCGATATATTACATGTTCGAGATTCGACCATCGATATCTCCATACCTAGTTTGATTTCGTGCCGACATGCACTCTTTTCTCGTCCCCGTGATATAACATTCTAGTGATCACATCACTTGCTTGCAAGCTATCTCAATGTGATATCACCGAGAGGGCCAAGAGTATATCTATCCATCATCAGGATGGACAAATCCCAATCTTGATCCATGAGCCTCTACATAACACCTTCGTAGCACTGAACCCACCTTTATAGTCACCATGTCATGGTGTGACGTTTGATGTTATCAAGATACTCTTCTAGTGTTAGTGATTGACATGATCTCATGGTCGAAGGACTGGGATTACTTCGTATGATGTTATAGCAATATAAACACAATGACTTTGATCGTAATGCTATACTTGATATGAATGTTCATCACATCATTCCACCAATGTTGTGACCTCGTTATTAACAACATCCAATGTCCATGATCAGAAAACCTTGATCATCTTGTTAATCAACGAGCTAGTTTATAGAGAGGCATAACTAGGAACCTTTTATTTGTTTATTAAACACACATGTATTAACGTTTCCAATCAATACAATTATAGCATGCAAAATAAACATCTATCATATACTTGGAATACATATAATAACAACTTTATTATTGCCTCTCAGGGCATATTCCCTTCAGTCTCCCACTTGCACTAGAGACAATAATCTAGTTACATAATGATAAATCTAACACCCATGGAGTTTTGGTGTTGATCATGTTTTTCCCTAGGGAGAACCTTAGTCAATGGATCTGCTACATTGAGATCTATGTGTACTTTACAAATCTTTATATCTCCATCCTTGACATGCTTGCGGATGGAGTGAAACCGGCGCTTAATATGCTTGGAATTCTTGTGAGACCTTGGTTCCTTGGCATTGGCTATTGCTCCATTCTTGTCACAATAGATCACCATTGGGTCCAATGCACTAGGAACCACACCTTGTTCAGTTATGAACTCCTTCATCAAAACTGCTTCCTACGCTGCTTCTGAAGCAGTGATATATTCTGCCTCCATTGTTGATCTTGTCACCACAGGTTGTTTGGAGCTCCTCCAACTAACTGCTACTCCGTTCATGAGAAATATGTATCCGGATTGAGACTTAGAGTCATCTGGATCGGTGTCAAAGCTAGCATCGACATAACAATAGAGACCATATCTTCTTAACCTCCATATACAATAAACATTTCCTTAGTTCTTCTTAACTACTTAAGGATATTCTTGACCACTATCCAGTGTTCCGAACCTGGATCAGATTAGTACCTACTAGTCAAACTAATAGCATGTGCCACATTCGGTCTTGTACACAACATGGCGTACATTATAGAGCATATGGCTGAAGCATAGGGGATCTTATCCATTATCTCTCTTTCTTTCGCCGTAGCCAGACTTTGAGTCTTACTCAATGTCTTGCCTTGCAACATAGGTAAGAACCCCTTCTTACTTTCGTCCATTTTAAACTTCTTTAGAATCTTATCAAGGTATGTACTATGTGATAGCCCAATTAGGCGCCTTGATCTATCTCTATAGATCTTAATGCCTAATTTATATGATGCTTCACCAAGGTCCTTCATCGAAAACCTGTTGTTTAGATAACTTTTAACACTGTTTAAAAGATCTATATCATTTCCAATCAGTAATATGTCATCCACATATAATATCATAAATTCCACATTGCCCCCACTCACTTTCTTGTAAATACAAGCCTCTCCATAAGGTTGGACAAATCCAAAATCTTTGATCACCTCATCAAGCGGAGATTCCAACTCTGGGATGCTTGCTTCAGTCCATAGATGGATCGCTGAAGCTTGCATACCTTGTCAGCATCTTTAGGATCGACAAAACCCTTTGGTTGTATCATATACAACTCTTCTTCAATATTACCATTGAGGAATGTAGTTTTGACATCCATCTGCCATATCTCATAATTGAAATATGCAGCAATTGCTAACATAATCCTAATCTACTTTAGCATCGCTACAGGAGAGAATGTCTCATTGTAGTCAACTCCTTGAATTTGTCAAAACCCCTTTGCGCAAGTCGAGCTTTAGAGATGGTCACATTACCATGAACATCAGTTTTTATTTTGAAAATCCATTTTTCTCAATGGCCTTTTGGTTGTGAGGTAAGTCCACCAAGGTCCAAACCTGGTTTTCATACATCGGTTCCATCTCGGACTTCATGGATTCTAACCATTTATTGGAATCCGGGCTCATCATCGCTTCTCCATACATCATAGGGTCATCTATTTCATCAACCATGAAATTCATAATAGGATTTCCGTACTAACGAGGGTTGAACTCATCAATGCCCATTGTTATGGACTTGGGTTTTGGAGAAGGAGGGAGCGCTGGAGGCATCAATCAGCTAGAAAACAAGCACACATGGATGCAAGGTTTACCCAGGTTCAGGCCTCATAGAGGTCCCTACTCCTGCTTATCTACTCTTGGAATTATCGAGGGAGTCGAAAGTTACAGGGGGTGCGTAGATGCAATATGGCGATGATTCTGGAAACTAGGGTTGTGATTGGCCTCCTTGCTGCCCCTCCTAGCCTTTATATAGATAGGCTAGGTATCAGGTAGTAGGTCGAGTCGATTACAGATTATGGTTTGCCCCTTTTAAACTTTCTATCTTAAACTTGTCTTGCGCCACAAGTAGTCGGAGTCTCTATGAGTCACCTGAATCCTGGATTGGGCCCTGGTAACGTCGTGGGCTTCTGCCAAACTGGACCGTATATTCCAAGCTCGAGTACCTGTAAGGTATGCCCACGTCAGTAGCCCTCAAGTGTCCGGTTGAATCGCAGATTCGAGTGGAGACTTATGAAGTCTTTTGAGTGCATAGCTGAGCATATTTTCGAGTGCTTTGATTTGCATCATAGGGATTGTTGATATACGAGCCTGATTTATCCGATGTATCAGGATCAATTAACTGCCTTAGGGCAAAACAACGCAATCTACTCAAACTCGAGTCCCCGCACTCGAATTTGGAAAAGTGCTGGTGTAATTCGACTCAAGCCGCGGAGCTCTTACATGAGTCGAATCCCAGTGTGTAAGTGTGAGCACTCGACGCGTCCGTCAAGGCTTATTCATCGTACCTGTAGGTATGGATTATTTCTGGTAGAGCACATCAGATGTGTTGCCAGGCCTTATTCAGGTCTTATATTCACGCTGTAAACGCGACATCCGAATTTTATCATCACGGAGATGATTCAGGTGACCCAGGAGACGTAGTCTCTTTGCAGGGAAGATATGAGGAGGAGTCGCCAAAGCTTGCGAGTGTGGATGTTATCAACACATAGTGTAATGTATGAAAAACATCATAGGGTGCGCGACCAGCGCTCCATATGGGAGTAGCCCCCAAGTGCCTAGACTCGAGTGGGGACTATAATTATTTTGCGACTACTGTCGTCTTTTGCTTGTTTCAGTCAAATGTGCTTTCAACGCTCCCTATGGGAGTAACTCGGATTCCACAGTCGAATCATAGATTCTAGTGAAGGGTTTTGAGTAATGCTTGTATATCTTCGCAAATTTCTTCGGGTGCGCGGCCAGCGCTCCTGTTAGGAGTAGCCCCCGAGTGCTTGGCTGAGTCAAAGACTCGAGTAAGGACTAAAGTAGTCAAAATGTTCTCCTGCTGGAGTTGATGACGTTAGTGCTGACGATGAGATGACCTCAGTTGCCCGTGTGAGCGGCTATGATGGGACGTGACGAGTAGTGGGTCCCACTTTCTGACTTGGAATTGACCAGGCGTGCGTAATCTTCTGTTTTAACTTTGTCTCCTTGATTCTCGCGCGACGGTTCATGGTTTACCATGGCCACGCATTGACGCTGATGTGTGCCACGCGTCTGGTAGGTTTTCTCCTGGCCGTTAGATGGCATCTACAGGGAGGTTAAGTAGAGGCTCGCCATGCCGTAATTTCCCCACATTTTCTTCTTGCTCGCGCACCTCTACCATTGCTGCTCTTGCTGTTCCACTGATCGCATCTCCTTCATGGCACTAGACCAACTCCGTACCTTCCCCATCTACTTCCGCTCACATTGCCAGCGCAAGATGGGCAAGAAGAAGGGACGTTCCACCACTGGATCTGCGGCTGGTTACCGTTGTAGCCAAGAAGAAGGGCGCCGTCACCACGGGCACCATCCCCGTTGGAGCTGGGAAGAAGAAGGGCACGGGGACCCGCATCACAATGGGTCATGGCGCCCATCCATCATCACGCCGTTGGAGTTGTTCACCCAGCGCCAGGACAGGGCACTCTTTGCCGCGGAGGACGACTCGCACATTCTCGGCAACGAGGTAATCCCCAGTCCTTCTGTGGGTTTTTGAGTGATGTTCCTTGCGTTCATCATTCGCGGTCTTTCTCTCCCCTGCATCCGTTTGCTAGGGGTCTCCTTTGCTTCTATGGGCTCCAACTTCATCAGCTGACCCCCAATTATATCCTCCACATTGCCTGCTTCATCACTCTTTGCGAGTGCTGGCTCGGAATCAAGCCACACTTCGGCCTCTTCAAGAAGCTCTTCAATCTCAAACGTCAATCGGCGTTAGGTTCAGTAGTCTACGACATAGGAGGCTGCGGTATCCACGTCGATTCCAACATCGCCTACTTCGCCATCAAGCTCACTGTGTATGTCCAAGGATGGAGGGAGAAGTGGTTCTACATCCGCGATCAGAAAGCTGATGGAGAGCACTATAGACTCGCACCCTTCGATCCAGTGGCATCCTGCAAGCGGAGGAGGTCCTGGAAGAATGTTGTGATGCCCGCCGAAGTCGAAGAGATAGAGACCCTCTATTAGCATGTGTGCGACCTTGAAAAGTGCATAGTCAAAGAAGTAGGTAGCGTATAGCTCATTCGCACTTGGATGCGTCGCCGGGTGCAGCCTCTACAGGCCAGGACACACCCAATGTTCCACTGGACTGGTGCTGGTGATTCCACTGGCATTTCTGCAAAGGGCATCTATTCGAGTGAGGTGGACAGGAGGTTGCGACTGCTGACTGAGTACACCGCCAAGGAGGATCTCCCAGGTGACTCAGTCGTGTCTCCATTCTGCACCAGCAATCCTCCACTCGAGGTGGATTTCTCTTTGAAGTTTCTTGTTTTTTTGATTGGTTGTAGGTGCTTTGTGTTATATACTGATATTTTCTTTGTTGGAAATATGCCCTAGAGACAAATAGTAGTAAGGACTATTATCATGTTTCATATAGTTTATGATTAAGTTTTATATCATGCTATAATTGTATTGAGTGGAAACATCAATACACGTGTGATATACAAAAAAACCAAAGGTTCCCAGTGAAACTCTAGTCACTGGTTCATTGGTCAACAGATGATCATGTTTCCTGATCATGTGGCATTTATGCCAGTTGGAAATGAGGTCATCTCATTCGGAGAATGAGATGATGAACCAATACCCAACCTAAACATCATGACCCGATCATGTCACGAAGTTCAAGTTACGATGATTAGAAATGGATCCTCGTAGACTATTCCTTAGATCGTGAGCCTATATCAATCGCTGTCTCCCGAGAGTGCTTAGATAGCATCAAACGCCATCTGGTAAAACGGTGGTTATAAAGGTGTGTTCAGGTAGTCAGAGGAAACCGTAGAGGCAATATATGTCGAGAGCGAGATTTGTCCGTCCATGTGACGGGAAGATACTCAAGGGCCCACTCGGAGAAGTTATATCCAATAGCTGCGCAGCGTGTGATTTGATCACGGGAATATCACTTGTCGGGACGAGTTAAGTAGCATTGTTCAGTAACGAGATTGAACTCAACATGGTGATGTCATTGATCAAATCTCGAGCGATGCAAGTATCGAATGACAAAGGGAATAAGACACGACTATCCCGGTTCAAACGACAAAAGATCTTCGTGGAATGCACATGGGTCACATGGCCATCCAGGTCCCTCTGTCGATCATTGGTGCGGGAGTGTCCCGACCATGTCTGGAGTGTTCCCGAACCGTAGGGTATCATTCTTAAGGGCTTGATGATGCTTAGAGAGTGTTTACAGGATCGGTAGAATCACCGAAGAAAAGAAGGGAGAAAACCGGAAGGGTTTCGGTAAGTCCGGAGGATGTCCGGAGTGGAGGTGGAAGGTGTTCCATGGCCACAGAGATTAAATGACATGTGAATGAATGTTAAATATTGATTTAATCATTTATTTATAATTATTTAATAAAGAGAAAATCAATTAAAAGGTCAAAAGGCTTAATGGGCCTTCCGGAGGGAGAAGGCCCATTAGGGAAAGGAGAGAGGGAGAGGGACCAAAGGGGGGTGGCCGGCTAGGCTTTGCCTCCCCCCCGCGGGGCCCACTAGGGGTGGGTGGCGGCCTCCCCACCCCCTCCTCTCCTTTAGTCCCACCCCGGGACTTGAGGGGAGGTAGTACCTCCCCTCCCCCTATATAAGGTGGGGTATTTGGCCTAGAAAATACAACCAATAATCAATAAAGGTCTGCCCACTTTTGGGAGGACCTCTAATTGATATTTTCTCTCTCCCCCCTCTCTCTCGTGACCGTGGTCCCAAGTCTAGACTGCGCAAGCGAGAGACATCTTCACCGTGGAGCGCCGTCACGCTGCGGGATTCGGATCCCGGAGCTCTACTTCCGCAACTGCTGCTGGATCGGGGAAGCGGGAGTCATCGTCAGGCACCAGACGTGTGTAACTCCCATGATGTATCACACTTGAGGCACTCAAGTCGTTGGAGCCAAAAGGAGCACAAGGACTTCATTGTGACCTTGAGGTCGGCTTCGGCTCGTCTACCTCAACCACGCTCTCCTGAGCGTTGACAACACTTTTCGGTCTTCGAGGGTAAGTTCACGAAAAGCCCCTCCCATTACTGTATTACTAATAGATAGGTCCTGGCAGCTTCAGGGGTTCAGGGGCGTAGAGTAAAATTTATTGTTTTTATGCGTGGAACCCCTACAATTCTATCAGAGCTAGATCTATGCGTAGTAATGCTAGTACGGGTAGAACACACGAGATGTAGCGTGTGGGTGTTGATCTTTTAGTTGTTACCCTCCCACGTGTACTTGTGTGTACCACAATAATGCTTGATGAAGCGGCCCCCAACCGACTTTACGCGTTCATTCGCGAGACTGGTCCACACTTGACATACGGCTTGTACCGTATAAAGTGGCTTAGGGGGGTGTCTGTCTCTCTCGCATTAGTTGGTATACCATTTGCAACGGAGGGCCCCGAAAGGGGTGTAGTAGAGACAACTACTTGATCAGCGTTGTGCTGAAAGTTCGTAGGTAAGAACGGTTCTTGTGCGAAAGCCCATTCAGCCACGTAAAACATGCAAAGATAAAGTAGAGGCGTCTAACTTTGTTTTGCAGGAGGGCGTTGCTTTGTGATATGGTTGTGGCAAAGGTAAAGTGATTACCTTTTGTTGCATAGTAGTAGATAGTCACGAAGGTGACGAACTACCACGCTAGAATGACATCGGTACCCTGGTGTCTACAGCGCCGAAACCCTGGCATCGGAACCCGGTGACGGAGGATGGAGATCACGACATGAAGGACCATATCACATAGCATTTACATTCAATGTTATTGTTTGTATGTCTTATTGTGTGCTAGTATTAGATACTCGACGGTAGCCTAATAAGATGATCCCTGTTAAAATTACCAACGATTGGGTTCCCCCTTAGTGTGCACCACCAAGAAAGTTCTTCGGTATGAGGCAGGCTGTGAAGATCGGGTGTCAGACATATCTACGTTCACATACAGTGGGTGTAAGCCATGTTGCACAACGAAAACACTTTGAGTTGGCGAGCCTAGCATGTACAGACATGGCCTCGGAACGCGGATGGTCGAAAGATCGAGCACAAGTCGCATGAATGATGTGACCGACGTTTAGCGTCCACCCTTGAACCCACATTGATGGCCGTGATGATCGGGGGAGATGTGGCTGATAGGGGTCGTGTTATCACTAGGAACCCTCTTTGGGGATAGGTGTTTCTGAGTGGAGTTATTATTAACTCATTTAATTATAAACTTAGTCTAAATTCCTTTTGCAATTATAAATGTAGATGGGTTCTTTCGTGTTGACAACTAAATGGTTAGAAGGAGAGAAGCTCAGATTAGATGGATCGAACTTCTCCACCTGGGTTACCAGTCTCCATGTTCTCCTTAGTGAGAACGACATGGTCGACTACATACTCGACGGGATGGATCTGGATCCGTCCACAGATCTTGAGACCCTAGAGGAGCGGAAAGACCGCTATCTCCATCGTGAGATGGCCTCCTATATTTCAGTTGTGATGCGTTTCGGAATGGTGGACGAGCTGTGGCCTTTCGTGGGTGATGTCAACCCTCGTTCGGTGATGCTACAGCTTAGGACACATTTCGTGGATCAGACACGCATCTGGGAGCATGAGTTGATGGGAGACTTCCTCGCCATTAAGATGGAGGAGAACTCGTCACTGGACATCCACTTGCAGCACATGCATGATGTGTACATGAGGCCAGCATACTTCCTGGACGTCTAGATTTCAGGCTCTTTCGCAAATGCTGCTGTGGTGCGGTCGCTGCCACCAAGCTAGCAAGCACAAGTCAGGACTTGAGTAATGAGGGGCGACATAGAAATGGAGTTCCACCGGTTCATGACACATCTCTGGAATGTGTTGGTTGAACCAGATGTCGCTCAGGTCATCGACGACAAAGGTATATATTTGATATACAGTTTTATAAATGTTATAATCTTGCAAACACATTACAGTGTTAAGTATATCTGATACTTGTTCTGTTTTGCTGAAAACAGGTCCTTCTGCATGAGAGGTGCTTGCTGGAGAGGAGGTGATGTTGCGTGTTGATGGCGAGCATGATGATGATGGCCGACGACACTCTCCCTCAACATTTATCATTTAGTTTGTGTTTTAGGATGATTTTGTAGTCAAGAGATTGGAACTTCTTTAGTGTGTCTCACACTTCGTGAGACGGTTATTCATATAAGTTTGTAACAAACAGTTGTTCTACTTTTATGAATGATTTCTATTCGTGTTCATATCTTGTTTGATTATGTGTGAATTATCCTTATTGTTTGAAACTAATTGATAATGTATGAACAATTGTAAAACATTAGAAAGCCTTGTTTATTAAAATACCCAATTTAATGATATTTCATTAATGAATGAAACCATTGCTTAAATTCAAAGTTATATGATAATGTGTGAAAGTCATTCGATTTCTTCTCACATATAAATCATTCCAAAGTTCGGCAAAATAACTTGAACACCGTGTATTACTTGAATACAAAGTGTTTAAAGAATTGTTAAAAGTATATACATATTCGATGTATTGGGTTTTAACGAAAATGGTAATTATCATTAAATGATTGTTTAAATGTGTAAAGTAGTTTACCAAAGGAAACATGAATATTAAACTATTTGATTTGATCAAAGTGTTTCATCAACAAAGGGTATACATATAAAAGAGAATCTAATTACTGTGATTTGATCAATAGTAATGAAATTCAACTTTATAAGAGTGACATAAAAGTGATTGTGAAATGCAAAGTGTTTTGAAACGTCAAAATGCAAAGCATCACAATGTGATATTAGATATCAAAAGGGGTTGAAAAGAAGGCACCAAATAAATCGTTGTAGTGTATATGTAGAGACCATTAGTTAGAAATAGTTAGCACTCAATTAGAATTGGTAAACCATTTGAATTCGTGAAAGTTTGGGGTTATTCGATATAACCAAAACAATAGAGAATAAGTCCTTGTAGCGTATTCATTGGAAACTTTGAATACAAAACCCATAGCTCAAACCAAAAGGAAAGCAAGATTCGTATTGCTTGGATTTTGGTGCATTCTTGAGAAAGCTCACCTCTAGTGATGTTTCTCAATTATGGAGCAAATGGAAAGTAGTGCAAAACATGATGAGGATTCAAAACCCTGCATCAGAGTGTTGAGAAGCGCAACGGACAACGTTCCTGAACGATTCTCTTCACGGAAGGAAAGAATCAATGATTTTCATCATTGTGTTTTCCCCCTCCACTGTTGTTTTTCACTACGTGAAGTAGGATTTGAAATGTAAATCCATATCTTGTATGGAGACATTTGTGAACCACTTGTCATGATTTCTGTAATATGACATACCTACGAACTACAAAGGAAATAATGGTAAACTAAATTATGAGAAATCCTAGAAGCAAAATTCCCTTGATATTAGAAAGCGATTCATTGCTGAATCTCACAAGTAAAGGGGTTACTTGGAATTTTCCCAAATGATTGAAAAGCCATAGTAGGAAAAAGGGGTAAATGACAAAAGCACAATTTGTCAAACATTGGACAAATTCAAATGAATTTGATTCATGCGTGCTAAATGTCTAGTGGATTTAAAACTAGTAAAGTACTAATATCTCATAATAAATCTCCAAGTTTGATATTTGATCAAAGGATTTTGAAGTTATTTAAAATAGTAAGGAGATATGCAATTTGCATAAAATTGAGTGGGAGCTATGAAAGTCTTCCTTAAACAATATGTGATTGACATATTTTTAAGTGGGAGCAACATAAGACTCAAATTCAAATATGTAGGAACATAGTTTGAGTAAGAGTACTCACTCATACCCAAATATGTTACCAACATATTTTGAGTGGGAGCTTATAGGAGTAATCCTTAAAGTAAGTTAAGGATGAAAGCGCAAATACTTATAAATAATGATTTGTAAGATGTAGAAGTTGATAATAGGTGTATTATGATATTATGTAGTATTCCTTAAGGGATTCTGAAAAGTGTTTCAGAATAGAAGTTAATTAAGGAACTAGTCCTTAATAACTCAAATTAGGAATAGCATTAAGTTTAATATCAATGGTTGAAAGAAAAAAAGGATGATCGTCATCCACTATGTTAAGACATAGGTTCTATCTTAGAAACCATGATGATAAACTTAGCATAATATGTGATCAAAATAAGGAACGTTTGAAAGTGATCAAGTTCGAATCACGGAACGTTGAGCTGAGTTTTTGTCCGCAGTGTCTAGTAGAGAACTATAGACATATTTTCCAAATCCATAAAGGATGACATATCTTAAAGCATAAAGAGTTATGTTATAAGGGAATATGTTGGAAACTCCTGTAGATACCAATTAAAGTCAAGTAGGAAGCGAGGTGAACAAAACATCAAAAGTTGCACATAGTGCACTAGTGTTTCGATGAATGCATTTATAATAATAGATAGGGGTACCATCTAAAGTGTTGTATAAAGTTATGGCAGGGCTAGTTCACTTTTAACGTAGAATGATGTGTCCCAGGGCACAGTGCCCATGAGAAAGCCCTCGAGGTTGATCTAACGTCACTGTAGGCTCCTGGAATCAGGCCTTGTTCTGCTGCCATGGCGACGATGCATACACACAGATGATATCATGTGATGATAGAGTATTAATGTCAATCAAGGTGACATTAGTAAGTTGCAAAGGATTTGGGACTGTAAAGTACAGACCCAAGACTCAACCTCTTCCATGAGCAAGCATGTTCAGGGTACCGAGTATATGGTGCCAATGATTGAGAACAAATGCATCTAGTGTATTTGTACTCTAGTGCAAGTGGGAGACTGTTGGAAATATGCCCTAGAGACATATAGTAGTAAGGACTATTATCATATTTCATATAGTTTATGATTAAGTTTTATATCATGCTATAACTGTATTGAGTGGAAACATCAATACACGTGTGATATACAAACAACCAGAGGTTCCCAGTGAAACTCTAGTCACTGGTTCATTGGTCAACAAATGATCATGTTTCCTAATCATGTGGCATTTATGCCAGTTGGAAACGAGGTCATCTCATTCGGAGAATGAGATGATGAACCAATACGATGATTAGAAATGGATCCTCGTAGACTATTCCTTAGACCGTGAGGCTATATCAATCACTATCTCCCGAGAGTGCTTAGATAGCATCAAACGCCATATGGTAAAACGGTGGTTATAAAAGTGTGTTCAGGTATTCGGAGGAAACCGTAGAGGCAATATATGTCGAGAGCGGGATTTGTCCGTCCATGTGACGGGAAGATACTCAAGGGCCCACTCGAAGAAGTTATATCCAATAGCTGCGCAACGTGTGATTTGATCACGGGAATATCACTTGTCGGGACGAGTTAGGTAGCATTGTTCAGTAACAAGATTGAACTCGACATGGTGATGTCATTGATCAGATCTCGGGCGATGCAAGTATCGAATGAAAAAGGGAATAAGACACGACTGTCCCGGTTCAAATGACGAAAGATCTTTGTGGAATGCATAGGGGTCACATGGCCATCCAGGTCCCTCTGTCGATCATTGGTGCGGGAGTGTCCCGACCATGTCTGGAGTGTTCCCGAACCGTAGGGTATCACACTTAAGGGCTTGATGATGCTTAGAGAGTGTTTATAGGATCGGTAGAATCACCGAAGAAAAGAAGGGAGAAAACCGGAAGGGTTTCGGTAAGTCCGGAGGATGTCTGGAGTGGAGGTGGAAGGTGTTCCATGGCCACGGAGATTAAATGACATGTGAATGAATGTTAAATATTGATTTAATTATTTATTCATAATTATTTAATCAAGAGAAAATCAATTAAAAGGTTAAAAGGCTTAATGGGCCAATTTTCGGAGGGAGAAGGCTCATTAGGGAAAGGAGAGAGGGAGAGGGACCAAAGGGGGGTGGCCGGCTGGGCCTCCCCCCCCGCGGGGCCCACTAGGGGTGGCCGGCGGCCTCCCTACCCCCTTGTCTCCTTTAGTCCCACCCCGGGACTTGAGGGGAGGTAGTACCTCCCCTCCCCCTATATAAGGTGGGGTATTTGGCCTAGAAAATACAACCAATAATCAATAAAGGTCTCCCCACTTTTGGGAGGACCTCTAATTGATATTTTTTCCCTCCCCCTCTCTCTCTCTCTCATGACCGTGGTCCCAAGTCTGGACTGCGCGAGCGATAGACATCTTCACCGCGGAGCGCCGTCATGCTGTGGGATTCGGACCCGAGAGCTCTACTTCCGCAACTGCTGCTGGATCGGGGAAGCGGGAGTCATCGTCAGGCACCGGACATTTGTAACTCCCACGAGGTGTCACACTTGAGGCACTCAAGTTGTTGGAGCCAAAAGGAGCGCAAGGACTTCATCACGACCTTGAGGTCGGCTTCGGCTCGTCTACATCAACCACGCTCTCCTGAGCGTTGACAACGCTTTTCGGTCTTCGAGGGTAAGTTCGTGAAAAGCCCCTCCCGTTACTATATTACTAATAGATAGGTCCTGGCAGCTTCAGGGGTTCAGGGGCGTAGAGTAAAATTTATTGTTTTTATGCGCGGAACCCCTACATTCTTCTGCTGTCAGGACTGGGCTGTGGCCGCCACCTTGCCTCCTCGGCCTGAAGGAATTATTCCTCGCGAGGTGGAAGAAGAGGACGAGTCGAGCTCCACCGTCCCTGTTGAAGAGGAGCAGGAAGCCCCCGAGTCCAGCAATCACGGGACTCGCAAGCGCTCCCGTAGCGAGGATTCGGATGCCTCCTCACCATCAACGCTAGAGGATCCTTTCACTGCTGTAGAGGATCCAATCCCCGCCGTGCATGTGCGCGCCATCGCTCCTCCCACAAAGAAGAAGCTGAGGTTGCCGAAGGAGTCGTCGGGAGATTCCTTTGACCTCGAGAATTTTGACGAGTAAGTCTTTATATTTGCGAGTTCGTCTTATTTTCCTTAAAGTTTTCTCTTCTGAAGTGGTGTTGGATGTTTTTGCAGCCAAACGGCGTTGTTGTCCTCCAACAACTGCCAATTTGATAAGAAATCTGGATTCGTAGACTCCAAGAACAAGGAAGTGCCCATATGGCCTCCTTATCCTCTGGTGGCGGCCCACTCCAGCGCCAACTCTTCTAGTTCCCCCCACGCTAGGGGCACCAGATGGTTGAATGGACGCCCACTCAATAGGAACCTTCGGAGTCCCTAGAGGAGCATGTAAGTGTCTTTTGCCGCTGGCATTCGAATTTTGATTGATGTGCACACTTTGTTCATTTTTGCTAATGCTGATGCTTCTTATCTTTTGATGTAGCCTATCATGGAGGATTCCACTCGCCTCGCAGAGCAGATCCTTGCCTTGGGTCGACAGCATGCCATGCTGGACAACCGCCACCGTGCAGTCGAAGGTTTGTGCTAAACTTGTCTCCTCACTCTTCTTGTATAGAGGTTTGTAAACTCAGGCATTGCCGTGCTCCTCCCCCTTGTAGGTGAGCATAATGAGCTTCTCCGTCGCGTCACTTCCCTCGAGAAGGGACTTGCTGCAGCGGAGAGGAAACGCGCCGAGGCAGTCATGGCTCTAGAGGAGTCGCATAAACGCGAGGGAGATATGCGTGTTTCCACCGCTGAGAGGGAAAAGTTGTTCGCATAACAGCTTTCCTCTATCCCAAAAGCGCTCTTAGGTATTATGCTACTTCTCTTGCATTTCCCCCTGTTTTTGTATTCATGTTGCTGTGCTGATACGTGTGTTTGTTCGGATGCTGCCGGTGTGAGCTTCGACGCCCAGGCCTTGTCCCGCACGGATGCCTTAGCTGGCGCCATGGATGTAGTCGAAGACCGCAGTGCCTCCCTCTAAGACATGCTCAGGAAAGCCAAGGGCATGCTGAGCCGCCTCCGAGAGGATATGGTTTCCAAGGCCAGCTTAATCAAAAATCTTGATGGCTTGGTGGAATCCTTCGCAGAAGGCATCCCGATGGACTTCAAGAATGCCCAACGGTCTGTTGGTGCCACAATGGCACTCATGATGGCGCAAGCACATGGTGCAGAGCTGGACCCGAGCGCGATCTTCGAGGCGATGCATGTAGACGCGGATGGCCAGCAGGTAGTGTTTGCTCCCTTCACCACTAGTTGTAGTAAGTATGGGCCTCGTATCATTGAGACAGTCGCCAAATATTCCGAGGAGCTGTGGTGAGTGAAGGTGGCAAAGGTTGCGGTGTCTGGGACTACCACGGGGAAATTGTGGTGTCAAAGACTGCCACGGATTCGAGGAAGCCCCCGAAGTTGAAGTCGAAGTCAAAAAAGCAGATCGTGCCTTAGCTTCCATATGTAATAGTTTAGCTTTCCTTTTGCTGAACCATATTTTGTGGGGGTACCCCTATTGATACTTTGCTGAATTTGAATGCACTCCGCCCTTTTTATCGATGTATAGTTGGTCTTATTTACCTCTTGTTTGGCTGCAATAGGGTCCTTCAAGTGGTCCTCCTGACTCTCCTCCCATTGATGAAACTACCGCGTGGCCGTGTTCAAAGGTGGAGGAGTTGTCGCTGCTTGCACGACTGCACGATTGCGTAAAGCAGTTGGAGCAAGAGTTCCCCATTGTCCGCGGTAATGCAGACGTGTGGAAGTCGAAGGCTAAGAAGGCCACTGCTCGCGAGAAGTATCTCCTTGATGAAATTGCGCAGTTGAACGAGCAATTTAAATGTTAGCTCTCTATCTTCTCATCCTTTTCTTTAGTCATTCGCAGCGATACTCTGTCTTATGCTCTGGTCTTTCTTTTGTAGTTGTTCGCCCTCGTCATCTGCAAGATGAGAGGGACCGGGTGGCCATTCGAATGAATGACTTGACCCAGGAGCAGCTGCATGCCAGTGGGTACTTCTGGGTGGACCACGATCGTACAGTCACGTTGGCGACGTTGCAGGATCGCGCATCACGGGTGCTTCAGTGTTTGAATAAAGCGCAGTCATGCCTTAGGCATATCTTCCAAGCAATGTTTCCCCTGGACGTGGTGCCATCAAGCTTCCTAGCTTTACTAGCAAAGTTTCAAGATATCAGAGCGGTCCGCGAGTGCGTGCGCCAATAGCTGGTCGCAGGTGCCAATGCTGCGTTGGCGCTTGTTCGATTGCATCATCCAGATGTGGATGTCGCGGCTGTTGCCACTGGTCCGCCACCACCAGAAGGGATGACCTGGAACATGGTGCCACACTACCAGACGACTGATCGGCTAGCCGAAGATATCGTCGATTTCTTTGAAGAGCAAACAAATGTTCTCCTCTTGCAGCAGTAGTGTAGTACATACCCTGCACATAAATGTATAAGTGTTGTAAAAATTATACAATTGTGTCGGGTGTGTTTGATACCTGTTAATGTGTGAAGAGCTTGCTAGCTTGTATATGTTTCGAGTGTATCGTAATGTGCAGTTCCTTTTCGTTAGCCTGACGTATAATCATCTCAGCACCTTGCCAACTTGCCAGGCGCGTTACAGCTGGGTTGGTGTTTTCAAAGGTTCGATAGATAGTGCGTCAGCTACTCGGGATACTGCGTTGTTCGTGGAACACGATGTGAAGGGTGGCGCAGCCCCCGAGTGATATAATTGCAAGTAAAACAGGAAAAAACACAAGGTTTGGGGCACTTAGCTTTATTTATTCGTAGAATATCACGAGGTACAATGTGTGGCTAAGTAGCCTCGCTGAACAACCTTATTTGTAAAGTAAAAACATCTAAGGGTAGAAACGGCGCAACTGTGGAATGTTCCAGGGATTGGACTATGCGACTCCGCTCTCTAAGTCTTTAAGGAGATAGGCGCCACCTAGGATTACTTCGGTAATCACGTAAGATCCTTCCCAAGGGGACTCGAATTTGAGGTTCCCTTGTTGCTTCAGTCGCAGGACCAGGTCTCCTTCGACGAAGGATCTAGGGCATAGCCTTCTGTCGTGGTAGTTGCGAAGGTTCTGCTGATAGATCATGGATCTCTCCGTTGCAATCTCATGTGCCTCATCGAGGAGGTCGACGGAGTCATTGAGTGCGAGAGTTGATTCTTTGGGGGTAGTACCTCTTTGGCACCGCTTTAGCACCATGCACCATGAAGAACGGAGTGTAACCTGTGGCGCTATTTGGAGTTGTGCGCAGGTGATACATTGCAAATGTATCTATAATTTTTGATGTTCCATGCTTGGTTTTATCCACTTTCTTGTGTTTTGTTCCAACTTTGGAGTACTTTTCGTATGATTTCTTGGACTAACCTATTAACAAGAGCCACAATGCGAGCTGCCTATTTTCTGCTGTTTTTGGTTCCAGGAAAGTCAGAAAATGAATATTCTCAGAATTGGATGGGACAAAAGACAAAGTGCATATTTTTTCAGAAGTCATCAAGTGCCAGAATACGAGACAGAGAGGGTTCAGAGGGCCACCACACCACCTGGCCGCGCGGCCAGGCCTGGCCCGCGCCAGGGGGTGGTGTGGCCGCTCCCGGCACCCCCTCGGCCTCTCCTTCCGCCTATATATTGCCCTCGGGACGAAAACCCTAAGTACCCGATCAAAAATCCACGAAAGAGTCTATAGCCGCCGTCATCTCCATCCCTAGATCAGGAGGGATTTAAAGCTCTTCCCGGCACCCTGCCGGAGAGGGGAATTCACCTTGGAGGCTTTCTTCATCACCATGCAAGCCTCCGGTGTGATGCGTGAGTAGTTCATCCTTGGACTACGGATCCATGTAGTAGCTAGATGGCTGGTTCTCCTCCTTTGTGCTTTCATGTTTAGATCTTGTGAGCTCCGTTCATGATCAAGATCATCTATTTGTAATTCTGCATGTTGTGTTTACGGGGATCCGATGGATATTGAGATGCTATTTTAGATTGATTATTGATTCTATCATGTCTTTGTTATTTGAGATCTTACATGCTTTCTGTTGTTAGTAGCTATCTTGGCCAAGTAGATGCTAGCAACTCCAAGAGTTAGTATTTATGCTCGATAGTGGGTTCATGCCTCTGGTAATCTAGGGAAGTGACAGAAATCTCTAAGGTACTAGATGTGTTGTTGCTACTAGGGAGAAAACAACAATCCTTTGTTCATGGAACAATCGTATTGTTTACTTTACGCGCAGTTCGTAAAGCAATAATCTGTTGCTTGCAACTTAATACTGGAGGGGGTTCGGATGATAACCTGAAGCTGGATTATTAGTCATAGATGCAGTTGGATGGCGGTCTATGTATTATGTTGTAATGCCCAATCAAGTCTCAGAGGATTCAAGATGATTAGTATATGCATGTATTGCTTTCTCGGTGTTTGTCAATTGCCCTGCTGTAATTTGTTCACCCAGCATGTTATCTATCTTAAGGAGAGCCACCTCTAGTGAACTATGGATCCCGGTTCTTTTTCTTTACATACAATCTACAACCGTTTACTTCTTTGTGTTTACTTTCTGCAAACTTTTACTTCTTTCCATTCGATACGTTTAATCCTTAGTTTTCCGCAAAACACGGTGAGATCGACAACCTCATCGCAAGTTGGGGACAAAGTTCTGTGCAGGTCTCCACATTGCTACTAGCACCGGTAGTGCGCCCTACCAAAGCTCAGCCAGTAACACCTTTGAGGTGTTTCCTTGCTCTTACTGGTTCGATTAAACCTTGGTTTCATAACTGAGGGAAACTTGCTGCTGTGCTCATCATACCTTCCTCTTGGGGTTCCCAACGAGCTCTACATCAACACCGCACCAGCACTTTTCTGGGCACCGTGCATTGAGCCATCAAGCGATTTTCTGGCGCCGTTGCCGGGGAATCAAGGACATCTTCACAAGGGGAGTCCCTCATAACCAATCTCTTTACTTTGTTGTTTTTTGCTTTGCTTGTTTCCTTTCTGCTTTGTTTGCTTGTTTTGTTCTTCAAAAACACACAAAAAAATAGTTTTACAAGTTTGCTTTCTTATTTGAAAACCCAAAAAAATGACTACCGTTGAAAACACTAAGTTGTGTGACTTCACTAGCACCAACAACAATGATTTTATGAGCACACCTATTGCTCCACCTGTGGCTGAAAATACTTTCTTTGAGATAAAACCTGCTTTGCTCAATCTTGTTATAAGAGAACAATTTTCTAGTATTGGTAATGAAGATGCTGCTTCCCATCTAAATAACTTTGTTGAACTTTGTGAGCTGCAAAAGCATAGGGATATAGATGGTGATATTATTAAGCTGAAATTGTTTCCTTTCTCTTTGAGAGGAATAGCTAAAGAATGGTTGAATTCCTTAACTAGGAATAGTATTGATTCTTGGACTAAGTGCAAAGATGCTTTCATTAGAAAATACTATCCTCCTGCTAAGATTATATCCATGAGAAGTGAAATAATGAAGTTTAAACAACTTGATAATGAGCATGTTGCTCAAGCTTGGGAAAGAATGAAATCTTTGGTAAAGAATTGTCCCACTCATGGACTGACTTCTTGGATGATCATTGATATATTGCAAATGTATCTATAATTTTTGATGTTCCATGCTTGGTTTTATCCACTTTCTTGTGTTTTGTTCCAACTTTGGAGTACTTTTCATATGATTTCTCTGACTAACCTATTAACAAGAGCCATAGTGCCAGCTGCCTGTTTTCTGCTGTTTTTGGTTCCAGGAAAGTCAGAAAATGAATATTCTCGGAATTGGACGGGACAAAAGCTAAAGTGCCTATTTTTCCGGAAGTGATCAAGTTCCAGAATACGAGACGGAGAAGGGCCATGGAGCCACCACACCACCTGGCCGCGCGGCTAGGCCTGGCCCGCGCCAGGGGGTGGTGTGGCCGCTCCCGGCACCCCCTCGGCCTCTCCTTCCGCCTATATATTGCCCTCGGTACGAAAACCCTAAGTACCCGATCAAAAATCCACGAAAGAGTCTGTAGCCACCGTCATCTCCATCCCTAGATCGGGAGGGATCTAAAGCTCTTCCCGGCACCCTGCCGGAGAGGGGAATTCACCCTGGAGGCCTTCTTCATCACCATGCAAGCCTCCGGTGTGATGCGTGAGTAGTTCATCCTTGGACTACGGATCCATGTAGTAGCTAGATGGATGGTTCTCCTCCTTTGTGATTTCATGTTTAGATCTTGTGAGCTCCGTTCATGATCAAGATCATCTATTTGTAATTCGGCATGTTGTGTTTGCGGGGATCCGATGGATATTGAGATGCTATTTCAGATTGATTATTGATTCTATCATGTCTTTGTTATTTGAGATCTTGCATGCTTTCCGTTGATAGTAGCTATCTTGGCCCAGTAGATGCTAGCAACTCCAAGAGTTAGTACTTATGCTCGATAGTGGGTTCATGCCTCTGGTAATCTGGGGAAGTGACAGAAATCTCTAAGGTACTAGATGTGTTGTTGCTACTAGGGAGAAAACAACAATCCTTTGTTCATAGAACAATCATATTGTTTACTTTACACGTAGTTCGTAAAGCAATAATCTGTTGCTTGCAACTTAATACTGGAGGGGGTTCAGATGATAACCTGAAGGTGGATTATTAGTCATAGATGTAGTTGGATGGCGGTCTATGTATTATGTTGTAATGCCCAATCAAGTCTCAAAGGAGTCAAGATGATTAGTAGATGCATGTATTGCTTTCTCGGTGTTTGTCAATTGCCCCGCTGTAATTTGTTCACCCAGCATGTTATCTATCTTAAGGAGAGCCACCTCTAGTGAACTATGGATCCCGGTCCTTTTTCTTTACATACAATCTACAACTGTTTACTTCTTTGTGTTTACTTTCTGCAAACTTTTACTTCTTTCCATTTGATATGTTTAATCCTTTATTTTCCGCAAAACACGGTGAGATTGACAACCTCATCGCAAGTTGGGGACAAAGTTCTGTGGTTGTGTTGTGCAGGTCTCCACGTTGCTACTAGCACCGGTAGTGCGCCCTGCCAAAACTCAGCTAGTAACACCTTTGGGGTGTTTCCTTGCTCCTACTGGTTCGATTAAACCTTGGTTTCATAACTGAGGGAAACTTGCTGCTGTGCTCATCATACCTTCCTCTTTGGGTTCCCAAGGAGCTCTACATCAACACCGCCATCAAGCATTTTTCTGGGCGCCGTGCATTGAGCCATCAAGCATTTTTCTGGCGCCGTTGCCGGGGAGTCAAGGACATCTTCACAAGGGGAGTCCCTCATAACCAATCTCTTTACTTTTTTGTTTTTGTTTTGCTTAGTTTCTTTTTGCTTTGTTTGCTTGTTTTATTCTTCAAAAAACACAAAAAAATTAGTTTAATTGTTTGCTTTCTTATTTGAAAACCCAAAAAAATGACTACTCTTGACAATACTAAGTTGTGTGACTTCACTAGCACCAACAACAATGATTTTATGAGCACACCTATTGCTCCATCTGTGGCTGAAAATACTTTCTTTGAGATAAAACCTGCTTTACTCAATCTTGTTATGAGAGAGCAATTTTCTGGTATTGGTAATGAAAATGCTGCTTCCCATCTAAATAACTTTGTTGAACTTTGTGAGATGCAAAAGCATAGGGATATAGATGGTGATATTATTAAGCTGAAATTGTTTCCTTTCTCTTTGAGAGGAAAAGCTAAAGAATGGTTGAATTCCTTAACTAGGAATAGTATTGATTCTTGGACTAAATGCAAAGATATTATTGGAAAATACTATCCTCCTGCTAGGATTATATCCATGAGAAGTGAAATAATGAAGTTTAAACAACTTGATAATGAGCATGTTGCTCAAGCTTGGGAAAGAATGAAATCTTTGGTAAAGAATTGTCCCACTCATGGACTGACTGCTTGGATGATCATCCAAACTTTTTATGCAGGATTGAACTATTCTTCAAGGAACCTATTGGATTCAGCTGCTGGAGGTACCTTTATGACCATCACTTTGGGTGCTGCAACAAAACTTTTGGATAATATGATGGTTAATTATTCTGAATGGCATACTAAGAGAGCTCCATAAGGCAAGAAGGTAAATTCTGTTGAGGAAACCTCCTCCTTGAGTGATAAAATTGATATTATTATGTCCATGCTTGTTAATGGGAAAGTCCATATTGATCCAAATAATGTTCCTTTAGCCTCTTTGGTTACTCAAGAAGATCAAGTTGATGTGAACTTCATAAGAAATAACAACTTTGGCAACAATGCTTATGGTAATAATGCTTATAGGAACACTTTTGGTAACAACAATTATAAGCCATATCCTCCCAGCAATGGTAATGCTTATGGGAATTCTTACAACAGTAATAAGAGTGCTCCCTCTGAACTTGAAGTTATGCGTAAAGAGTTTATTAGTAAACAAACTGCTTTCAATAAAACTATTGAGGAAAAACTCTCTAATGCTGAAAGAAATATAGCATCTTTGGCTGAAGCTCAATCTACTTTGAATAAAATGGCTGCTAAACCTGAAGCTAATGAGAATCCCTTTTCAGCTACTAATGCTATACAAGTAAGAATTGATGAAAATGTTAGACTATTAGCTGAATTACATGCTAAGTGGGAAAGAGAAGATGAAATTGCTAGAAACATTAGTGTTTCTACTATCACCACCACTAGTGTTGAGGCTAGTAATAGTCCTACTACATTAGATGATAAAGTTGATTTTGATCTTGATGGTTGCAATATCTCCGAAGTTATTAAGTTCCTACAAAAGCTTGCCAAAAGTACTAATGGTAGTGCTATGAACATGGCTTTTACAAAACACATTACTGGTGCTCTCATAAAGATTAAAGAAGAAAAGATGAAACATAAAGCTTCTATTCCTATAAAGCAAGAAGATGGTTGGGAACCCATCATTAATATGAAAGTGAATGACTTTGATTTCAAAGCTTTGTGTGATCTTGATAGTAGTGTTTCTATTATGCCTAGAAGGATTTATGATATGCTTGATTTGCCTCCTCTTGAAGATTGTTATTTGAATGTCCCACTTGATGCTAATGCTAAAAAGAAACTCATGGAGAGTCTAAATGATGTTCTTATTATGGTTAACGATTCCTATGTCCCCGTTGATTTCTATGTTTTGGATGTTGAATACAATGCTTCTTGTCCTATTACTTTGGGAAGACCTTTTCTTAGAACTGTTGGTGTCATCATTGATATGAAAGAAGGCACCATTAAATATCAACTCCCACTCAAGAAAGGTATAGAACACTTCCCTAAAAAGAGAGAAAAGATTTCCTTTGCTTCTCCTATAAAAACAAAATTTGGTCTTAATGCTTCTTCATTTGAGAACACTTGATTCTTTCTTTGCTTCTTATGCCTAACTTAAAGGCGTTAAAGAAAAGTACTTGTTCGGAGATAACCCAAGAGTTTTAGATTAGTATTGGAAGTTATTACCTCTGTAATAACCTCTCCTTATCCTTTTTATTTGCTTTTTGTGCCAAGAGTAACCTCTAATGAGAGTGAAGTAATGATTGGGAAAGTTGTTGTCCCGAAACAGATTTTTTTTGCTTCATCGTAAAACTTCGTGAGAGAGATCTGTATGTCGGATTGAGCTGTATTTTTTTGTGATTGTGACCGAGGTTGTTTTATAACTTTTTTTAGTTCAACTCTTTTTTATTTGAGCTACAGAAGGTCTTCGAAAAAATTCGTTTTCACCTGCCGGTCTGTTTTGACAGATTTCTGCCATTTTCTGCATTTGCTTCTTGTTGGTTCCTTCTTGAGTTCTTTTGGGTAATTGAGATTTTTGAGGGAAGTGCTACAGTAGCTAGTGTTCTAATGGAAGTTTATTTGGTCTTAGAACTGAACCTTGAGAATTATTTATCTTAAGTGCACTAATGTTGCTAATGAGATTGTGTGAAGTTTTGTATGAAGGAAAATTTTCAGGTGTATGGAAGGAATGAGTAATGAGATGAAGGATGGACTAAAGATCAAGCTTGGGGATGCCACGCGTGTCACCCCAAGAAATATCCAAGAAGTACAAGCGTCAAATCTTGGGGATGCCCAAGGCATCCCCTTCTTCATCAATAAAAATTCCAGGTTTCTTCCAAACGCTTCATTTTTATTGTTTCATGCACAGTTGTGTTTTTCTTGGAGCGTCTTCTTTTTCGTTTTTGTTTGCTTTGGTCTGCTTAGTATGCTGAATAAATTGGTTGGACCCCCTCTTTCATACTTTGGTTTGCAAATAGTTTTGTTTGGTTTGGAAAAGAGTAGGAAAGTTCATGCTTATGTGGTGAAAAGAGCTTGTTTTTGACTGTGACCTATGCTTTGTCATGCCATGCTTGATATTGTTTTGGCTTTATGCTTAGTATTCTTTGCTGTAGCATGACTTGTTATAAACAATTGAGATTGCTTAATGTGCCTTGGATGAATCATGCGTTGTTTTAGCATATTAAAGCACAATATAGTGGTATTCTCCTTTGATGCTTTATTTGGGTTGACTTGGCACATGCTCACAGCATGTTATGACTATCCAAAGTCACCATAGCCTTTATGATCCTTTAGTTTTCAACTTGTAGTATCACTTTATGCTTTGATCAATGATGTTTTGTCGCTCTGCATGATTATGGCCATTATTGCTCTCTTAGTTTGTCGCTCCCAGTCTTTTGCTAGCCTCCACAACAAAGTATGAGTTCCACTCATGCATCCAACTCCCTAAACCAAGTTATTCCAAAGAGTCCACCATACCTACCTACTAGCTTATGCTATTCCAAGTACATTCATGCTTTTGTTTACCTTCCACTTGTTATGAGAAAACTAGTGATTAAAGCTCTCACGAACTTGATGGCACACTTTACTTTACTTGCCCTTAATAAAATTGAACCATTGTGTCTTGTATGTTGTATATGCTTGCACTTATTTGTTGGGAATTAGCAGAACCATGCTTTCATGGGGAACGCTTTCAACATTGCACTTGGTACTTGTACCTAGTTGATATCATGCTCTTTTGTATATAGATGTCGTCGGTGTGAAATGAAAGGGGAGCTTGTAAGTCCATGGAGTTATGTATATGTGTTAGAGAAACGCCTGGGCCGCTAGTCTAATCCATGTTGACATGGTGGAAACCTGCAGCATAACCATAATGAGCTGTCTATGAAGCATTCTTCTTATACAAAGAGTCCTATTGAGAAAAAAAGAGAAAAAGAAAAAAGATACTATGAAAAGAGGAAAGAGAGAAAAAAGCACCATATTCCCATGGTAAATAAGAAGAATGCTGAGATGCTCGTTGTCTGCTTGCCTTGTCATTTTGATATGGGGATTCTTCTGTATCATCGGGCAAGGGGTACCCCGTTGGCGGTTCTCAATGATACACATGTACTTACGATGACAAGAACTTACCGGTGACTAAACTTGAGTAGCATGAGGAGCGGCCCTCGTATACAAGGGACATGAGATTTCTGACTTATACTTCGTCAAGCATGTACACCATAGTTTGTTCACTTTAACCTTAATAACTTCAAGATGCTTATGATAGGGGCAATGAGAGCTGAAAGCTATAAGTAACATAGTTTTTGGAAGCTCTTTATGAGACTTGAATCCCTACTTCCTTTTACAAAAGGCTTTTCTTCCACCATTATATTGAGTCTCCACCTTTTATCTTTATGAACCTACTTTGAGAGCATAGTGGTCATTCTTAGTTCTATGTGCATTGTCCCAAGACTAGTTGATTGATGCATAACTTGTTATTGCTTGTTTGAAACTATTGTATCTAGTCACCCTTATGAACTTTGAAGGTGTCCTATGCATTTATATTTGCTACTCTATTTGAGGGACAAGCTGAATACTATTATGCTATGTTTTCTTTATGTGAAACAAACAAACGTCTTGCAAAGCATTGTTATTCATGAATCTTTTGTTTGTGCCTTTTCTTGTTGCACCATAGTTTCTTTGCTTATTGCTAGAACTTTGTCTTTCATGCTATGATTGAAGTACTATGATCCCAGCTTTGAATGTTTTGCAAATACTTTGATCAAGTCTTTGATGGTGCATGTCACCTAAAAAATTATTCTTTCTTTTTATCACTTACCTACTCGAGGACGAGCAGGAGTTAAGCTTGGGGATGTTGATACATTGCAAACGTATCTATAAACTTTGATGTTCCATGCTTGGTTTTATCCACTTTCTTGTGTTTTGTTCCAACTTTGGAGTACTTTGCATATGATTTCTTGGACTAACCTATTAACAAGAGCCATAGTGACAGCTGCCTGGTTTCTGCTGTTTTTGGTTCCAGGAAAGTCAGAAAATGAATATTCTCAGAATTGGACGGGACAAAAGCCAAAGTGGCTATTCCGGCAGTGATCAAGTGCCAGAATACAAGACGGAGAAGGGCCAGGGAGCCACCACACCACCTGGCCGCGCGGCCAGGCCTGGCCCGTGCCAGGGGTGGCGTCGCCGCTCCCGGCACCCCCTCGGCCTCTCCTTCCGCTTATATATTGCCCTCGGGACGAAAACCCTAAGTACCCGATCAAAAAAATCCACGAAAGAGTCTGTAGCCACCGTCATCTCCATCCCTATATCGAGAGGGATCTGAAGCTCTTCCCGGCACCCTGCCAGAGAGGGGAATTCACCCTGGAGGCCTTCTTCATCACCATCGAGGCCTCCGGTGTGATGCGTGAGTAGTTCACCCTTGGACTACGGATCCATGTAGTAGCTAGATGGCTGGTTCTCCTCCTTTGTGCTTTCGTGTTTAGATCTTGTGAGCTCCGTTCATGATCAAGATCATCTATTTGTAATTCTGCATGTTGTGTTTGCGGGGATCCGATGGATATTGAGATGCTATTTTAGATTGATTATTGATTCTATCATGTCTTTGTTATTTGAGATCTTACATGCTTTCTGTTGTTAGTAGCTATCTTGGCCAAGTAGATGCTAGCAACTCCAAGAGTTAGTATTTATGCTCGATAGTGGGTTCATGCCTCTGGTAATCTGGGGAAGTGACAGAAATCTCTAAGGTGCTAGATGTGTTGTTGCTACTAGGGAGAAAACAACAATCCTTTGTTCATGGAACAATCGTATTGTTTACTTTACGCGCAGTTCGTAAAGCAATAATCTGTTGCTTGCAACTTAATACTGGAGGGGGTTCGGATGATAACCTGAAGCTGGATTATTAGTCATAGATGCAGTTGGATGGCGGTCTATGTATTATGTTGTAATGCCCAATCAAGTCTTAGAGGATTCAAGATGATTAGTATATGCATGTATTGCTTTCTCGGTGTTTGTCAATTGCCCTGCTGTAATTTGTTCACCCAGCATGTTATCTATCTTAAGGAGAGCCACCTCTAGTGAACTATGGATCCCGGTCCTTTTTCTTTACATACAATCTACAACCGTTTACTTCTTTGTGTTTACTTTCTGCAAACTTTTACTTCTTTCCATTCGATATGTTTAATCCTTTGTTTTCCGCAAAACACAGTGAGATTGACAACCTCATCGCAAGTTGGGGACAAAGTTCTGTGGTTGTGTTGTGCAGGTCTCCATGTTGCTACTAGCACCGGTAGTGCGCCCTGCCAAAGCTCAGCTAGTAACACCTTTGGGGTGTTTCCTTGCTCCTACTGGTTCGATTAAACCTTGGTTTCATAACTGAGGGAAACTTGCTGCTGTGCTCATCATACCTTCCTCTTGGGGTTCCCAACGAGCTCTACATCAACACCGCCATCAAGCATTTTTCTAGGCGCTGTGCATTGAGCCATCAAGCATCCAAACTTTTTATGCAGGATTGAACTATTCTTCAAGGAACCTATTGGATTCAGCTGCTGGAGGTACCTTTATGACCATCACTTTGGGTGCTGCAACAAAACTTCTGGACAATATGATGGTTAATTATTCTGAATGGCATACTGAGAGAGCTCCACAAGGTAAGAAGGTAAATTCTGTTGAGGAAACCTCCTCCTTGAGTGATAAGATTGATATTATTATGTTTATGCTTGTTAATGGGAAAGCCCATATTAATCCAAATAATGTCCCTTTGGCTTCTCTGGTTGCTCAAGAAGAGCAAGTTGATGTGAACTTCATAAGAAATAACAATTTTGGCAACAATGCTTATGGTAATAATGCTTATAGGAACAATTTTGGTAACCACAATTATAAGCCATATCCTCCCAACAATTGTAATGCTTATGGAAATTCTTACCACAATAATAGGAGTGCTCCCTCTGAATTTGAAGTTATGCTTAAAGAGTTTATTAGTAAACAAATTGCTTTTAATAAAACTATTGAGGAAAAACTCTCTAATGCTGAAAGAAATATAGCATCTTTAGCTTAAGCTCAATCTACTTTGAATAAAATGGCTGCTAAACCTGAAATTGATGAGAATCCCTTTGCAGCTACTAATGCTATACAAGTAAGAATTGATGAAAATGTTAGATTATTAGCTGAATTACATGCTAAGTGGGAAAGAGAAGATGAAATTGCTAGAAACATTAGTGTTTCTACTATTACCATCAGTAGTGTTGATACTAGTAATAGTTCTACTACTTTAGATGATAAATTTGATTTTGATCTTGGTGGTTGCAATATCTCTAAAGTTATTAAGTTCCTACAAAAGCTTGCTAAAAGTCCTAATGCTAGTGCTATGAACATGGCTTTTACAAAACACATTACTGATTATCTCATAAAGATTAAACAAGAAAAGATGAAACATAAAGCTTCTATTCCTATAAAACAAGTGGATGGTTGGGAACCCATCATTAATATAAAAGTGAATGAATTTGATTTCAAAGCTTTATGTGATCTTGATAGTAGTGTTTCTATTATGCCTAGAAGGATTTATGATATGCTTGATTTGCCTCCTCTTGAAGATTGTTATTTGAATGTCCCACTTGATGATAATGTTAAAAATAAACTCATGGGGAGTCTTAATGATGTTCTTATTATGGTTAATAATTCCTATGTCCCCGTTGATTTCTATGTTTTGGATGTTGAATACAATGCTTCTTGTCCTATTACTTTGGGAAGACCTTTTCTTAGAACTGTTGGTGCCATCATTGATATGAAAGAAGGCACCATTAAATATCAACTCCCACTCAAGAAAGGTATAGAACACTTCCCTAAAAAGATAGAAAATATTTCCTTTGCTTCTCGTATGAAGACAAAATTTGGTCTTAATGCTTCCTCATTTGAGAACACTTGATTCTTTTTCTTGCTTCTTATGCCTAACTTAAAGGCGTTAAAGAAAAGTACTTATTGGGAGATAACCCAAAAGTTTTAGATGAGTCTTGGAAGTTATTACCTCTATAATAACCTATCCTTATCCTTTTTATTTGCTTTTTGTGCCAAGAGTAACCTCTAATGAGAGAGAAGTAATGATTGGAAAAAAGTTGCTGTCCTGAAACAGACTTTTGTGCTTCACCGTAAAAATTCGTGAGAGAGGTCTGTATGTTGTATTGAGCTGTAATTGTTTTTGCTTCTGCCCCAGGTTGTTATCTAACTTTAGTTAGTTGAACACGTTTCGATTTGAGCAACAGAAGGTCTTCGAAAAAATTCGTCTTTACCTGCTGGTCTGTTTTGACAGATTTCTGCCATTTTCTGCATTTGCTTCTTGTGGGTTCCTTTTTGAGTTCTTTTGGGGAATTGAGCTTGTTGAGGGAAGTGCTACAGTAGCTAGTGTTCTAATGGAAGTTTATTTGGTGTTAGAACTGAACCTTAAGACTTATTTATCTTGAGTGCACTAATGTTGCTAATAAAGATTGTGTGAAGTTTTGTATGGAGGAAAAATTTCAGGTCTATGGAAGGAATGAGTAATGGGATGAAGGATGGACTAAAGCTCAAGCTTGGGGATGCCACGTGTGTCACCCCAAGAAATATCCAAGAAGTACAAGCGTCAAATCTTGGGGATGCCCAAGGCATCCCCTTCTTCATCAATAAAAATTCCAGGTTTCTTCCAAACGCTTCATTTTTATTGTTTCATGCACACTTGTGTTTTTCTTGGAGCGTCTTCTTTTTCGTTTTCGTTTTGATTTTCGTTTTATTTTGCTTTCTTAGTTTTCTGAATAAATTGGTTGGACCCCCTCTTTCATACATTGGTTTTCAAATAGTTTGGTTTCTTTGGAAAAGAGTAGGAAAGTTCATGCTTATGTGGTAAAAAGAGCTCGTTTTTGACTGTGGCCTATGCTTTGTCATGCCATGCTTGATATTGTTTTGGCTTTATGCTTAGTATTCTTTGCTGTAGCATGACTTTATAAACAATTGAGATTGCTTAATGTGCCTTGGATGAATCATGCGTTGTTTTAGCATATTAAAGCATAGTATAGTGGTATTCTCCTTTGATGCTTTATTTGGGTTGACTTGGAACATGCTCACACCATGTTATGACTATCTCAAGTCACCATATCCTTTATGATCCTTTAGTTTTCAACTTGTAGTATCACTTTATGCTTTGATCGATGATGTTTTGTCGCTCTGCATGATTATGGCCATTATTGATCTCTTAGTTTGTCGCTCCCAGTCTTTTGCTAGCCTCCACAACAAAGTATGAGTTCCACTCATGCATCCAACTCCCTAAACCAAGTTATTCCAAAGAGTCCACCATACCTACCTACTAGCTTAGGCTATTCCAAGTATATTCATGCTTTTGTTTACCTTCCAAATTAAACTTGTTATGAGAAAACTAGTGATTAAAGCTCTCACAAACTAGATGGCACACTTTACTTTTTGCATCTAATAAACCTGAACCATTGGGTCCTTCTTTGTTGCTTATATGCTTGCGCCTTATAAGTTGAAATTAGCAGAACCATGTACCATGGGGAACGCTTCCAACATTGCACTTGTACTTTGTACCCCGTTGATATCATGTTCTTTTGCTTACGGATCCCGCCGGTGTGAAATAAAAGTGGAACTTGTAAGATCATGGAGTTTGTATGTGTGTTAGAGAAACGCCTGGGCCGCTAGCCTAAGCCATGCCTAGTCATGGTGGAAACTTGCAGCATCACCATAATAAGCACTCTATGAAGCACCCTCAATAAAAACCTATGCAAATAGCAAATAAAAATATCGCTGAGATGATCATTGTCTGCTTGCCTTGTCATTTTGATTATGGGAAAGCTCCCGTATCATGTGCAAGGGGTACCCCGTTGGAGGTTCTTAATGATACACACATACTTACAATGACAAGAGCTTACTCGTGACTGAAGTTGAGTAGCATGAGGTTCGGTCTTCGTAAGTAAGGGGCATGAGATTTCAGTTTATAACTTCTCAAGCATATCCTCTTAGTTGTGTCACTTTAACCTTAATCACCTTCAAGATGCTTATGATAGGGGCAATGAGAGCTGAAAGCTATAAGTACCATAATTTTTGGAAGCTCTTTATGAGACTTGAATCCCTACTTCCTTTTTACAAAGGCTTTTCTTCCACCATTACATTGAGTCTCCACCTTCTATCTTTATGCAGTTACTTTGAGAGCATAGTGGCCATTCTTAGTTCTATGTGCATTGTCCCAAGACTAGTTGATTGATGCATAACTTGTTATTGCTTGTTTTAAACTATTGTATCTAGTCACTCTTATGAACTTTTAAGGTGTCCTATGCATTTATATTTGCTACTCTATGAGGGACAAGCTGAATACTATTATGCTATGTTTTCTTTATGTGAAACAAACAAACGTCTTGCAAAGCATTGTTATTCATGAATCTTTTGTTTGTGCCTTTTCATGTTGCATCATAGTTTCTTTTCTTATTGCTAGAACTTTGTCTTTCATGTTATGATTGAAGTACTATGATCCAAGCTTTGAATGTTTTGCAAATACTTTGATCAAGTCTTTGATGGTGCATGTCACCTAAAAAATTATTCTTTCTTTTTATCACTTACCTACTCGAGGACGAGCAAGAGTTAAGCTTGGGGATGTTGATACATTGCAACTGTATCTATAATTTTTGATGTTCCATGCTTGGTTTTATCCACTTTCTTGTGTTTTGTTCCAACTTTGGAGTACTTTTCATATGATTTCTTGGACTAACCTATTAACAAGAGCCACAGTGCCAGCTACCTGTTTTCTGCTGTTTTTGGTTCCAGGAAAGTCAAAAAATGAATATTCTCATAATTGGACGGGACAAAAGCCAAAATGCCTATTTTTCCAGAAGTCATCAAGTGCCATAATACGAGACGGAGAGGGGCCATAGGGCCACCACACCACCTGGCCACGCGGCCAGGCCTGGCCCGCGCTAGGGGGTGGTGTGGCCGCTCTTGGCACCCCCTCGGCCTCTCCTTCCGCCTATATATTGTCCTCGGGACAAAAGCCCTAAGTACCCGATCAAAAATCCACGAAAGAGTCTGTAGCCGCCGTCATCTCCATCCCTAGATCAGGAGGGATCTGAAGCTCTTCCCGGCACCCTGCCGGAGAGGGGAATTCACCCTGGAGGCCTTCTTCATCACCATGCAAGCCTCCGGTGTGATGCGTGAGTAGTTCATCCTTGGACTACGGATCCATGTAGTAGCTAGATGGCTGGTTCTCCTCCTTTGTGCTTTCATGTTTAGATCTTGTGAGCTCCGTTCATGATCAAGATCATCTATTTGTAATTCTGCATGTTGTGTTTGCGGGGATCCGATGGATATTGAGATGCTATTTCAGATTGATTATTGATTCTATCATGTCTTTGTTATTTGTGATCTTGCATGCTTTCCGTTGTTAGTAGCTATCTTGGCCAAGTAGATGCTAGCAACTCCAAGAGTTAGTATTTATGCTCAATAGTGGGTTCATGCCTCTGGTAATCTGGGGAAGTGACAAAAATCTCTAAGGTACTAGATGTGTTGTTGCTACTAGGGAGAAAACAACAATCCTTTGTTCATAGAACAATCGTATTGTTTACTTTACACGCAGTTCGTAAAGCAATAATCTGTTGCTTGCAACTTAATACTGGAGGGGTTCAGATGATACCCTGAAGGTGGATTATTAGTCATAGATGCAGTTGGATGGCGGTCTATGTATAATGTTGTAGTGCCCAATCAAGTCTCAAAGGAGTCAAGATGATTTGTATATGCATGTATTGCTTTCTCGGTGTTTGTCAATTGCCCCGTTGTAATCTGTTCACCCAACATGTTATCTATCTTAAGGAGAGCCACCTCTAGTGAACTATGGATCCCGGTCCTTTTCTTTTACATACAATCTACAACTATTTACTTCTTTGTGTTTACTTTCTGCAAACTTTTACTTCTTTCCATTCGATACGTTTAATCCTTTGTTTTCCGCAAAACACGGTGAGATTGACAACCTCATCGCAAGTTGGGGACAAAGTTCTGTGGTTGTGTTGTGCAGGTCTCCACGTTGCTACTAGCACCGGTAGTGCGCCCTGCCAAAGCTCAGCTAGTAACACCTTTGAGGTGTTTCCTTGCTCCTACTGGTTCGATTAAACCTTGGTTTCATAACTGAGGGAAACTTGCTGCTGTGCTCATCGTACCTTCCTCTTGGGGTTCCCAACGAGCTCTACATCAATACCGCACCAGCACTTTTCTGGGAGCCGTGCATTGAGCCATCAGCAGGCTCCAAAGTACTGATTGTAGCTCGTCTGGCCAGCACCCGGCAGCTTGTTCGAGTGGCCGGAGGAGCCTTTTCTTGATTCCGCCACAGACGAGGTTGTTGGCCTTTTCGACTTGACCATTGGTCTGAGGGTGTGCCGTCGAGGCGTAGCTATATTTATTCCTAGGTTTTCGCAGAATTCCTGGAACTCCTTGGAGGTGAAGTTCGTCCCATTGTCCGTGATGATGCTATGTGGCACCCCGAAGCGGAAGACAATGGACTCGAAGAATTTGACAATGCTGGCTCCTGATTGGTTTGTCACTCGCATGGCCTCAATCCACTTGGTGAATTTGTCGACCGCGACTAGGAGGTAGATGTATCCTCCTCGTGAGGATCTCTAGAGGTTGCCGACCATGTCGAGTCCCCATTGCGCGAAAGGCCAAGCCACGGGTATTGGCCTGAGTTACGCACCAGGTGCGTGCGGTTTGTCGGCGAATCACTGGCAAGCATTGCAGTGCTGGACGATGTCCTTGGCGTCACGCATGGCCGTTGGCCAGTAGAATCCCCGTTTGTAGAGCTTTGGTGATGAGAGCGCGACTGCCGGCGTGGTGTCCGCAAGTGCCTCCGTGTATGTCGAGGAGGATGGCTCTTCCGTCCCCATTGGAGACGCATCGCTGAAGGACTCCTGTGATGCTGCACTTGTACAGTTCGCCATTAATAAGGGCGACTGCCTTGGATCGTCGCGCTATATGTCACGCATCAGTCGGGTCATCTGGCAGCCATTTGCTGAGCAGGTATGTGATTTACGGTTGCGTCCAGGATGGCTCGATCATCATAACCTCCATGGGGCCTTCGAGTCTTGTGTCTGGCTCCATGTTGTCGAGTGCCGCTAGCTCGTTGGGTGGCGTAGCCCCCCGAGTCCTTTAATGCCTTGGTTTTAGGTTCTGGAGTCTTTAGCTTGATGGATCTCTCACAGATGCGCTCTAGAAATACTCCAGGTGGCACTTGGGCGCAGGTGGAACCAATGTTGGCGAGTATGTTCGCCTCCTCATTTCTCTCCCGGTCGACGTGGCGCACCTCGCAGCCGTCGAAGTCCCCTTCGAGTGTGTCGTAGAGGTCGCGGTAGGCAATCATGTTGTCGCTCAGAGCGTCTCACTCATTCATTGTTTGGTTGACCACCAACTTGGAGTCGCCGTAGATGACGAGTCGCTTGGCACCGCAGACATTTGCCATTCGCATCCCGTGGGGCAAGGCTTCATATTCGGCTTCATTGTTGGAGGCTGTGAACTGCATTCGCCGAACGTACCTCATCTTGTCACCTTGGGGCGATGTCAGTATGACACCTGCGCCAGCTCCTTCCTTGCGCTTGTACCCGTCGAAGTGCATTGTCCATAGGTGGGACATGTCTGGCTTGTCGGGAAGCTGGTTGTCCATCCACTGTACGAGGAAGTCCGAGAGAACTTGCGATTTGATCACGTCGTGCTTCTCGTATGTGATGTCTCGTGGAGACAGTTCTATGCCCCAGAGCGCGACTCCTCCGGTGGTGTCAGGATTATTGAGTATGTGCCTGAGTGGGGCGCCGTTCACCACTACAATTGGGTGCTCCTGGAAGTAGTGGCGCAGTCGCCTGGCGGTCATGAAGATGCCATAGGCCAGCTTCTAGAAGTGCGGGTACCGCTGTTTTGTTGGTGTGAGCACCTCGCTAAGGTAGTAGACTGGACGTTGTACCCCGTGGACTTTATTTTCTTCGGCTCACTCCACCACGAGCACAGTGCTATCCACCTGGTTCGTGGCAGAGATATATAGCAACAACGACGCCTTTTCGCGAGGCGTCACCAATACTGGTAAGGTGGACAGTAGACGCTTGAGGTCTTCGAATGCTTCTTGTGCTTCGTCTGTCCACTCGAACTTGTTAGCTTTACGGAGAAGTTGATAGAAGGGCATTGCCTTTTCGCCCATTCGACTGATGAATCGACTGAGCGCCGCGATTTGCCCAACTAGCTGCTGGACGCCTTTTACGTTCTTCAGTTTCTCCATGGCCAGTACAGCCTTTATCTTCTTTGGGTTTTCCTCGATCCCTCTCGCGGAGATGAGATACCAGAGCAGTTTCCCAGATGGTACACCGAAGGTGCATTTGTCCGGATTGAGCTTGATCCGATAACGATCGAGGTTATCGAAGGTCTTGCAAAGATCGTCGAGTAACACGGCTTCCTCTTTGTTTTGACGACGATGTCGTCGATGTAGACTTGGATATTGCGACCAAGTTGGTTCTTCAGGCAGGCCTGCATACACCGCTAATAGGTGGCTCCTGCGTTTTTTAGCCCGAAGAGCATCGTGTTGTAGCAGAACACATCAAAGGGTGTTGTGAACACCGTTTTCTCCTGGTCTTTGATGTCTACGCACTTCTATTCTTGTAGACAGTTTTTGGGCCTCCAAGTGCAGAGGTTTGTAGAACAGCAGCAAGTTTTCCCTTAAGTGGATCATCCAAGGTTTATCGAACTCAGGGAGGAAGTGGTCAAAGGTATTCCCTCTCGAGCAACCTTGCAATCAAGATAGAAGAAGTCTCTTGTGTCCCCAACACACCCAATACACTGTCAGGTGTATAGGTGCATTAGTTCGGCGAAGAGATAGTAAAATACAAGTGGTATGGATAATTATAAGTGGTAAAGGTGATAGAAAATAACTTGATGGCGTGGAAGAGACTAAAGGAAAACTGAAATAAAGATGGAAGCAAGCAAACATATAACAGATCTAGTTGCAAACGGTGTTTCAATGTTTAGAAACAAGGCCTAGGGATCATACTTTCACTAGTGAACACTCTCATATAAATATCTTCTCTTATGATACTACTCTTAACTACTCTCCGGTTGGACACTCTAATCCATGGTAGGGCTATAACAGCACACCTCAAAGTAAGCCTTTCCCATCTAGAAAACCCCACACTGTCACCTTGAGTACTAGATGAGTCCAACAAACACCACAATTTCATAAAGATATCCAACTCCAAATATAACTCATAACAAGTATTTGTAATCTTTAGCCTAAGTGCCACCATGGTGTGCACGCTGTCACTTTCACACACATGGGGAGAGCCCAAGATCTATTAAAGCACTTGAGTAGCAAGGTAGATCTATAGATTACAAGCTCATGATCACAATATGATCATGCATAGAGAGAGAGATGAACACATAGCTACCGGTAGAACCCTTAGCCTCGAGAGAGAACTACTCCCTCCTCATCATGGGAATCAGTAACGATGATGGAGATGGTGTTGGAGATCGATGGAGATGGCTCCGGGGGCACTTCCCCGTCTCGGCAGGGTGCCGGAATAGAGACTTTCTGTCCCCCGAATCTCCCCTTCAGTGGCGGCGGTGCAGCAGAACTTTTCGTGGATTTCTGATTGACGATTTAGGGTTTTTGCATCGGGAGGCTCTTATAGGCGAGAGAGGCAAGGTCGGTGGCCGACCAGGGGGCCTACACCATGCCCTGGCGCGGCCAGGGGGCCCGATCCTAGGGGTGGTGTGGCCACCTTGTGGCCCCTCTCCGTCTCGTAATCTGGCTCCGTGAGTCTCTAGGAAAAATATGCATATTGGCTTTTGTCCCGTCCAATTCCGAGAATATTCATTTTCTGACTTTCTAGAACCAAAAACAGCAGAAAACAGGCAACTAGCATTGTGGCTCTTGTTAATAGGTTAGTCCAAGAAATCATATGAAAAGTACTCCAAAGTGTGGAGCAAACATAAGAAAGTAGATAAAACCAAGCATGGAGCATCAAAAATTATAGATACATTTGCAATGTATTAGTCTTCCTCCTTCATTCGAATCTGATTGTAGCCTGAGTAGGCATCGAGGAAGCAGAGGCGCTTGCATCCCGCAGTGGAGTCGATTATTTGATCGACCTGTGGCAACGGGAAGTGGTCCTTTGGACAGTGCTTGTTCAAGGAGGTGAAGTGCACGCACATCTGCAGGATATTTGTATCCTTTTTAGGCACAATCACTGGATTTGCGAGCCAGGTGCTTTCCTTGATCTCGTGTATGAATTTTGCGTCGAGGAGTCTTTTGACTTCCATACCGACCACTTTTGCTCTTGGTTCAGACAGTCGGCGTATTGTTTGCTTGACTGGCCTTGCATTTGGGTTCATGTTGAGTGAGTGCTTGGCGAATTCTCTGGGAACTCCTGCATGTCCGGCTGACACTAGGCGAAAATTTCCCAGTGCTCATGGAGGAATTCGACGAGTGTGAGTTCCTATGCGGGACTCAAGTTATTGGCGATAAGGGCCGTCTTGGTCGGGTCCGTTGGGTGGACCTGGACTTTCTTGGTGTGCACAGACGTGTCGAAGGATTAGTCGGGTGAGTTGGGCTTGCTCAGGGGAGGCGAACTGTTGTCTGTCGACTCCTTCAATCTCGCCATTTCTTCTTGCATGCTGAAAGACTGGGAAATTCTATTGAATTCCCTATTGCAGCTGTCAGATATCTCCAAGCTTCCGTTGATTGTGATGACGCCGTTTGGGCCCAACATCTTCATCTGCAGGTAGGCGTAGTGTGGTACCGCCATGAACCTCATGAACACGACACGTCCGAGGATGCAGTGGTACTGTGAAGTCCAGTCGACAACTTCAAAGTCGATGCGCTCTCGCTGGAAATTTTGCAGCGTGCCGAAGATTCCTCGGGACAATATCGTGGAACGTCATGTCTGAAACTTCCAGACATGTCAGAGGGATCCTCATTGCACGCAAGGTACTTGTGAACATGAGGTTGATGCCGCTTCCGCCGTCCATGAAGACACGACTCATCTCGAAGCCTCCAATCTGTGCCTCTAGCACCAGGGGACAGTGGCCTGGGCGAGGTACTTGACACAGGTGATCGCTCTTGTCGAAGGTGATGCATGACTCGCTGCCACTGAGGTACCCAGTGGTGAAGGGCGGGGAGTTCGTCGCCAGATTAACCTGGTGAGTGATTGATTTCTGCACTCGATTTGAGGGGCATCCCTTTTGGATCATCCCCATGTTCCCCAGTGGTCTAGGGTATTACTCACCTCCATGGTGCTGGACCGGCGCAGCCGCAGGTGGTGGTGGCCCTGGTGGTGGTGGAGGAGCTCCATGTGCCATGGTGCCTGGGGCAGCTCCCTAGCCTTGGTTGATCGTGTCGCAATTCATCTGGGCCAAGCCTTCGTGGAGCTTGAGGAACTCGCGGCAGTCTTTTAGGAGGTGGCTGGACTTTTTCTTGATGTCGTGCTTGTTGATGTAGAAGTGCACGTTGCATGGTCCGGACAATTTGTCCTGGATGGATGTTCCAGGTGCGTCGTCACGAGTGCGGCGTTGCCACACTTGTGTGGTTTTTCTGCTGTCACGGTATCCACCGCTACGGTATCCACTATTGTGGTTGTCGTCGCGTTTGTTGGCGTAGCCAGCCGCGGCCATGTCGACCTCCTCACGGTCCTCGTAACCACGCATTCGACATTTCCCTCGGCGATCGCGCTTGCGCTCGAGGTCATCATCGTCATCGGAGTAAGCACGGTTTTTCACCGAGTCCTCTCCATCGGCCCATCAGGTGGTCGATTGTCTTGGGCTTTGAGCGGCCCAACTCCTCCCTCAGCTCTCTGCGGTGCATGCCACTGTTAAATGCATCGATTGCGCGATCCTCGGAGATGTCTTCCGTAGCATTCTTGATGATGGACCATCTCTGGATGTATGAGCACAGCGACTCGCTAGACCTTCAGTGGCAGCCTCTCAATTCTTCGATTGATGTGGGCCTTTTGTAAGTGCCCTTGAAGTTCCGCACGAAGCTGTAGACCAGCTCTTCCCAGCTGCGGATGGATCCGCGCAGGAGGTTGTTAAGCCATGCACGAGCGGTGCCTTGCAGCTGTAGCTGGAGGCATTGCATCGCCGTGCTCGAGCTTCTGCCATGCAGCCTGGCGGAGGAGATGTGATCTTCCAGCCATATTTTTGGGTCCTGTAGGCCGCAAATTCCGGGTTCTCCGATGGGAGTTTGAACCCTTTAGGAATTCGCTTCTGCCTGATGGCTCTACTGAAGCATCTGGCGCCACAGAGCTCTATTTCGTCATCCTCTGAGTCAGTCGAACGGGCACGCCTCACGCGCATCTTGTTGACCTTGTGCTGCATGATGTCATCACGTGTGTCGTAGTCACGGACGTGCCGCCGTGAGCGGCACCGTCGAGACAAGTCATGGTTGCCATCACTAGAGGAGGGCAATGCATAGCGCTTGGCCAGAGCTTTACCTTTCTTCGGCTCCGGTGTTGATTCCTTGATGAGGGCAGCTTCGACTAGCCCCAAGCCCGTGATCGTAGATCGGTGCATTGCAGCTCGCGGATCCCCAACCGGTGGCTGGTTATTGAGGAGGTACATGGTGTCCGCCGTCACCGTAGCTTGCGGTGTCTTCAGGAGCACGTTGCCCCGTGTATCCACCATCATGGATCAGAAGTCGAGGACTCGCGCAACTTCTTCTCGCTCCTTGTTAGTGAGGTAGGCCAGCCGAGAGCGCCTTTTGGCGGCCACATGGTCGTTGCCCTTGGAGGAGGATCCTCCCATGGAAGAGAGCTGAGCCTGCCGGAGGCTTGACTCGTTCGCCGCTTTTCTACGTGTGTCCAGTTGCACGATTACTTGCTGTTGGCGCTTGTACTCCTCCTTGAGCAGCCAATGGTAACCCAACAGCATCTCTTGCGATGAGTTTAGGGGCAAGGGATTTCCCCACAGGGCTTCTCGACAGCGGCCCACTCGTTGTCGTTGAGCTTGATCAACACGCGCTCTTCGGTATGCTCATTCTCCATGAGGTGCGGGTCTTTTGTCCCATTGTTGGTGGGCGTGCCGTTGGCGGGACCACCATTCGCTACTGGGATGCCGCCGTTGGATAGGCCAGTGCCAGCATTTTCGCGATTGATGCCGGTGTCGCATGCGTTGATGACTGCGCACATATAGTGATTGGGGAAGTTGTTGCTTCCACAACATTCAGATCCGGAGCCGTAGGCTCCATCTTCCATGGCCAAATCACCCATATCGGGTTCGCGACTGCTGTCACTGTCCATGCTCCCGACTGCTATCAGGGCATCCTTGCTCAGGGCACCGTTGGGCGGCGGAAACCATGATGCTGGAGCAATCGCAGGGACCATCGGCTGATCAGGGAGGCGAAGCGTGCCTAGCGGACCAACTTGGAAGCGTAAGCTCCCGATCGCCAGGCCCATCCCATCGCCCACGGACTCGAAACCCGGGCGAGTGGCCGGCGTGTGGACGGTGAAGTTGAAGGCACCGAAGAGGAGGTGAATCTCTGCTGTTGCAGAGTTGTAGATCGCAGTCGATGGGGCCGAAGAAGCCGCGACATCAACACTCCCTCTTCCCACAGACGGCACCAATTAATGAGGGTTGAACTCATCAATGCCCATTGTTATGGACTTGAGTTTTGGAGAAGGAGGTAGTGCTAGAGGCATCAATCGGCTAGCAAACAAGCACACAGGGACGCAAGGTTTACCCAGGTTGAGGCCTCGTAGAGATCCCTACTCCTGCTTGTCTACTCTTGGAATTATCGAGGGAGTCGAAAGTTACAGGGGGTGCATAGATGCAATCTGGCGATGGTTGTGGAAACTAGGGTTGTGATTGGCCTCCTCGCCGCCCCCTCCTAGCCTTTATATAGATAGGCTAGGTCTCGGGTAGCAGGTCAAGTCGGTTACAGATTAGGGTTTGCCCCTTTTAAACTTTCTATCTTAAACTTGTCTTGCGCCACAAGCAGTCGGAGTCTCCATGGGTCACTCGAATCCTGGATTGGGCCCTGGTAATGATGTGGGCTTCTGCCAAACTGGACCATATATGCCAAGCTCGAGTACCTGTAAGGTATGCCCATGTCACGTACAGTTCAGGAGCTGCACTTGTCCTGCTTGACCTGCGAGGTTCAGTAGTGTCCTCTTTCTGAGTTTCATGATCATTATCATTAGTTCCTTCTTCATTCAGTGAAGTCAACTCCGGAACAATTTTCGGTGCTACACCACTCATCATTTCATGAAGAGAAGGTTCAATAACCTCTCCAAGTTCTACATTCCGACTACACACACCTTTTGCGAGAAACTCTTTCTCTAGAAAGGATTCGTTCTTGGCAACGAAAACCTTGCCCTTGGATCTGTGATAGAAAGAATACCCAGTTGTTTCTTTAGGGTATCCTATGAAGATGCATTTTTCCACTTTGGATTCGAGTTTATTAGGCTGGAGTTTCTTCACATAAACATCACATCCCCAAACTTTAAAAAATGATAGCTTAGGTTTGTTTCCAAACCACAATTCATACGTGTCTTTTCAACGGATTTAGATGGTGCCCAATTTAAAGTGAATACAGCGGTTTCCAGTGCATAACCCCAAAAAGACAGTGGCAAATTAGTCAGAGACATCATAGACCGAACCATATCCAATAAAGTATGATTACGACATTCCGACACACCATTACACTGTGGTGTTCTGGCAGGTGTGAGTTGTGAAACTATTCGACACTATCTCATATGTGCGGCAAATTCGTAACTCAGATACTCACCTCCACGGTCGGACCGCAGAAATTTGATCTTTCTATTACGATGATTTTCCACCTCACTCTGAAATTCCTTAAACTTTTCAAAGGTTTCAGACTTGTGTTTCATCAAATAAAACGTGTAAAGTCGGTTGGGGGCCGCTTCATCAAGCATTACTGCAATATACACAAGTACACGTGGGAGGGTAACAACTAAAATATCAACGCCCACACGCTACATCTCGTGTGTTCTACCCATACTAGCATTACTACGCATAGATCTAGCTTTGATACCACTGTAGGGGTTCCGCGCATGAAAACAATAAATTTTTACCCTATGCCCCTGAACCCCTGATGCTGCTAGGACCTATCTATTAGTAATACAGTAACGGGAGGGGCTTTTCGCGAACTTACCCTTGAACACCAAAAAGCATTGTCAACGCTCAGGAGAGCGTGGTTGATGTAGATAAGCCGAAGCCGACCTCAAGGTCGTGATGAAGTCCTTGCGCTCCTGTGGCTCAACGACATGAGTGCCTCAAGTGTGACACCTTGCAGGGAGTTACACACGTCCCGTGCCTGACGATGACTCCCGCTTCCCCGATCCAGCAGTAGTTGCGGAAGTAGAGCTCCTGGATCCAAATCCCACTGTGCGACGGCGCTCCGCGGTGAAGATGTCTCTTGTTTGCGCAGTCCAGACTTGGGACCGCGGTCACGGGAGAGAGAGAGAATATATCAATTGGAGGTACTCCCAAAAGTGAGAAGACCTTTATTGATTATTGTGTGTATTTATCTGGCCAAATACCCCCACTATATATAGGGGGAGGGGAGGTACTACCTCCCTCAAAGTCCCGGGTGTTGGAAATAGGCCCTAGAGACAAATAGTAGTAAGGACTATTATCATATTTCATATAGTTTATGATTAAGTTTTATATCATGCTATAACTGTATTGGGTGGAAACATCAATACACGTGTGATATACAAACAACCAGGGGTTCCCAGTGAAACTCTAGTCACCGGATCATTGGTCAAGAGATGATCAAGTTTCCTGATCATGCGGCATTTATGCCAGTTGGAAATGAGGTCATCTCATTCTAAGAATGAGATGATGAACCAATACCCAACCTAAACATCGTGACCCGATCATGTCACGAAGTTCAAGTTATGATGATTAGAAATGGATCCTCGTAGACTATTCCTGAGACCGTGAGGCTATATCAATCACTGTCTCCTAAGGGTGCTTATATAGCATCAAACGCCATTTGGTAATACGATGATTATAAAGGTGTGTTCAGGTACTTGGAGGAAACCGTAGAGGCAATATATGTCAAGAGCAGGATTTGTTCGTCCATGTGACGGGAAGATACTCAAGGGCCCACTCAGAGAAGTTATATCCAATAGCTACACATCGTGTGATTTGATCACAGGGATATCATTTGTCGGAACGAGTCAAGTAGAATTGTTTAGTAACGAGATTGAACACGACATGGTGATGTCATTGATCAGATCTCAGGCAATGCAAGTATCGAGTGACAAAGGGAATAAGACACAACTGTCCCGGTTCAAACAACGAAAGATCTTCGTGGAACGCATAGGGGTCACATGGCCATCCAGGTCCCTCTGTCGATCATTGGTGCGGGAGTGTCCTGACCATGTCTGGAGTGTTCCCGAACCGTGGGGTATCACGCTTAAGGGCTTGATGATGCTTAGAGAGTGTTTATAGGATCAGTGGAATCGCCGAAGAATAGTAGAGAGAAAACCGGAAGGGTTTCGGTAAGTCCGGAGGATGTCCGGAGTGGAGGTGGGAGGTGTTCCATAGCCACGGAGATTGAATAATATGTGAATGAATGTTAAATTTTGATTTAATCATTTATTCATAATTATTTAATAAAGAGAAAATGAATTTAAATGGTCATAGGCTTAATGGGCTAATTTCTGGAGGGAGAGGGCCCATTAGGGAAAGGAGAGAGGGCGAAGGGGCCAAGGGGGTGGCCGGCTGGGCCTTGACCCCCCCCTCCCCCGTGCAGGGCCCACTAGGGGGCCGGGGGCCTCCCCTCCCCCTCCTCTCCCTTAGTCCCTCCCCGGGACTTTGAGGGAGGTAGTACCTCCCCTCCCCCTATATATAGTGGGGGTATTTGGCCAAATTAATACCCCAATAATCTATAAAGGTATTCTCACTTTGGGGAGGACCTCCACTTGATATTTTCTCTCTGCCCCTCTCTCTCTCTCTCTCTCGTGACCGTGGTCCCAAGTCTGGACTGCGCGAGCGAGAGACATCTTCACCGCGGAGCGCCGTCGCGCTGTGGGATTCGGATCCGGGAACTCTACTTCTGCAACTGCTGCTGGATCGGGGAAGCGGGAGTCATCGTCAGGCACCGGACGTGTGTAACTCCCCATGAGGTGTCACACTTGAGGCACTCAAGTTTTTGGAGCCAAGAAGCGCAAGGACTTCATCACGACCTTGAGGTCGGCTTTAGCTCGTCTACATTAACCACGCTCTCCTGAGCGTTGACAACGCTTTTCGGTCTTCGAGGGTAAGTTCGCGAAAAGCCCCTCCCATTACTGTATTACTAATAGATAGGTCCTGGCATCTTCAGGGGTTCAGGGGAGTAGAGTAAAATTTATTGTTTTTATACGCGGAACCCCTACAGTGGTATCAGAGCTAGATCTATGCGTAGTAATGCTAGTACGGGTAGAACACGAGATGTAGCGTGTGGGTGTTGATCTTTTAGTTGTTACCCTCCCACGTGTACTTGTGCATACCGCAGTAATGCTTGATGAAGCGGCCCCCAACCGACTTTACGCGTTCATTCGCGAGACTGGTCCACACTTGACATACGGCTTGTACCATATAAAGTGGCTTAGGGGGTGTCTATCTCTCTCGCATTAGTTGGTATTCCATTTTAAACAGAGGGCCCCAAAAGGGGTGTAGTAGAGACAACTACTTGATCAGCGTTGTGCTGAAAGTTCGTAGGTAATGACGGTTCTTGTGCGAAAGCCCATTCAGCCACGTAAAACATGCAAAGATAGAGTAGAGGTGTCTAACTTTGTTTTGCAGGGGGGACGTTGCTTTGTGATATGGTTGTGGCAAAGGTAAAGTGATTATCTTTTGTTACATAGTAGTAGATAGTCATGGAGGTGATGGACTACGATGCTGGAATGACACCGGTACCCCTGGTGTCTATGGCGCCGGAACCCGGTGATGGCGGATGGAGATCACGACGTGAAGAACCATATTTATACAATGCCATCTCATTTGAGAATGAGTGATGTGTAGAGACGCAAAGACATGCAAATACACACGGACCTGAAACTGTCAGATCCGGAGATTATGTTAACCACTGGTAATCGCGTATATGCAACACCAGAAAGCCATAGGTTTTCAATACGCAAAGTTTTTCAAACTAGATTATTGACTCTAGTGCAAGTGGGAGACTGAAGGGAATATGCCCGAGAGGCAATAATAAAGTGGTTATTATCTTATTCCATGTTTATGATAAATGTTTATTGTGCATGCTATAATTGTATTGATCGGAAACATCAATACATGTGTGTTTAATAAACAAAAAGGGTTCCCAGTTATGCCTCTCTTATAGACTAGCTTGTTGATTAACAAGATGATCAAGGTTTCCTGATCATGGACATTGGATGTTGTTAATAACAAGGTCACACCATTGGTGCAATGATGTGATGAACATTCATCCGAAGTATAGCATTACGATCAATATATTGCTATAACATCATACGAAGTAATCTTTATCCTTAGACCATGAGATCATGTTAATTGCTTACACTGGAAGAGTATCTTGATAACATCAAACGTCACACCCTAACAGGGTGACTATAAAGATGGGTTCAGTGCTACGAAGGTGTTATGTTGAGGCTCATGGATCAAGAGTGGAATTTGTCAATCCCGATGACGGATAGATATACTCTGGGCCCTCTCGGTGATATCACATTGAAATAGCTTGCAAGCAAGTGATGTGATCACTAGAATGTTATATCACGGGAACGAGAAAAGAGTGCATATCGGTAACGAGATCAAATTAGGTATGGAGATACCAATGATCGAATCTCGAACATGTATTATATCGCGAGACAAAGGGATTTAATTACTAGCGTTAAAGGTTCTCACGATCACAGAAGTCATCGTTGAATGTGTAGGAGTCAGTACGGATCTCTAGGTGCCGCTGCTGATTATTGATCGGAGAGGGGTCTCGATCATGTCTGCATTATTCGCGAACCGGAGGGTGACACACTTAAGAGTTACCGGACACCATTTTGGAGCACATATGTTTCAGACGAAAGAATTGCAAAGCGCAGGAATTGTTTCGATAGAAACCGGAAATTGTTTCGGGTGAAATTGCAGAAAGTGGTTCTGCATGTGATATTGAAATATTGCAAGGGGTTATATGTGAATGTTTGTTAATTAAAGTAATTAACAAAATTCTGAATAAATTTAATAAAAGAGTTTTATTAAATGAGAGAGCATTAAATTTGGAGAAATTTAATGCATTTAAAGTGGAGACTTTAAAAGGGAATGTGAAGAGGCATTTTAATGTGGAGGGGTTACCACCACATGAATGGAGGAGATGAAGGGGCACCCCTTGGGCGCCGGCCATGGTGGAGGGGCACCCCCTCCTCCTATAAAAGGCCACCCCTCCCTCCTTCTTCCTCACACCTCCTTGTGAAGGATATCTCTCCCCCTCTAGAATTATTTCCCCATGGTCTCGGATTAGCGAGATACATGTTCCCGGTGGTATTTCGTCTGGAAGGAGTTGCTGCTTCCGCTGGATCGCTGGAGCGAGGAGGTGGAGGTTGTCCGGTGGCTTGAGCGTGTGTGCGAGTACGGATGCGCTGCTGAGTTGCGGCGCTCGGACTTCCTCACGATCTTGAGATCGGCAAGTGTACGACTACATCAACCACGAGTTCCTACTCGTTAACAAAACTCGTTGTCTTCGAGGGTAAGTTCTCGTTGGATGTAGGTCCACCCGTTGCTCTGTACCTAGTAGATAGATCTTGGCGTGTAGTTCTCATCGTAGGAACATTTTTGTTTTCTATGTTGCGGACCCAATAGTGGTATCAGAGCCTGATCTATGCGTAGGTGCTTTGCACGGGTAGTACACATATGTTTATATGTGGGCGATGATGATCATGTTATTGCATCTTCTATGTATTTTGGATATTGGTGGCATAGTGGGATGAAGCGGTTGATGGGTTCGTAGCATGGAAAACAAAAAAATCTACCGCAAGAACGAACAAAACCCAGATCTAATCTAGATAAAAGCCAAGATCTAATCTATTAGACATGTGCAACGAGATAGATATGTACTAACCCTTGTAGATCCGAAAGCGTTACGAGATTGGATCTCGTGGTTTATGTAGTCGATCACTTGCCGATCTCAAGATCGAGTGGACGATCCTTTCGGCGCTGCGTTCCGGCAGCGCTTCCGCAGTCGGTCACACGTGCGGAGTCGAAGCAGACCTTCCTTTCCCCGTTCCAGCGAGCAGCGGAGGTAGTAGATCTCTCCACGGAATCCTAGCAGCACGACGGCGTGGTGGTGGTGGTGGTGGTGGTGGAGTAGAGAATTCTGCAGGGCTTCGCCTTAGCCAGAGCAGAAGAAAGGAGGAGGAGAGAGGCGGCTAGGGCAAGAGTAGTGGAGGGGGCCAGGGGGTGGCGCCTCCACCCCTCTATTTAAAGGAGGGAGGCGCCATGGGAGGGGAGTCCTAGTAGGACTCCCCTCCCTTCCTTGGCCGGCGGATTGGGAGGGGGGAGGAGTCCTCCTCCCCCACGACTCCTTGTCTTGCCCCACAAGGATTCCTTGATCCTTTCTTGGTTTTCAAGCAAACTCCAAGAAATCTTCCAGAACCTTCCGGAACATTCCGAAACCTTCTAGAATCCTCATACAAATACTCCGGAACATTTCCTAACTTAGAAAATGATCCCCAATATATGAATCTTATTCTCTGGACAATTCCGGAGCTCCTCGTGATGTCCCGGATCCAATCCGAGACTCCGAGCAACATTCGGTCTCCAACGCACATTCCATATCTACTTAAAAACAACTTCGAACCTTAAGTGTATCACCCTACGGTTCGTGAATATGCAGACATGATGGAGACACCTCTTCGATCAATAACCATCAGCGGGATCTGGAGATCCATAACGGCTCCCACATACTCAATGATGACTTTGTGATCGATAGAACCATTAACATACGAAACCAATTCCCTTTGTCACGTGATACTCTATTTATCCGAGGTTTGATCGTCGGTATCTCCATACCTACTTCTACCTCGTTACTGATAAGTACTCTTTACTCGTTCCATGTTATGTCATCCCTTGTGACCCTGTCACATGCTTGCAAGCTAATTAGATGACATTCCACCGAGAGGGCCCAGAGCATATCTATCCGTCATATGGATGGACAAATCCCAATCTTGGTCCATGCGCTTCAACACATACTTTCAGAATACCCAATGACACCTTTATGATCACCCAGTTACGAAGCGGTGTTTGATGTCATCAAAGTACCCATCCGGTCATGGTGATTAACATAACCTCATGGTCGAAGGATTAGGTTACTATGTATTTTAAAGCTTATAGCAAACGAACTTAATGACTTGATCTTATGCTATGCTTACTACGGGTGTGTGTCCATCACATCATTCTCCTAATGATATGATCTTGTTATTAACGACATCCAATGTCCATGATCAGGAAACCATGATCATCCATTAATCAACAAGCTAGTTTAACAAGAGGCTTACTAGGGACTCTTTTATGTTTACAAAACACACAAGTATTAATGTTTCCGGTTAATACAATTATAGCATGGGATGTAAACATTTATCATAAACATAAAGATATAATAATAACCACTTTATTATTGCCTCTTGGGCATATCTCCAACAGCGATCCGGACCAACCTTACATGTCATCGTACATGAGACCGGTTCCACGACTGACATGCAACTTGTTTTGCATAAGTGGCTGGCGGGTGTCTGTCTCTCCTACTATAGTCAATATCTGATTTACAACGAGTTGCTAATAACTTGGTTATCCTCGTTGTGGTTCATATTCGTAGGTGAGAACGGTTCTATATCCGAAAGCCCTAAGCCACGTAAAACTTGCAATTGATAAATTAGAGGCGTCTAGTTTAGATCATTGCTGGGCTAGTGTATTGATATGGTATTGTTGTAAGTAGATATATTATAGATACTCTTATAACACATTCAACGTGTAAGTTCCATAGTCCTTGGCCTTACACACAAAGGAATGATAGAGATCATACCACGATGCAAATGATAGAGATCAAATGCATGGACCATATCATCTCACTTTACACATTAGATGTTAGCATCTTATACTGCTAGTTTGGCGCTTTTGGTAGCATTATAAGATGATCCCTCATTTAGATATCAAGATAAAATGTGTTCTTCCTTGAGCATGCACCGTTCTATGGATCGTGTTTCGAGACATCACGTGATGATCGGGTGTACTCGACTCTACGCTTTCATACAACGGGTGTAAGACAGTTTTACACACGCGAGTACTAAGGTTCTTACTTGGCGAGCCTAGCATGTACAGACATGGCCTCGGAACATGGGCTGAAAGGTTAAGCATGAGTCATATAGTTGATATGATGCCCATATAGATGCTCGCCTTTGAAGCTACACCGACTCACGTGATGATCGGACTTGGTGTAGTGGATTTGGTTCATGTAATCTCCAAAAGGGCATGAGGGATGTCGTTTTTGAGTGGGAGATCATTTCTAATTTGGATTAGTCGAACTCAATTTTGTCACAAACTAAATCAAAGTGAATTTGCATAATTTGTTATAGTCATTGGCATCTGTTCACTACCTTATGCTTAGTTTTAATTGAGATAATAGAACTATAGAATTCTGGATATTTACTTTACGAACTGGTATCGTATTGTTTTGAATGTCAATTTAAAGTTTATAAGTCCTATTGCAAACTTTCAGCAAACTCTATTTACTCCATGAAGTTTAATAAGTAGTATTAAATCAAGAGTAAGAATTCCAATGTTAGTATCTAAAGTATCATGTTTGCCTCCATGATTCTTGATATTCAAAAGTTGTTTTAATATCGAGGTTATCTAGGAGCTAAAATAATTGTTTCAAAAACCATCATGTGTGAAAGATATTGTGATATCTGAAACAAAGTTGTTGGTTGCATTATGATAGAGTGTAATTTAGCAAAATACATGTTTTCATATTGTATGAGAATTTGTGAAGGATGGAGATGCTAGGCATCCGAATCTCCCAAAAGGTGTTGGGAACTAAAATTATACTCGTCATTCTTCCTTATAGGCTATAGTAGCTTGATCATGAAAGTTGTCATGATAAGGATGAATAGAAGATGTAAGTAAAATGTTTACTACACTAATAGATTACTAAAGAATGGTTTTTTGAAAGAACACCAAATATTTGATGATGGTGATCTACTTCAAAGTGCAAGTCCAAAGGTATTAGTATTTGACTATATACGCTTTGTACTATGTGTCATGTGAATGACACCACTATTGATGTTGATAGATTCTTTTAAAAGGAAAAGGAATTGCTGAAAGAGAATCTATAAAATATTTGGCAGAAAATAAAAGGTTGGAGATGTCCAACTTAGGTATATAGAAGATATACATGTTATGGCTGCATTCCTTGCTTGTTAAACAATGTGGTTCTGAGGTATTGGATACTGGTATTGGATACCGAATTGGTTGGTATGAAGTGTCATACAGGACAATGTAATTCATGAACTGCAATGGCCTAAGTAACTAGCAAGAGAATAAGTGATGATGTTCATCGAAAACAAATAAAATGTTATTGTATTTTTCGTTGTCGTCAAACTTAGCCTTCAAGATTTGTTTTTATAATTGTTATTTTGTTCCGGTATTATGAGAACAATGGTTGTTCAAATAATTACCATATTCCATAAAGGATGGATGAACTTTTACAAGTCTAGTGGGAGAAATCACATCCATAAACACTATTGCTAAAATGTCGCAAGACAAATGATTGAAAGATCACTTATGAAGTGACATCGCTGTTTAAATTATATTGGAAAGAAAACATGAAGAAACTCCATGTTGATGGATTTTTGGAGTCTTTGATTTTGATCAATTGACGCTTGTGAGACTTTCCTCGAGATAATTGAAACTCCGTCCATAGGCCAAAGAGGAACGGATGACTAAATTATTGGATATTATGCATGTTGATGTATATAGTCCATTATGTGTAGCCATATGCGATGGATATTTTTGCTTCATATGCTTTCTCCAGAAATTTAAGTGAATATATCTATATATTTACTTAATAAGGAAGAAGTATGAAACATTTGAAAATTGTTCAAAGACTTTGAAGATGAAGTGAAAAACCATTGTAACAAGAAAATAAAAGAGTTTATGATTTGATCATAAAGGAAGATATTTGAGTTACATGTTTAGCAAAACACTAAAGATTTGAGGAATTGTTCCATGATTTGTGTTTCCCGGTAAACCATAGGAGTATGGCATATTCGAGAGATGAAATCAAACCATGTTTGACATGGTAAGATCAAAGGTGTCATTTATAAAACTGGCATTATGTTTTAAGGATTGAAGCTTTAGAGACTACCGCTTTTTCACTGAAAAAAGCACCATCGTGATCCGTTGAAATGACACCATATAAGTTATGGTTTGGGATAAAACCCGAATTGTCTTTTCTTAAATTTTGGTATGGCATAAGTAAAATGTTTACAACCAAAGTCAGATAAGCATGTCTTTGTAGGTTATCCCAAAGAATTTGTTGGGAATTTCTCCATAACACCGAGGACAAAAGAGTTTGTTACTTGGAACGTTAAGTTTCTTGAGAAGGATTTTTTCGTGAAAAGTTAAGTGGGAGAACAATAGAACTTTGATAAGGTTGTTGAACCTTAGCTATATGTGCTAAGTAGCGCAGTGCCGGAAAGTGTCCTGGTGGCGGCCACAATGCTCATGGCTCCCGTGATTACAAAAGGTGTGATCTCGGAGATTAGAGTTCCTATTGAACCGTATGGGTCAGTAAGAATCAAATAGTAAGATTTGATAAGCAAGTCGTTATTGTTTTGACAATGATGAACCGACTACATGCAAAGAAGCGATGATGGGCCCTGACTCCATAAAATGACTAGAAGTCATAGAATCTGTGATAGTATCCATACACGAGAAATCAAGTTTCTGAACTTGGAAGACCCTCCGGAAAGGCATGAAGCCTATCGGTCGTGTTTGGATCTATAAAGAAATAAGACATGGATGTTTAACATCTATGAAATAGTCGACATGTCAGAAAGAAGTTTACGGCAATGTTCAAGGAGTTGACTATGACAAGATTTGATCTTTCATAGCGATATTTAGTCTTGACAGATTAATGTAGCAACCACTACATATAATTTGGTATATGGTAGTTGAATAAACAAAATAAGGTTCTTCTAATAGAATGGTTACCTAGGACGTGTACAAGACATGGTCCGAAGGGTTTTGTTAATTCAAAGGATGCTAAAAGGGCATGCAAACTTCAATAGTTGAAGTAAGCATAGCGGAGTTGGAATCTTCACCATGATGAAACTATTAAAAGAGTTTAAATTCATCGGAGATGATGAAGATGCTTGCATTTGCAAGAAATTAAGTGGGAGCGCTGAGACATATTTCTAATACATTATGTAGAGGACATATTGTTGATTGGAAATGATGTATCTTGTATTGACACAAGTTAAGAATTTCATTAAAATGAGATTTTGATGAAAGACTTGGGCAAACCCAGAATATTTGGCATCAATATCTATATGGATAGATTGAGGCGCTAATATGGTTGTGCCAGACATACATATATGAGATATTGAAAGGGTTCAATATGGAAACAACAAGAAAGGTTCTTGCTGCATGGAAAGGATTGTATCAAAATTCAAGTGTTTCAACACTTGGTGAGTAAAATCACATGAAGATTTTGATCGATTATACCATGATATGTATATATCCAGAATTTCCTATGCTCTAAATGTTATGAGCACATACCAGAATGATTCATGAGATGATCATTGGACGATAGTAAAGATATTCTTATGAGCTTTGGAAGAACTAAGAATATATCATGTATAAGTGACAAATAGTTAAAGGTAGTTCATTGTAAAGTGTTACATTGATACTATTTTTTTCATAAGATACAAATTAAATTTATCACAATTTAGACTATGGGTGGAACAATGTAATGGAAAGGATGTTCCATGATGGATTTGGATCAATTCCAAAGTTGAGACATTGTGACGGATACTACAACAAAAGGCTAAGTATATAACTGCTATAGTAGCAGCAAAGGAGGGCATTTGTGTTAAGTAGTTTGTTATCAAACTAGGTGTGGTTCAAAGTGGGCTAATACTATGAAGATATATTGTGTGACAATAATATCAACATATTTTAACCCGAACGAACTAAAGGTCTCACCAAAGGACCAAATTTATACAATGCCATCTCATTTGAGAATGAGTGATGCGTAGAGACGCAAAGACATGCAAATACACACGGACCTAAAACTGTCAGATCCGGAGATTATGTTAACCACTGGCAATCGCGTATATGCAACACCAAAAAGCCATAGGTGTTCAATACGCAAAGTTTTTCAAACTAGATTATTGACTCTAGTGCAAGTGGGAGACTGAAGGGAATATGCCCGAGAGGCAATAATAAAGTGGTTATTATCTTATTCCATGTTTATGATAAATGTTTATTTTGCATGCTATAATTGTATTGATCGGAAACATCAATACATGTGTGTTTAATAAACAAAAAGGGTTCCCAGTTATGCCTCTCTTATAGACTAGCTTGTTGATTAACAAGATGATCAAGGTTTCCTGATCATGGACATTGGATGTTGTTAATAACAAGGTCACACCATTGGTGCAATGATGTGATGAACATTCATCTGAAGTATAGCATTACGATCAATATATTGCTATAACATCATACGAAGTAATCTTTATCCTTAGACCATGAGATCATGTTAATTGCTTACACCGGAAGAGTATCTTGATAACATCAAACGCCACACCGTAACAGGGTGACTATAAAGATGGGTTCAGTGCTATGAAGGTGTTATGTTGAGGCTCATGGATCAAGAGTGGAATTTGTCAATCCCGATGATAGATAGATATACTCTGGGCCCTCTTGGTGATATCACATTGAAATAGCTTGCAAGCAAGTGATGTGATCACTAGAATGTTATATCACGGGAACGAGAAAAGAGTGCATGTAGGTAACGATATCAAACTAGGTATGGAGATACCAATGATCGAATCTCGGACATGTAATATATCGCGATACAAAGGGATTTAATTACTAGCATTAATGTTTCTCACGATCACAGAAGTCATCGTTGAATGTGTAGGAGTCAGTACGGATCTCCAGGTCCCGCTGTTGATTATTGATCGGATAGGGGTCTCGATCATGTCTACATTATTCGTGAACCGTAGGGTGACACACTTAAGAGTTACCGGACACCATTTTGGAGCACATATGTTTCAGACGAAAGAATTGCAAAGCGCAGGAATTGTTTCGATAGAAACCGGAAATTGTTTCGGGTGAAATTGCAGAAAGTGGTTCTGCATGTGATATTGAAATATTGCAAGGGGTTATATGTGAATGTTTGTTAATTAAAGTAATTAACAAAATTCTGAATAAATTTAATAAAATAGTTTTATTAAATGAGAGAGCATTAAATTTGGAGAAATTTAATGCATTTAAAGTGGAGACTTTAAAAGGGAATGTGGAGGGGTTACCACCACATGAATGGAGGAGATGAAGGGGCACCCCTTGGGCGCCGGCCATGGTGGAGGGGCACCCCCCTCCTATAAAAGGCCACCCCCTCCCTCCTTCTTCCTCACACCTCCTTGTGAAGGATCTCTCTCCCCCTCTAGAATTATTTCCCCATGGTCTCGGATTAGCGAGATACATGTTCCCAGTGGCATTTCGTCTGGAAGGAGTCGATGCTTCCGCTGGATCGCTGGAGCGAGGAGGTGGAGGTTGTCCGGTGGCTTGAACGTGTGTGCGAGTACGGATGCGCTGCTGAGTTGTCGTGCTTGGACTTCCTCACGATCTTGAGATCGGCAAGTGTACGACTACATCAACCACGAGTTCCTACTCGTTAACAAAACTCGTTGTCTTCGAGGGTAAGTTCTCGTTGGATGTATGTCCATCCGTTGCTCTATACCTAGTAGATAGATCTTGGCGTGTAGTTCTCATCGTAGGAAATTTTTTGTTTTCTATGCTGCGGACCCAACACATAACACATCGCATTTACATTCAATGTTATTGTTTGTATGTATTATTTTGTGCTAGTATTAGATACTCAACGGTAGCCTAATAAGATGATCCCTGTTAAAATTACCAACGATTGTGTTCCCCCTTAGTGTGCACCACCAAGAAAGTTCTTCGGTATGAGGCGATCCAGGTTTACAGGCCTGGGTGTCAGACATATCTACGTTCGCATATAGTGGGTGTAAGACATGTTGCACAGCGAATACACTAAGGTTGAGTTGGCAAGCCTAGCATGTGTAGACATGGCCTCGGAACGCGGGTGGTCGAAAGGTCGAGCACGAGTCACATGAATGATGTGACCGACGTTTAGCGTCCACCCTTGAACCCACATTGATGGTCGTGACGATCGGGGGAGATGTGGCTGATAGGGGTCGTGTTATCACTAGGAACCCTTTTGGGGATAGGTGTTTCTAAGTGGAGTTATTATTAACTCATTTAATTATAAACTTAGTCTTAATTCCTTTTGCAATTATAAATGTAGAAAATGGTTCTTCCCGAGATTACCTTTCCTATTAACGATCGGTTAAAAGGAGAAAAGCTCAAGTTAGATGGATCCAACTTTTCTGCATGGGCCGTGCCCCTCTTTGATCTCCTTGGCGAGAACAATATAGCTAACTACATGAACTGCGAGATGTATTTGGAGACACCCTATTCTCATGAGACCCAGGAGCAGCGGGATCTGCGCTGCCGACGTCATGTGATGGCCACATTCGTATCAGTGATGATGCGCCTCGGAATGGAGGATGGGTTATGGCCAATGGTGGGAAGTCTCAAACCCCGAGTGGTCATGGCACATCTGAGATCGCATTTCGTGGAACAAGTGCGCATGTGGGACTATGAGCTGATGGGGGACTTCCTCTCCATAAAGATGGAGGAGGGCTCCTCACTAGACGAGCACTTATTGAGCATATACGATGCATACATGAGTCTGGCATACTACCTGGATAACTGGTTCTCAAGCTCATTTACGGTCGCTTCCACCAAGCTTCCAAGGACAGGTCAAGATCTGCATTATGAGAGGCGACACGGAAACACTGGATTTCCTCGAGTTCATATCACATTTCAGAAATGTGGTGGATGAACCCAACATCACTGGAGTCATCAATGACAAAGGTATATATTTGATATACAGTTTTATAAATGTTATAATCTTGCAAACACATTTGTAGTGTTAAGTATATCTGATACTTGTTCTGTTTTGCTGAAAACAGGTCCTTCTGCATGAGAGGTGCTTGCTGGAGAGGAGGTGATATTGCGTGTTGATGGCGAGCATGATGATGATGGCCGACGACACTCTCCCTCGACATTTATCATTTAGTTTATGTTTTAGGATGATTATTGTAATCAAGAGATTGTAAACTTCTTTAGTTTGTCTCACACTTTGTGAGACGGTTATCCATATGAGTTTGTAACAAACAGTTGCTCCACTTTTATGAATGATTTCTATTCGTGTTCATATCTTGTTTGATTACTTATGAATTATCCTTATTGTTTGAAACTAATTTATAATGCATGAACATTTGTAAAATATTAAAATGCTTTAAAATACCCAACTTAAATGATATTCATTTTGAATGAAAACCATTGTTTAAATTCAAAGTTATGTGATAATATGTGAAATACATTCGATTTCTTATCACATATAAATCATGCCTAAGTTCGGCAAAATAACTTGAACACCGTGTATTACTTGAATACAAAGTGTTTAATGAATTGTTAAAAGTAAATACATATTCGATGTATTGTGTTTTAACGAAAATGGTAATTATCATTAAATGATTGTTTAAATGTGTAAAGTGGTTTACCAAAGGAAACATGAATATGAAACTATTTGATTTGATCAAAGTGTTTCATCAACAAAGGGTATAAATATAAAAGAGAATCTAATTACTATGATTTGATCACTATTAATGAAATTCAGATTTATAAGAATGGCATAAAAGAAATTGTGGAATGCAAACGTTTTTGAAACGTCAAAATGCAAGGCATCACAATGTGATATTAGATATCACAGTGAGTTGAATAGAAGGCACCAAATAAATCATTGTAGTGTAGATGTAGAGACCATTAGTTAGAAATAGTTAGCACTCAATTAGAATGTAGTGAACCATTTGAATTCGTGAATGTTTTGGGGTTATTCAATATAACCAAAACAATAACGAATAAGTCCTTGTAGAGTATTCATTGGAAACTTTGAATACAAAATCCATAGCTAAACCAAAAGAAAAGCAAAACAAGTATTGCTTGGATTTTGGTGCATTCTTGAGAAAGCTCACTTTTAGTGATGTTTCTCAATTATGGAGCAAATGGAAAATAGTGTAAAACACGATGAGTATTCAAAACCCTGCATCAGAGTGTTGAGAAGCGCACCGGAAAACGTTCCTGGACGATTCTCTTCACAGAAGAAAAGAATCAATGATAATGATCATTGTGTTTTCCCCACTAGTGTTTTCACTACATGAAGTAGGATTCAAAATGTAATCCATATCTTGTATGGAGATATTTGTGAATCATTTGTCATGATTCTTGGAATATGACATACCTACGAACTACAAAGGAAATAATGGTAAACTAGTATTGTGAGAAATCCTAGAAGTAGAATTCCCTTGAGATTAGAAAGCAATTCATTGCTGAATCTCACAAGTAAAAGGAGTTACTTGAATTTTTCCAAATGATTGTAAAGCCATAGTGGAAAATAGGGTGAATGACAAAAGCACAATTTGTCAATATTGGATGAATTCAAATGAATTTGATTCATGTGTGCTTAAATGTCTACTGGATTTAAAACTAGTAATAGTATTAGTATCTCATAGTAAAAGTCCAAGTTTGATATTTGATCAAAGGATTTTGAAGTAATTCAAAATAGTGGGTGGATATGCAATTTGCATAAAATTGAGTGGGAGCTATGAAAGTCTTCCTAAAACAATATGTGTTTGACATATTTTTGAGTGGGAGCTTATACAGTGATTCTTAAGGGTGTTAAGAATAAAAGCGCAAGTACTTATAAATAATGATTTATAAGGTGTAGAAGGTGATAATAGGTGTATTATGATATTATGTAGTATTCCTTAAGGGATTCTGAAAAGGGTTTTAGAATAGAAGTTAATTAAGGAACTAGTCCTTAATAACTTAAATTAGGAATAACATTAAGTTTAACATCAATGGTTGAAAGAAAGAAAAGGATGATCATCATCCACTATGTTGAGACATAGGTTCTATCTTAGAAAACCATGATGATAACTTAACATAATATGCAATCCAAATAAGGAACGTTTAAAAGTGATTAAGTTCAAATCATAGAACAATGAGCTAGGTTTGTCCGTAGTGTCTGATAGAGAATTGTAGACATGTTTTCCAAATACATAAAGGATGACATATCTTAAAGCATAAAGAGTTATGTTATAAGGGAATATGTTGGAAACTCCCGTAATACCAATTAGAGTCAAGTAGGAAGCGAGGTGAAGTAAAAACATCGAAAGTTGCACAGAGTGCACTTAGTGTTTCGATGAATACATTTATAATAATAGATAAGGGTACCATCTAAAGTGTTGTATAATGTTATGGCGGGGCTAGTTCGCTTTTAACGTAGAATGATGTGTCCCATGGAACAGTGCCCATGAGAAAGCCCTCGAGGTTGATCTAACGTCACTGTATGCTCCTGGAATCAGGCCTCGTTCTGCTGCCATAACGACGATGCATACACACAGATGTTATCATGTGATGATAAAGTATTAATGTCAATCAAGGTAACATTAGTAAGTTGCAAAGGATTTGGGACTGTAAAGTACATACCCAAGACTCAACCTCTTCCATGAGCAAGCATGTTCAGGGTACCGGGTATGTGGTGCCAATGATTGAGAACAAATGCATCTAGTGTATTTGAACTCTAGTGTAAGTGGGAGACTGTTGGAAATATGCCCTAGAGACAAATAGTAGTAAGGACTATTATCATATTTCATATAGTTTATGATTAAGTCTTATATCATGCTATAACTATATTGAGTGGAAACATCAATACACGTGTGATATACAAACAACCAAGGGTTCCCAGTGAAACTCTAGTCACCGGATCATTGGTCAACAAATGATCAAGTTTCCTGATCATGTGGCATTTATGCCAGTTGGAAATGAGGTCATCTCATTCTGAGAATGAGATGATGAACCAATACCCAACCTAAACATCGTGACCCGATCATGTCACGAAGTTCAAGTTACCATGATTAGAAATGGATCCTCGTAGACTATTCCTTAGACCATGAGGCTATATCAATCACTATCTCCCGAGGGTGCTTAGATAGCATCAAACGCCATCTGGTAATATGGTGGTTATAAAGGTGTGTTAAGGTACTTGGAGGAAACCGTAGAGGCAATATATGTCAAGAGCGGGATTTGTCCGTCCATGTGACGGGAAGATACTCAAGGGCCCACTCGGAGAAGTTATATACAATAGCTGCACAGCGTGTGATTTGATCACAGGGATATCACTTGTCGGAACGAGTCAAGTAGCATTGTTCAGTAACGGGATTGAACATGACATGGTGATGTCATTGATCAGATCTCGGGCAATGCAAGTATCGAGTGACAAAGGGAATAAGACACGACTGTCCCGGTTCAAACGACGAAAGATCTTCATGGAATGCACAGGGGTCACATGGCCATCCAGGTCCCTCTATTGATCATTGGTGCGGGAGTGCCCCGACCATGTCTGGAGTGTTCCCGGACCGTGGGGTACCACGCTTAAGGGCTTGATGATGCTTAGAGAGTGTTTATAGGATCGATGGAATCGCCGAAGAATAGTAGAGAGAAAACCGGAAGGGTTTTGGTAAGTCCGGAGGATATCCGGAATGGAGGTGGAAGGTGTTCCATAGCCACGGAGATTGAATAATATGTGAATGGATGTTAAATGTTGATTTAATCATAATTATTTAATAAAGAGAAAATCAATTTAAATGGTCATAGGCTTAATGGGCCAATTTCCGGAGGGAGAGGGCCCACTAGGGAAAGGAGAGAGGGAGAAGGGGCCAAGGGGGTGGACGGCTGGGCCTTGCCCCCCCCCCCCCCCCCCCCCGTGCGGGGCCCACTAGGGGGTCAGCGGCCTCCCCTCCCCCTCCTCTCCTTTAGTCCCACCCCGGGACTTTGAGGGAGGTAGTACCTCCCCTCCCCCTATATATAGTAGGGGTATTTGTCGTGGTGGTGTCACGGCAGATGCCCTGGATAGGCTAAAGGTGGGGCCAATATACACTAGAGGAATCCAGGGAGGGATAGTGTGGTGATTCCACACACACAGAAGCTTTGTATTCTCCGAGTTCACTAAGTTTACAGATGCTCCTTGAGCTGTGTTGGGGAGAGGAGGAAGAAGAAGCTCTTACTCTCACAACTACATCCACCCTAGGAACAACTTATCGCCCGCCAGCCCCTTCTACAGAGGCCCTAGCACTCCTTATAAAGGGGAGGCTAGGTTGCCAGTTAGGGCATACGTGGAGGCATATTCCTGGGAATATGCCTCTCCCAAAATAGCAAACCGACCAAGTCTCATTTTCCCTTCGTAAGCCATGCAGAGGCTACATAACCCTCTACGGCGCCAGCGTCAGCCGACATAGGCTACGTCACCTTTGTCAGGCACGCCCTACTGGTCCCTCCCACTATCTGCTCCGCTCACGCTCCAGCGCACAGAGACCACCTTTTGACCAGCGGGATACCTTCCTTCTCTTGCAAGCCTGGTATAACCCTGCTCAGGCCTAGTTAATCCGGCCCCGTGGGTACCTGCAGACAAGTTATAAAGAGCCTGCCAACGTACGATATACGTCGGCCGGGACACGGTTAGGCGGACATCCTCCGGGCCGGGTTACTCCGTAAGTCGGCATGCCTGGAGGTGACTTGGCCAGCTCTCGCTTTGACCTTGCCATACCTCGGCTAACTCGGCCTCTATGCCCCGGCGTGACCCTACGCGGGGGTATCCCCCCAACATTAGTCCCCGAAGCTGGTGCGGTCTTAGCAACATCAGCTGCTAAGGCCACGGCAATTTCAATCTACCAAGATTTTTTCTCCCCCTTCCGAGTTACCCTGTAGTTCGGATCTCTCGGCTTAGCTTTCCCTTGGCACATTCTGAGTTATCACTCGATGGCTGGGTTACTCATCAGTTTTCCGTGTTATCCTTCCTTCTCTCATACACTTCCCCACGTCCTACGTGGAGGGTAATCATCATCTTGCCTCATTTTTAAGGGCCTCCACCATTTACTGCACTTATTGTCAGGGGTTACTGCTGCAAACGTCGCGTCGTGGCTGCCTCCTTGTTAACTGCATCACCATGTCACGTCGTGGGATCCCCTGTTCCTTGTGGCCCTTCCCGTGGCTTGCTTTTGATTGGCTGACCCGGCAGATACACGGCCACACCGTGTGGCCTTGAGGCACTGCCCGATCCCACTATCCATCGCAAGGGCACGGTTAAATAGGGGAGAGGGCGCGCCCCTTGGCCATTTCCCCCTTCTCGCACTCTTCTGCTCATTTGTTCCTTCTTCTTACTTGCGATAGCGCCGCCACCATCGCTTCTGCTTAGCGCTGCCACCGCCGCGTCTCGTTTGTTCGCATTATCCTCGATGCCGCTCCCGCGCTGCTTCACCGCCAAGGGGCCACGCCAATCCAAACCTCTGTCCCCCACCTCTGATTGGGCCGGTGAGGACAGTGATTTGGAGATGACAGAGGAGGAGCTCGCCGTCGTAGAGGAAGAGGAGATGGAGGGGGAAGGTGAGGTGCAAGAGCGCGGTGCCTGGCCAGCTCGCGGGTGTGCCAAGACGACCTCGATTGGCTTTACCGTACTCGCCGCATCCTCGAAGGTGTAATTTCTCGCCTCCCCTCCATTGAAATTGCTCCCTCGCCCAACCCGGGAGAGTTCGTCGTCTTCCTCTCCCACTTCCAGCGCGGCTTTGGCCTGCCAGTGAGCGATTTCTTCCATGATCTTATCAATGCCTACGAGCTCCAACCTCATCATCATCCGGCGAACGCCATTACTTCTCTTTCCTCCTTCGCATCTGCCATAGAGGGATACATCGGCTTGTGGCCCATCAAGGAGCTTTGGATCTGATTCTTTGGACTGAAGAAGAATGTTATCCCGGATAAGACCAGTGCCCCTGCCGACAAATTGCTCACCTAGTGCGGCGCTGCTTCTATCTCTCCCCGCAAGAATTCTATCTTTCCCCGGGTTAGCGGCCTCGAGTCTTGCAAGGGCTGGGCCCGGACCTTCTTTTATGTGAGGAATAGCTCGGATGAAGATCTGATCCGGCTGCGCCCCTTCGCAATGGGCCCTCCTAATATGGCTTTGTGGAACCGGATCCCCAAGAAACCAACTATCTTGGCGAATCAAGTAAACAAGTGATTTAAGGAACTGAAGGAGCTGAAGCTACGCAACGAGGATGTGATGATCACATTCGTCCACAACCGGGTTTCCCCCCTGCAGAAGCGCACACACAAGCTCTGCCATATGAGCGGGCATCTTGACCCCAACCAGACCTCCTCCTTCGAGCTGAGAAAAACCGAGATATACCGCCAGGTTAAGGCCACCTTTACGACCGACAAAGATTTCAACGCGGATTGGGATTGGGGACTGGAGCACTACTGTCGGGACAATCCTCCTCCCACGGTAAATTTTCTTACCCAATCCTTCTCCGAGTTACACCCTATGTCGGAACATGTTGATTATTTAATCCCCTTGCATTTTGCTTTTAGTTGTTTCTCCAGCAGACCCTCAAAGACGGCACCAAGCCTTCCCTCAAATGGGGGAAGGATCGGCTTGTCTCAGAGAGGAGGAGCCGGATCAAGAAATGTTCTTCCCTGCCCCGGACGGATCCAAGCGAACCTCTGGTAACTTCTCTTCCTTAAGGGATTGGTCTGACGATGAGGAGGATTCCGATATTGAGATGTTGGAGGTATATGACCCGGTGCCCATTTCTTTCGCATTTCCGGCTTCAGCTAATCCGGCTGAGCAGATCCACGAGGACCCCCTCTTGAAACGGGTGAGACGGTTCCAGCCGCGTCTAAGAAACGGGCCACCACTTCGGCTGCTTCTTCCGAGCCTGCCCAAACAACCAAAAGACGGAAGAAGTCTACTGACAAGGCTGCCAGCAAACCTCCGACTAAGGCTATAGTTCGGAGAGCTCGAAAGCCCAGGGAGCCTCTGACTTCGGACGAGTGAGTCTCCTTTTCCTTGTCCAATTTTCTGCTTCATGCTTCTTTGTCTCCATGCCTCTCTTTCTGTTCTAACTTGTTACTCATGGTTTGACTCGACAGGGCTGCCATGGAGGTTCCCCAGAGCGGCTCCAGCATTGCTTCGTCTTTCCGGCGCACCCCATCTCCCCCTCGCGATGATGACACGCGCCCGCTGAGCCCAGTTCAGCAAGGCCCGGTGGCTGCTCCGGATCTTGGCCCATCTCGTCCAGAGGAGGGTGACCTCGGTGCAGGGGGGAAGTGGTGCAGCCGAGGACATGCTAAGTCCGGATGCTCCCAGCTCTTCATCGGCTCAGCCGCAAACTGTCGCTTCCGAGGCACCACCAGTAGCAGCCGCATCAACACCAGCATCAGCAACAACACCAGTAGCAACACAAGCACCAGCAGCAGCAGCACAAGCGTCAGCGTCAGTACTACCAGCAGCACCAGCAGCACCATCATCAGTGGCAGCACGAACACCAACTCCTTCTCCTTCGTCCGAGTCTTCCAAGACTCGGCGAGAAGACCCAGCTAGCACCAAGGCTGCGCCTAAGTCTAAATCCGCAGCTCAAGCCTTAGCCTCCCAAAAGCAGCCCAAGGCCAGCAGTCAGGCCAAGAAAGGTTCTAGTGCCACCAAGGCATCATCCATCGAGGCAGACAGTGCACCCTTGCGTCCATGCTGCCGAAGAGAGCTGCCTCCTCTGGGTCAGCTGGCAGCAAGCAACTTGCACTGCATACCAGCCCCGTTGCCGCCCTAGTTGAGAGGAGAGAGGCCCACGCCAAAGGCTTGGTTGCACCCCACATGCCTAGTGGAGAGAACTATCCTCCGGCTTTGATTGAATATGTCAATAATTGGAACAAAGCGGAGTTCGTCAATCCCAACGACGATCTCCCAGAGAAGTTTGGGCCCGCCGAGTTCAGCGCACAGATGAAGACGATAGCTAAGGCTATCAATATTGCTGGCTGGATGATGGAGGTACGCTACTTTGTATTTTCCTTAATATGTACAAGTGCTTAGAGATATATCCATTAGTCCCCGAGCCTCCGGGGGAGTAGCTTGTTACTCGGCCGGATGCTCCTTAGAGAACTAGTGTAGCTCCTTAGTGGTTTAGAATATGCACACACCCAAAGCCGAGTTAAGTTCCACTTGGCCCGGATTCTGTACACATCGAATATGCACACACCTAGAGCCGGGTTAAGTTCCAATTGGCCCGGGTTCTGTACACTTCGAATATGCACACACCTAGAGCCGGGTTAAGTTCCGCTTAGCCCGGATTCTGCACACTTCGAATATGCACACACCTAGAGCCGGGTTAAGTTCCACTTGCCCCGGATTCTGTACACTTCGAATATCCACACACCTAGAGCCAGGTTAAGTTCCACTTGGCCCGAATTCTGTACACTTCGAATATGCACACACCTAGAGCCGGGTTAAGTTCCACTTGGCCCGGATTCTGCACACTTCAAATATCCATATAGTTGAGCCAACAATGCTCTTTTCAGATCACTACCAATCGTCGGACTGCTGAGTTTCAGCGCCTCTTGGACTCACATAAGGTGATGTGCTTGAAACATGTTGCGCTTCTTGCTAAGTGCAAGAAAAAGGGTAAGTTTTCTCTTCGACTTTTCCTCCCATCTTCCTTCGCCTTTTTCCGCCAAACTAATCTGTCATTCGGATTGTACAGCCGAAGTGGAGGCCGAAAATACCATTATGAGAAAAAAATTGGACGAGATAAAAGGTAATTCGCTTTGGTTGCCTTTTTGTGCTCTTTCTCCTTGACTCGGCAGATATTTATACCTCGGCTCTGCCGGGTCAACAAACCGTTGTAGCATCCCTTGAAGATAGTGTTCCCGTGCCTGATATGATGCTGCATTTTCTTGAACAAGCAGGGCAACATCAGGCCGAGCTCAAGAAGAAGGACGATGAGCTTGCCAAACTCTGAGCCAAGGATGATGAACTTGCCAAGCTCAAGGCTGAGATGAAAAAGCTCAAAGATCTCCACAAGACTGAGATGGACAAGGCTAGCCAAGACTTCACCGAAGAGCGAGAACGTCTTAGCCTCCAACTTGCAAAGGATCAGGAATTGCAGAAGGAGGCTAGCGTCAAGCTCGAGTCAGCTAATGGCGAATTTGAGAGGCTCCAGAAGAGGCGTGCTGATTGCACCAAAGAGCTGACCCGGATCCATAGTCATATCTCCCGTAAGCTCTTTTCCTTCCGCCGATGTGTATTTCTCCGGGTTAAATTCCTTTACCTACTTCACTTGTTTTGTTTTCATGGAAATTCCCAGAGGGCGATGCCATTGCGGCTATTGCTGTTGCCAAGTTCCGCCGGCAGAGGGGTACCCCAACTGATCCTGGCTCTAAACCCATTCCTTATGACATGGAGTACCTGCTGGTCAGCCTATCCTCCCGAACAGAAATTATAAAGAACTATGGTTCAGGTATCCTGGATTCAGCCGTCCGGATCTTCCGTGCACTTTGGCCTGGTGAGGATCCTCCGGAGGGATCCACTGCTTTGATCAATAGGCTGATGGATTGCAAGACCCAGCTCGACCTCTGGAGAGAATCCACCACGCGTGTCGGAGCTGATATTGTCCTCCATTTCGTGCTCACTTGGTATGAAAAGCTGGATTTGAAGGTTCTCAAGCGCTTGCGCACTGGGTCCAGGTGGTCGAATGATCCGGATTGGGTTGCTCGGCGCAAGGCTTGCGCCCACAACCTTATCTAGTTTGCCCCTATTCATCAATGGAACGAAGGACCAAGCTTCATTGGCATCGTTGACGACGAATATGTCGAAGATGGTTCAGATAGCGAGGAAGGGGACAAAGCCTCAGATCTCGAAGAGAACGAAGATGATGACGAGGCTGAAGCTGATCCGGACAAGGAGGCTGAAGCCGCAGCTCCACCCGCTGGCGCCGAGTTACCCCCTCCTGCTACTGCTCCTTGAGCACCTAAAACACTTTGAAATTTATCAGATCCCCGGTATGCCGGGTGCAGATGTATCAATCATACTGATTATATTTTGCTACTAAGTTATTCACATCGGATTAACTTGGGCATAGTCCCCGAGTTTCATTTTCTTGTTTCTCCAATTTCATGGCTCAGCTCGCGTCTACCTTGATTCGGTTTTGTGACTTACGAGTCCGAGTTTCAAAAATTGACTTAACAATACTTGGAAACTTTAGGATTAGCTCAAGATAATCTAGCATAGTAAAAGTAAAGTAAACCTAGGGTTAGTCCGAATAATAAATGTCGGCTCGATTACATTCTTTTCCTTAGTCGTTTTTCGTGTGCTATGCAATTCCAAACTTGTTCTCTTGCTTGCCATGAAGCCAATTCTTGTTGGACAGCAGCAAGCCAAAGAGTTTAGTTTTTGGTGCTCACACACTACTGATCCGACTTAGGCAGAAGCAACTTAAGCCAGCCAACATAAAAATAAATAACAAACACATAGAACAACAAATATTACTAAGGCAGTCCCCGAGTTACTGCTCGAGGTGCCAAGATTTCATTGATAAACTCATTGCCGGCATACATACCGACAAATGAGAAACTCGGATACACACACTTCTTTGTTAAGTGTAGAACGGACGAAATAGTGCTACATTCCATGGACGCTTAGATTCCTCGCCAGACCTGCCCGCCTTGTTCTTCTCCTATGGTTGTGCATCAATGAGATAATAAGAGTCATTGTGCAATGCTTTGCTAACAATGAATGGTCCTTCCCATGGGGGGACAACGTATACATGCCAGCAGTACGTTGTACCAGCCGGAGTACCAGATCACCTTCCCGGAAGACTCGGGGGTTTACTTTCCGGCTATGATAGCGTCGAAGATTTTGCTAATATATGGCGGATCTGGACAATGCCAATTCTCTCGCTTCTTCTAGCAGATCAACATCATTTTGCCGGGCTTCTCGCACTTCGGCTTCTATGTATTGGGTGACCCTAGGCAAATCATGCTCTATGTCGGCTGGTAATACAGCTTCAGCTCCATGTACCAGAAAAAATGGCGTATAGCCTGTTGATCGATTCGGAGTTGTTCTTAAACTCCACAGTACCGCTCGTAGTTCTTCTATCCAGCACCCCGCTGATCTTTGCAGCGGCTCAATGAGACGGGGTTTTATCCCGGATAATACTAATACGTTGGATCTTTCCACTTGTCTGTTCGACACGGGGTGGGATACTGAGGCAACATCTAGCCGGATCTTCTTATCCCGGCAGAATCGCGCAAATGCTCCTTTAGCAAAATTGGTGTCGTTATCCGTTATGATACTATGTGGATAACCATATCTCAGAATGATATCTTTGAGGAATGACACGGCTGTGGCTCCACCACACTTTCTTATTGGCTTTACTTCAATCCATTTCGTAAACTTGTCAACCATAACCAAGATATGGGTCATGTTTCCTTTTGCCGGCTTGAATGGGCCAACCATATCCAAACACCATACGGTAAATGGCCAGGTAATTGGTATGGTCTTGAGCTCCGACATTGGCATGTGTGTCTTGGTAGCATACCTCTGACAACCATTGCATTTTCTTACTAGATCCTCTGCTTGCTCCAAGGCACTTGGCCAGTAAAATCCATGCCGGAAAGCTTTTGCCACTAAGGCTCTGGATGAGGCGTGATGCCCACATTCCCCTTGATGTATATCTCGGAGGATGTCAAGCCCTTCTTCTGGGTCAACACACTGTTGCAGGACATTCGTGACACTCCTTTTGTATAGTTCGGCATTGATAATCGTGTATGCCTTCGCCCTCCTCTGAATTTTCCTTGAAAGCACTTCTTCATTGGGCAAAGTTCCATCCTTTAGGAACTGGAATATGGGTAGTGCCTAGGCTGGTATAGCTCGCACTGGAAACACATCCTCCTCAATTTCCATTTGATCTGCCGACATAACCTCTGCCGGGTCATGCTACGTAGTCCCCGGGTTCTGCGAAGCCATCCCCGGGTTTGCTAAACCACTTCCTATATCAACGTCCATGGGCACAGCTTCACACTCCGGATTGGCCGGTGTTGGAAATATGCCCTAGAGACAAATAGTAGTAAGGACTATTATCATATTTCATATAGTTTATGATTAAGTTTTATATCATGCTATAACTGTATTAAGTGGAAACATCAATACACGTGTGATATACAAACAACCAGGGGTTCCCAGTGAAACTCTACTCACTGGTTCATTGGTCAACATATGATCATGTTTCCTGATCATGTGGCATTTATGCCAGTTGGAAATGAGGTCATCAGATTCGGAGAATGAGATGAGGAACCAATACCCAACCTAAACTTTGTGACCCGATCATGTCGCGAAGTTCAAGTTATGATGATTAGAAATGGATCCTCGTAGACTATTCCTTAGACCGTGAGGCTATATCAATCACTGTCTCCCGAGAGTGCTTAGATAGCATCAAATGCCATCTGGTAAAACGGTGGTTATAAAGGTGTGTTCAGGTATTCGGAGGAAACCGTAGAGGAAATATATGTCGAGAGCGGGATTTTTCCGTCCATGTGACGGGAAGATACTCAAGGGCCCACTCGGGGAAGTTATATCCAATAGTTGCGCAGCATGTGATTAGATCACGGGGGTATCACTTGTCAGAACGAGTCAAATAGCGCTGTTCAGTAACGAGATTGAACTCGACATGAAGATGTCATTGATCAGATCTCGGGAAATGCAAGTATCGAATGACAAAGGGAATAAGACACGACTGTCCCAATTCAAACGACGAAAGATCTTCGTGGAACGCACAGGGGTCACATGGCCATCCAGGTCCCTCTGTTGATCATTGGTGCGGGAGTGCCCCGACCATGTCTGGAGTGTTCCCGAACCGTAGGGTATCACGCTTAAGGGCTTGATGATGCTTAGAGAGTGTTTATAGGATCGGTAGAATCACTGAAGAAAAGAAGGGAGAAAACCGGAAGAGTTTCGGTAAGTCCGGAGGATGTCCGTAGTGGAGGTGGAAGGTGTTCCATGGCCACGGAGATTAGATAATGTCTGAATGAATGTTAAATATTGATTTAATCATTTATTCATAATTATTTAATAAAGATAAAATCAATTAAAAGGTCAAAAGGCTTAATGGGCCAATTTCCGAAGGGAGAAGGCCCATTAGGGAAAGGAGAGAGGGAGGAGGACCAAAGGGGGGTGGCCGGCTGGGCCTTGCCCCCCCCCCCCCCCCCCCCCCCGCGGGGCCCACTAGGGGTGGCCAGCGGTGTCCCCACCCCCTCCTCTCCTTTAGTCCCACCCCGGGACTTGAGGGGAGGTAGTACCTCCCCCCCTATATAAGGTGGGGTATTTGGCCTAGAAAAGACACACCCAATAATCAATAAAGGTCTCCCCACTTTTGGGAGGACCTCCAATTGATATTTTCTCTCTCCCCCTCTCTCTCTCTCTCTCTCGTGACCGTGGTCCCAAGTCTGTACTGCGCGAGCGAGAGACATCTTCACCGCGGAGCGCCATCGCGCTGCGGGATTCGGATCTGGGAGCTCTACTTCCGCAACTGCTGCTGGATCGAGGAAGCGGGAGTCGTCGTCAGGCACTGGACGTGTGTAACTCCCACGAGGTGTCACACTTGAGGCACTCAAGTCGTTGGAGCCAGAAGGAGCGCAAGGACTTCATCACGACCTTGAGGTCGGCTTCGGCTCGTCTACATCAACCACGCTCTCCTGAGCGTTGACAACGCTTTTCGGTCTTTGAGGGTAAGTTCGCGAAAAGCCCCTCCCGTTACTGTATTAATAATAGATAGGTCCTGGCAGCTTCAGGAGTTCAGGGGCGTAGGGTAAAATTTTATTGTTTTTATGTGCAGAGCCCCTACAGTGGTATCAGAGCTAGATCTATGCGTAGTAAGGCTAGTACAGGTAGAACACACGAGATGTAGCGTGTGGGCGTTGATCTTTTAGTTGTTACCCTCCCACGTGTACTTGTGTATACCGTAGTAATGCTTGATGAAGCGGCCCCCAACCGACTTTACGCGTTCATTCGCGAGACTGGTCCACGCTTGACATACGGCTCGTACCGTATAAAGTGGCTTAAGGGGGTGTCTGTCTCTCTCGCATTAATTGGTATACCATTTGCAACGGAGGGCCCTGAAAGGGGTGTAGTATAGACAACTACTTGATCAGTGTTGTGCTGAAAGTCCGTAGGTAAGAACGGTTCTCGTATGAAAGCCCATTCAGCCACGTAAAACATGCAAAGGTAAAGTAGAGGCGTCTAACTTTGTTTTGCAGGGGGGCGTTGCTTTGTGATATGGTTGTGGCAAAGGTAAAGTAATTACCTTTTGTTGCATAGTAGTAGATAGTCACGAAGGTGACGAACTACCACGCCGGAATGACACTGGTACCCTAGTGTCTACGGCGCCGGAACCCTAGCGCCGGAACCCGGTGACGGCGGATGCGACGTAAAGGACCATATCACATAGCATTTACATTCAATGTTATTGTTTGTATGTCTTATTGTGTGCTAGTATTAGATACTCGACGGTAGCCTAATAAGATGATCCCTGTTAAAATAACCAACGATTGTGTTCCCCCTTAGTGTGCACCACCAAGAAAGTTCTTCGGTATGAGGCAGGCCATGATGATCGGGTGTCAGACATATCTACGTTTGCATATAGTGGGTGCAAGCCATGTTGCACAGCGAATACACTAAGGTTGAGTTGGCGAGCCTAGCACCCTAGAGAAGTGTGGCCTCGGAACGCGGATGGTCAAAAGATCGAGCACGAGTCGCATGAGTGATGTGACCGACGTTTAGCGTCCACCCTTGAACCCACATTGATGGCCGTGATGATCGGGGGAGATGTGGCTGATAGGGGTCGTGTTATCACTAGGAACCCTCTTTGGGGATAGGTGTTTCTGAGTGGAGTTATTATTAACTCATTTAATTATAAACTTAGTCTAAATTCCTTTTGCAATTATAAATGTAGAAAATGGTTTCTGTCGAGATTACTTTTCCTATCGACGATTGGTTAAAAGGAGAAAAGCTCAAGTTAGATGGATCCAACTTTTCTGCATGGGTCGTACACCTATTTGATCTCCTTGGGGAGAACAATGTAGCTGACTACATGACCTGCGAGACGTATTTGGAGCCACCCTATTCTCATGAGACCCAGGAGCAGCGGGATCTGTGTTGTCGGCGTCGTGTGATGGCCACATTTATATCAGTGACCATGCGCCTCGGAATGGAGGATGGGTTGTGGCCAATGGTGGGGAGTCTCAAGCCCCGAATGGTCATGGCACATCTGAGAGCACATTTCATGGAACAAGTGCGCATGTGGGAGTATGAGCTGATGGGGGACTTCCTCTCCATAAAGATGGAGGAGGGCAACTCACTGGATGAGCACTTATTGCGCCTCTACAATGCGTATATGAGTCTGGCATACTACCTGGACAACTGGTACTCAAGCTCATTTGCGATGGGAGTTGTGCTACGGTCGCTTTCTCCAAGCTTCCAAGCACAAGTCAGGATCTGCGTTATGAGAGGTGACACGGAAACACTAGATTTCCTTGAGTTCATATCACATTTCAGAAATGTGATAGATGAACCCAACGGCGCTGGAGTCGTCAACGACAAAGGTATATATTTGATATACAGTTTTATAAATGTTATAATCTTGCAAACACATTTGCAGTGTTAAGTATATCTGATACTTGTTCTGTTTTACTGAAAACAGGTCCTTCTGCAAAGAGGTGCTTGCTGGAGAGGAGGTGACGTTGCATGTTGATGGCAAGCATGATGATGATAGCCGACGACACTCTCCCTCAACATTTATCACTTAGTTTGTGTTTTAGGATGATATTTGTAATCAAGAGATTGTGAACTTCTTTAGTGTGTCTCACACTTCGTGAGACAGCTATTCATATCAGTTTGTAACAATCAGTTGTTCTACTTTTATGAATGACTTCTATTTGCGTTCATATCTTGTTTGATTATTTGTGAATTATCCTTATTGTTTGAAACTAATTGATAATGTATGAACATTTGTAAAACATTAAAATGCCTCGTTTAAAATACCCAACTTAATGATATTTCATTAATGAATGAAACCATTGTTTAAATTCCAAGTTATGTGATAGTATGTGAAAGTCATTCGATTTCTTCTCACATATAAATCATGCCTAAGTTCGGAAAAATAACTTGAACACCGTGTATTACTAGAATACAAAGTGTTTAAAGAATTGTTAAAAGTAAATACATATTCGATGTATTGTGTTTTAACGAAAATGGTAATTATTATTAAATGATTGTTTAAATGTGTAAAGTAAGTTTACCAAAGGAAACATGAATATGAAACTATTTGATTTGATCAAAAAAATACATCAATAAAAGGGTATAAATATAAAAGGGAATCCAATTGCTATGATTTGATCAATAGTAATGAAATTCAACTTTATAAGAATGGCATGAAAGAAATTGTGGAATGCAAAGTGTTTTGAAACGTCAAAATACAAAGCATCACAATGTGATATTAGATATCAAAGAGGGTTAAATAGAAGGCACCAAATAAATCATTGTAGTGTAGATGTAGAGACCATTAGTTAGAAATAGTTAGCACTCAATTAGAATTAGTGAACCATTTGAATTCATGAAAGTTTTGGGGTTATTCGATATAACCAAAACAATAGCGAATAAGTCCTTGTAGAGTATTCATTGGAAACTTTGAATACGAAACCCATAGCCCAAACCAAAAGAAAAGCAAGATTCGTATTGCTTCGGTTTTGGTGCATTCTTGAGAAAGCTTACTTCTAGTGATGTTTCTCAATTATGGAGCAAATGGAAATTAGTGTAAAACACGATGAGGATTCAAAACCCTACATCAGAGTGTTGAGAAGCGCAACGGACAGCGTTCCTGAATGATTCTCTTCACAAAAGGAAAGAATCAATGATTTTGATCATTGTGTTTTCCCCTCCACTATTGTTAGTCACTATATGAAGTAGGATTCAAAATGTAAATCCATATCTTGTATGGAGACATTTGTGAATCACTTGTCATGATTTTTGGAATATGACATACCTACGAACTACAAAGGAAATGATGGTAAACTAGAATTATGAGAAATCCTAGAAGCAAAATTCCCTTGAGATTAGAAAGCAATTCGTTGCTGAATTTCACAAGTAAAGGAGTTGCTTGGAATTTTCCCAAATGACTGCAAAGCCATGGTAGGAAAAGGAGTAAATGACAAAAGCACAATTTATCAAATATTGGATGAATTCAAATGAATTTGATTCATGTGTGCTAAAATGTCTAGTGGATTTAAAACTAGTAAAGTACTAGTATCTCATAGTAAATCTCCAAGTTTGATATTTGATCAAAGGATTTTGAAGTTATTCAAAATAGTAAAGGAGATATGCAATTTGCATAAAATTGAGTGGGAGCTATGAAAGTCTTCCTGAAATAATATGTGATTGACATATTTTTAAGTGGGAGCAACATAAGACTCAAATTCAAATATGTAGGAACATAGTTTGAGTAAAAGTACTGACTCATACCAAAATATGTTAGCAACATTGTTTGAGTGGGAGCTTATAGGAGTAATTCTTAAAGTAAGTTAAGGATGAAAGTGCAAATACTTATAAATGATGATTTATAAGATGTAGAAGTTGATAATAGGTGTATTATGATATTATGTAGTATTCCTTAAGGGATTCTGAAAAGTGTTTTAGAATAGAAGTTAATTAAGGAACTAGTCCTTAATAACTAAAATTAGGAATATCATTAAGTTTAACATCAATGGTTGAAAGAAAGAAAAGGATGATCGTCATCCACTTGTTAAGACATAGGTTCTATCTTAGAAAAACATGATGATAACTTAGCATAATATGTGATCCAATTAAGGAACGTTTGAAAATGATCAAGTTCGAATCACCGAACGTTGAGGTGAGTTTTGTCCGCAGTGCCTAACAGAGAACTGTGGACATATTTTCCAAATCCATAAAGGATGACATATCTTAAAGCATAAAGAGTTATGTTATAAGGGAATATGTTGGAAACTCCTATAGATACCAATTAAAGTCAAATAGGAAGCGAGGTGAACAAAACATCGAAAGTTGCACAGAGTGCACTAGTGTTTCGATGAATACATTTATAATAATAGATAAGGGTACCATCTAAAGTGTTGTATAATGTTATGGCGGGGCTAATTCGCTTTTAACGTAGAATGATGTGTCCCAGGGCACAGGGCCCATGACAAAGCCCTCGAGGTTAATCTAACGTCATTGTAGGCTCCTAGAGTCAGGCCTCGTTCTGCTGCCATAGTGACGATGCATACACACAGATGATGTCATGTGATGATAGAATATTAATGTCAATCAAAGTGACATTAGTAAGTTGCAAAGGATCTGGGACTGTAAAGTACAGACCCAAGACTCAACCTCTTCCATGAGCAAGCATGTTCTAGGTACCGGTTATATGGTGCCAATAATTAAGAACAAATGTAGCTAGTGTATTTGTACTCTAGTGCAAGTGGGAGACTGTTGGAAATATGCCCTAGAGACAAATAGTAGTAAGGACTATTATCATATTTCATATAGTTTATGATTAAGTTTTATATCATGCTATAACTGTATTGAGTGGAAACATCAATACACGTGTGATATACAAACAACCAGGGGTTCCCAGTGAAACTCTAGTCACTGGTTCATTGGTCAACAGATGATCATGTTTCCTAATCATGTGGCATTTATGCTAGTTGGAAATGAGGTCATCTCATTCGGAGAATGAGGTGATGAACCAATACCCAACCTAAACATCGTGACCCGATCATGTCACGAAGTTCAAGTTACGATGATTAGAAATGGATCCTCGTAGACTATTCCTTAGACCGTGAGGCTATATCAATCACTATCTCCCGAGAGTGCTTAGATAGCATCAAACGCCATCTGGTAAAACGGTGGTTATAAAGGTGTGTTCAGGTATTCATAGGAAACCGTAGAGGCAATATATGTCGAGAGCGGGATTTGTCCATCCATGTGACGGGAAGATACTCAAGGGCCCACTCGGGGAAGTTATATCCAATAGTTGCGCAGCATGTGATTAGATCACGGGGGTATCACTTGTCAGAACGAGTCAAATAGCGCTGTTCAGTAACGAGATTGAACTCGACATGAAGATGTCATTGATCAGATCTCGGGAAATGCAAGTATCGAATGACAAAGGGAATAAGACACGACTGTCCCAATTCAAACGACGAAAGATCTTCGTGGAACGCACAGGGGTCACATGGCCATCCAGGTCCCTCTGTTGATCATTGGTGCGGGAGTGCCCCGACCATGTCTGGAGTGTTCCCAAACCATAGGGTATCACGCGTAAGGGCTTGATGATGCTTAGAGAGTGTTTATAGGATCGGTAGAATCACTGAAGAAAAGAAGGGAGAAAACCGGAAGAGTTTCGGTAAGTCCGGAAGATGTCCGGAGTGGAGGTGGAAGGTGTTCCATGGCCACGGAGATTAGATAATGTGTGAATGAATGTTAAATATTGATTTAATCATTTATTCATAATTATTTAATAAAGATAAAATCAATTAAAAGGTAAATGGCTTAATGGGCCAATTTTCGAAGGGAGAAGGCCCATTAGGGAAAGGAGAGAGGGAGGAGGACCAAAGGGGGGTGGCCGCCTGGGCCTTGCCCCCCCCCCTCGTGGGGCCCACTAGGGGTGGCCGGCGGCCTCCCCACCCCCTCCTCTCCTTTAGTCCCACCCTGGGACTTGAGGGGAGGTAGTACCTCCCCTCCCCCTATATAAGGTGGGGTATTTGGCCTAGAAAAGACACACCCAATAATCAATAAAGGTATCCCCACTTTTGGGAGGACCTCCGATTGATATTTTCTCTCTCCCCCTCTCTCTCTCGTTACCGTGGTCCCAAGTCTGGACTGCGCGAGCGAGAGACATCTTCACCGCGGAGCGCCGTCGCACTGTGGGATTCGGATCCGGGAGCTCTACTTCCGCAACTGCTACTGGATCGGGGAAGCGAGAGTCATCGTCAGGCACCGGACGTGTGTAACTCCCACGAGGTGTCACACTTGAGGCACTCAAGTCGTTGGAGCCAGAAGGAATGCAAGGACTTCATCACGACCTTGAGGTCGGCTTCAGCTCATCTACATCAACCACGCTCTCCTGAGTGTTGACAACGCTTTTCGGTCTTCGAGGGTAAGTTCACGAAAAGCCCCTCCCGTTACTGTATTACTAATAGATAGGTCCTGGCAGCTTCAGAGGTTCAGGGCCGTAGGGTAAAATTTTATTGTTTTTATGTGCGGAACCCCTACAACCGGAATATAGATTGACTCGGATTCTGGGGATGGCCTGATAGATGGCTTTCTGAGGTGCTCTAGTGCTACACCCAGGTGAATCGCTTGTCGGGTTGATCCGAGCTTTGACAATACGTCGGCAGCCTCATTTTCTAGGCAAGGTACATGGTGAAACTCACATCCCTCGAAGTATCCTGATATCTTCTGCACATGAAATCTATACAATGCCATGTTTGCATCCAAAGCATCCCACTGCCCTAAGACTTGCTAAACCACCAAATCTGAGTCAGCGAAGTATTGGATCCGACATATTCTAATTTCTTTTGCTACTTTGAGTCCATGCACAAGTGCTTCATATTCTGCAACATTGTTTTATGTTGTGAAGTGGATCTGCAGCACATACTTCAGCTGGTCTTTCTTGGGAGAGGTAAGCACAACTCCGGCGCCTAACCCGGTTTTCGTTTTTGATCCGTCAAAATGCATTCTCCAGTAATTCGGATCTAGCAACGGTGGCTCATATTGCATCTCGGCCCAATCTACGAAAAAGTCGGCCACTGCCTAAGACTTGATCGCATCTCTTCTATCGAATTGTGGAGCATAAGGGGCTAGCTCAATTGCCCATTTTTCAATCCGGCCGCTTGCATCCGTGTTGCTCATTATCTCAGATATGGGGGCTTCGCATATCACTTTGATGGGGTGCTCTTCGAAATAGTGCTTCAGCTTCTTAGCTGCCATGTACACACCATATGCCGTCTTTTGATAGTGAGCATATTTTTGATTTGACGCTGATAAAACCTCGCTCAGGTAATAGACTGGCCTTTGCACCGACTTACCCTCTTCGTCGCGCTCTACCACTATTATTGCACTTACAAATCGGTTGGTTGCGGCTATGTAGAGCAACATTGGCTCTTTTGAGAGTGGAGAGGCTAACACCAGTGTAGTGGTTAACATCTTCTTTAACTCAATGAAGGCTTCATTGGCCTGCGGCGTCCATATGAACTTGTCTGACTTTTTCATTAGCTGATAGAGAGGCAATGCCTTTTCTCCCAACCGACATACAAACCGACTTAAGGATGCCAGGCAACCAGTGAACTTTTGGACATCGTTAAGGCACTTCGGCAATTCCATTCATTCTATGGCTCGGATTTTAGTTGGGTTAGCTTCGATACCTCGGCTGGAGACAAGAAATCCGAGTAATTTGCCGGCCGGGACACCGAAGCTACACTTCTCTGGGTTAAGCTTCATTCGGAACCTCCTTAGGTTTGCAAATGTTATCCGGATATCATCAAGGAGTGTTTTGCTTTCCTTGGTTTTTATAACCACATCATCAACATACACCTGCACATTTCGACCAATTTGATCATGTAAGCATATTTGCATACATCTTTGATACGTTGCCCCTGCATTACATAAACCAAAAGGCATAGTGCGATAGCAATAAGCCCCGTACGTGGTGATAAACGCAGTATTTATTTGATCATCCGGGTTCAGAGGTATCTGGTGGAAACCAGAATATGCATCTATAAATGACAACAATTCACACCCAGCAGTTGAATCTATGACCCGATCTATCCTTGGCAGTGGGAATGGATCTTTTGGGCACGCCTTATTCAGGTTCATGTAATCGATGCACATACGGCAAACCACTGCCACATTGGGATCGTCTTTCTTCTTTTCCACAAGCACTAGATTGGATAGCCAATCCGGGTAAAGTACTTCCATGATGAACCCGGCTGCAAGGAGCCGAGCTATCTCTTCCCCAATGACTTTTCTCCTATCTTCGGTGAAGCGGCGGAGAGGTTGCTTCACCGGCTTTGTTCCGGGTCTCACATTCAAAGAGTGCTCAGCCAACTACCTCGGAACACCTTGCAAGTCATGTGTGGACCAAGCAAAGATATCCCGATTCTCACGGAGGAAGTTGACGAGCTTGCTTTCCTATTTCTCAGTTAACCCGGCACCAATTGTTACGGTGCGCTCTTGGAATAGATCATCAACGGGCACTTTCTTTGTATCCTTTGTTGCCTGAAATGAGACACTTCCATGCGGGTTACTCAGCGTCGGCAGATACTGTTGTGCGGACTGAGACAATGCCGCTACCTCCTGGATCTTTCATTTCTTGTGCAATCACGAGTGATTCAGCCAGGTTAGACCCGGCTGACGCACACTCAATGGAACATCAAAAATCCCCAGCTATAGTAATTACTCGGTTTGGCCTAGGCAACTTCATCTTCAGGTAACTGATGTGAGTACTTGTCATGAATTTGTGCAGGGTTGTCCTGTTGAGTAACGCGTGATATGCGCTTTCTAAGTTCACAACCTCAAACTCCAAATTCTCAGTTCGATAGTTATCTCTGGTGCCAAATAGCACGTCAACCCGGACTTTGCCAATGTGTTCACATGAGATATCGGGCACAATGCCATGGAAAGTTGTCCTTGTTGCTTGGAGCATGTTCTCCGAGATACCCAACTTGCGCATTGTATCCATGTACATGATATTGATGTTGCTGCCATTGTCAATCAGCACCTTAGAGAACCTCACATTGATACTTGGCCCGATGAATGTTGGCTCCAACACTAGTGCATACGAACCAGGACTCGGCATGATCTTGGGATGGTCCTTGATACTTCGGGTAATTTCCTGATCAGACCAAGGCATATACCTCGTCACTGCCGGCATAACCGCATTCACCTCCATATGTCGGTGTTGCAAGCTCTTTCTATCCGTTTCCTCCGTGGTAAACACACAGTAACTCTAGTGATGCTCCCGGTATTCATTTCTCCCCTTATTGCCGGGGTACCTTTGATCTAGTTGATGCTGGTTTCCACCTGATGCATTGCATCCCTTCTCTCATGGTTCTCATACCTCGGCGGAGGTGGTGGTAACATTAACTGTTACGTATTTGCTCCGGAGAGTAGTTGCTGCCAAGGTTGATCGTTCTGAGGTGCCTGAGCATTCCCCGGGCCACTTTGGTCTATCTTCCTCATCCACTCACATTGCCGAGTTGTATGACCCGCCGGGTTACTCGGATTTGGTGTGTGAAACTTGCAGGGCTGATCTAGCATTGCCTCATACGTATATCTCGGCCGATCTTTCTTTTCTTGTCACTGTTTCTTTTGCTCCGGCGTCCAAGTTTTCTTGCCATCATTTCTTGGAGTCCACTGCTGCCCTCCAGTTTTCTGATGCTGATTACTCCCTGCTCCGGGTTGATCTAGGTTTACAGCAGCAACTTGTTGCGAACTGTACATGTAATCCGGTCTATTATCTCTTCTCTTACTCCGGTAGTCATTTCGCCGGCATGATCCGGCTCCGTCTCGCTGGTAGTACTCCTCATTTGACTCGTTTGACACAAGCCGGGGTTGAGTCGGATCACCTAATGCATACAAATCAGCAATCCAGATTGTTTCTGCCAGCGTAGTTGGCATATCCCTTTGTAACCTTTGCCATAACATGCCTGCGTATCTACACCCTTGTGCAAACCAAGCTATGGCCTATGACTCAATCACGCCTTCACATGAGTTTCTCACATTGCACCAATGAGTTAGGAACTCTCGGTCTGTCTCATTTGGTCTCTGCTTGCACATTGCTAGGGTCTGTGGCATGTTCGGCCTCTGATATGTGCTTGAGAAGTTGTTGGCGAACATTTCCTCGAAATCCAACCAACAATTGATACTTCCGGGTGGAAAATTGTTTAGCCATACCCTCGCTGGCCCCTCCAACATCTGAGGTACGTATCTCACTGCCCATCTCAGATTGCCTGTTGCAATTTCCACCGCCGTTGCGTAGTTGATTAACCCCGGCTTAGTGTTGCTGTCATATGTTTTCGTGCCTCTGGGTAACTGGAAGTTAGGTACCGGAGGCTCTTTAATGATCCGGGGTCCAAAGCACGCTGGACCTAGAGGACCTTGCCCCTCAATTTGCTCTGACCTATAAATCCGATCCAGCTTTAACCTGGCGTCATCCGGTAGCAAGTTCCTGCTTCCCAATCTTGACCCTATCACATGATGATCCGGCCTATGGTATCCTGCATTCGCCATTTCTGAATCACCGTCGTTGTATCTGTCTTGCTCTCGTTGAGCACATACCTTGGCTGGCACTTTGCTCTTGCCGAGGTATACTCTGTTGTTGTTGTTGCTGAGGTAGGTTTTGCCCCGCGCCCGCTGAGTTACGCTGTCCGGCATTACTGTTTCCAGCGTTTCTCTGACCGGCATTGCCTTGGTCGCGGTTACCTCGGCTGACACTTTGTCGTTCCTCAGTTCCTTGCACTGCCTTTCCTTTCCCTGCCCTTGTCGGGTCATACGGGACAGAAATCTCTAAGGTACTAGATGTGTTGTTGCTACTAGGGAGAAAACAACAATCCTTTGTTCATAGACAATTGTATTGTTTACTTTACACACAGTTCGTAAAGCAATAATCTGTTGCTTGCAACTTAATACTGGAGGGGGTTCGGATGATAACCTGAAGGTGGATTATTAGTCATAGATGCAGTTGGATGGCGGTCTATGTACTATGTTGTAATGCCCAATCAAGTCTCAAAGGAGTCAAGATGATTAGTATATGCATATATTGCTTTCTCGGTGTTTGTCAATTGCCCCACTGTAATTTGTTCACCCAACATGTTATCTATCTAAGGAGAGCCACCTCTAGTGAACTATGGATCCCGGTCCTTTTACTTTACATACAATCTACAACTGTTTACTGCTTTGTGTTTACTTTCTGCAAACTTTTACTTCTTTCCATTCGATACGTTTAATCCTTTGTTTTCTGCAAAACACGGTGAGATTGACAACCTCATTGCAAGTTGGGGACAAAGTTCTGTGGTTGTGTTGTGTAGGTCTCCACGTTGCTACTAGCACCGGTAGTGCGCCCTGCCAAATCTCAGCTAGTAACACCTTTGAGGTGTTTCCTTGCTCCTACTGGTTCGATTAAACCTTGGTTTCATAACTGAGGAAAACTTGCTGCTGTGCTCATCATACCTTCCTCTTGGGGTTCCCAATGAGCTCTACATCAACACCGCCTTCAAGGATTTTTCTGGGCGCCGTGCATTGAGCCATCACCGGGTTACTCCGTAAGTCGGCCTGCCTTGAGGTGACTTGGCCAGCTCTCGCTTTGACCTTGCCATACCTCGGCTAAATCGGCCTCTATACCCCAGCGTGACCGTACCTAGGGGTATCCCCCCAACAGTATTTGGCGAAATTAAATACCCCATAATCAATAAAGGTCTTCTCACTTTTGGGAGGACCTCTAGTTGATATTTTCTCTCTCCCCTCTCTCTCTCTCTCGTGACCGTGGTCCCAAGTCTGGACTGCGCGAGCGAGAGACATCTTCACCGCGGCCGTCGCGCTACAGGATTCGGATCCGGGAGCTCTACTTCCACAACTGCTGCTAGATCGGGGAAGCGGGAGTCATCGTCATGCACCGGACGTGTGTAACTCCCCGTGAGGTGTCACACTTGAGGCACTCAATGTCGTGGTGGTGTCACGGCAGATGCCATGGATAGGCTAAAGGTGGGGACTAAATGCACTAGGGGAATCCAGGGAGGGATAGTGTGGTGATTCCACACACGGTAGCTTTGTGTTTGATTCACCTTCTCAGATTACAAGTGCTCCTTGAGCTGTATTGGGGAGAGGAGGAAGAAGGACTCTCTTACTCTCACCACTAGCTAACCTCGGGAACACACTAGTAAACCACAACAAACTAGAGATAAACCCCTTCTACAGAGGCCCTAGCCCCCCTTATATAGGAGTGGCTAGGTATCCCCTTAGGGCATACGTGGAGGCATATTCCAGGGAATATGCCTCTTCCCAAAATAGTAAGCCGACCGGGTCACTTTAACCCCGCGTCATCCATGTAGAGGCTACGTGAGCCTCTGCGGCGCCTGCGTCATCCGACATAGGCTTCGTCACCTTTGTCGGCCACGCCTCGGGGGTCCTGCCTCTGTTCGCTTCGCTCACGCTCTGCGTACAGCGGTCACCTTTGACCAGTGAGATACCTTCCTTCTCTTACAACCTTGATATAACCTGGATCCTTCATAGTTGATCCGGCCACACATGTTCCTGCATACAGGTTAGATACACCTTACCGACTTACGGCATAAGTCGGTTGAGACCTAGTTGGGTGGACGTCCCCTGGTTTGGGTTACTCCGTGATTCGGCCTGCCTTGAGGTGACTCGGCCAGCACTTGCTTTGACCTTGCCATACCTCGGCTAACTAGGCCTTTATACCCCGGCGTGACCCTACCCGGGGGTATCCCCCCAACATTAGTCCCCGAAGCTAGTGCGGTCTTAGCTGCCTTAGCCGCTAAGGCCACAGCAGGTTCAATTTTACTGATCCCCTTGCTCCTTCTCCGAGTTACCTCATAATCCGGATTCCATAGGTTTATTTTCCCTTGGCACATTCCAAGTTTTTACTTGCTGGCCGAGTTACCTCGTTCTCATCCGGGTCACTCTTCCTTCTCTCGTACGCTTCCCCACGTGGAGGCTAATCATTATGTTGCCTCATTTTAAGGGCCTGCTATAGTAACCGCCACAGTAATTGTCAGAAGTTACTGTGGCAGACGACACGTCATGCTTGCCTCCTTGTTAACTATATCACAACGTCGCGTCGAACGATCCACTGCACCCTGTGGCCCTTCCTGTGGCTCATCGCTGATTGGTCAATCCGGATCATACACGGCCACACGGTGTGGCCCGCCCGCAAAACGCGATACCACTACCCCTTAAGGGAGTGGTTAAATAGGGGAGGGGTGCGCCCCTTGGGTCATTTCCCCCCTCCGCACCCCTCTGCCTCTGCTCTTTCCTCATCTTCTCCATCGATAGCGCTGCCGCCACCACATCTGAGCAGCAGCGCCGCTGCCACACTACTTCCACGCGTTCCGGCGCCGCCGCCACCTCCGCTCATCCTCTCCGCCAAGGGTCCCCGCCAGTCCAGGCCGCTGCCTCCCTCCACCGCTAGCGCAAGTAAGGAGAGCGACCTCGAGATGACTGAGGAGGAACTCACCGTCGCCGAGCAGGAGATGGAAGAAGACATGGCGAACGCCGACCGTGGCGCGTGGGCCGGATCCTGGGTCTGCCAGGATGACCTGGATTGGCTCTACCGCACCAGGCGCATCCCGGAGGGCGTCGCCGCATGCCTCGCTTCCGCCGAACTTGCCCCCTCACCCAATCCGGGTGAGTATGTGGTGTTCCTTTCCCATTTCCAACGCGGATTTGGTCTCCCAGTCAATGACTTCTTCCACGACTGGCTAAACACATACGAGCTTCAGCCGCACCATCTTCCGGCTAATGACATCACCTTTCTCTCCGCCTTCGCCTCCACGATCGAAGGTTATGCCGGATTATGGCCCACGAAGGAGCTCTGGATCCGGTTCTTCGGCCTTCGCCAGAACGTGATTCCGAACATCCAACTTGACCCGAAGGACAAGCAGCTCACGCAGTTCGGGGCTGCGTCAATCTCTCCCCGGAAGTTGTCCGTCTTCCCCCGAGTCACGGGGCTTGACTCCTGCAAGGGATGGGCCCGGACTTTCTTCTATGTCTGGAACAGCACCACCGAAGATCTAATCCAGCTGTGCCCCTATACTCTGGGTCCTCCTAACCCGGATTTGTGGGACGCTATCCCCAAGAGGCCCACCGTCCTGGCAAACCAGGTCAACAAGAGGTTCAAGGAGCTGAAGGATCTCAGATTGCGCAACGAGGATGCCATGATCACATTTGTCCGCAACCGGATCTCCCCCCTCTAGAAGCGCACACATAAGCTCTGTCATATGAGCTGGGGCCGCGACCCCAACCGGACCTCGTCTTTCGAGTTGAGCAACACAGAGATCTACCGCCGGGTCAAGGCCCTCTTCACCACCCACAAGGAATTCTCCTCTGAGTGGACGTGGGGAATTGAACACTTTTGCTGGGATAGGCTCCCTCCTGCGGTAAGCCTCGTGCCCCAAACTCTTTCCGAATTAAATCATATGTCGGTCGTTTGTTGTGGGTTTTAATCTTGTTGCCTTTTCTTTCCCTTAGATGTTTCCTCAGCAAACCATCGAGGATGGCACTGAGCCTTCCCTCAAATGGGCGCCTAACCGGGATACCTCGGACGTGGAGGAACCGGATCAGGAGATGTTCCTTCTGATGGCGGATGCGACCAAGCGACCCACCGGTAAACTCTCTTCCATTAGAGATTGGCCCGACGATGAAGATGATTCGGATGTTGAGGTGATGGAAGCATTTGACACTGTCCCCCTTTCTTATGCTTTTCCGGCATCAGCTAACCCCGGTGGGCAGATCCATGAAGACCCTCCTCTTGCCGTGGGTGAGCCTGTGCCGGTCGTGCCGAAGAAGAAAAGGGGAGCTGCATCCACTTCTTCCTCGAGACCTTCTCAACCAGCCAAAAGGCGAAAGAAGTCTGGGGACAAAGCTGCCACCAAGCCTGCAACCAAGGCCACAGCTCGGAGGGCTCGGAAGCCCAAAGAGCCTCTAACCTCAGATGAGTAAGCCTCTTCTTTCTTTGCTATTTACTTGTTCTTCTTTTATTATAGTTTCTCATCATACATTATTTGATTCGGTAGGGCCGTGGTGGAGGTCCCACAGAGTGGATCCGGCATCGCCTCGCCGCTCCAACACAGCCCTTCTCCCCCTCGTGGTGACGATTCACGCCCGTTGAGCCCCATTCCGGAGGGTTCAGCGGCTGCTCTAGGTTCAAGCCCACCTCGTCAAGAGGAGGGCAACCTTGGAGCGGGGGAGACTAGCTCTGCCAAGGCAGCAGCAACCACCACTTCGGCTCCACCGCAACCAGCTACCACCGAGATTCCCTCAGCACCTCCGCCGAAGCAGACATCAGCACCAGTACCGGCACCAGCCCCAGCAGCAACAACATCAAGCCCCTCCACCTCGTCCGAGTCTTCCAAGCCTCAACGAGAAAGCACCAGCAGTGCTAAGGGAAGCACCAAGGCAGCTCCCAAGGGCAAATCTTTTGCAGCAACTTCCACCCCACAGCAGCAACCCAAGGGCAAGAAAGCTCCTGAGGCCACCAAGGCAACGTCCGTCGAGGCTGGACAGCGCACCCTCGCATCCATGCTTTCCAAGAAAACTCCACCACCGAAGGACGCCCCTATCGAGCCAGCTGATGCGCAACTTGTTTTGCACACCAGCCACGCCATTGCCCAAGTTGAGAGGAGGGAAGCGCATGCCAAGGGTTTAGTGGCGCCCCATATGCTTAGCGGCGAACGATACCCTCTGACCTTGATCGAGTTTGTAAATAACTGGAACAAGGCAGAGTTCGTCTACAACGACGATCTCCCGGAGAAGTTTGGTCCCGCCGAATTTTTTGCGCAGATGAATACTGCCGCCAATGCAATTAATCTTGCGGGCCGAATGATAGAGGTACGTCACTTCGTTTTTTCCTTAACATGCAGTAGACATTAGTGATATAACCACTAGTCCCCGAGCCTTCGGGGGAGTAACTTGTTACTCGGCCGGATGCTCCTTAGAGAATTAACGTAGCTCCTTAATAACTTCGAATATGCACACACCTAGGGCCGGGTTAAGTTCCACTTGGCCCGGATCTTGTACACTTCGAATATGCACACACCTAGAGCCGGGTTAAGTTCCACTTGGCCCGGATCTTGTACACTTCGAATATGCACACACCTAGATCCGGGTTAAGTTCCACTTGGCCCGGATCTTGTACACTTCGAATATGCACACACCTAGAGCCGGGTTAAGTTCCACTTGGCCCGGATCTTGTACACTTCGAATATGCACACACCTAGAGTTGGGTTAAGTTCCACTTGGCCTGGATCTTGTACACTTCGAATATGCACACACCTAGAGCCGAGTTAAGTTCCACTTGGCCCGGATCTTCTACACTTCGAATATGCACACACCTAGAGCCGGGTTAAGTTCCACTTGGCCCGGATCTTGTACACTTCGAATATGCACAAGACTAAGCTGTCCATCTCTGCTCTTTCAGGTGACCACCAATCGCCGGAGCGCTGAGTTTCAGCGTCTCCTTGATACTCACAAGATGCTGCGCGCAAAGCATAGTGCGCTGCTTGCTGAACACGAGAAAAGGGGTAAGTTTCTTCCTTGGTAATTTTCCATTTTCCTTCATCTTTTTCTGCCGAACTGACTCATCATTCGGTTTTTCGTAGCTGGGGTGGAAGCTGAGAATACCATCATGAGGAAAAACTTGGAGCAAATCAAGGGTAAGTCATTTTTTCTCAACTTTGTTATGCTCTCTATCTCCTTTTCTCCGTGGCTCGTCAAACATTCATACCTCGGCTTTGTCGGGTCAACAAACTATTTCAGCATCTCTTGAAGATAATGTGCCCGTGCCTGATATGATGCTGCATTTTCTCGAACAAGCAGGGCAGCACCAAGCTGAACTCAAAAAGAAAGATGATGAGCTTGCCCTCCTCTGAACCAAAGATGACGAGATTGCAAGCTCAAGGCAGATATGAAGAAGCTGAAAGCGCAACACCAATCCGAACTTTAAAAAGCTGGCCAGGACTATACTGAAGAGTGGGAGCGCCTCAACCTCCAGATTGCCAAGGACCAAGAATTACTTAAGGAGGCTGACGTCAAGCTTGAGTCGGCGAATGCTGAACTTGTGCAACTCCGGGAGAGGCGCGACAACTGCATCAAGGAGCTGACCCAGGTTCACAGCCACATTTCTGGTAAGTTCTTTTCCTTCGACCGACACTGATACCAAGTTCCGCATGCAGAGGGGTACTCCGTCTGGTTCTGGCTCCATTCCTCTTGATCTCGAAGACTTGATAGTCAGCTTGTCCGCTTGAGTCGAGATCATGAAGCACTACAGCAAGGATATCATGGACGTAGTAATCCGGATCTTCGACGCCTTTTGGCCTGAAGAAGATACTCCGGAGAATATGGCTGTTCTTTTTGCCCGGCTTATGGAATGCGAGACTTAGCTCGACCTTTGGAGGGAATCTGCCGAACGTGCCGGAGCTAAGACCGTTCTCCACTATGTGCTAACATGGTACGAGAAGATCGACCTTAACCTCCTAGCACGCATGCGCACCGGATCCAGATGGTCCAGCGACCCGGAGTGGATTGCTCGGCGCAAGGCTTGCGCCCATAGCCTCATTGAATATGCCCCCCATTCATCAATGGAATGAGGGTCCAAGCTTCCTTGGCACCGCTGACAATGAAAACGCCGAAGATGGTTCGGGTGAGGACGAGGGAGACGATGCCTCGGACGTTGAAGAAAGCGAAGATGACGCTGAACTTCCTCCCCCTGCTGCTCCTTGAGCGAGAAAAAACTTTAAAGTTTATCAGATCCCTGGTATGCTGGGTGCAATTGTATCTAAGCACATCAGTTATATTTTGCTACTAAGTTTTTATGCCGAATTAACTTGGGCGTAGTCCCCGAGTTTCATTTTCTTGTTCCTCCAATTTCTTGGCTCGGCTCGTGTCAACCTTGGTTCGGTTTTATGACTTACGAGTCCGAGTTTCAAAAATTGACTTAACAATACTTGGAAACTTTAGGATTAGCTCAAAATAATTCAGCGTAATAAATTTAAAGTAAACACGAGGTTAGTCCGAAAAACAAACGTCGGCTCGATTAAGTTTCTTTCCTTAGTCGTTTTTCATGTGCTACGCAATTCCAAACTTGCTCTCTTGCTTGCCATGAAGCCAATTCTTGTTGGACAGCAACAAGTCTAAGAGTTAGGTTTTTGGTGCTCACACACTACTAATCCGGCTTAAGTAGAAGCAACTTATGCCATCCGACATATAAATAATAAATACAAAAGACCAGCAATATTATTAAGGCAGTCCCCGAGTTACTACTCGAGGTGCCAAGGTTTCATTGATAAGCTCATTGCCGGCATACATACCGACATATGAGAGACTCAGATACATACACTTCTCTGCTAAGTGTAGAAAGGACGAAATAGAGCTACATTCCACGGACGCTTGGATTCTTCGTCGGACCTGTCCGCCTTGTTCTTCTCCTGCAGCTTTGCATCGATAAGATAATAAGAATCATTGTGCAATGCTTTGCTCACAATGAATGGCCCTTCCCATGGGGGGGATAATTTATGCATGCAGCAGTACGTTGTACCAACCAGAGTACCAGGTCGCCTTCCCGGAAAATTCGGGGGCTTACTTTCCGGCTATGATAGCGTCAGAGATTTTGCTGATATATGGCGGATCTGGACAATGCCAATTCTCTCGCTTCTTCCGGTAGATCAACATCATTTTGCCGGGCTTCTTGCACTTCGGCTTCTGTGTATTGGGTGACCCTTGGCAAGTCATGCTCTATGTCGGCTGGTAATACAGCTTCTGCCCCATATAGCAGAAATAATGGCGTATAGCCCGTTGATCGATTCGGGGTCGTTCTTAAACTCCACAGTACCGCTGGTAGTTCTTCTATCCAGCACCCCGCTGATCTTTGCAGCGGCTCAATGAGCCAGGGTTTTATCCCGGATAACACTAATCCGTTGGATCTTTCCACTTGCCCATTCAATGCGGGGTAGGCTACCGAGGCAACGTCCAGCCGAATCTTCTTTTCTCGGCAAAAACGCGCAAATGCTCCTTCAGCAAAATTTGTGCCATTATCCGTGATGATACTGTGAGGATAATCGTATCTCAAGATGATGTCTTTGAGGAAAGTTACGGCAGTGGCTCCATCACATTTTCTTATTGGCTTCACTTCAATCCATTTCGTAAATTTGTCAACCATGACCAGGATGTGGGTCATGTTCCCCCTTGCTGGTTTAAACGGGCCAACCATATCCAAGCACCATACGGCAAATGGCCATGTAATTGGTATGGTCTTGAGCTCCGACATTGGCATATGTGTCTTTGTCGCATATCTGTGACAGCCATTGCATTTTCTCACCAGATCTTCTGCTTGTTCTAAGGCACTTGGCCAGTAAAACCCGTGGCGGCAAGCTTTTGCTACCAAGGCTCTAGACGAGGCATGATGCCCACATTCCCCTTGATGTATATCTCGGAGGATGTCAAGTCCTTCCTCCGGGTCAATACATCGCTGGAGGACATTAGTCACACTCCTTTTGTATAGCTCGGAACTGATGATCGTGTATGCTTTTGCTCTCCTCTGAGTTTGCCTGGAGAGTACCTCCTCAGCGGGTAAGGTTCCATCCTTTAGGAATTGGAATATGGGCAATGCCCAAGCTGGTACAGCTCTCACTGGGAATACATCCTCATCAATTTCCATCTAATCCACTGGCATAACCTCTACCAGATCATGTTGTGCAGTCCCCGGGTTTTCCATGGCAGTCCCCGGGTTTGCCAAGGCAGTCCCTGGGTTTCGCGAACCACTCCCCACATCAATGTCCATGGGCACAGCCTCTGATTCCGGGTTTGCCGGGATAAAAATTGAGTCGGATTTCGGGGATGGCCTGATAGATGGTTTTCTGAGGTGCTCTAATGCTACGCCCGGTGGAATTGCTTGTCAGGTTGATCCGAGCTTCGACAATACTTCGGCAACCTCATTTTCCACCCGGGGTATGTGATGGAATTCACATCCCTCAAAGTAACCAGATATCTTCTGTACATGAAATCTGTACAATGTTATGTTTGCATCCAAAGCATCCCATTGTTCGGAGACTTGCTGGACTACGAGATCCGAGTCACCAAAGCATTGGATCCGCCGTATTCCAACCTCCTTCGCCACTTTGATCCCATGTACAAGTGCCTCATATTCTGCAACATTGTTTGATGCAGTGAAGTGGATTTGGAGCACATATTTCATTTGGTCTTTCTTTGGCGAGGTAAGCACAACTCCGGCACCTAACCCGGTTTTTGTTTTTGACCCGTCAAAATGCATTTTCTAGTAGTTCGGATCTGGCAATGGTGGCTCATATTGCACCTCGGCCCAATCCACAAAAAAGTCCGCCATAGCCTGAGACTTGATCGCTTCTCTCCTGTCATATTGTGGTGCATAAGGAGCTAGCTCAATTGCCCATTTTGCAATCCTGCCACTTGCATCCTTGTTTCTCATTATCTCGGATATGGGGGCTTCACATATTACCTTGATTGGGTGTTCCTCGAAATAGTGCTTCAGCTTCTTAGCTGCCATATACACACCATATGCCACCTTTTGATAGTGAGGATAGTTTTGCTTCGAGGCTAATAATACCTCGCTCAGGTAATATACTGGCCTTTGCACTGACTTACCCTCTTCGTCACGCTCTACCACAATTACTGCACTTACAACTCTGTTGGTTGCGGCTATATAGAGCAACATTGGCTCCTTTGATAATGGAGAGGCTAACACTGGTGCAGTGGCTAACATCTTCTTTAGTTGGATAAAGGCTTCATTGGCCTGCGGCGTCCAGATGAACTTGTCTGACTTTTTCATGAGTTGATAGAGAGGTAGTGCCTTTTCTCCCAACCGACATATAAACCGACATAAGGATGCTAGGCAACCCGTGAACTTCTGGACATCGTTAAGACACTTCGGCAGTTCCATTCGTTATATGGCCCGTATTTTAGTTTGATTGACCTCGATACCTCGGCTGGAGACGAGAAATCCGAGTAATTTTCCAGCCGGGACACCGAAGGTGCATTTTTCCGGGTTAAGCTTCATTCGGAACCTCCTTAGGTTCGCAAACGTCTGTCTGATATCGTCAAGGAGCGTTTTGGTCTTTATCACAACATCATCCACATACACCTGCACATTTTGACCAATTTGGTCATGCAAACATTTTTGCATACATCTTTGGTACGTTGCCCCTGCATTACGTAAACCAAAGGGCATGGTGCGATAGCAATAAGCCCCATACGGGGTGATAAACGCAGTCTTTATTTGATCACTTGGGTTCAGAGGTATCTAGTGGAAACCAGAATATGCATCAATGAACGACAACAACTCACACCCAGCAGTGGAATCTATGACTTGGTCTATCCTTGGCAATGGGAATGGATCTTTTGGACACGCCTTATTCAGGTTCGTGTAATCGATACACATACGCCAAACCACTGCCACGTTCGGATCATCCTTCTTCTTCTCCACCAGCACCGAATTAGATAGCCAATCCGGGTAAAGCACTTCCATGATAAATCCTGCAGCAAACAAACGAGCTATCTCATCTCCTATTACTTTTCTCCTGTCTTCGGCGAAGCGGCGGAGAGGTTGCTTCACCGGCTTTGCTCCGGGCCTTACATTCAAAGAGTGCTCGGCCAACTCCCTCGGAACACCTTGCAAGTCATGTGTGGACCAAGCAAAAATATCCCGATTCTCATGGAGGAAGTTGACGAGCTCGCTTTCCTATTTGTCATTTAACCCGGCACCAATTGTTACGGTGCGCTCAGGGAACATATCATCAACAGGCACCTTCTTGGTATCTTTTGTCGCTTGGAATGAGACGCTACCATGCGGCTTACTCAGCGCCGACATATATTGTTGCGCGGACTGAGCCAATGCCGCCACCTCTTGGATCTTTCTCTTTTCTTGCACAATCACGAGTGACTTGGCTAGGTTAGACCCGGCGGATGCACACTCAATGGAACGTCGGAAATCACCATCGATAGTAATCACTCCATTTGGCCCGGGCAGCTTCATCTTTAAGTAACTAATGTGGCAACTTGCCATGAATTTGTTCAGAGCTGGCCTGTTGAGCAACGCGTGATATGCGCTTTCCAGATTAAAAACTTCGAACTCCAAATTCTCAGTCCGGCAGTTATCTCTTCTGCCGAACAACACGTCAACCCGGACTTTGCCTATGGGCTCACAAGAAATGCCTGGCACAATGCCATGGAAAGTTGTCCTTGTATCTTGGAGCATATTCTCCGAGATACCCAACTTGCGCATTGTGTCCACATACATGATGTTAATGCTACTGCCATTATCAATCAGCACCTTTGAGAACCTCACATTGATGTTAGGTCCAATGAGTGTTGGATCCAACACTAGTGCATACGAACCAGGGCTTGGCATGAGCTTCGGATGATCCTTGATGCTCCAGGTAATCTCCTGATCCGACCAGGGCATATACCTCGTCACAGACGGCATAACGGCATTAACTTCCATATGTCGGCGCTGCAAGCTCTTTCTATCTGTTTCTTCCGTAGTAAACACACAATAACTCTCGTGATGCTCTCTGTACTCATTTCTCCCCTCGTTTCCGGGGTACCTCTGATCCTGTTGGTTTTGGTTCTCCACCTGATGCACTGCATCCCTTCTCTCATGGTTGTCATACCTCGGCGGAGGGGGAGGCAACATTAACTATTGCGTGTTTGCTCCGGAGAGCAATTGCTGCCGGGGTAACTCCTGCCGAGGTTGATCATTCCGAGGTGCCTGAGCATTCCCTGAACCACTTTGTTCTATCTTTCGCATCCATTCACACTGTCTGGTTGTGTGACCCGCTGGGTTACTCAGATTAGGCGTGTGAAACTTACACGGCTGATCCAGCATTGCCTCATAGGTGTATCTCGGACGGTCCTTCTTTTATTGCCACTGTTTTTTCTGCTCTGGCGTCCAAGTTTTCTTCCCATCATTCCTTGGTGTCCATTGTTGTCCTCCAGTTTTTTGACGTTGACTGCTTCCCATTCCGGGTTGATCCTGATTCACAGCTGCAACTTGTTGTGAACTGTACCGATAATCCGGTCTGTCATCCCTTCTTTTACCTCGGTAATCATTTCTTAGGGATGACCCAGCCCCATCTCGCTGACAGTACTCCTCGCTTGACTCGTTTGATGTGATTCTAGGTTGCGTCGGATCACCTAAGGCGTATGAATCAGCAATCCAGATCGTTTCTGCCAAGGTGGTTGGCATATCCCGTTGCAACCTTTGCCATAGCATGCTTGCATATCTGCATCCTTGCACAAACCAAGCTATGGCTTGTGACTCAATCACACCCTCGCACGAGTTTCGCACAGTGCACCAACGGGTTAAGAACTCCCGGTCAGTCTTGTTCGGTCTCTGCCTGCACATCGCTAGGGTCTGTGGTTTGTTGGGCCTTTGATACGTACTTGAGAAGTTGCAAACAAACATCTCCTCAAAATCGATCCAACAGTTAATACTACCGGGTGGCAAATTGTTTAGCCATACCCTCGCTGGCCCCTCCAACATCTGGGGTACATATCTCACAGCCCATCTCAAGTTGCCCGTGGCAATTTTTACAGCAGTTGCATAGTTAATCAACCAATCCTCCGGCTTAGTGCTGCCGTCATACGTCTTTGTGCCTCTAGGTAACTGGAAGTTAGGTACCGGAGGTTCCTTCATGATCTGGGGCACAAAACAAGCTGGACCCGGAGGACCTTGACATTTAATTTACTTCGATCTATACAGCCGATCCATTTTTAACCTGGCGTCATCAGGCATCAAGTTTCTGCTTCCCAATATTGACCCTATCACGTGATAGTCCGGTCTGTGATAGCCTGCGTTCACCATCTCCGAATCACCATCATTGTACCTATCTTGCTCCTGTGGAGCTGCCCTCTATTGCATACCTTGGTCGGCGCTGCGCTCTTGCCGTGGTATATTCCGCTGCTGCGGTTGACCTGCAACTACCGAATTACGCTGTCCGGCATTGCCGTTTAGAGCATTCCCTTGACCGGCATTGCCTTGGTCATGGTTACCTCGGCTCACACTCCTTCGATCTTCATTTCTTTGCACTTCTTTTCCTTTCCCTGCCCTTGCCGGGTCATATGGGACTATCTGTTTATTCCTCCTGGCCGAAGTTACTACCTCTTCTCTCCTAGGACCACCATGAGGAGACGATGCGGCTCCGGCGGATTTTTTGGGTTACGACCATCGAATGAATGATCTTGGAGGCCCCAGCTCTCTCCGGGTTAGCCCTGAGCAACTCCTCGTTTTGCCTGTTCACGATCTGAACCAACTCATTGACTCTTTCCTGCTGTCTTTGACGGGCTTCACCCGTCAGACCCTCTAACTCGGACGCAGCTGCATCCGCTGCTCTGAGGTTCTTTGTCGGGGTACTATACCTCGGCAGCCCCACGGACAAATAGTTCTCTGATTCCTCAATCCTAGTATCACCCTCTCTGTTCATCTCACTCATGAGATTTCTCCCTTTCACCTTTACAGCATCAACCTTATTTGCCTTAGCGTACTCACGCAGTGTCATGTTCAACGACTGCTGAGCCGCGGCTATCTTTTTTGCACCCTCTAGTATTTTTTGCCTAGTTTCCTCTAGCTCGGCCTGTGCCTGAGCCGGATCTACTGCTGCTGCTACTAGGTTTGCCAAGCTATCCATTGCCTGCTGCAGCACATTCTCAGGCCTCTCTAGTGGAGGTCCTCTACTTTTCCTCGGTGCCTTAGGTGTTACCTCCGGATGTGGTGTCGGATCCTTGCTTGCGCCAGCGCCAGGCGCGGTCATCATCACCTCAGCGTGGTCCGGGGAGCGAGCGATACGCGCCCTGCGAGCCGCACTAAGGGGTGGATCGCCTCCTTCGACGACGTGCCGCGGATGAACGCATGACACATCGACAACAACGTAGATCTTGTGCGCGCCGAGCTTGACGAAGAGGCCGTTGCGCGGGAGAGGACGCTTGCCGAAGCAGCCAGCATTGTCGCTGACAAAGTCCAGCGCTCCAAAGCGTTGAACGAGCCTGGAGACGATGCGTTCGCCGGTGCCGATGAAGTTTCCCGTCTGGATCTTCACCCCTGCTAGCGCTGTTAGCCCCACGGTGGGCACCAACTATCGTGGTGGTGTCACGGCAGATGCCATGGATAGGCTAAAGGTGGGGACTAAATGCACTAGGGGAATCCAGGGAGGGATAGTGTGGTGATTCCACACACGGTAGCTTTGTATTTGATTCACCTTCTCAGATTACAAGTGCTCCTTGAGCTGTATTGGGGAGAGGAGGAAGAAGGACTCTCTTACTCTCACCACTAGCTAACCCTCGGGAACACACTAGTAAACCACAACACACTAGAGATCAACCCCTTCTACAGAGGCCCTAGCCCTCTTATATAGGAGTGGCTAGGTCTCCACTTAGGGCATACGTGGAAGCATATTCCAGGGAATATGCCTCTTCCCAAAATAGTAAGCCGACCGGGTCACTTTAACCCCGCGTCATCCATGCAGAGGCTACGTGAGCCTCTCGGCGCCTGCGTCATCCGACATAGGCTTCGTCACCTTTGTCGGCCACGCCTCGGTGGTCCTGCCTCTGTTCGCTTCGCTCACGCTCTGCGTACAGCGGACACCTTTGACCAGCGAGATACCTTCCTTCTCTTACAAGCTTGATATAACCCGGATCCTTCATAGTTGATCCGGCCACACCTGTTCCTGCATACAAGTTAGATACAAATTACCGACTTACGTCATAAGTCAGTTGAGACCTAGTTGGGTGGACGTCCCCTGGTCCGGGTTACTCCGTGATTCGGCCTGCCTTGAGGTGACTCGGCCCGTACTTGCTTTGACCTTGCCGTACCTCGGCTAACTAGGCCTTTATACCCCGGCGTGACCCTACCTGGGGGTATCCCCCCAACACTCAAGTTTTTGGAGCCAAGAAGCACAAGGACTTCATCACGACCTTGAGGTCGGCTTCGACTCGTCTACATCAACCACGCTCTCCTGCGTTCACAACGCTTTTCGGTCTTCGAGGGTAACTTCGCGAAAAGCCCCTCCTGTTACCGTATTACTAATAGATAGGTCCTGGCATCTTTAGGGGTTCAGGGGCGTAGAGTAAAATTTATTGTTTTTATATGCGGAACCCTAACACCGGGGTGGGACTAAAGGAGGAGGAGGGGGAGGTGCCGCTGGCCAGCCCCACCATGGCCCCATGTGGGGAAGGCCCATTTGGGCTGCCGGCCACTCCCCTTGGCCCCTCTTGGGCCTTTTCCCCTCTGGGAATTGGCCCATTAAGCCCTTTGACCATTTAATTGATTTTCTCTTTTATTAAATAATTATGAATAAATGATTAAATCAATATTTAACATTCATTCACATATTATTCAATCTCCATGGTTATGGAACACCTTCCACCTCTATTCCGGACATCCTCCAGACTTTCCGAAACCCTTCTGGTTTTCTCTCTGCTATTCTTCGGTGATTCTTCCGATCCTATAAACACTCTCTAAGCATCATCATCAAGCCCTTAAGCGTGATATCCCACGGTTCAGGAACACTCTAGACATGGTCGGTACACTCCCGCACCAATGATCGACAGAGGGACCTGGATGGCCATGTGACCCATGTGTGTTCCACGAAGATCTTTCGTCGTTTGAACCGAGACAGTCGTGTCTTATTCCCTTTGTCTCTCGATACTTGCATTGCCCAAGATCTGATCAATGACATCACCATGTCGTGTTCAATCTCGTTACCGAACAATGCTACTTGACTCGTTCCGACAAGTGATATCCCTGTGATCAAATCACACGATACGCAGCTATTGGATATAACCTCTCCGAGTGGTCCCTTGAGTATCTTTCCGTCACGTGGATGGACAAATCCCGCTCTTGACATATATTGCCTCAACAGTTTCCTGTGAGTACCTGAACACACCTTTATAACCACTGTATTACCAAGTGGCGCTTGATGCTATCAAAGCACTCTCGGGAGACAGTGATTGATATAGTCTCACGGTCTAAGGAATAGTCTACGAGGATCCATTTCTAATCATCGTAACTTGAACTTCGTGACATGATCGGGTCACGATGTTTAGGTTGGGTATTGGTTCATCATCTCATTCTCAGAATGAGTTGACTCCATTTCCAACTAGCATAAATGCCACATGATCAGGAAACTTGATCATTTGTTGACCAATGAACCAGTGACTAGAGTTTCACTGGGAACCCTTGGTTGTTTATATATCACACGTGTATTGATGTTTCCACTCAATACAGTTATAGAATGATATAAAACTTAATCATAAACTATACGAAATATGATAATAGTCCTTATAACTATTTGTCTCTAGGGCATATTTCCAACAGTTCTTACCTACGAACTTTCACCACAACGCAGATCAAGTAGTTGTCTATACCAAGTAGTTGTCTATACTACACCCCTTATGGGGCCCTCCGTTGCAAATGGCATACCAACTAATGCGAGAGAGACAGACACCCCCAAAGCAACTTTATACAGTACAAGCCGTATGTCAAGCGTGGACCAGTCTCGCGAATGAACACGTAAAGTCAGTTGGGGGCCGCTTCATCAAGCATTCTTGTGGTATATACAAGTACACGTGAGAGGGTAACAACTAAAAGATCAATGTACATATGCTATATCACGTGTGTTCTACCCGTACTAGCATTACTACGCATAGACCTGGCTCTGATACCACTGTAGGGGTTCACGTATGAAAACAATAAAAATTTACCCTACGACCCTGAACCCCTGATACCGCCAGGACCTATCTATTAGTAATGGCAGTAACAGGAGGGGATTTTCATGAACTTACCCTGGAAGAACGAAAAGTATTGTCAATGCTCAGGAGAGCGTGGTTGATGTAGACGAGCCGACGCTGACCTCAAGGTCGTGATGAATTCCTTGTGATCCTACGGCTCCAATGACTTGAGTGCCTCAAATATGACACCTCGCAAGGAGTTACATGCATCCAATGCCTGGCGATGACTCCCGCTTCCCTAATCCAGCAGCAGTTGCGGAAGTAGAGCTCCTGGATCAGAATCCCACAGCACGATGGCGCTCTGCGGTGAAGATGTCTCTCGTTCGCGAAGTCCGAACTTGGGACCACGGTCACCGGAGAGAGAGGAGAGAGAGAGTATCAATTAGAGGTCTCCCCAAAAGTGAGGAACCTTTATTGAATATTGTGTGTATTTTTCTAGTTAAAATACCCACTATATATAGGGGGAGGGGAGGTACTACCTCCCTCAAAGTCCCGGGGTGGGACTAAACATGGGAGAGGGGTGGGGAGGCGCGCCAACCAGCCCTACACCATGGGCCCCACGTGAGGCAGGCCCACTAGGGCCGCCGGCCACCCCTAGGCCCCTCCTAGGGGTGTGGTCCCCTCTTGGGCATTTTCCCCTCTGGGATTTGGCCCATTAAGCCCTTTGACCATTAAATTGATTTCTCTTTTATTAAATAATTATGAATAAATGATTAAATCAATATTTAACATTCATTCACATGTTATTCAATCTCTGTGGCTATGGAACACCGTCCACCTCCACTCCCGACATCCTCCCGACTTACCGAAACCCTTCCGGTTTTCTCTCTTTCTATTCTTCGGTGATTCTACCGATCCTGTAAACACTCTCTAAGCATCATCAAGCCCTTAAGCGTGATACCCCACGGTTCGGGAACACTCCAGACATGGTCGGGACACTCCTGGACCGATGATCGACAGAGGGACCTGGATGGCCATGTGACCCCTGTGTATTCCACGAAGATCTTTCATCGTTTGAACCGGGACAGTCGTGTCTTATTCCTTTTGTCTCTCGATACTTGCATTGCCCGAGATCTGATCAATGACATCACCATGTGGTGTTCAATCTCGTTACTGAACAATACTACTTGACTCGTTTCGACAAGTGATATCCCTATGATCAAATCACACGTTGCGCAACTATTGGATATAACTTCTCCGAGTGGGACCTCGAGTATCTTTCCGTCATGTGGATGGACGAATCCCGCTCTTGAAATATATTTCCTCTACTGTTCCTTCGAATACCTGAACACACCTTTATGATCACTGTATTACCAAGTGATGTTTGATCCTATCTAAGCACTCTCGGGAGACAGTGATTGATATAGCCTCATGGTCTAAGGAATAGTCTACGAGGTATATCCTAATCATCATAACTTGAACTTCATGACATGATCAGGTCACGATGTTTAGGTTGGGTATTGGTTCATCATCTCATTCTTGGAATGAGTTGACTCCATTTCCAACTGTCATAAATGCCACATGATCAGGAAATCTTGATCATCTTTTGACCAATGAACCAGTGACTAGAGTTTCATCGGGAACCCCTGGTTGTTTACATATGACACGTGTATTGATGTTTCCTTTCAATACAGTTATATCATGGTATAAAACTTAATCATAAACTTTATGAAATATGATAATAATCCTTATTATTATTTGTCTCTAGGGCATATTTCCAACAATGTGGTACCAGGCGAGGACACGAGGAGGTGGAGAACCCAATGTCTCCTCCGGTAGGGCATGCATGAAACAACTGGTAGTACCACTGAGCGGTAGTACCGGAAGTAGCAACGGTACTGTCGAATGAGGTGGTAGTGCTGGCCGGAGGTACTAGACGAGGTAGAGCTTGAGACAAGGCTCGAAGATGCACTCGTATCCATCCGGTACTGCGAAGCGGCACTACCGGCGCCAAGCGGTAGTACCGGAAGTAATATATGGTACTACTGGTTGACACAGACAGTGTAGATACTAGAAACAGGGAAGAATTCCTCCTAGATCTCAACCATTAAGGGGAAGCTGGATGGGCTATAAAAAAGTTGATTCCACCCATACTTTCCAACGTGGGCCCCTCTTGATAGTACGGTTTTCCTACGACTCAAACAAAAGATCTAGGAAAAACCAATTCTTGCTATTGACCTTTTTTAGGGATAGCGAATACTTTGCAAACATAGATGTCCTGTAAAATACTTAGCAAATGATAAGTCCGACATGTGTGTTATCATCAAAGATCAAATCCACTTATGGAAGGAAATGCCCTTTCAACGTGTAGTTAATAGCACGATTCTATCGTGCTGATAGATAAACGCAATTTGATGCCATTAAGAATCATTTGGTAAGTGTCAAACATCTATATAGACTTCGCGCTGGGCGTAGCTATGTACAAGTCTTAGGATGTCTTGTGTCGGAGCAGCTCACGACCGAAACTTATTAGAGACTTTGAGAACATAGCGTCTTGCATGATAGATGCTATAACGAATCATATCATTGGCTTTGGTGGCATAGCATCTTGCACAAACGTTTGCGTCCTGAGGGGCGCAAAGAGAAGTCTAGTTATGATAATAAGTATCGTTGTAATACCTCATACTTTGCTTGTGCTGAGGTTCCCCAAGGTGTTGGTCCAAAAGGAGTATAAGTTCTATTATGATTACATGTGTTGATAGAGTACGAAAGAAGAATATTATCCACTAGTACTCTATCTTACCTGCTACTAAAGCTAAGGACCATAAAGATGTACATTTCATTGTCCAAGTAACCACTTTAAACTGATCGGATAATGTCAATTCCTTCAGCTGTTAGAAGCAATATTTGTATTCAAATATGAACACACCCTATTTATGAATGGGATAATTGAAAATTTTACAATAATTCCAGCAAAATGGATCGCTAGAAGAGCCGCCAAAAGGTATTGCGCTGTATGGAAGACAATAAAGGTTACATGATAACCAATAAAAAGTTTGTAACCTTGTTTTCGTGGATTATGTAGACATTATTTCTGCAAGATGTGTTGATATTAAAGTTTACACATCATGTTACATCCTCACGCTCGCATGTGGATCTATATCATGGAAAATCTCCAAAATGATATTGGTAACGTCAGTAATGATGCACAATATTATGTTGCATGTTAAGATCCTACTGGGTAGGTTGTATGTCAGAGAAGTTTTATTTCCGAAATTAAGGTGGTAGACAATATTTATAAACCGCTTACTGCATTATGAAACCATAATTTTCTATGCAAGTAACAACAAGTCAACTAATGTTGTCAAAAACATTGACAATATACTTAGTGTTGTGAAAGATAGAATCCAAAGGATCAAGTTCTTGATATTAAGCATATAAATATGATTATTATGTTTTACAGATCCATTTACAAAGGCTTGCCACTCATTTCATGAGTATGTTGTCGGCATGGGCTGCTTCAAAAATTTCCTTTTATCCTGGAAATAAGGACCATTGAATAAACCAACTCCCAAAAAGTATTACATTTTTCCATTTCAAGATAAAACGATGCACTATAGGTAATAAGGTTATGTGACACTTTATTGGTCATTGTAACACATTTTTAGTATGTTATTTATATTAAGAATGGTCTTATGATATTGTTAACCTTATAATCAAGGGGGAGAATGTTGAATTTGATCTCCGGTTATAACTACCTGAAAGAAAACAGGAGTGTGGCCCCACCATCTCTCTCACGCATGCAGAATGATCAAAAGTGTAAATAATTGACTTGGTTTTGGTCCCGACACACACACGCGTACACAAGTATATAAGAGGAAGGGTACTGTTATAATAAAAAATGACTCCGACACACCCGTAGCTCTCTCCTAACTATCGATCCTAAAGCTGTTCCAAAGTATGCGAAGACCATCTCTACCACCAGCCATTAGGAGGGTCGTGCCGGAGATACCTTGCTTACTAGTTCGCCTCTATCAGGTCTTCCCCACGAACTCCAAGCAACGAACCACAAGGACATGGCTATCGCCATGGGATCTCCCACGTTTCTAGTTAGTACCACCCTTCTACATATGATTAGGTGTTCTAATTATTAGATAGATCCCATAGAGGATTAGCTTAAGGCTAAATAAAGCTAACATGTACAACTATAGCCACAACTGTAGAAATTTCAGGCTTGCAATATTAATATGTTAATTACATTATATACTTCCGCAACTAAAACTTCCATGTTAAAATATTCATGAAAATAACCAAGGATAATTGATGTGGAATTGTACTTAAACAAATATACTCAAGGAAACTGGTAGGACTATACTGGAACACAATGTATAGGAATTGAGCCTAACTCGGTTGGTTGAGGAGTGAATGTACAAAACCCAACACCTCGGTTCGAATTCTCGTGGAGGCGAATTAAAGTTCCTATTTATACTTGAGGACCAGACTATCCTGGGATTCATGCAATTTTCCTTGGGGACTATGCTTGGTGTTTAACCAAGATTAAAAACCATGATACTCATGCTTAATGGTTGTTTGCATCCCTAGTTGGTGCGGAGGATGGAGAAGTGAAATTATCCCCGATTGAAAAGATCCTCCAAAGAGTCATGCACCTATCGGGTCGCCTCGCATGGTATGACTCTAGATACTCATCCCCTATTTCTAACCTCCCCCGCCCGATCTACTCCCACATCTATTGTCGCCACTAGCATCGACGGTCATGACCATGCTTAGTCGTCGAAGACGGAGGGTGAAGGCGGAAGATCCCCTGAGGGTTCCATACGTGCGGAGGCGAGTTGTATCTTGGGAGACATAGGTGGAAAGCGAGAGGTGTCGCAAACTGGTGGTCAGCCAACCTCATGTGGTCGACCTCCTCGAGCAGAGCGATGAAGGTCATGGTGTGGAGGTGGGTCCCTCCCTTGCGGAGGTGGCTCTTTCAGGGCTATGGCGCGGGCCAGAACCTAGCGAAGAGGTGGTGATGGATCTGTCGGGTGGTACGGACCGGCCTCCAGTGGCGCAGCTTCCTCGGTGTCCTCCTGCTGCTCGTGTCACATCTAGGAGGAGAGGCTCCGACCTAGGGCTAACGATGGTGGTGTCCGTGGGCGTGGTTGCCTTTATGAAGGAGTTATTGTTGTGTCTCTAGTCCCCTCGCTCAGATGTTCTGGGGACACCCTAGATCTAGGCTCCCGGATTAGACGATGGCAACACGTTTTTGGTGTCATCCTCCCTCTTGGGGGAATCATTTTGGAACACATATTGGCTGGAGGGATCTGGTTGTGGAGTGGTGTTTATCTACCATGTTAACGACGACAACTCCCTTCATTGTGGTGTAGTGGGGTCTCGGCGACGGATGCGTCATGTTGGACGCGAGTAAGATGATAACGCTTTCTCAAAGCCCCTTGGTCGTCGGCCCCTAGGGGAAACCCTAGGGAGCCCCACCCCTCTTCCCCTCCTCCTTTATAAAGGAGGGATGGGGCATCTCTTCCAGGTGCTCATTCCCTCGGGTTCGCTAACCACTCTCTCCCCATGAGATCTCACTCCCCCATACACGCCGAAAGGCTACTTGGATACTCCGACGTTGCTAAGCTCTAGATTGCGAAGCTCTACTGGATAGATCACCGTATGGGTGGATATCTTCATAGGGATCATCCCTTTGATACTCCCTCGAGATCTACACCAACTTCATCGAAAAGCAAGTCTCCGCTCCATAGTTGGTGAGTTAAAGATCTAATAGCTTACATGTTTTTGCATAGATCATCTTGATGTTTTCGATAGGCTGAAGTTTTTGTTTTCCTTATACGAAACTTAACATTAATATGGTCAAGGGTCGTCATAATTCTTTCATATAGTTGAGTATTTACTCTTTCTCTTATGTACAACAAAGTGTCCTTGGTTCGGTTTAGTTATTTTCACTTATTCATTTTACTAGATTGATAAGAAGATAATACTATTTTGTCATATTGGATGTTGAATTGAAGTTTTACATGTTTTATTTATATCAAGAATAATTTTTTAAAATTTAACTTGGCTTAAGATGTTACATGTGTTTTATTTCTCATTGGTCCATATGCACGACAACTTCACACTTATATTTACTTTGCACATCACCTACGTGGCGCTATAGTGTTGAGGCCTTGCACTCTTGTGGCAGCAACATAGCCAGAAGCCTCCGAGGAAACTCAAACACACTTTCCCATCTACCGTAGACCTAGGGAAGTGTTCTGTGTGCAACCTAATTTTATTCTCTTATCAATTCATTGACAAACACAAGGTGTCCATCAGGATGCAATGTTTTTCAGCAATCATACTTTTATACTATAAAATAATAATCGTTTTCGTTGATATGGCTTACCCATCTACGCTTCTTTCTTTTAGTTCTCTCTCCCTGCAATTGGCATGTACTACTATGTAGAACGCAAATCTGGTGTAATTTAGCTTTCTCTTAATGTCTCCATTAGTTTTACTTCTATACTCTGTTATATTACAAAGTTTACTTAAGCATGATCACAATTACTTATTTTCTTATGTTTAGCTTTATTATAATGTACTCATTAGATTTACTTCCATGCTATTTCTTTTTAACAAGCTATTGCTTGCCAGAATTTCAGGGTACTCTGGGTATCACTTGACTTGTTTGTTTGACTACTAGTAAGTGTGTCCGTACAATGCATGTCAATTAATACAAAGTGTGAAAATAAATTTTAGATATGTATTACTTTGTAAATATTTCCTAAGATGTAAATCTTCCTTCATACACGATCAGGATAGGATGTCGTTAATGTATGTTAGTCATGCTTGATACATGAGCAACAAGGAGGCCATGCATATTTGTCAACGGTACATGTTCCAGGTAACTTGCCAAAGAGATTTGAGGCGAGGTGGCTACAGGAAGACACAGTCGATCTGATAGTTCAAAACGCCTGGAGTAGAGCATCGGCGAGGGGGCTGGGACCCACTTTCATGCAGAAATCGGCAGAGGTGCATGCTGAACTGCATGCTTGGGACAAGAGGGAGCTGAAGGGGTCGACAAGGCGCATTGATCAGCTCAAACGTGAGCTTGAAGTCCTGAAAAGAGGCCCAATGTCTGATGAATCAACGACAGAACAAAAGGAAATCCTCCTGAAAATTGAGCTTCTATTGGAACAAGAGGAATTACATTGGGTCCAACGTGGAAGAGCTAACTGGTTGAGACATGGTGATAGTAATACAAAAAAATTCCATAACTTTGCAAGTGCAAGAAAGAAGAGGAATACTATCAAATACCTTATAGATGAGGCTGGACAAAAATGGGAGGATCCATAGGGGATGAGCAATCTCATAAAGTTCAATTTTCAGAACCTCTTCAATTCAGAAGTGCTTGAACCTGCTGAAATGGTCCTAAATACAGTACCAAAACGGGTTACAAATGAAATGAATAATAGTCTTTGTCATGTATTTTCAGAAGAAGAAGTGAGAGGCCCTCTTCCAAATTGGTGACCTGAAAGCACCTGGACCAGATGGGCTGCATGCTGTTTTTTACAAACGATATTGGTCACTTATTGGAGATGATCTGACAAAGGAGGTGTTGCAGGCTGTAAACTCGGGAGTGATCCCAGAGGGATGGAATGACATTGTGGTGCTACTTATACCAAAGGTGGAGAACGTAGAAAATATCTCTCAGTATCGCCCGATCAGTCTATGCAATGTGGTGTACAAGGTGATTTCGAAATTGCTGGCTAATAGACTGAAACTAATTCTTCCTGATATCATCGGGCCACAACAGAGTGCATTTGTACAGATAATATCTAGATTGCTTATGAGTGTATTCACTCAATCAAGAAGAAACAAGGTAAAAAAGGTTTATGTGCGGTGAAACTGGATATGCACAAGGCATATGACAATGTGGAGTGGTGCTTTTTGGAGAAAATGATGGTGAAAATGGGATTTGATCAGAGGTGGGTGAAATTAATCATGGCTTGTGTTTCTTCAGTCAGGTATAAAATCCGGTTTAATTCCATGGAGACCAAATTTTTTACCCCGCTAGAGGTATCCGCCAAGGAGACCCTCTATCACCGTATTTATTTCTTCTTTGTGCAGAAGCTATGTCGAGTATGTTGAACCAAGCAGAAACAAACGAAACCCTAGTAGGGGTGAAGGTTTGTCGGGATGCCCCTATGATCTCTCACTTGTTATTCGCAGATGACTCTCTTATTCTGATGGAAGCAAATGAGGAGAATGCCAAACAGCTAAAAAAATCCTGGATGACTACCGCGCTAGTTCGGGCCAATTGGTAAGCAAAGCTCAGTGTAGCATTTTTTTCCAGTCCTAATACTATTGTTGAGGAGAGAGTCTGGGTATGTCAAGTATTGGATATCTGGACTAAAGCACTTAGTGATCGTTATCTCGGACTTCCAGCAATGGTGGGAGCAGATCGATCGGAAAATTTCACATATCTTATTGAGAGAGTTCAAGCTTTGATTAGTGGGTGGAGGGAAAAGATGTTGTCCATTGGGGGAAAGGAGATGCTTATTAAGGCGGTTTCTCAAGCCATATGGTGTTTGCGATGATAGTATTTAATATTCCAAAGAAAATTTGTAAAGAAATTATGGATGCTATTTCGCAACTATGGTCGGGTGATGATGATGACCACAAGAAAATGCATTGGCTGCCCTGGTGGAAGATGTGTATCCCCAAGGACAGTGGAGGTATGGGTTTTAGAGATTTACATACATTTAATACTGCGATGTTAGCAAAGCAATATTGGAGACTTATGGAACAGCCGAATTCTTTATGTGCAAGAGTGTTGCGTGCAAAATATTACCCGGATGGTGATCTACTCAATGCTAAACTAAAGAGTGGCAGTTCTTATACTTGGCAGAGTATTCTATATGGAATTCAAACGTTTAATCGCGGATGCATATTGAGAGTTGGTGATGGGTCTCAAATTAATATATGGAATGATCCTTGGATTCCAACGAGCCCAACCAGGAAAGTGTATACCCCAAAAGGTTTGATTATTCTTGGTAAAGTGTCAGACTTGATTAACCCAGCAACCGGGTCCTAGGATGAAGAGTTAATTCGAGATATTTTCTGAAGTGTCGATGCTACTAGAATTCGGGAGATCCCCATCACCCCGTCTGGTATAGAAGATTTTGTAGCTTGGCACTTCACCAAAATAGGTATTTTTTTAGTAAGATCAGCCTATCACGCTGAATGGGACTACCAATTTGGTAGGCATAATCCCAATGCAATAGATATTGGGGACTCACAAAATAACAAAATCTGGAAGCGACTTTGGAGTTTAAATGTTCCGGCAAAGATTAACATTTTTGGTTGGAGAATTTTGCATGGATTTTTACCATGTCTGGGAGTTCTTGCAAATAGACATATTGCTCAATCCAGCTAATGCCCAGCATGTGACAGTGGATGTGAAGACATTCTGCATACTTTGTTTACATGCCCACTATTGGAATTTTGCCTAATAAAGGACCAGCCCATTTATATTATTCAAACAATTCCTAAAATCCTAGAGGCCCACTTGGCCCATTCATGCAAGGCAAAGAGGTGGGACAAGAGTTTAGTCCCACATTACTAGTTGAGTGGAAGTTGGACCAACTTATAAGGAGAGCTCTTCCACCACTTGTACGAGCTTGAGAAGAGAAGACATATACACGCGCGCTCCTCCTCCTCCGCCGCCCGCCTCGCCGTCTCGTCACGACGCGCGCGCGCCGCGGGTTGCGGGAATGCCTCAAGCCGAGAGCTTCTCTTTCTTTTTTCCATGCATAAATGGATAATAATTTGAACAGTCCGCACGAACTCAGTGGAGATTTAACTCGAGCTTAGTGGAGGCTGTTCGGCTTCGGTCGATGCCTGTTCGTTTCCTCTCCCGACGCCGACTGTTCGCCTGCCTACCCGTGCCTATAAGAGTGAGAGGTCGCTCCTCTCCTCAGACACACAAACGCACACACCCTGCGCCTCCAGTTTCAGAGCATTGCGCTGCTTAGATCTTCCCCATCCCGTCTTGCGGCGTGCACCGCGAGCTGGGACAGTAGGCCTCCGAGACCCCACTGCTTCGAGTCCTGTACGGGAGAAGGGCGATAAGTTTTTTGGGGAGCGCTACCAACGCGACTACTGGCTTCATCACGGACTCCTTCACGGATAGCGACGGCAGCGACGTCTTCCCCAACGACGACTTCTTACCCGACATCAACAACCTTTTCCTCGACAACATGGCTGACGATAGTGCCAACGCTAATGGGAACACCGACGGTTCCTCTACCGTGATGTATATCATCTTTTGGTCATTTTCTATTATTCTTCCTATGCTTTATCTGCCTTTTAATTTGGTTAAATCTCTTGGAAAATTGCTCTATTTCTCAATAATCCAAAAACCTTATTATAGGCAATTTGCTCCAAGTGGTTTTGTTGCTTCTGTGAAGCCACCTGTTTTTTAGGGTACACATTATAAGAGGTGGCGCGTGAGAGCAGTTCTCTGGTTTCAGAACATGAACTGCTATGACACCACTCTTGGCAAGCCTGAGGGAGAGCTTACTCCTGCTCAGGAACAAGTTTTTCGGAAAACTGATACCCTGTTCAAGGCTGCTTTGCTGTCTATTCTAGGGGATAACATTGTTGAACCCTATATGTCATTTGATAATGGCAAGGACATGTGGGCTGCGCTTGAGGCCAAGTTTGGGGTCTCGGACGCTGGCAGTGAACTGTATGTCATGGAACAACTCTATGACTACAAGATGACTGATGACCGCTCCGTGGTTGAGCAGGCTCATGAAATACAGTCACTGGCCAAAGAGCTTGAGCACTTACCTTGTGTTTTACCGGACAAGTTCATTGCCGGGGGCATTTTTTCCAAACTTACCCCTTCATGGAGGAACTTTGATACTTCCCTGAAACACAAGAGACAAGAGTTTTCCATTTCGGATCTCATTGGTACTCTTGATGTGGAAGAGAAGGCGAGAGCAAAAGACACACGTGCTCGAGGTGCTGAGGGAGGTTCAAGTGCCAATCTGGTATAGAAAAAGAACTTCTAGTCACACAAGTCCAAGAACAAGGGAAAGTTTGATGGAAAAGGAAAGTTCGATGGAAAGAACAAAGCCTCACAGTCTACTAGCTTCAAGAAGAAGACTGATAAGAATAAAGGTGCTTGTCACGTATGCGGTGATCCTGATCATTGGGCTCCTGCTTGCCCCAACCGCTTTGACAAGCGCCAGCATGGAAAAGGCAACAAAACTGCTAATATTGTCATGGGCGACGTTGAGATGAAAGATGTTGGGTATGGTATATTACCTACTGTTCTTTCATTATGTCATTCTCCTGATTGGTGGATTGACACGGGCGCTAATGTACATGTTTGTTCTGATGTTTCCATGTTTTCTTCATATCAGGTCAGAGGGGCTCAGTCCGTGCTGATGGAGAACGGCTCGCATGCTTCTGTTCATGGTGTTGGTACGGTCGATCTGAAGTTCACTTCGGGAAAGACCGTGCGCCTGAAGAACGTGCCTCATGTTCCCTCAATAAATAAGAATCTTGTTAGTGGATCACTTCTATGTCGTGATGGCTACAAGATTGTGTTTGAGTTCAATAAATTTGTACCGTCGAAGTTTGGAACATTTATTGGTAAAGGCTATGAGTGTGGAGGTTTGTTCCGTCTGTCACTGTCAGATGTGTGTAATAAAGTCGTGAATCATGTTTCATCTGATCTTGTGTCAAATGTCTGGCATTCACGTCTTTGTCATGTTAATTTTGGTTACATGACGTGGTTAGCTCAAGATCTTTGTGAGATGAATGGTGTATTAACAAAAGGTGGAAAGAAATATTTTATGACATTGATCGATGACTCTACGAGATATTGTCATGTGTATCTTCTAAAATCAAAAGATGAGGCTTTGAGTTACTTAAAAATCTATAAAGCTGAAGCGGAAAACCAACTTGATCGAAAGATTAAGAGGCTTAGGTCTGATCATGGCGGAGAGTATTTTTCCAACGAGTTTGATTCTTTTTGTGTGGAACACGGTATAATCCATGAGAGGACGCCTCCCTACTCGCCCCAGTCAAACGGGGTAGCCGAAAGAAAGAACCGTACTCTAACAGATTTGGTTAACGCCATGTTAGACACATCGGGTCTCTCCAAGGAATGGTGGGGGGGAGCATTACTGACTGCATGTCATGTCCTAAACCGAGTTCCCACTAAGAACAAAGATATTACTCCATTTGAAGAATGGGAAAAGAAAAGATTAAATCTTTCTTACTTGCGAACTTGGGGCTGTCTGGCAAAGGTTCATGTGCCAATCCCAAAGAAGCGCAAACTTGGACCAAAAACCGTGGACTGTGTTTTTCTGGGATATGCTTTTCATAGCATTGGCTATAGATTCTTGATAGTAAAATCTGGAGTACCAGACATGCATGTTGGTACAATCATGGAGTCAAATGATGTGACTTTCTTTGAGGATATCTTTCCCATGAAGGATATACCTAGCTCATCAAATCAAGAGATACCGGACTCATTGAATCAGGAAATACCCACAATTCCTGAACGTACCATTCCTACTGAACACTCGGAAAAACCTGAGGAGGATGATAATGAAATTCCTAAGAGGAGTAAGAGACAGAGGACTGTAAAATTCTTTGGTAATGATTTCATTGTGTACCTTGTGGATGATACTCCTACCTCTATTTCAGAAGCCTATGCATCTCCTGATGCTGACTACTGGAAGGGAGCCGTTCGTAGTGAGATGGATTCCATCTTAGCGAATGGAACATGGGAGATCACCGATCGTCCTTATGGGTGCAAACCCGTAGGGTGCAAATGGGTGTTTAAGAAGAAACTTAGGCCTGATGGTACTATTGAGAAGTACAAGGCAAGACTTGTAGCCAAGGGTTATACCCAAAAAGAAGGTGAGGACTTCTTTGATACTTACTCACCCGTAAGATTGACCACCATTCGCATACTACTATCTTTGGCTGCCTCACATGGTCTTCTCGTTCATCAAATGGACGTTAACACGGCTTTCCTAAATGGAGAGTTGGACGAGAAAATTTATATGGATCAGCCAGATGGATTTGTAGTGAGTGGTCAAGAAGGAAAAGTGTGTAACTTGTTGAAGTCTTTATATGGCCTTAAACAAGCACCTAAGCAGTGGCACGAGAAGTTTGAGAGAACCCTAACCACTGCAGGTTTTGCTGTAAACGAAGCTGACAAATGTGTATACTATCGCTATGGTGGGAGCGAGGGAGTAATTCTTTGTTTGTATGTTGATGACATACTGATTTTTGGAACCAATCTTAATGTGATTAAGGAAGTCAAGGATTTCTTAACTCGGTCTTTTGAGATGAAGGATCTAGGAGTAGCTGATGTTATTTTGAACATCAAGCTATTAAGAGATGATAATGGTGGGATCACACTGCTTCAGTCTCACTATGTGGAAAAGATCTTGAGTCGCTTTGGGTATAGCAACTGCAAGTCTTCTCCAACACCGTATGATCCTAGTGTGTTACTTCGAAAGAATAGAGGCACTACTAGAGATCAATTGACATATTCTCAGATTATTGGGTCGCTTATGTATTTAGCTAGCGCTATGAGGCCTGACATCGCTTTTGCTGTAAGCAAACTTAGTAGGTTTGTTTCAAATCCTGGAGATGATCATTGGCAAGCTCTTGAGAGAGTCATGCGCTATCTAAATGGCACTACGAGCTACGGCATTCACTATACTGGGTACCCAAGGGTGCTGGAGGGATATAGTGATTCAAATTGGATATCTGATGCTGATGAGATAAAAGCCACGAGTGGATCTATATTTACACTTGGTGGTGGTGCTGTTTCTTGGAAGTCTTGCAAGCAGACCATCTTAACGAGGTCAACTATGGAAGCAGAACTCGCAGCATTAGACACAGCCACTGTCGAAGCAGAGTGGCTTCGAGAACTCTTGATGGACTTACCTATGGTTGAGAAACCTATACCCGCAATCCCAATGAACTGTGATAATCAAACTGTGATTGTTAAAGTTAACAGTTCTAAGGATAATATGAAGTCCTCAAGACATGTGAAGAGGAGATTGAAATATGTCAGGAAAATGAGAAACTCCGGAGTTATTGCATTGGATTATATCCAAACATCTAAGAATCTGGCAGATCCCTTCACAAAGGGTCTATCACGTAACGTGATAGAAAATGCATCAAAGGAGATGGGTATGAGACCCACAATATAAGTTTTCCACAGTGGTAAACCACTCTATGTGATCGGAGATCCCGTGAATTAGAATTGGGAGACAAGCTGTTGGTTAATTGAGAGGAAAGTATCCCTACTTTAAAACACCACTTTGTGAAGATGCAATACTTTCCTATTCTGCATGGCAGGTTGATTTATCTTAATGTGTTCTAAGTGGCTTAGTTTAAGCAGAGATGTTGTCCTGCAGAACATCTTTTGAAGAACACACCTATATGAGTCTGATTGTTAAACGTTGCAGTCTATGAGAGTTGGGTGCTCTCTAATAAACTCATGAAAGGCTATGGAGTATGACGCATAACCTCCACCCGAGGGGAAGTCCCACGGCAGCCCAGTATTGGTCAAGGCTTTGTGTAAAGCTAGAATGCAACAAACTTGCAGTTCAAGGCATAGTCCACTGTACAAGTTGCAAACTAGTGTAGCATAGAGTTCTAGGTGGAAGTTCAACTTAACAGTCTCCACTAGTACCGGTATATAAACAATGTTTTGGAACCATCGGCAAATTTATGTGTGTCTCTGGGATCTGGTGGGGGATTGTTGGATTTTTGCCTAATAAAGGCCCAGCCCATTTATATTATTCAAACAATTCCTGAAATCCTAGAGGCCCACTTGGCCCATTCATGCAAGGCAAAGAGGTGGGACAAGAGTTTAGTCCCACATTGCTAGTTGAGTGGAAGTTGGACCAGCTTATAAGGAGAGCTCTTCCACCACTTGTACGAGCTTGAGAAGAGAAGACATATACACGCGTGCTCCTCCTCCTCCGCCGCCCGCCACGCCACGCCACGCCACGCCACGACGCGACGCGCCGCGGGTTGCTGGAATGCCTCGAGCCGAGAGCTTCTCTTTCTTTTTGCCACACATAAATGGATAATAATTTGAATAGTCTGCGTGAGTGTATTTTTAATACGCACGAACTCAGTGGAGATTTAATTCGAGCTTAGTGGAGGCTGTTCGGCTTCGGTCGATGCCTGTTTGTTTCCTCTCCCGACGCCGACTGTTCGTCTGCCTACCCGTGTCTATAAGAGTGAGAGGTCGCTTCTCTCCTCAGACACACAAACGCACACACCCTGTGCCTCCAGTTTCAGAGCATTGCGCTTCTTAGATCTTCCCCATCCCGTCTTGCGGCGTGCACCGCGAGCTGGGACAGTAGGCCTCCGAGACCCCGCTGCTTCGAGTCCTGTACGGGAGAAGGGCGATAAGGTTTTTGGGGAGCGCTACCAGCGCGACTACTGGCTTCATCACGGACTCCTTCACGGATAGCGATGTCTTCCCCAACGATGACTTCTTCCCTGACATCAACAACCTTTTCCTCGACAACATGACTGACAGCAGTGCCAACGCTAACGGGAACACCGGCGATTCCTCTACCGTGATGTATATCATCTTTTGGCTATTTTCTATTATTCTGCCTATGATTTATCTGCCTTTTATTTTGGTTAAATCTCTTGAAAAATTGCTCTATTTCTCAACACCCACGAGCAAAGCAAATTTGGGAGAAACTAGGTATGAATCAGTCAATCACGACTACCCTTCAGCTTGATATCCAGGTCCTTTGCTGGTGCATCATTTGATCTTAGACCCTAGCATCTGTCCCCTATTAAAGGGTATAGGGTTGTCCGAAACAATTCTAACTGGTGTATGGTATTTATGGTGGGAAAGACGTCAATTCACTCATGGGGAGAGCCTACAACTAGTACATAGAAGTGCAATGTCAATTGGAGTGCTTGGAACAAACTATTGGAGAGCAAAAAAGAAGAATATACAGAGTAAGAAGGAAGTGTCGGTATGTCCAAAGGAAGGCTCCATAAAAATAATGTGGATGCTGCATATGATGTTGACCTGGGTAAAGGAGGTATGGGGCTATAGCCAGAGACTGTAAAGGAAAATTCATGGCTGCAAGTTGCAAAGAGATTCATTTTGTGGCAGATCCTTTTATGGCCGAGGCATACGTGTTACATGATGGTCTTAGTCTAGCACAATTTTTTGGGAGGAAACAAGATAACCATTCAATCGGACAATATGCAGGCCATTGAGACAATGCTGAATGGGTGCTTCTCGGCCACATCTTCTTCAGCCATCTTCGATGATTGTAGGAATTTATCTACGGGTTACAGAGAAATTGTGTTTGAGTATTGTAAAAGGGAGGCCAACCAGGTTGCTCACGAGCTAGCTAGGCATAGTTTTATCAATCATGTTGATGAGTTTTGGGATAATGATCCCCCTAGTTTTATTATGCCAGCAATGGTCAATGATGTAACCGTTCTCTGAACTCGGGGCAGTAAGTTTGTTTACGCACTCTTTTCCTTACTAGGGTACCGAAGGGGACTGGCAGGTTTTTAATGGGGCGGCTTGCTTGCCTGTTATAATATAATGTTCAAAAAAGGAGGCCATGCATATTCATAAAATGACAATGGTAAGATGTATATAGTCAGAATACAGAATAATGATCTTTTTCTTCTAGATGGTACATGACTGAAAAAAGCATTTCTAAAGAATGGGAAATAACATATTGTACATGGACCTTGAAAAAACTCGGTTCATAACAAGTGTACTCATGCTTAAAGACTAAGAGTACAGTGCATATTTTCTAATGTAAAATATTTCTGTAGTTCGTTACTCATTTTTATACTCGTTCCGTCTTAAAATAGATGTTGGAAACTTATCAAAATTTGGATGTATCTATATACTTATTTAGTGTCCAGATACATCCATATTTAGACAAATGTATGACATATAATGATTTAAAATACTAAATATTACTTAAAGAGTGGGTTTTATACTAAGACCAATTTATATATGATAACAACATGCAAATTTTATACAAGTAGATAGGTATTGAAATAACAAAACTACCAGAAGTGGTTTCATCATTTTATCATTTTATTTAATTAGTTATGATTTTTCTAGTGAGAAAAAACCCTTGTTTTGGTATTTAATTCACTAGAAATCATTTATATGTCCATTAATTAATTCCTCATAGTTTGGGAAAGTATTTGAGTACTTGTTCATTAGGAGTTGGATTCAATTACCAGAATACTCTTGAGAAATTCTCTAATCAGTTGTACAAGAAAAATGTCTTTTTCACTAGATTTAATCTACATGTCCAATTGATATGAAACCAAATAGACATTCTAGGAATCAGTAATACCTTCCTATAGAAATTGGGTTCACTATTTTTAGAGTTGTAGAGCTCAAACTATGATTTATTGAATGAAACTATTGTAGGCAGTAGTATTTAATCAACACGAATTCATTAATTGCTCAATAAATCATTAGCTCCTAGGGTTTGGTAGACTTGTAGTACCACATCATGGAGAGTTGGAATCAACTCAATATGTGTTGCATATCTACCTAGAGAATTTGTTTAAGTCATATTTGGATTGTTTTTGTCATTTTTACTACAATAGAGATATAGATCCTCTTGATATAAATTCAAGGCCACAAGATATGCATATTGAATAGTTACTAGTAGGAATTGGGTTTACATTATTTGGAGATGTAAATCTCCCATTATGTATTTTTGAATGAATATGACACATTTTAGTAGATTAAATTTCTGTAGATAACAAGATTTAGTTTGGGCCTAAGGTTTGTTCTACATGTTGGTAAAAACATGTAGGAACATGCCAATATTTGGATCTTGGCAATTCCTTTTATTTTCCATTTTATTTTGGATTTATTTCTAGCAGCTAGTGTTACTGGGTCTGAAAAATGAAAAAAGGATTTTACATAAAAAGTATAACATGCCATATCTAAATGAACTGGGATGCACAGTGGGGAATGTCCCACTCGGTATGAGCCACACGTGGGAGCATGCGGTTTGAAATGGGCCAAGCGGGGACCGTCTGTCAGCCTCCGCGAAGAGGCGAAGGGGTAAGAGGGATCTAGGGCTGTCCGATTAAGTGGCATAAGATGGTTACCCATCGCCATCCCTGATGGAGAGTAAGAGGCGGCGCGGAAACCCTAGGGAGGGTAGAGGGTGGTTAGGGGCTCACCTAGGGCTTAGAGGGGCAAGGACGAGGCGACATGGCAATGCGGTCGATGGAGATGAGCTAGGAGAGGGGCAGCGTTAGGGATTTTGGTGCCAGGACGATCCTCACGCGATGGTGACCATGGATACCTCGTCGAAGCTCGATGGAGAGGGTGGTTTAGATCTTTCCTAGGTCAAATAGAGAGCACCATTATATAGATCTTGGCTGGGGATTTACATGCATGTAAGAGGATGGAACGGACATGGGTGGGAGCGACGACGAACCTCACCGAAAGGTTGCAGGACAACGATGGTTTCTCCCTTCTCCTGAGCGGTAGAGAATAAGAGAGGTATTGGGGTTCTATGGGATAATGAGAGCGGGGGAGGTAGGGGAGTATAATGAGGCTAGTGGGAGGGGCGGTGCCTCTAAAACTCCGAGGGTGATGTCCAACGTGCACCCAACTCATAAGGACATGAGGGAGGGGGTGAGGGATAGGGATTGGGCCTGGGGCGGTGGAGAGGTGAGAGAGGGGCATGTATACAGAGGAGAGAATTGGGGAGCCCTGTACGACTGGGGGTTCTCTTTATCTCTTCACATGGGGTGAAGTAAATAAAAGGGGAGGAAGTGGGGTTAGGGCTAGCTATGGGTAGTGACAAGAGGGCCAAGGGTGGAGTGGGGTCAGAAACTTGACCAGGGCTGGTGAGGGAGAGGGTGGTGGTTGTTGTTGCTGTAGGGGGAGATTTTTAGCAAGGTTAAGTCTTAAATGACTATCCACTCTCTCTCTTCCAAGGGCTAGAGTACAAAGGGGATGGGTGCTATAGGGTAGCTACTATGCTGGTCGACCAGAGTAGGGAGTGGGTTGATGTGGGGGTGTTGTTTAAAATTTAAACTTGTCATTTCTTTGAAATTTGGGTGAGTTTGATGATCTAGGGCCATAACATTGTCATAGCATCAAAACCATGATGGAATATGAAGCTCATAGCTCCATTTGAATTAGGGGGTAGATGGGTTGATAGACCATATGTTGTAGATTAGATTGGTGCAAAGATTTAGTCTAGAACATGCTTGGGTCATTTTAAATCATCTGCCAAAATTAGTTGTTTTTAAGGGTGTCAAAGTAGATTATCATCTTGCCTCCAAAACAAGGTTGGATTAAGATGCTCAAGGGTCCAACTGGAATAAGGAGGGTATGTGTTGATAAACAAGGTTGAGTAGATCACAACCATGCAAAGAGTTGGCCAAGGAAGGGTGAGATGGAGTTGGGAGCTTTTGCCAAAGTTGGTATGTTGAAGCAATTGATAGACACAAATTATTTTCTTGACTACAAAACCATCAAGGATCCAAGAAGGATCTAGCCAAGGGCAAGAGTGTGTTTGCAAGTGCACATGATGGTGTGAAAGGTGGTCTCAATAATGCCCATGGTTGATTATGGAAGGAGGCTCAAAGATTGGATGTTGATAACCATTTCAGAGTTAGTCAAATTTGACTGCTTTAGGGTTTTTGGCTATGGTATAAGATCTAGTGGTTTTGGTGGGATGTAGATTTCCGAACTCATCATCAAGTGGATGAGGTTTAGGGGAGGTTGATTAGAAGAGTGGCATACCTTGGGTTGGTCTATAATGATTTTGGAAACTATAAAAAGGAAGTGGCTCAGAATTGATCCTGATAAGAATATATGGGGTCAAGTTAGTGATTAGAGGCCAAGCCTAGCTAGGGACTTGATAGATTGGTTTGTTGATCAAAAGCAAGTAGTGGTGATGGATGCGCACATCACTAGGAAGAGGATGGAATAGGCACATTGCTAGGGATCAAAGAGTAAGGGTATAGTTCGAGCTCTAAAAAGTGAATCTGATAGCCTGGAGGAGGAATAGTCTTCCCACTAGGGTTTTGATGATTTGTCCACAACATATTGGGTGTGGGGTATTATTAGGATAAACTATCCTTATCTTGATTGGCAAGGGTTTGGTAAATGTGATTTGTTATAAGAGAGATGCTAAGATCCATCCCAGCTTAACGGGTTGAGAAGAGAATGATTTCCTTTCAACATATTGGGGTTTAAAGGGTGTGTTGTTGGTTTATCTTTAGAGGGTGAGCTCCTAGGGTAGCTCACTCAACTAATAACCAGCAATGAGAGCATTCTAGGTTAAAGACAACATATCAAGTCAATTCATACAAATATCTCAAAAGACTACAAACACACACAAGCATTTTTCAAAGTCTTGAGGGAGAAGTTTGAGATTAGCAGATAAAGGTTTTGGAAATACTTGAGGGAAGAGAGTATTTGAAAAAAAAGCTCTATCCTGAAGACATAGGGAGATGGTATCGTATAGATCTCCTTAGTTTTGAAGAAGAGAAAATATTTTGTTTTTACAAAGTCATCTTGGATCAGGTTTTGAAAAGTCGGAACATTTGAGAATATGTAAAATAAGCCAAGACATATCCTTTTGGTAAATAGCTTTGGTAAACCTTTGATAAGATATAGAAGTATCTTTATCACAGCACAAGCATAAACATAACAAATCAATCAGCAAGCAACTAATGCACAACTAAGCAAGATTTTTTTGTTCCCCTAATTTTTGCACTCTGGACTCATAACCAGGGTTACTGAAAGTGGGGTGTTACACCGGAAGCAGTTGACACATCGCCGTAGTAGAAGAAACAACTACTCCATCCAGCGGGCTCCATCCGTAGTTGCAGGTCGAGAAAATCAGGCGGTCGTGGAATGGAAGACACAACACCACAAGAAGCCCTGTCATTAGCCCTCGTCATGAAAAAAGTGAAACCACATCCCCATATGGGGCCATATTACCAAGTATCCCTTGCAGAAGGTGGCGGAGCACACCGCCCATAGCACGCTATTAGGAGTCATGTGGTACATAAAGACAATGCAATGCCAATGTGTCCTCGAGGAAAGTGCTTACCGGAACACTCAAACCGCGCAATAGAAACAAGGTGAATAACACGTGCTCATGCAGACGAGGAAGCGATAGTGATACCTGATTGAGCATGCACCATGCCACCAGAGTAGGATGAGGAAGGAGCCCCTTGGCCCTCCAAGTTCACCAATATCGAGTGCTCCACCGAGGACCCCTGACACTCATTCTCCATGGAGTAGAACAATAGTAGACGACAAAGAAGAAGAATGGCAAGGAGAAAAGCACCAGGCAAGGAAGCAGTTTACCTCTCGCCATCAGGAGCCAAGGCCTTGAGTAAGGAGCATGTCGGGTTCGACGGAGTCCACGAACCTTCGGGTCCCGTCGTGGCACACATGACATCCTCTTAGTGAAACATTGGCAATAAACCGCCCACTACGCACATAAGAGTCGTGCACTAGTAGGGATAGTCCTAGTGGCAGACGTCGAGAAAAATAGATTGGGATCCGTATGTCGCTAATATGTCACCTCTGTTAAATGTTATCGGCGACGCGCCTAGTACACGCCGCCAGTAACAAACTTTTCAAGAGTGTGGACCAGGCAAACGCCCCTGGTACACACTTTTGAAATGGCTGAAACACAGCAACACTGTTACTTCGTGCTATAATTTAAAAGATAAAATCAAAACAGATTTAAAATAGGAAATTAAACAACAAATTTCATTCAAATAGCAAGTCTAGAGTGAACTCTGCCGGTGTCGGATTCACTTTACCCGTAACATGAAGGATGTGTTACGCTAGCGAGACTAGACCAACGCCATCGTTTTGCTTGTGAACTTAAATCAAAAGTCGCCATTGCAAGGAAAAAGGAATAACAAACTCTAACACGACTAGGCTATGTTTGTTTGTAGTATGGTTTAAAAAAAAATCTAAACTTTGCAAATCCAAACTACTCCCTCCATTCCAACGGCTGAGCGGCTCGCGAGAAGGGGACTGGCTCACCCTCCGTGTTGCCCCCTCTCTGACCAAGAGGCTAAAACCATGATCCATCTGCTGGTCCGTTGCTCGTTCTCCGAAGCGATTTGGCACGAGGTGCTTTCCTGGATCAGATCCACGGCCGCACCACCGGACGGAGAAGATGACTTCGTGGATTGGTGGTTACGGGCTTCACTATCTACCCCCGAGCTCTGCGCAAGGGGACGTCCTCGCTGATCATGCTGACGGCGCGGTGGATTTGGAAGCATCGCAACGCAGCGGTCTTTGACAACGCGCCGTCTAACATGGGTTGCCTTCTCGACATGATTCGATCCGAGGCAAGATCCTGGGTTGCCGCTGGTGCAATACGCCTACGTGCCTTGAGCCCCGCGACCTCATAGATCCAGTGGGTTGAGTTGTACGGGGTGTTGGCTCGTCCGAGCCTTTGTATATTTTGTACAAAACTTATCAATGAATCGAAACGCAAGCCTTTTGCGTTTTCGAAAAAAAAGTAAGGCGCCTAAGCTTTAGCCAAAAGTCAACATCTTCTAAGTTTGACCAAGTTTATATGAAAAAATATGAATATCTACAATATCAAATGGACATTTTGAGAAACTATACTTTCTGGTGAATCTATTAATATTGATTTAGTATTGTGAATGTTTATATTTTTATGTATAAATTTGGTCAAACTTAAAATATGTTGAATTTTGACTAAAGTTTAGGCGCCTTACATTCTGAGACGGAGGGAGTAATTGCAAAGTTTGAAGTTTTTTCTTAAATAAAAAGTAAAAAAAGCATGGAATATCTACTTACATCAATCAATCAAAAAGAAAAAAAAAACCTCCCCCTCTCTCTCTCTCTCTTGGTCCCTCTGTGTATCTCTTCCGTTCCCCAATTCCCTTCCGACGTCCAGCCGCTGCCCCAACCCCTCCGCCACTGCCGTCCCACCTCACCGCCCCGTCCGCGATCTCAGCCACTGGTGTCTGAGGTACGAGCATTCCGTTGTAGTCCAGTGAAAGGTCCACCGGCGCCGACCCCCAGAAATAGCACCATGTCCACCTCCGGGCAAATCCAGCCGCTCAAGATCCCGGACGCCGTCGTCGCGCTCGCCCAGGCCGCCGCCAAGGCCAACGGTGAGACCGAAAAATGTATGTGTCAACAGAAGGTAGCTTCGGTAGATCTTGCTGCTGGACGTCCATAAGAGATTTGATTCATGCCTGTTTGTTGGTCTCGCAGATCTCCCAGGGTGGCCGCTGTTCTCGCCCCCAAAGATGCAGCTCAGCAAGTGTACCAAGTGTCCGAGGGAGTTCTGCTCCTCGATCGCTCTTAGGCGGCACACCCGCGTTCACCGGCGAGCTCTCAAGATAGAAAAGGTAGTTCTGTCTTTCCACAGGGTAAAATATCACTTCATAATTGGGTAACATTGGTGTTAAGACTGATATTTTATACGTGTACCGGTCATACATGGTGTATTTGTGTACCGGTCACACATGGTGTATTTGCGTATGCTGTCAATGGGATGTAAATAGGAAGTATGTGTGTTTCTGATAGTCTTTTCGATAATCAGGTATAGCAAGCAAGTAGCACTGTATCTAAAATTTCTGCTCCTCATCAATATCTGCTAAGCATATAACTGTGGTCGTCTAATATTGGACATGATATGCAAGTCCATTTGTTCATGCCTTCAATTTTCTTCTATCAAGCGCTCCTTCTTGTTACCTACATTAGCATTAGCATTAGCATGACACAGGTGTTGATGGCTTGTAGGATTTCGCGAAGAATAGAGACCACATTGCTGCATTCTGGGATAAAGTAAGATATTAACTCTCCGGTCCCTTCTTTATGCTCTACCATTATAAGATTTAGTGAATAAAGTAAGTTGCTCGTAGATTGTGGATTATTAACGTATAGCCTATTTTCAACGAAACAATATGTTACCTCTACTTTGGTACTGTTCATGTAACTAATCTGCCATGCTCTTCAGCTCACGGTGGGTCAGGCCCAAACAGTTCTGTCCTTGGAGGATGTGGTTATAGAGGTAACGATCATAGATTGCTATCTCCAGAATATATGGGTTTGTGTATCGGTTCGTATTTCTAAGTATCTAATGTTGAATACAAATACATCTTCAGGACATCAAATGTTTACCCATTTTAACAGCATTGGCATCGTGGATGTGTAAGCCAGGGTATGCTTCATTGCCGCTGGCATATGCCAGAGCTGGTAATGAACTCCTGGTAAGGTTTTGACCCCACTTGGCAGTGCTCTACCATATGCATCTGGTGTCTAATATCATGTTTAAGATTCTTTCCCTCCCTCTGTAGGACCTTATTCAAACTGCGGCTTCAAGACTACCTATCTCCTCAAATGAACTCTTTAGCATGCTCGACGAAGCAAGCGAGAATACATTTCTCTGTACCAACACCGCAGATGCTGCCTGTATTCAAAAGTATTTGTTCGATGGGGAGGTTGACAAAGTTGGAACAGAGTTGAAAAACGTTGTTGCGTGCACTAGCTACATGCTCGAACAGAAGTTGGTATGATTGTGTTTCCATTATGCAAAAGAGATTAGTGCATTAACCCTTTAGCTGTGAGTTTCTACCATTTTAATAATTTTCTGTAAATAAAACAACAGGTCGAAGCGTGGTCTGCTGATAAGGCTACTGAAGCATTAAGATGCCAGAAGTTGCTTGTGGCAGAAGAGGAAGCTGCACAGAAAAGGTTATTTCTTAACATCATCGATGTGTCGCCAAGCTGTGCAACTGATACTTGCCAGCTTATTCGTTGTGAAGGGATCATTATTTTACTCGACTTTGTGGTGAAACCTATGTCTGAACTATCCTTGTATATTAAACTTGTAGGCAAGCCGAAATCATGGAAAGGAAACGGATGAAGAAACTGAGACAGAAAGAACAGAGATTGAAAGACCTCAAGGACGTGGTTGTCACGGTCCAGTTACCTGAAATGGTGGATGGCACAACAGCCTCTCCCGGGATTCAAGTCCTCGAGGCTATTTCAGGTCCTGCTGTCTGTGAGCAAGAAGATCAACAGCATCTACGATTGCCAGCACAATTGCCGCCTTCAGACGATAATGGTTTCAACAGAGAAGATGTCATTTGTGATTCAGGACATGACATGGATACAGGTGCTGTTTGCAGGGATCAAGCCATGTCAGCAAGTACTCACGACAGACTGGAAAACCTTCCCCAAACCAGCACAATCTCTGGTTCCGCAATTCCGTCAAAGCATCCATCTTCAGCAAGGCATTCACGTCACAGGGATCCAAACGCCAGTGCAGTGTCAAATAGAAGCAAAACTTGGGCATGGAAAGTGCGAACTGATGTCGAAGAGCGGTGTCCAAAAGCCGAGTTAGATGTGGATGGTGGCCACGAGATGGTTCTGAACGCAAGCGAAAACTCCCGATTGCTGATAGGATCTATAAGTCTTGCGATTGAAGACGGCGGCGGTAAAACTTTGCAGGACTTGCAGCATTCCAAGGATTACCCAGCTCCTGATTCTCATCTGAACCATCCGGTAGTCAAGGTGATGCAGCCAGTCGGCCATGATTGTAATGGAAGTGAAGACACGAACGGTGGAGGTGCTACGTCGGCAGCAAAGAATCATTCTCCTTGTAGCGTCGTGATGGATGAGAGTGGTTCGATCTGTTGCAATGCAGAGCTGACTGTGGATCGGGACGTAGCAGGCACAGTGTTTTCCAGTAAAGAAGCGGTGTTCTTCCTTTCTCAGAGTAAGTGTGACCTCGTATGGTCTTCCCTTTCAGCCAAGTGCCTTTTATTAGTAGATAGATTTACTTGACCTGGTTGGTGCACGGAGTTGGTATATATGGTTGGTGAGGTGGTGACTGGGCCTTGTAATTAAATCAGGGCGACAGAGACGGCACCATATTGTCTGTATTTATTATTTCCATGAGTGTACAAGTATTTGGTACTACACGTGTGGAAATTATTTGTTGGTTAATTTTTTTTTTAACTTGCTCATGTATGATTCTGATGTATTCTGCAGGATGGAAAGAAACAATGGCCGGGGATCACGTGAAGCTTGTCTTGTGTTCAGAAAACTGAAGCAACACAGCTAGCACTAGACTGTGGTGTCGGTCAGCAGCACCAGTTCAGCTCGCTCGTGGGATCCTGTATACGAGCTCAGACAGCTCTCAGACAGCAGCAATGTCTTAGAGCTGCAGATTAAGGTGGAGCTGGCGGTTAAGCTAAAGCATTGGTGAGATATGCATGGGCAGCTGAGTATTACGTATTAGACTTGACACCAAATTAGAGGGCTAAGCTAAGCATTGATGAGGAGACAGTATTTGTGGTTCACATGGTGCAGATGAACTGAGACGGGCTGCGATGCGTGGCTTTGCCTGGAGAGGATTAGGTCGATCGAGAGTGTAGGCCGTAGTGAGGGGAGTTGGGCTGAAAGGGGGATGGGTTGAGGAAGGAGAGAAAGCCTTTGAATTTTGCAAACTGAATCTTGTTTTCAATTTGCTGAAACCAAATTCGAAATTTTAGGGTTGTTACAGCTTTGACGTTGATGCAACAGTTAACTAGTGCTGCTTATCAGGACAGCAATGGAATGTCTAATTGTGATTTACTCTCTTTTTTGGTGCGATGAGCTTTGTAATAATGTACTCAAAATATACATATCCAATTTGTAGCGAATAGCAATGCTCATGAATTGGTTGCATTTTTTTTGGATGGTGGAGATAGAAAGGGGATTTTCACGTTCAGCGATGCTTCTATACTTTGTTTTTTATCACTCTCCTCTCTTTGGTCGATATAGATTTTGTCAGGTATCATCTCTGACCTACCTTAACTTGTTTGTTACAAAAGGTTTTGTTGTTGCTTTTGCTAGAAATGGCTTAATCTTATCTCGCTCAAAGAAACTACAGTTGAACTAAGCTCCTGAGAAATTGCAGTCAAGTTCTTTTCAGTTCTACCACCTGATCTTATTTCTGAATTGTATATTGAAATGTCTATAACGCTTTGTAATTGTGTGAGATTTAACTTATACTCCATAGTCCTCTATTAAATATGTCTTAGGCTTGATCAAGAAAAAAATTAGGAACATCATAGAATACTGATTATACAATACTAAAATAAAGTGCCATTGGTACTTGAGAACATGTCAAATAAAAGGAAGGTCATCAACATATTACTCCCCCTGCCTCGAAATAGATATTGGAGATTTGTCTAAATTCGGAAGTACAAATGCGAATCTAGACAAATCTCCGACGTCTATTTTGAGACGGAGAGAGTATTCCCTCCGTTTTTATTTACTTCGCGTTCTGGGTTTAGTCAAAGTTATACTTTGTCAAGTTTGACCAAAAATATTGCAAAATATATTAATATCCATCATTAAATATATATAATATAAAAATATACTTTATGAAGATTCCAATACTATATAATTTTATATTATAAATATTGATATTTTTCTCTAAATATTTGGTCAAACTTTACAAAGTTTGACTTTGACTAAACCCAGAACGCGAAATATTTGTGAACGGAGGGAGTACAAGTTTTCTTCCCAACAAAAAGTTACAACAACATTACACAATTATTGTTTGACTACACGACAAACAATTCTCCTAATACAGTATACCTCTACCAACTACACACAACAGTAAGCAAGAATCGTCTCATCTCCTAATACATAGACCTCTGTATCAAAACATTAAAATTTGATCCCCATCACGATTCTCACATTCTAATTTCTTCTGAAATGCTGTTGTGATTGAGAACGTGCCCCCCAGACCCTGAGCGTGGTGATGTTGATGACCATAGCTACCAGACTGAGTTGTATTTCTGGGAAACATCTGCTAAAGAAAGCATGTTAAGAACCAGATAATGCAGTTCAAAGACTAAACATAAGAGACAAATGGATATTTGTACAACAATATAAAAGGAGAACTCACAGGTGTTCATACCACAGTTGTACAACAATAACCTCTGCATGTAGGTGCTAGTAAAGAACTTGATAGCTACAGCAACAACTATGGTAGAGTCTTCCAAAAGAAAGATCACAATCAAACATCTCCAAACATTTCACAGAACTTCTGAGGACATCTAAAGCGAAAAAGTTAAAATAAGAGGCAACGGGTCTGAACCATGGTACTCCCTCCGTCTGGAAATAAGTGACTCGGATTTATCTAGATTCATATGTAATTATACACTAAATTCCGGGCGGAGGGAGTACATAAAATAAACGAATAATGCCAATGAGATGAGACCATCACAAGAGCTTTACAAGTTAAGCAATATGATAGCAAAAGTCACCAGCTATTTCGGTTGAGTGCACAAATCAGAAAACTACAACAAATGATGTGTAAAAAAAACACTTTTCATCTATAGAGGAAGTGGTTCTATAGACAAGAGTCACAAACAATTTAGTATAGAAAACCTAGACATGGTGATGCAGTACCCTTTGTCATGGCAATGATACATTTGGTGCAGTCTTCCAGCGCCGCATTGCTTTTTTCTTTCTGTTTCAGCCATAAGCAACCTTACCGGTTATCCCAACTACAAAAACCATGCAAGGGCAAGGGATAATGATCAAATATCCCTCTATTGTGCATGCAACGGATGAAGAAGATGACCCTGTTATGTGCATGCGACAGAAAAAAAGATGACCCCATCAGAAAAGCCTAGCTAAATCTGCACTAGGTGATTAGGATACCCAGGCAGGTGTTGAAGCTGCATCTCGCAGCCCATCTTTTTCTACCTCCAAACTCACTCATGTTCTTCTCACTTGTGTCACACACAACTAGACCACACCCACACACAAGGAGAAGCACAACTTGCTTTGCCGAGAGCACTTCCCCTTGATGACAAAAACGCTACATTGTTTCTGCCACAGTTAGCTCTTCTCATTGACATCATGCAAGTATATTATCTATAGACTTAAATTTGGTAAAAATGAAGCATTCTCAAGCCATGTGGGAGTACGTGTCTATGGCTAGTGGACCCAAGAAAAAAGATTAAACAGGGCCAGCTTAAAGAAAATGATTAATTAGTCAAGACCTGCCTGCGGAAAAAACCAAACAGACATAGTTAGAGCATCTTCAATTTGTTGGACACACAAAAATCCGTCGGTGCAAAAAAAAACCGGCTATTATTGAGCACGCCGAGACAAATTCGTGCTCCAGCAGACGTTCAAAAATAGGTTGCGCACAAAACAATTTAGAACACGCACACAAAAAGCTTAATCCTTTCGCTGCAAATTTGGTGTGCTGCCCCGCGCTGCCCAACCGCCAAACTGAAACTTTCACGTGCGGCTTCCTTCATCCTGCCGCCAGCGAAATCCCGGCCATGGAGGGATATTCCACCACTCCCCCAACCCCTTCTCCTCCGTCCCCACATCTGCCGATGCAACAGTTTCATCGTCGCTCGCAGCATCCCCCCATCGCCGCCGCTGCACCCAGACCTAACTCCAACATCGTCTGCGGCTAGATGTTTGCGCCACCACAACCGACGAATCCACATGTTATCATCCACCGCTTGCCTTGAATCCAAGGAATGTCGTGCCCAAGCGGATGACATCTATTACGGTTCCTGGCCAGAAGAAAGGCAAGATCGACGTGGATCCACACGACAAACCTATAGCAGGGCATGCAGACGGCCAATTCCAGCCACCGCAACCTCTACTGCAGCCACCCTAGCCGCGAGCGACTGCAGAGGAGGTAGCGTCATCTGTTGCGCCCAACATGTTTGACCCAATGATGACAAGGCACATAATTGTTTTTTTATTGTTTTGAATTATATAGATGAATATAAATGATGCAATTTAATGTAGTTTGATGTGTGTTAACTTTCATGCATTGTAGTATGGATGATGAAACGTCTATGTCAACTATGAATGCTGGGTCATCACATTCACAAGAGTATTGGTCTCAAGAATATGAAACTGAACAACATGGTGATGAAGTTGACATGGAGAATGATGGTGAGGGTGAGGGTTTCAGTGATGCACTAAAGGGGCGGGCGGCCAACTACACCATGGAGTAAGGCATTTTACTATGAAACACATGATGCAATGTGGGCATGGATTTGATCATAAGCACGGAGCAAACAAGAGACACTTATTGGGTTAAGGTGAAGAAGTACTTCGGTACATATGACCAAAGTGGAATTGGGCGGACGGATATATATTTTCGTTCCCGTTAGTTTGCAGTTTCATCGAATTGTCAAAGGTGGGCGGTGACATTGGCAAATGTTGAACGAATGAACCCAAGTGGCACAAATGACAGAGATAGGGTATGTTGTATTATTTTGTGACATCTGTTTATCTTCCATGTGGATACTTTGTTCAATTTATTATTGTCCATGACTAATTTTCTCTCTTTTGGTTCATGTAGCTCAACATTCCCCAAAATTTATTCAAATGGTATCCAAAGAGAACCAAGAAGGGCGAGATGGTTCAAGAAAGGTCATTCATATTGGCCCATTATTATAAGGAGCTAGAGAATGAAGAGAAATGGAAGAATGTTATGTGTTGCAAGTGACAAAGAGAGACAAAGTCAACTATGGAGGCAAGAATCATTGATGACGATGAATCATCAAGCAAGGATGGAAAGAGAATCCATACTCCAAACTCGGTTGAAAAAACAAAAATAAGACCCACCAGAAGGAAACAAGCAAAATAAAAAGGGGAAGAAGACTAGAGATGGTGACATAAAAAAGTCATTGGACGCTATTGTGAGTGCAAGAAAGAAAGCTTTTGAGGAGAGGAAGTTTTCGAGGAACAAAGAAATACATGATAGGTCGACGAGCGATGAGAGAAGGGATGTAGCCGAGGAGAGGAGGGCCTTCGTAGAGGAGAAGAAAGTTGCTATCAAAGAAACTATTTGTCTCATGGAGCATGAGAAAAGTATCTTCTTCATGGACACAACCAACCTCGATGAAATGAAAAAGGAATACATCAACCTTTGTCGTGATCAAGTCTTGGCTCAAAAAAATGATGGGAAGTTACATGAATGGATACATGGGAGGTGCTAACATGGGAGGATACATGGGTGGCATGGGAGCGCCTAAGGGAGACATAAGTGGAATGAGTGCACCTATAGGAGGCACTGGCGGCATGGGACCACCTACAAGTGGCATTAGAGGCATGGGTGGCATGAGTGTACCTATTTGGGCGGCATTGGTGACATGGATGCACCTATAGAAGGCATTGGAGGCATGGGTGCACCCATGAGAGCTACGATGGGTGGCATTGACGATATGGGAGCACCTTCGGGTGGCATTGGAGGCATGAGATCTACAATGGGTGACATGGGAGCTAGAATGGGTGCATTCATGACTATCATGGTATATCACATGCCCCCCATGAGTGGTTGTTTTGGAGTTTACATGGGTGATGGCACGTGCTCCTTGTAACATCCCAAAATATTAATCAAGCTTATCAAGCTCTAATCACCCAAGTTTAGGGTTAACAAAACTTTTATTATTAAAATGGATAAGAGTGTATGTGTGAATTGTATTTGTGTGTGAATGATGGCAATGGCCATGTTTGATTACTACAAATGATAAAGAATGGTTAAAGATGAATACTACATAATCTAGAACAATTCCAAGCAGAATCAAATAAAGGAAAAATCAAAAATAAGATATATAAGCAAATGGTCATTTTGGCCAAACTAATCCACTAGACCACTTTGAGGGTTCCTAGTTCTTTTCACCCCTTGCTAGATCAAGTAAAAGTGAATCCAAGCAAACTTTACAAAGTGGCAGAAACCAAATTTAAATCTATTTAAGAGGCAGTTGAAGTCTACGCACTTCTAATCTTGTAGACAGTTGTTGGGCCTCCAAGTGCAGAGGTTTGTAGAACAGCAACAAGTTTTCCTTTAAGTGGATCACCCAAGGTTTATCGAACTCAGGGAGGAAGTGGCCAAAGATATCCCTCTCAAGCAACCCTGCAATCAAGATACAAGAAGTCGCTTGTGTCCCCAACACACCCAATACACTTGTCAGGTGTATAGGTGCACTAGTTCGGCGAAGAGATAGTGAAATACAAGTGGTATAGATATAAGACAACGGTGCCAGAAAATAGCTTGATTGTGTGGAAGATACTAAAGACAAACTGAAATAAAGATGGAAGCAAGCAAACATGTAACAGATCTAATTGCAAACAGTGTTTCAGTGCTTAGAAACAAGGCCTAGGGATCATACTTTCACTAGTGAACACTCTCATATAAATATCATCTCTTTATGATACTACTCTAAACTACTCTCCGGTTGGACACTCTAATCCATGGTAGGGCTATAACAACACTCCTCAAAGTTCACTTTCCACATCTAGATAACCCCACACTATCACCTTGAGCACTAGATGGTTCCAACAAACACCACAATTTTATAGAGACATCCAACTCCAAATATAACTCATAACAAGTATTTGTAATCTCTAGCCTAAGTGCCACCATGGTGTGCATGCTGTCACTTTCACACACATGGGAGAGCAGAGATCTATTAAAGCACTTGAGTAGCAAGGTAGATCTATAGATTACAAAGCTCATGATCACAATATGATCATGCATAGAGAGAGATGAACACATAGCTACCGGTAGAACCCTTAGCCTTGAGGAAGAACTACTCCCTCATCATCATGGGAATCAGCAACAACGATGGAGATGGTGGTGGAGATCAATGGAGATGGCTCCGGGAGCAATTCCCCGTCCTGGCAGGGTACCGGAATCGAGGCTTTCTATCCTCCGAATCTCCCCTTCGGTGGCGGCGGCGCTGCGGAATTTTTCGTGGCTGGAGGCTGGTCGATTTAGGGTTTATGCATCGGGAGGCTTCTTATAGGCGAAGAGGCAAGGTCGGTGGGTGTACCAGGGCCCCCCACCACTTGGTGGCGCAGCCAGGGCTAGCCCGCGCCACCACATGGTGTGGCCAGCCCCTGGCTCCTCTTCATCTCGTCTTCTGGCTCCGTGAGTCTTCCGGTAAAATATCGACTTTGGCTTTTGTCCGGTCCAATTCCGAGAATATTCATTTTCTGGCTTTTCTGGAACCAAAAACAGAAGAAAACAGGCAACTAGCACTGTGGCATCTTGTTAATAGGTTAGTCCAAGAAAGTGTATGAAAAGTACTCCAAAGTGTGGACAAAACATAAGAAAGTAGATATAAAACAAGCATGGAACATCAAAAATTATAGATACATTTGCAATGTATCAGCAGTACAAAATTGAATCAAGATCATATGTATAGATCACACTTTCTAAAAAATCACTCAAATCAATTTCATTTGACAAATCTTAGCAACCACATTCTACCAAGCAAACAACAAGATCACTCACCAAAAATATTTGAAAAATTCGAATTATGAATTCATGCGGCCATTGTGTCGAACACTTGGCATGCACAGTACAACCTCACCAACTATTCATTATTTGGAGTTGTCAATTGCTCACAATTTGTACTGCAATCAACCCAGTGAATTGTCCTAGATTACCCCTGGTACTTTGCCGTGCAGTGGAGAGCACTTTTTCCACCGTTGCACCAGTGGCATGCCCATGCCGAGACGTCCATGCCGGTATGTGCATGCACCAGTCGCTGTGCGCCGCCCCGCCCTCTACCACGACCCCCACGAGGTAGGCGTGACCTCACCGCCACCCACTGACCACCCCTGGACCAACAGCGAGGTGAGAAGGAGCCAGCATAGCCGCGCCCATCTAACCCCCGTCATTTTAATCTTATTAAATAGTAATATTAAATCTTGTAATGCATGACCATCCTTTTAAATCACATTCCCAAGTTTGAGAATATATGGTGAGGACATGGTCCATATGAACCTATATCCTAGTGGATAATATTAAATCTTAAACAATTTCAATGAGTAGAAATTACTTTTCTCATTAAAGAGAAATAAATACTTTTCTCATTAAAGAGAAATAAAAATGTGCCATTATAACATGGAATGATTGAGATGATATTAGGTCATCTAGTATGAGCCTTGTGTGCTAAATAGGAGTAGATAAGTGTTGTTTGGTGATTGTGTACATTGGATGTATTTATAGACGCTAGTACCGACCCGGAATTCAACGAAGAGGAGTACTTCGAGAAGGAGGAGGAAAACTTCAGCGACTGCAACAACTGCTCTGCTCAAGGCAAGCTAAAAAATGCAAGCTATCCATGCAAGCCATCACTAGATGCAAGCTAGAGCTATGCATACTATATATGCAAGCCCCTTTATACCAGATGCACTAGGCATACCTGGTTATGCAACGTTATCAATTCCCAGTTTTTACTCCAAGCTTTACTTTCCCCTTTACTACAGTTTTTACTTAGTTATTGAATTGTGATTAGTGGAAAATAGATCGGATCCTATCAAGATCTTAGGATTAGTCTTGAATACTTGTACCAGATTAGCACCCCCAATTAGTGAATACCCTCAACTTTAGTGGCTAGTGCTTAGCATAAAAATTGATCACTTTAGATGGGAATACTTGGTGAAAATGACTATGAAAACCTTGGAATGATGATTCATTCTATTGAAATGTTTTGACATGTGTTGAGAAACACAATGGTTGATGATGAAAATGTTGAGGCATGAGCCTTGACCCTTTATAAAAACTGATGGTTGGGTTCGGATGGGATACCATTCCAATTTTACCGTACAACCACAATACCTGAGTTGGGTAGGGCTTGACTGGAAGTTTATATGTCTTAGTATGGGTTCCCTTGCGGAAGAGGTTGAGCTGAGGCTACCTCATGATGAATGTCCACCTATGCAGTACCCAAGATGACAGATGGTTATGGTTGGGAGGCCTAACTCATAGGGGAGGTGCCTATACTAGGGTATGTAATTGAAAGGTTAAGTTTGATTATCCGCATACCAAGTATGATGATTCAAGGTTATTCCTGACGGATGTATCAAATTTTGTGGTGAAAGTGTACAATCTCTGCAGAGTCAAACTATTCGAATAGCCGCGTCCACGTTTATGGACAGTTGGACTGGCCATACTGTTTCGTTGCTAGATGTTTTCAAAATGATTTGTGACTTGAAAGATGACCTTGAATTGACCACAACAGAGTTGTGAACATGAAAGCTAGTTTCCCCCCTTAAGTGATATAGAGAACTAAATTAGGTCTTTCTCTTGAAAACCCTTATGAAGTAAATATGGCTTTTTGCAAAACAAACCTAGAGCTTAAGATTTCCTATTAGCTTTGACCTTACTTATACCAGAGTTAGTTTGCGAGTACTTAAAGAGTACTCATGGCTTTGTCCCTTGCTATTCCCATGGCCAGACTATGAGGAGGATTACCCGGAAGATGGACAGCCGGAGGTCTATGACAACTAGGATCATCTCCCATCGTCAGCATTTCCTGTGACCCTGAAGATGAAGCCCCGCTACGTTTACTTTCCGCTGCTTTGATTGTATTAAAGACTGGACCATGAGATCCTGTGTTTGTAAGAACCTTATTATGGTTTGTAATGGATGATATACTGTGGTACCACTTCTGTTATGGATCGCAAAAATGGTAATCCTGGGATTGCGATGTACGGCATAACATACATCTAGACTTAAAAATCCGGGTGTTGACACTCCTAGAATACACCAACACCTTCCAAGTTTCCAATGATGATGAAGCACAAGATGGAGATACCCATGGAAAGGACGAGGCATGCTGGTTGTAGGCATTGATGTTAATATTTTATGTGTTTATTTGAACTTCAATTGTGATGAACTTGGTTGTGTTGAATTATGCTATGATTTTGCCATGGATTTAATCTATGTATGATGATCAAGTCATGTTCTTGAATTTATATGTGTGTGTTGGGAATTAGATTTCTATGTTCATCACTTTTGTTTGATCTTGGCAAGTTGATATGCGTTTAATCTTGGCAAGAGGAAGTCAATCGCGGCTTATTTTAGCGCGGCTAAAAAACTGCTGCCTGCATAGCGTTGCATTTTAGTGCGCCTGAAAATTTTGTAGCCTGCCGCACCCACTAAAACAACCAAAATGGTGCCCAAAAACCAAAAAGTCATGCACTCTTTTAGTGCAAAATGTTGGATATGATTTTAAGATTGGTAGTGGACGCACCTCTTGCAGGCTTTGAGTTTCCCTTCAGCAATCGCCATGAAATCGACCTAGGCGGCCACTGTGTTGTAGTTGATGATCTGATGATTTAGACGGAAAGATATAGACACCCGAGTGCTAGGGGTCACGCGGTCACCTCTATTGATGACACCTTTAGGCGCACCGCCGCGCGGGAGGTGGGAGAGAAGGTCTATCATAGGGTCAAGTTGGAAACAATTTAAGTTCTTGTGCCAAAATCTAAAACGTTTCTTAAATTTTCCTTGTAGTTCTTGAAGTCTTAAAGACCTGCGCGGTTAAATCAACTGTCTTCTCGAGCAAGGTCCAACATGATATGCTTCCGTCGATACCCAAAATAAATCATGTCTTCTGTGTTGTACTGAACTCTAATAGTTTAACATCCATCAATAAATAATGGAGAGGTGTTAAATAAGTCGTACTTTATTCTCCGCACGACTAGCCGACCGTCTACGGTGAGAATCAGGAAGAGATCGAGAAGGGCTGACTGCTAAAGACGGGATTGAGTGTCTCCATGGACAATGACACTACAAATATATGCATTCTAAACGGTGTCACAATTAAAGCATCGGTTAATGTGACGCAAGGTTACACTGTGTGACAACACCATGAAGACGGCACGGTGAAACACGTCGTGTCCGTCTAGTATATACAAAGAGGCAAACACTAAAGGCACTCACGCACTACCTTTCCACTAACTAATCATGACCATTTCTCTACTCGCAACAAAGAAAAATCATGACCATTTCTCACTCCTAGAATTACTCCAAGACTTGCCACATGTCAAGATAGTCCAACAGCAGACACCCTAGTAAGCATGCTCAGCTCTGAGTGTTAACCAGAGAAATTTTGGAGACTACACGACACATAGCCTATGAAAGGGATTCAAATCGTGAAAACAAGGGTACTCACTGCTGCCTCTAAGCTTTTAACTCGGAGACATGCATGGATTACACTAGCTATTCAAAAAATTCACAATTAAAATTAAGACTAAAACTCAAGCAGGGATATCACATATTTAAGCGCAGCTGGCTAAGTAAATTGGAGAGTGACAGGATTGTCATGGTTGTATGTAGCTAAAGCTGTTATGTTCATGCTGAAGAAGTTAATACCGAAGAATCCCTCACAAAAAGTACATACTGAAGAAGTTATAGAAAAAAGGGCAAGAAATCAAACACGGGCAGTATCTAGCTCATTGCAATATGCAAGCTAACACTGACATCTAACTTAATGCAATATGCAAGAAAACATTGACAATTTGCAAGCATCTAGCAAATTAGCAGCATCTAGCAAATGGTTCTAGATAAATCAGCAGCCAACTAGGAGCCACCGGGAGGAAGACTTCGATTCTGCGCTTGGCGGAGAACGAGCGGTTGCCAACAGCGGGTCGACCCACCATACCCAGTGGTCCGGTAGGGCTAGAGACTCTAGGTCGAATGGGCCGGCCCGTGTAGTTTCAAGTTGGCTTCGAGGCCAGCGGGCTAGGACCAGGTCCAGGTCTGAGGGAACCCTATTCTCCGTCCATTCCCGGGAGTAGAATTGGGCCGCGGCCCGTTAATAGGTTTGGGCAGTTACGGTTTGGTTTTCCGTTTTTTGGTTTTTTCGACGGTCCAATTTTTTTAAACTAAAATAAAATTTGAACATTTGAGCATTTTTTAAAATTCGAACATTTTTTCATTTTTCTAAATGTTTTATTACCACCCAAAAAAGAAAATATAAAAAATTGAAAAAAATACCATTTTTACTAGGCTGCATCTGATTGGCTCATGAAGGAAACGTCTCGTGCAACTAGAGGCACCCCAGGTTCGTGCCAGACCATTCCCATTCCGAGTAGGCCTTAGTTATCCCCGTTCTCCCCCAACCTCAGTTATCCCGAATCCACCAACTATCCTACTCCTATCGCCGACGGCCGCCTCTCCCCCAACCCCCTTCGCCATCGAGTGCCGCCCTGCCCTAGCAGAATTTCGATTTAGTCATGGTAGAATATGGAGGCGGAGACCCAGGAGTGCGTCAGTACGCGCAGATCGGCAAAGAGCAAGGCCCAAACGACCGCCTCACAAGAGCCGGCAACAGGGGGGGGGGGGGGGGGGGGGGGGGGGGGGGGGGGGGGGGGAGGGGGGGTGACCAAACTCATGGCCGCTATCAACAACCCCACAAGAGGCGAAGGCGAAGCGCAACCTCCGAGGAAAATCAACACCGAAATAGCAATCGGGGCTGGAGAAAGAGCAAATTTGTCATGACCCATCAGAGTGGCGGAAGAGCAATCGGTGAAGTGGCTGGCTTCCGCTTCAACTGAAGAAGCACGCAGATCGTCCGCCGAAGAGCAGCCGGCGACCGACGGTGGCATGCAGGCACCGGCTTCCGACTCTATTGAAGAACGTTTATCTGGTATGCATCACAATGTCAGAAAATAACCAGCTTGTCCAACAACGCAAGAGATTGTTCTGTTTCGGCTCCTTCATGCCATTTGATACCCTATTTTTTTCTTATTTTTGCATAACAAAGGCAGTGGATTCAAAAAAAAAAAGGCTAGGAAAGATATGATACTTTCAACTCATCCGTCGAAAAGCAATGACGTTGACCTGGATGATGGCTCGGAAGATAAGGGTCAGCCACATAAGGTATTTGGTTACATGACAAATTCATTTTTATAGTTAATCTAGTTGCACCAGTTTTTGTTTATTCATTTAGTTTGTTTTCTAAATAATATTTTTGATATCTATAGAGGTAGACCTCAATATACCAATGCTCGCTCGATGGCCCTCTACAATGAAGCTTTGTCACACATAAAAAATGAGACAAAATTTGTCGCACTTATCAAAAAAAAATCAGTACCAAAATTTATTTGGAATGCGGCCTATTAAACTAAAAAAGAGTGATTAAATTTTTTATAAAATGTTTCGATGAAAAATAAAAAATTCTCGTTATCAATGGACAACACATTGATATAAAATCTTTGATACATAAAATTTTAGGTCTTCCTAGTTGTGGGTTAGAAGTTATTATTGACAAGAAGTATAAGGGGGATCCTGAGCTGAGAAAGATGCTCACAACTAGGAATATAAGATGGGCTTATGCTGCTAGTGTTCTCCACCTCATTGCCAATTAAACTTTAGATTAGCGATCATATTGCATATTCTTCATCTTGCAAACATGTTCTCATTACTTTGCTCCAAAGGCCAATCGAAACATGGAGAGAGAATTTTTGAGTTTTTTCAAGAATGTTTCTTTTGATCAGATAAAGAACATGAGGTGGTGTGACTTTCTGATAGAATGTATCATAACATATAAGACGAGCAAATCTCAAACTTGAAAGTGTTTCGGTTGTATGCACATACTGGCTGTAAATGATATTCTTTCAAATGAGTGGCTTTAAATAAATTTATTTGCAAACTGATTTTTTGATAAACTCTTGTTTTTCATGCAGGTCATATTTTACAGGACAAGTCTAGCGAGCGCCCAGGCGCTGGACGGTAGGCTCTGGCGCACCCCTCGTATATGGAAAGATTATGTCCGCCCGGTCGCTCGTAAGACAGAAAAGGAAATTAGTAATTGAGCAATGGAAAATGGACACGTCTAGCTAGCGCACCGGGCGCCAAATCTTCCTCCTGGGCGCACCCTATTTCACGGGCGCACCGCCCTCTGCCCGCCTGTTGGCCCACTCCTCCCCTCTCCTTGCAGCTCCGACGAGCGCCATCGCCTCCCCAACGAGCACCACCGCGCCTTCTGGGAGCCCCACGAGCCTGCCAGCGAGCGCCGACGTGCCTCCCATGTCCTCGCGTCAATCCCCGTCAGCCACGGCGACCCTCGCGCCTCCCCTGGTGAGCACCTGCGCCCCTCCCTCGGTAGCCCCGCGCACCTCGCCGAAGAGCCCCAGTCGAATTCCTCGTGTGCGCTCCTGCCACGAGTGCACGGCCGCCGCCTACCACGAGTGCACGGCGCTGCGCTAGGCCACCACTTCTCCACGTAGGGAGGTGCAACCTCGGGGCCGGTGGCCGCCCCACCATGCGCACTGGGACGACGGGCCGGGCGGTGCTGGTTGTTGTATTAGGACGCGGTCCGGTGGTGCGTTCCTTCACGGCGTATGTGTCCCTCCGAGTGCTCCGCAGAGCAAAGCTATGCTTGGTGCCGTGTGGTCCGGCTGCCTTTATTCATTCTGCCACTAGCACATCGAGCTAGCTAGCAGCTAGTTTATTGTTGCCTGATAGTACATAGCACTTGCTTATTTCTATCAATTTGATGACTAACAACACATAATAGATAGTACTCTCTAACACCGAAGTTGCTACTTTCCCAATAATATCAATTTGTTGTGCTTAAATTATGCTAATTTGTTTGTAATTTGTCCTGGTATCGTCCTAGTTACTAAACAATTTTGGTGCCCGACAAAACAATTGCAGTGCCCGACGAAAGCAACTTCAGTGCCCGAGAAAGCAACTTTGGCGGCCGACAAAAGCAACTTCGGTGCCCTCGAAGCAAGTTCGGTGCCCAAAAAAGCAAGTTTGGTGTCCAAAGAAGCAACTCCGGTGCCGACGAAACCAACTTCGGTGCCCTCGAAGTAACTTTGATGCCCGGCGAGACAACCTTGGGGCCAGATGAAGCAACTTTGATGTCCGAGGAGGCAACTTTGGTGCTTAACGAGACAAAGCAACTTCAGTGCCCGAGAAAGCAACTTTGGCGACCGCCAAAAGCATCTTCGGTGCCCTCAAAGCTAGTTCGGTGCCTAAAAGAGCAACTTCGGTGCTGACAAAAGCAACTTCGGTGCCCAACAAGGAAACTTATGTGCCAGACGAGAAAACTTCGGTAGGACATTATGATGGCACTACCACGGTGGATGAGGACGTCCCTTCTTCAGGCAAGCCACTACCGACGAGGCAACTTTGGTGCCCAACAAGGCTACTTCGGTGCCCGACAAGGAAACTTCGAACCCTAGCGAGGCAACTTCGAACCCCGGCGAGGCAACTTCGAACCCTGGCGAGGCAACTTCGGTAGGCCATTAGGACGCTCGCGTGACAAGACGCGAGGAGCTCATGCAAAGGCACATGCTGAACAAATTCACTATGTCGATAGACAACTTCACTATATCACTACCCAACGAGGAAACTCCAGTACTCGACGAGGTAACTTTGGTGCCCGATAGAGCAACTTTGGTACCCAACAAAATAATGTTTGTGCGATACAAAGCAACTTTGGTATCCGAATAAGCAATGTTTGTGCTCGACGAGGACACTTGGTGCCCGACAAGGACTCTTGGTGCCTGGCAAAGCAACATTTGTGCCCGACGAGTCAACTTTAGTGCCCGACAAGGCAACTTTGACACGCGACGGTATGTAGTTTACATGGGTAGTAGGCAACTTCATAGAGGCGGCATGCAACTTCCCACCTGAGGTAGGCAATCCCACCCATGATAGGCTACTGCACATAGGCGGTAGGTAGTTCCCACATGTTGTTGGCAACTTCCTACCCGTGGAAGGCAACCTCAAATGGTCGGTAGGTAACTTCAAAGGGTCAGTAGGCAACTTCACAAAAAGGTAGGCAACTTCATCGAGGCGGTAGGAAACTTCACATCAGCGGTAGGCAACTTCACAACATCGATAGGCAACTTTGATGTGACGTTAGGCAACTTCACTACGTCAGGAGGAAACTTACTACGTCGGTAAGCAACTTCACTTCAGCGGTAGACAACTTTATAACAACAGTAGGTAACTTCGATGCGGCGGTAGGCAACTTCCCTATGGGGCTAGGCAACTTCACTTTGGGGACCTTCTTCAGGCAATCCGTTGCCCGACGAGGCATCATCAGAGCCTGGCGAGGCAACTTCAAAGCCTGACAAGGCAACTTGTGCCCGACTGGGCAACTTTGGTGCCCGACGAGGCAACATTCAAGCCCGGTGAGGCAACTTCGGAGCCCGGCGAGGCAACTTTGGTAGGCCATTAAGACGGTAGACAAGTTCGGTGCCCAAAAAAGCAAGTTCGGTGCCCAAAGAAGCAACTCCGGTGCCGACAAAACCAACTTCGGTGCCCTCAAAGTAACTTCGATGCCCGGCGAGACAACCTTGGGGCCAGATGAAGCAACTTTTATGCCCGAGGAGGCAACTTTGGTTCTTAACGAGACAAAGCAACTTCAGTGCCCGAGAAAGCAACTTTGGCGATTGACAAAAGCATCTTCAGTGCCCTCGAAGCTAGTTCGGTGCCTAAAAGAGAAACTTCGGTGCCAACAAAAGCAACTTCGGTGCCTAACAAGGCAACTTCTGTGCTAGACGAGAAAACTTTGGTAGGAAATTATGATGGCGCTACCACGGTGGATGAAGACGTCCCTTCTTTAGGCAAGCCACTACCGACGAGGTAACTTTGGTGCCCGACAAGGCTACTTCGGTGTCCGACAAGGAAACTTCAAACCCCGGCGAGGCAACTTCAAACCCCGGCGAGGCAACTTCGGTAGGCCATTAGGACGCTCGCGCGACAAGACGTGAGGAGCTCATGCAAAGGCACATGCTGAACAAATTCACTATGTCGATAGACAACTTCACTATATCACTACCCAACGAGGAAACTCCAGTACTCGACGAGGCAACTTTGGTGCCTTGATACATTGCAAATGTATCTATAATTTTTGATGTTCCATGCTTGGTTTTATCTACTTTCTTGTGTTTTGTTCCAACTTTGGAGTACTTTTCATATGATTTCTTGGACTAACCTATTAACAAGACGCCACAGTGCCAGTTGCCTGTTTTCTGCTGTTTTTGGTTCCAGGAAAGTCAGAAAATGAATATTCTCAGAATTGGACGGGACAAAAGCCAAAGTTCCTATTTTACCGGAAGACTCACGGAGCCAGAATACGAGACGGAGGAGGGCCAGGGCCTGGCCACACCCCCCAGGCGCGGGTCACCCCAGGCCGCGCCAGGGCATGGTGTGGTGGCCCCTGGCACCCCCTCGGTCTCACCTCTCGCCTATAAGAGCCTCTTGATACCAAAACCCTAGATCGTCAATCAGGAATCCACGAAAAGTTCCGCTGCGCCGCCGCCACCGAAGGGGAGATTCGGGGGACAAAAAGTCTCTGTTCCGGCACCCTACCGGGACGGGGAAGTGCCCCTAGAGCCATCTCCATCGATCTCCACCACCATCTCCATCACCGTTGCTGATTCCCATGATGAGGAGGGAGTAGTTCTCTCTCGAGGCTAAGGGTTCTACCGGTAGCTATGTGTTCATCTCTCTCTCTCTATGCATGATCATATTGTGATCATGAGCTTGTAATCTATAGATCTACCTTGCTACTCAAGTGCTTTAATGAATCTCTGCTCTCCCCATGTGTGTGAAAGTGACAACGTGCTCACCATGGTGGCACTTAGGCTAGAGATTACAAATACTTGTTATGAGTTATATGTGGAGTTGGATGTCTTTATGAAATTGTGGTGTTTGTTGGACCCATCTAGTGCTCAAGGTGACAGTGTGGGGTTTTTTAGATGGGAAAGGCTTACTTTGAGGTGTGCTGTTATAGCCCTACCATCGATTAGAGTGTCCAACCGGTGAGTAGTCAAGAGTAGTATCATCAAGAGAAGATATTTATATGAGAGAGTGTTCACTAGTGAAAGTATGATCCCTAGGCCTTGTTTCTAAGCATTGATACACCGTTTGCTACTAGATCTGTTACATGTTTGCTTGCTTCCATCTTTATTTCAGTTTTGCTTTAGTCTTTTCCACACCATCAAGTTATTTTCTATCACTATTACCACCTGTATTTTACTATCTCTTCGCCGAACTAGTGCACCTATACACCTCATGTAACACCCTCGTATCGGCCCTATGCAAGTTTTAGCCCTTTTCTGCCAAACCCGCATAGAAACGATTCAAGGACGCCCACCAGGCACTTTCGTGTGGGTGGAAAACGAAGTAATACCATTACACAACAGTCCTCGATGGACCCACAGAATAGATATATATATACAACACGACTCCATGAATCAAGAATACCGATATACAGTACAAAGATCCAAATAACCTTGAAATCGCTACAGCGTCCGAGTACGGACAAGATGCAAATGGGGCTAAGAGCCCTGAAGAATAACCAATGGCGTCCATAACCCTGCCCAGGCCAGGCCGGAAGGGTAACCCTGCTAACAACGTCGATCGCAAACCTGCTAAAACAAAAGCGGGTGCCGACAAAGGGCAAAGAAAAAAGAGGAGCGTCAGTACTGAGGCCAGTACACGGCGAGGCTAGAATTCGGTGGCTCTCGCCTACATAGGTATGGTGGACTGAAGCGGCAACGCAACATGCACTAAACAACCTATAGAGACTCGATTAACTGTCGGCTATTAGAGAGAGATAAGAGAGACCTATTCGGAACCAACCTTATACTAACACCAAACATACCCATCCTGGCATTTCCCCCTCGAGACCGAACGAGGAAGTCAAACCGAGGAACTCACATAGTTGGCAGTTTTATTCATTCCATTATAGTTGCAGCACTTACTAGTCAGATTTAGATATCCCGAGTCATCCTGATAGCATAAGTAGTGGGCAGTTTTAGTTAACCATTCAGTGGTAGTTGCAGCACTTACTAGTCAGATATAATTAGCATATGACATCCCAAACCCATCAATTGTTGGCACTTTTATTATCCATTCCATTGGAGTTGCGATACTTACTAGACAGGTATAACATGACACGATACACACCAGTTCCACCAGTTGTTGGCACTTTTATTATCCATTCCATTGTAGTGAAGCTGATTACTAGTCACATATTAAGTCAAATTTATAGCACTATTTTAGTTATGCTTGTCTATGATCGAGATACTGTGCTCCAAGTCGTCCATAACCGCGGACACGGCTTTCAGAAAGATTTACCCTGCAGGGGTGCATAAATAGCAACACACACACGATCAACCTCGGAAAAACCAAATCAAAACCCAACGAGGCTTTCACGACAAAGCAATCACATGAGTCATAAAATATTTCAGGGGGCCACCCCACTAAGCTACCCGCGACGAAGTTGGCCGACTCTGAGACGGACCCAGGGTTTGTGTGGACGGCGGTAAACGACTGGGAACCCGAAAGTGTGACTGGGCTTGTCGATACAGCGAAAACGTGTCATGGTCCAAAACAGTACAGGTGCTCCACGCACAATCGTAAATAAAGCAGTAAAGCATGGCATAGGTACAGGATAGTAATAAAGCCCCAAACTAGGTTGTGGCCCCAAGAAATAAGAAATGAATCAAGCTCTGGCTAAGGGGATTCAGGGTCCCATATGCGGATAGTGCGATAGTCAAGGAACAGGTATCAAGTACTCGGGGTCCTACGGGACACAAGTGAGCGTGGAAGAACCAAATAACATCTATTGCCCACCGATGCCTCTGCATTAGTTATATCTAGAAATTTAATAGTTCTATTTAAAGTCATGATCCTCTCCACCGTAAAGCATATGAAAACATTCCAACAACTGTATGGTACTTCACGACACGGGATCGCACCTGAGCAAGCGACTACGACTCGCAAGGCCATCTATCTACCAAACAACGGGTAATAGGAGGTGTCCAAGGCAATATAAAGGCTGCACGGATTATATCTGGTACGGAACACTAAGCATCGCGACACGGATAGCAATAGATCAACAGGAGGAAATAAAGACTATAAATGCAAAATAGGTAGAAAGGGGGAGAATGCTCGCCTGGGAAACAGAGCCAAAGGTACATTTCTAGAGAACTTGTCGATACTCGCATCAACTCATCGGCCTAATCCGCGAAGAAGCAAACACTAGAAGAAACACCGGATGCAATATTTAATATTACGGCAGAAGATCCGGCATGATTATGATATGATGCAGATGCGGTGCAATTAGGCAGTATTAAGCGGAACCGGGGTCCCGACAATTAATTAGATGGTTCATGTTGTTTAGCTACCCCGCAAATTAAATGTTGTATTAACAAGACAAAACATGGCATTGGTTCGCTACACAAATTTAAATGGGGCCAAATATAAGACTAGAATATCCCGCATATGGCCTCCACATTTCATTATTAGATGAATCGGATAAAAGCCCCCCAAACCACACGATAATATGTATGCAAGCATGAATAGATTTAATGATGCGATAGGTATATGTCATATTATAAAAATAGAGGCTTAGGGTCACACATCTGGGTTCGGAAGATCTTGGTTCCGGAGGTTCGGGGTTCGACAGGGTTCGACGGGAATCGGTCTCGGCGGGAACGTTCTCGGACAACAGAGTAGATCTTGTCGCAACCGTGGTCTCCGGGTCCGTGTAGACGGTCATGGCGTTCAAGGTGGAGAACTCGGCGTTCCGTGTAGGCGACCTTGGCGTCCGGTCCTCGGGCATCGGTGCGGGAAGGAGGTCTTGTCGTACCGGGGTCTCGGCGTCCTCGGATTCCGATTGGAGATCTTGGCGTTTCCGATCGGTCTTATGCTCGGGTAGAAGTACTTGTCGCACCATGTCGGAGTCCTAGGGGTACTGGTCACCCACGCCGTTGGCACTCGGAAGATCTTGTCGGGGTTCTCGGCTTCGGGCTCGGGGTCTTGGCGATGCGTGAAGAAGGTCTTGGTTTCCAAGGCGAAGATGTACGGATCCGCGTTGAAGATCTTGTCGGGGGTTCATCTAGTGCCACCGAGTATGGTACGGTCTTCGGATCGGGCGGGTTTTCGGTGTCGTACGGCCTCGTGGACAAACTTGGAATAGCATCAACACCGGTACATGGTGAACACATGCAAGCAGAGACATACACACATTCAGACAGCGAGATAGCCTGCAGGAAGATCTTGAGCAGGAACACAAGTACTAGCCCTCGCAGCAACTGGACATGGCTGGCTCTGGTCGAGGCGAGGCAGGGTCGCAGGACGAGGACGGCGGGACGAGGCGGCTTGAGGAGACGAGGTGCTAGAGGTGGTATCGAGCGCCGGACTCGAGGAGCTTCGCGTGGCCGCAGGGACGGAGCCGGTGGAGAGGGACCACGGGAGGGCGCGTCGACCGTGCTGCAGGGCGAGCTCCGCGATGGCTTGTAGAGGCAAGGAGGACGGAGCCGCGCAGGAAGGTGACAAAGACGAGGCCGTCTGGCGAGGGGCACATGCGGCGAGGGTGTTGGCAACAACGACCTGCCGGAGGTGCCCACGGGGGAGGACGCGGGGAGGTGGCGACGCTGCAGGGGGGGGGGGGGCGCGAGGACCTGTGGAACCGGGATCCAGTGCAGAGGCAAAGAGGAGCTCCGGCTCCGGCGGCGTGAGACAGAGAGGCGTCGGATGCGAGGCGCGCATGCCGCGGGGAGGTAGAGGGCGGCGAGGTCGACAGGGGCCAGCGCGGAGCTCCGGACGGCGACGAACTGAGCGGGGCGATGGGCTCGACGGGGTCCAAGCGGCGGCACGCTCGGTGAAGGGGAAAAGGCCGGTCGGCGGGGCTCTGCGGGTGGCACGACGGCGGGTCAGGGAGAGGCGGCGGTGAGGCTTGGGGATCGAGGAGGGGTTGGTGGCTATGGACGGAAACGAGGTGGTGGGGCCAGGCTGAGCGGGGCGAGTGAGCGGGAGAGGAGGGTTGCGTGCGGGAGCGGGTTGTGTGCCGGAGCGGGCGAGTGGGTGGGGCCGGGGAGAGACGCGTGCACGCGGTTTGCAGCGCTGCTGCTGTTGTCGCTAGCGGGTGCGTGCGTGTAGCTTTAGGCTGGCGGTGGCAGAGGGGCGTGGTGGGGTGGTAGGGATCTAGGGTTTGGGTAGGCTAGGAAGGAGGTGGCCGGCTGGGCTTTGGGCCTGGCTGGCGGCCTCCAAAAAACAACTTAAGCTTTTATTTTTATTTTAAAATAGGCCTTTGTAAATAATTTTAGACAAATAAAACTATCTGGGAAAGACCGGAGTTTTGATTTGAAATAAAGACGGGGCATTTAGAAAACAAAACCAGATTTTTCAAAAATAGATTTTAAACAAACCATGCATGATGATGACGATGCTCAAATGCAATGTGGCATGATGACATGAGCATGCGGTCATGATGATGCAATGCACAAAAACACAGCGATTTTCTAGTAGTGGTTTTTGCAGGGCGCCACACCTGACAAGTGTATTGGGTGTGTTGGGGACACAAGAGACTTCTTGTATCTTGATTGCAGGGTTGCTTGAGAGGGAATACCTTTGACCACTTCCTTCCTGAGTTCGATAAACCTTGGGTGATCCACTTAAGGGAAAACTTGCTGCTGTTCTACAAACCTCTGTACTTGGAGGCCCAACAACTGTCTACAAGAATAGAAGTGCGTAGACATCAAGCTATTTTCTGGCGCCGTTGCCGGGAAGGGAAGGTAAAAGGTACTCACATCCTCCGGTGTGAGTGCTCGAAGTTATTTCCTTTAGATTCTGCAATTTTGTCTTTTTGTTTCTTGTTTTCACTAGTTAGGCTTAATGGAAAACAACAACAAAATTAGAGAGCTTTATAGTATTTATCTTGAGTTAGGACATGAAGTGTTTAAAGAGAAAATTAAAAAACCTATGGAACTTTATTTGCATGCTAATAGCAATGTTATTAGTATAAATTCTTTGAACACCATTATTGCTAATGCTATGGAAAAGTCTAAGCTTGGGGAAGTTGGTTTTGATGAGCATGATCTTTTTAGTCCCCCAAGCATGGAGGAGAAAATTTACTTTGATGATACTATGCCTCCAATATATGATGATTACAATGATGAATATGATATTTTCAGTCCACCTACTATCAAGGAGAAAATTAATTATGATTACAATATGCCTCCTATATTTTATGATTATGGTGATGAGAATAATAATGGTAGCTATTTTGTTGAATTTGCTCCCACTACAATTAATAAGAATGACTATGCTTATGTGGAGAGTAAAAATTATTATATGCATGTGGCTCATGATAAGAATGTTTTATGTGATATTTTTATTGTTAATTTTATTCATGATGCTACTGAAAGTTATTATGAGAGAGGGAAACATAGTTTTATGTATCTCAACAATATTAAGTTTCCCCTCTTTATGTTGGAAGTCTTGAAGCTGCACTTCTTTTGCTTTCATATGCTTCTTGCTTTGTGCTTTCATGACTTGTTGCTTTATTTTCTACCACCGTTAGCACTTATAATTATCTATACCACTTGTGTTTCAGTATCTCTTCGCCGAATTAGTGCACCTATACACCTGACAAGTGTATTGGGTGTGTTGGGGACACAAGAGACTTCTTGTATCTTGATTGCAGGGTTGCTTGAGAGGGAATACCTTTGACCACTTCCTCCCTGAGTTCGATAAACCTTGGGTGATCCACTTAAGGGAAAACTTGCTGTTGTTCTACAAACCTCTGCACTTGGAGGCCCAACAACTGTCTATTGCGTAGACATCAAGCTATTTTCTGGCGCCGTTGCCGGGGAGGTAAGGTAAAAGGTACTCACATCCTCCGGTGTGAGTGCTCGAAGTTATTTCCTTTAGATTCTGCAATTTTGTGTTTTTGTTTCTTGTTTTCACTAGTTAGGCTTAATGGAAAACAACAACAAAATTAGAGAGATTTTTATTATTTTTCCTAAGTTAGAACTTGAATTCTTTGAAAAGAAAATTAAAAAACCCTTGGAACCTTCTTTGCATACTAATAGCAATGTTATTAGTATGAATCTTTTGAACACCTTTGTTACTAATGCTATGGAAATGTCTAAGCTTGGGGAAGTTGGTTTTTATGAAAATGATCTTTTTAGTTTCCCGGTTTTAAAGAAGAAAATTTGCTCTGATGATACTTTATCTCCCATATGTGGTAATTCTAATGATACTTGTGATATTTTAAATCCACATACTGAAAGCATCCCTTTTAAAGTAGCTATAAAAATTGTTGAACGTGTTATGAACAACTCTTATTTTGGAGATGGAACTGTCCATCCTGGTGATCATTTACTCATTACACATGAATTATGCGGGTTGTTCAAGTGTGCAGGTATTTCAATGAACCAAGTTAAGAGGAAGCTATTCTCTTTATCACTTAAGGGAAAATCAAGGGAGTGGTATGAGCTACTAGATGATCCTCATCAATTGGAGTGGAAGGAACTTGAATCTCTCTTTTACTCTAAATTTTATCCTCCTCATGAAATTCATAAAGATAGGAATTATATTTATAATTTTCATCCTCATGATGGAGAAAGTATTTCCCAAGCATGGGGGAGATTGAAGTCACTAATGCTCAAATGTCCCATTCATGAGCTCCCTAGGAATATTGTTATTAATAATTTTTATGCAAGGATTTCAGGACATTACAAGGACTATCTAGATACTTGTTTAGAGGGATCCTTCACGAGTAAGGAGGTCAAAGCTAAGTGGGATCTTCTTGAAACAATTCAAAGCAATACCGAAGATTGGGATAACAACAAAGGTAAAGAACCATGTATAAACTATGAGTATGATTGCATTAAGTCTTTTGCTGAAACTACTGATTTTCAAGAGCTTAGTGCTAAATATGGTCTTGATCCTCAAATTCTTATTGATTGTTTTAAATCCTTTGCTTCTCATATTAATGCTCCTAAAGAAAAGTGCGACATGTATCATGAGCCTTTTAAAGACACTTGCATGGAAAGTTAAATTGTTGTTAATGATAGCAATAAACATGCTCAAACCTCTAAAAGTACTATTTCTTATAAGCATGTTAATTTTTGTGGAATACATAGGCCTTGTGAGAATAATCAAATTGAAGAAGAATATTGTATCACCCGCATGAATTAAAAAACTAGAATGTGGTATAGGGCTTTAAATGATCTTGGTAAAAAAGTTTGTGCCCTTTATCCTTTTATTTGTGAACTTTGCTTTGAAGTGGGTCATTTCAATTTTCAATGCTCAGGCCATAATAATAGCCCTTCTAATCCAATGAGTACTGCAAGTTTGTATTGTGATGACATGATCACTCCTAATCAGCATGATGAACTTACATTATTTTTGGGGTGTGAAGAGTTATCAAGAAAAACCTCTTTGGTAGATATGGGTGCTTTTGATATGAATAGTGTCATGCATGGTTGTCATCTTTATTGTGTTGATAATTTCCACACAAATACTTACATACAAAATATTATAGAAGATGAGATTTTACCAAAATATGATAGGACTAATATGTGTTTTGATCTTATTAATGAAAAGAAGGAATCCTCCAAAGTTTCTTCTATTGTCTCTAACAATGAACCAGGGTATATGGAGAAGCTTCCTTTCAATCCTCTCCCTCCTAAAGAGAAGAAGAAAAAGAAGAAGAGGAGGAGTAAAAGAAGAGAGGAAATGGTATTTTCCCCTAAGCATGTAGCTCCTATTATAGTTTTTGATGAGTCTGAACTCGATGATGTTCCTATGCCTGTTACCTATAGTAGTGATCATGATTGGGAAAAGCACACTTCTTTTTATATTGAAAATCTCTTTGGTACCAATTCTGAAAATGATGATATTAATAATTGCTATACTATTAGTGCTATCCATGATCCTTCCAATGATGATATGTTTACAAATGAACACACTTTGGAAGATAACTATTCTATTGCTTATGAAGATACTATACCTCTAATTTATGATGATTGCAATGATGAATATGATATTTTCAGTCCACCTACTATTGAGGAGGAAATTAATTATGATTATAATATGCCTCCTATATTTGATGATTATGGAGATGAAAATAATAATGATAGCTATTTTGTTGAATTTGCTCCCACTACAATTAACAAGAATGACTATGTTTATGTGGGGAGTATTAATTCTTTTATGCATGTGGCTCATGATAAGAATGTTTTATGTGATAGTTATATTGTTAATTTTATTCATGTTGCTACTGAAAGTTATTATGAGAGAGGGAAACATGGTTCTATGCATCTCAATAATATTAAGTTTCCTCTCTTTATGTTGAAAATTTTGAAGTTGCACTTGTTTTGCTGTCAGGGGGAAGATCGCCAGGTACCCCAACCGAATAAGAAACAAGACAGTCGGATCGCGTCCGGCTGACCAGATGCAGCCGGACAGGGCAAGACAGGCCGGCTATCCCCCGGTAGCCGGATCAGCAAGAGGTATCCGGATACGGCGACGTAGCCGGACTCAATCAATGGGACAGGGCGACCTGTGTATCAGTGCACGGTACGCCCTGTACGGTGACAAGACTGGCAACTACCCGGCCATACCGAAGACTTTGCGTGGGTGACGTGGGAACAGTGGTCGGTGCTGACGACAGGCTCACACGGCGTCCACTGTGCCTACGCCAGCCATACCGCTCGTACTCCGACAGGACAAGCCATACCGGACATTGTAGATGACTAGTCGGCTGGGACCCGCCTGTGGGGCCCGCCAGTCGGACTGGCCAGTGAGACCTTTGCCTCTCAGCCTATATAAGGAGAGGCAAGGCCTCAGTAGAAAGGGTCGGTCTTACAGCATTTAAGGCAGTAGCTAGCGTATACAGCTCAAGGAGCACTTGTAGTTCGTGTATACCACATAATCAGATCCGGCAGGAGTAGGGGTTTTACCTCACCACGAGGGCCCCGAACCTGGGTAATTCTCGCGTCCCGCTATGCTCGCTTGTATCCAATCCTGCCTGCGGACGCCGTCGATAGCTTCCCTGCTAGTCCCCACACCTCTATCTAGCCTCCTCAGGTACTGCCGTTCCCAATACAATGACAGTTGGCGCCCACCATGGGGCTAGATGGCTTCGACCGGAGTCACGTTCCCCACGGGACCCCGCACTTCAGCCGGTGAGCGCGTGGCCTCCGGCCTGGTGCTCACGCTCGGCAAGTTCGACTGCATCATCGACAACGCTTCCTGCTTCGCCGGAACCTCCTTCCCGATGAACGGCACCGTGCTGCTATTCGGCGACCTCCGCGTGTACGTCGCCACCATCCCGGAGCATTTCCCTAGGGAATTCGTCTCTATCCCGGAGCTGCCGTGCTCAAGCAGCGGCGCCTCCGCCGCACCTCGCGACGTAGAGATCATGATGGCCTGTTCCAGCTCCCATCCCCGCCAGCCGCGGGATCAAGGCGCCGACGAGGTCGGAACTTCCGCTCCCCCGCAGCCCCGGAACCCGGTGGAGGATGCCATTGATCGGCTCCTGACGCCGGTTAACCTCGGGGATAACCCGGAGGAGGCGGAGGCCAACTTCAGCTTGGAGAGACAGATCCTCCTCCATGAGGCCATGGAGCTAGCAGCAGCCCACAAGCAGCTCGAGGCCACCCGGCGCGAATACGACCACGCGCACGGCCTCACTCTGGCTACCGCGGAGCCGAGCCGGCGCGGCCAGGTACGACGTCGGGGCGGCGAGCTTGGCGGTAGGTTGGAAAAGGACGGGGAACCGGATCCCGTGCCTTCCCTCGCACGGCCCACCTACAACACGCCCATCAAGAACTTGCGCGCGGCGCGAGCCGCGGCAGAGGAACCACCCAGCCTGGAGGGCGAGGAGCGAGCCCGCCAGCACGCTCGCATGCAGGAGCTCCTCCGCATCGCGGACGAGCAGGCTGGTGCCAACCGGCAGATGCAGGAAGACCTTAGCTACTCCAGGAGGAGCGAGCTACCGTCCAATAGCAGGGGCGCGCCGCGCGACACCCAGCAGGCGTCCTCCCCTCAGCCGCCCAGGGCCCACAGCAGGCGTCATAGCTCTGGCAACAGGGGCCAGCCGCGCTAGGAGCAGACGGTGAATAGCAACCCGCCACCTCCCCCTCCGCCAGCCGGGGCGCCCAGACCAGCCGGTTCCCGCTTCTCAGGCCGGGTCGGCGCGCCCAACCCGGATTGTCCGAATGCCCGCGACCGCATCGAGCTCCTCGCTCAAGCGCGCGTCATGGAGGAAGAAGATTCCACCGGTCCGGTTTGTTTCGGACCCCGCATCCGGAACGAGCCGTTTCCGGATAAATTCTCCCTGCCCAGGAACACCCCCAAGTACGACAGCAGCATGAAACCAGAGGACTGGTTGACCGACTACGCTACGGCAGTCGGCATCGCCCACGGGAACAAGCGCGCAGCCGTGTGCTACATCCCCCTCATGCTAACCGGGTCGGCGAGGACGTGGCTCAACAGCCTCGCGCCCAACAGCATCAACGCCTGGCTTGACTTCTATAAAGTGTTCGTCCGCAACTTCAACGGCACGTACAAGCGCCCAGGGCGCCCGCGCGACCTGGCCTTGTGTGTCCAGGGCGACCACGAGACTGACCGCGAGTACCTCGCCAAGTGGACGGAACTGCGCAACACCTGCGAGGGCATCCTGGAGAGCTAAGCCATCGGTTTCTTCATCGAGGGTTGCCGCGAGGGCACCATGCTTCGCCACCGGCTACTGTGTGACGAGCCGAAAACCATGGCGGAGCTCATGACGGTTGCGGACCAGTACGCCACAGCGGATGCCGCCATGAAGAAGCCCCTCCGAGTAAACGCGGACGACCGTCCGACTCCTACGGAGCCGGCTCGCGACCGACCCAGCAATCCGGCTGGAGAAGCCAGATCCTCCAGACGCCACGACAATGACAACCGGTTCCATGGGGACCGCCAGGCCGGACAGCAAAAAACCCGCTACCACGCGCGCCAGGTCAATGTTGTGGAGGGCGCGCCCGACGCGCCGGCTAATGAAGCAAGGAGACAGAAGCCACGGCTCACCTTCGACCAGATGTTCGATGGCCCGTGCAAGTGGCATAGCGGTCCCTTCAAGCCGGCTACGCACACCACCCGGAACTGCAGCTGGACCCGCCAGCTAAAGGACCAGGGCAACCAGCCTCGTCCCCCGCCTCCCCCACCAGCTAGGGGAGCCGACAATGATGGTAATGGCGGCAACGGCGGCAACAACAACAATGGCTACCCCCAGCCGCACGCCGCCTACCACATTTTCGAGACGGAGCAGGACGACAAGCACAGCCATAGGCGACGCTCCAAGGAGGTCAATACCGTCGCCTCACCGGTCCCCTAGTACCTGAACTGGTCGGAAACCCCTATCACCTGGAGCCGGGCGGATCAGCCTGAGCATCTACCGACTCCCGGGGGCTACACCATGGTGCTCGACCCCCTCATCGTCTCCAACACGCGCACTTGCCGATCCTCACGCGTCCTCATCGATGGAGGCAGCGGCCTCAACCTCCTCTACCAGTCCTCGCTGGAGAAGCTAGGCATTCGCGAAAGCGACCTGCGCCCGACTACCACGACGTTCCACGGCGTACTGCCGGGGCCAGCCTGCGCCCCGCTGGGGAAAATCCAGCTGGACGTCATCTTCGGGACCGAGGAGAACTTCCGCCGCGAACCAATCTGGTTCGAGGTGGTAAATCTGACGAGCTCCTACCACGCTCTCCTCGGGCGCCCCGCCCACGCCAGGTTCATGGCCATTCCCCACTACGCCTACCTCAAGACGAAGATGTCGGGACCCCACGGCGTGATCACCGTCGCCGGCTGCTTCAGGCGATTGATGGAGTGCGCTTCAGCTGGTTCCAAGCTGGCAGAGGCCCTCATCATAGCCGAAGAGAAGCGCGTGCTCATGCGCAACGTGGCCATGGCCCGGCAGGACATTCCGGCTGGCAGCAAGCCGGCTAGAGAAGGAGCCTTCCAGCCGGCAAAGGAGACGAAGAGGATCCTGCTCGACCCCTCCGATCCGACCAAGTTCGTCACCATTGGCGCCGGCTTGGACAGCAAATAGGAAGGCGCGCTCGTTGACTTCCTCCGTGAGAATCGGGACATCTTCGCGTGGTCCCCCCAGGACATGCCGGGTGTGCCGAGGGAGTTCGTCGAGCACTCGCTTCACGTGCGTCCGGATGCCAAGCCGGTCAAGCAACCTCTGCGCCGGTTCGCAGAGGAGAAGAGAAAGATAATCGGTGACCAGGTCACCCGGCTCCTTGTAGCCGGGTTCATGATGGAAGTTTACCACCCGGACTGGCTGGCGAACCCAGTCCTGGTGCTGAAGAAGAACAAGACTTGGCGCATGTGTATTGACTACACCAGCCTGAACAAGGCGTGCCCGAAAGACCCCTTCGCTTTGCCCCGTATCGATCAAGTCATCGATTCCACGGCCGGCTGTGATTTGTTGTGTTTTTTAGATTGTTATTCTGGGTACAATCAGATCCGGCTGAATCTGGCTGATCAGATTAAGACATCATTTATCACCCCCTATGGGGCTTTCTGCTATGTAACCATGCCTTTCGGCCTAAAGAACGCAGGCGCCACCTATTAGCGATGTATGCAGAAATGCTTACACTCGCAGATAGGCCGAACGGTGCACGCTTACGTGGATGACGTGGTCATCAAGACCAAGGAGAAGCACACCCTCCTCGAGGACCTGGGAGAAACATTTGGCAACCTCCGCCAGTACCGGATGAAGCTGAACCCAGAGAAGTGTGTCTTCGGAGTACCATCCGGCCAGCTCCTCGGTTTCCTCATTTCACAGCGAGGTATCGAGGCAAATCTAGAGAAGATCGCGGCCATCGAGAGGATGCAGCCGCCCAGGAACCTGCTTGGAGTCCAGAAGTTCACCGGATGCCTGGTTTCCCTCAGTCGCTTTGTCAGCCGGCTGGGGGAGAAGGCACTCCCGTTGTACCAACTGATGAAGAAGATGGACAAGTTCTCCTGGACTTCGCAAGACGACGCCGCGTTCCACGACCTCAAGCGCATGCTATCCACAACACTGGTTCTAGCCACGCCGGCTAGTAAGGAACCAATGTTGCTCTATATAGCAGCCATCAGCCGGGTCGTCAGCGTCGTCCCGGTGGTGGAGCATCCCGAGGAAGGCAAGGCTCAGCCGGTTCAGAGACCCGTCTACTACCTCAGCGAGGTTCTCTCCCTCTCCAAGTAGAACTACACCCACTACCAGAAGATATTGCTACGGCGTGTACCTGGCATGCAAGAAGCTCAAGCACTACTTCCAGGAGCATCCGATTAAGGTCGTGTGCACAGCACCCCTTTCGGAAATCATCGGCAACAAGGACGCCACCGGCCGAGTCGCCAAGTGGGCCATCGAGCTTGCCGCCTACTCCATCCAGTACGAGCCCCGGCTCACGATCAAGTCGCAAGCGTTGGCGGACTTCCTCGTCGACTGGGCCGAGACCCTGTATCTCCCACCGGTTCCGGATTTGGACCATTGGCGGATGCACTTCGACGGATCGAAGATGCTCGGGGGCTTGGGAGCCGGCATCGTGCTCACCTCGCCCAGGGGAGACCGGCTGGAGTACGTACTGCAGATCCACTTCAAGGCCTCCAACAACGTAGCCGAATACGAGGCACTGGCGCACGGACTCCGGCTGGCCAAGGAGATCGGTGTCAACCGGATCCTATGCTTCGGCGATTCGGACTTGGTGGTGCAGCAAGTATCCGGAGAATGGGACGCCAGAGACGCAAATATGGCTCTCTACCGGTTCACATCCAGAAGCTTAGCGCCTCCTTCGATGGGTGCGAATTTCACCACATCCCCCGCGTCAACAACGAGGCAGCCGATGGGCTCTCCAAGATCGGCTCCACCAGGCAGGCCATCCCACCGGGGTTATCCTTGGAGCACCTGCGCAAGCCATCCATCAACCCGTCGCCAGAATCGGACTCCATCGTCTGGGCAGGAACCGTTCCGGCTGACGGAACGATGGAAGCGGAGCCGGCAGAACCGCCAAAGAAGAAGACCCGCACCAATTCCGGCCAGGCAGCGCCTTCCGGCTCGCAAGACCCGGGGCCTGCCGGCTCTCCTAACGGCTCGGGGGCTACCGTTCCGGATACGCCATCTGGACGACCCCCCGACACCCGTCAACCGGAGAACACGAGCGTCCTCGTCATCCGGGAAGTGCCATCCTGGGCACAACCGTTCATGAGCTACATCGCCGACGGAGAACTTCTGGACGACGAGGTGGAGGCCAGGCAAATCCGGCGCCGCGCGCACACATACACCATCATAAACGGCGAGCTATACAAGCGCAGTGTATCCGGTATCTTCCAAAGATGTGTTGATGCGGATACGGGCTACCGGCTACTCAAGGACATCCACCAGGGCGAGTGCGGGCACCACACTTCGTCAAGGGCGATAGTCGCCAAGGCATTCCGCCATGGTTTCTATTGGCCCACTGCCCTCGAGGACGCCGAGCAGCTGGTCCGCGCATGCAATGGGTGCCAGCGCTTCGGACAGCTCAGGCACATGCCAACTTCAGTACTCAAGACCATACCGATCACCTGGCCGTTCGCGGTTTGGGGCCTCGACATGGTCGGTCCCTTCAAGCGAGCACGCGCAGGCATGACCCACCTGCTGGTGGCGGTGGACAAGTTCACGAAGTGGATCGAGGCCAAGCCTATCCGGAAGCTGGACGGGCAATGGTTGTCACCTTCTTCACCGACATCATCAACCGTTTCGGCTACCCCAACAACATCATCACCGACAACGGCATGAACTTCGCCAAGGGGGCCTTCGCCCGGTTCTGCAGCAACAAGGGCATCCGACTGGACCTCGCCTCCGTCGCGCACCCGCAATCCAACGGGCAAGTTGAAAGAGCAAACGGCTTGGTGCTACCGGCATCAAGCCACGTCTCATCGAGCCGTTAGAGCGGTCACCCGGATGTTGGATCGAAGAACTTCTGGCTGTGCTATGGAGCCTCCGCACCACGCCGAATAGGTCAACCGGCTACACGCCGTTCTTCCTGGTCTATGGATCGGAAGCTGTCCTCTCCGCTGACATCGAGTTCGACTCCCCTCGCAAGCTACTCTACAACGAAAAAGCCAACCAGGAGGCGCGGGAGGACGGAGTGGACCTCCTGGAGGAGGCCCGCGAGCTGGCCTTGTCCAGATCAGCCCTATACCATCTACGACTACGTCGCTACCATTCAAGCCAGATCCGCCCAGTCGCATTCCGCGAGGGCGACCTGGTTCTCCGGCTGGTGCAAGACACGAAGGGCATGCACAAGCTATCGCCACCCTGGGAGGGCCCCTTCATCATCAGCCGGGCGCTGCCCAACGACTCCTACTACCTCATCGACGCGCAGCAGCCGCGCAAGAACAAGATGGACAAATCAGACGAGGAGACCGAGCGTCCCTGGAACGTGGCCCTGCTGCGCCCGTTTTACACCTAGTCGCCAGACAGTGTATGTATCCCGAAAACCCTATGAATGAAAATGCGGACCCCCACGAGAATCTCGGGGGCTCCTTGCTAGAAATATGTATGCATCCATTTTTCAAGTTGTTATTTTCCGGCTCCGGCAACCCCTACCCGGGGGCTCGCTGGCTAGCCCGGCCTGCTAAGTCAACAAACCAGCTGAGTACTGTGCGACGATGCCAGAGGCCTACTCTTCGTCTCAGCTACAGACCGCAACCCGGCTGTCCGGCTAGAAAGAGCAAAAGCCCGAGGCATCCCACACGAAAAACGGGGAGGAGACGCGACAGATCGGGTGTCCCAGCCCTGCAACTAGCTCGAACCAATCCAGCTGCTAAGCCATTAGTACCGTGTGCAATGTACTGTCAGCTCCCTTCGATTCCGGCTGCAGACTGCAACCCGGCTGCCCGGCAAGGACGCAACGAAAACAGCGAGAGCGCACGGGAAAGCGACTAAGTGTCTAGAAAGGGACATGCCAGTTTTCAAAAAAACAAGCCATTTTCCGGCTACAATTTGGCAGACTAACCTACTAACGTATGTGGACATGTGTGCATGCGTATGTACGTTTGTCCGACTGCTTAGAGTCGGAGTCCAGGAGAAGGAAAGAAGATTGGAAGTCCTTGCCTTCATCAAGAGCTCCGAATCTCGGGGGCTACACCCACTGGGTGCGCTCGCGCGCCCCCAACAGAATCTTGTGGTCCCCGACCGGCTAAAAGGCGTTTAGCCGGCCGTTCGGAGCCCAGGTGAGGGCAAGGGCTGGAGCAAGAGAAGACAAGGAAGATTCGAAGCACCTGGCTATGCCAGCTACTCCGAATCTCGTGGGCTACACCCAGTGGGTGCGCTCGCGCGCCCCCACTGGAATGTTAGTTCCCCCGGCTGAAAGTGTTCAGCCAGTGAAAGCAACCGACTGAGACGAGTCTAGTCGGATAAAGATAGAAGAATTGGGAAAGAAGGAAGATTCGAAGCACCTGTCGTTGCCAACTACTGCGAATCTCGGGGGCTACACCCAGTGGGTGCGCTCGTGCGCCCCCACTGGAGGTGCGGTTCCCCTGACTAAAAGTGTGTAGCTGGGCAAAGTAAGCCGGGCAAAGTTAACCGGCGAAGTATGGAAAGAAAATTTGAAACACACAAGTCAAGGAAAAAGGATTTCAACAATAACAAGCAAAAGAGAGACGAAGCTCTCGCAAGTTACCCGGCGTCAAAGACGGCCGGCACAAACAGACAAGGTTCACAAGTATATAACACAAGACAATTACACCCGGCATCCCGGGGCAGCAACTAAACGGTAGGACCCTTGTCGTGGGGGAGATCTTGGCCAGCAGAAGCTTCGGGCGGCGGAGGAGGCGCGGAGCTTGACCCGATTCCGGTGCTGGCAGGCGGCGGCATTGGGGCCTCCACATCAGGAGTGCCAATGGACTCCGAGTCGATGAGGACCTCGTCGGGGTCCACGTAGTCGGCGATCTTGCTGGCGGACCCGCGGAGCTCCGGATGGGCTTGGTAGATAGCGGCAAGATCAGCTCCAGCACGGAAGCCTCCGTCGATCTTCTCTACGCGGGCGTCCTTGTACCAGGAGAGCATCAGAGCCAGGGCTATCTCCGCTCCAGCTCGCGCAGCCAGGTCCCGCAGCCGGTCCACCGCAGCCAGCACCTCTCCCACCTTCGCAACCAGCTGCGCCATTGTCTCCGGAACCGGAGCCTCCAGCCAGACGAAGGAGAAGACGTCCCTTGCCGCCTGGCAAAGCTTGGCAGCTTCCTTGCCAAGAAGGACGACGAGCTCCTGGGCCGTCGGCTGCGCTCCCGGCCAATTCTCCTGCAGCCGGTTGTAGGCCACCAGGTCTATGCTGGGGTAAAAGGCTGTCAGAAAAGAGAAGTCAGATCCGGCTACCGGATCCGGAAAGAAAGAAAGACAGAAAGAAAACTCACCCTTGGCAGTGTGGCCGACCTGCATCAGCTCCTCCACCAGCGTCTTCTCCTTGAGCGCCAACCGTTTAATCTCCTTCTCCTGGTCCTTGTTCTGGGCCTCGAGAAGGGAGAAAGCTTCGGTCCGGCTGGCGAGCGAGGCGTCGCGCTCCTTGACGGTGGCCTCCAGACCGTCCACCCGCATGTGCCAATCCTTGTTCTGCTGCCGCAGAGTAGAATTGGACTTGCTCAGCCGGTCGTTCGCCTTCTTCAGGCGATCGATCTCGCGCTGAGCGCACACGAGGATGGCTGCAACGAAACCGGCTATCAGTACCGAAAAAAAAGGGAGCCGGATGAAGCGAACTCACTCTAGGAGGTCCCGTTGGTGGCAGCGAGCTTCTGCTCCAACGACCGGTTCTCGCCGGCTGTGGCCTCCAACAGCCAGATCTCCTTCACCGCCAACTCGAGCGTGGCGGCAAGGTCCAACAGCGAGGCAGCAGAAGAGGCGTCGTCATCCACGGCGTTGACGGCCAAGGAATCCTTCGCTGCGACCACGGCCGTCTGCCACTCCTCCCTAGGCTCCTCGTCGGAGTTGTCGTTGCCAACGACGACGAGCTCCTTGCCAGCAGCCCCCCGCGCGCCCGCAGAGGAGCCTTCCGGCAGGGGAATTTCCGGTTGGGAGGAAGCAGTCGGCTGAGGGGGAGGCGAAGGCTGCGCCTCAGAAGAAGGAGGGGCGCTGGTCAGCGTAGTCGAGGTACGGGGCGGCGACCCGGCTGGCGCGCGTGCCGGGCTCGCGGCTCCGAAGGAAACCAGCGTGCTAAGGAGAAAGCGAAGAAGACAGGAGCAAAACAAGCCAAAGTCAGAAAAGGAGGAAAAAGGCAAACAGACAGAAAGGGAAGGGGGAGAAAGAACATACCCCGGCACAACAGGAGGCGGCCCTTTCTTCCGACCGAGATGGCTGGGCGGCAGGGCGGCGGACCGGCTCCTCTTGGGCGCCGGCTCCTCCATCACAGGGCGGCGGGAGCCGGAACGGCTAGAGCCGCTCCCATCCGCTTCCCTATCCGTCGCGGAGCGCATCGCCGGCTCCGTGGTCGGCACGGCCTCCTCCTCGTGCACCACCGCGTGCGGATCGGCGGCCAGCTCGTCGTTCCGGCTGGGGAAGGCGTCGCCATCCCCATCCGATTCCTCGCCGGACCGCCGAGCGCGCGGCTCGGGCAGGTCGGGTGTGAATTCCTCGAGGGTCGCCGCGTCCTCCTCGCGGATGATGCAGGGGAACATTTGCCGAACACAAAAGTCAGCCAGACAAAAACAAAGAACAAGTGCAAGAAACACCAAAGTAGCGTCCGGCTAGAAGAACTTACCCGGGGCGCGCGGTTCTCCCGCGTATAAGGCTCCAGGCTGAACTTCCAGTTCTCCGGCAGCCGCTCCTTGGTGATCGTCCACACCCACTCCTTCAGGTTGTGGTAGCGGGGATTGCGACGCGACAGCCGGGTCGGGGCCAGCCGGCCAGAATAGTAGCACATCTTGTGTGCTCGTTGCTGCAACGGCATCATCAGCCGGGACATCTAGATGAGGGTGACGTCCAGCCCGGTCAGCCGGCAGTGGACGAGCGAGCGCATTCGCTTCAGCAGCTCGTCCGTCTCTGCCTTGTCGCCGTGGAACTTCAAGTTCCAGTTCTGCCGGCTAGATTCGACGTCCTGGAAGGCCGACAGATTTATCCGATCGACGTTGGTGAGCTCTTCACGTAGAAGTACGAATGTTGCCACAGTCGTACCGTATCGTGAAGAAGGAACTTGGGTTAGCCGGTCTGCGAGCGGGAGTAAATGGAGGCGCCGCCGCAGACGACTAAGGGCCCCTGAGTGAACTGCACCTGCGGACGGACTCGAAAGAGCCGGCAGAAGAGCCCGAGATCCGGCTGGATCCCGAGATAGCTCTCACAGAAAGCAACGAAATGCGCCAACGTCCCGATTGCGTTGGCGCCGAGGTGGTGGAGGCGAAGATCAAAGAAAGCGAGGAAGGTCAAGAGGAACGGGTTCACCGGAAGGGCGAACCCGTGGGCTAGGTGGGACAGGAATATGACGCGCTCGCCCTCCTCCGGATGCGGCGACACCTCCCCGACCGGCGCCAGCCGCACCGCCACCTCCTCCGTCGGCGGGAGGACGCGGGTGGCGCGGTATTTGGCGATTCGGTCCTCGGTGATGGCGGAGCCGCACCAGGCCCCGCGGTCGGTGGCCATTTCCGGTTGACAAGGGGGAGCAGCGACGGAAGAATGGCGGTGGCCCGTAGCGTCCAAGACGGCGAGCGGGCGGCGCAAAGGGCAAGAGCACAGGAGCGGAAGCAGCAAGAGAGAAGGAACTGCAGCGGGGGAACGAAGGAAAGAAATCGCCCCCCCCGTGGCGTCCCTTTAAAGAGCCAGAAGAGCAACTGTTGACGGGGCACGTGGCGCGCATCCGGGCGACCCACACCCCAACCACCGCCTAAGATCCCGTGTGCCGGAGCAGGATGCGCAGAAGATCCTGGAGCGAGAACCGAAGCGCCAGACAACAGTTTCCCGAGGCGACGCGCGACGAGACGTTACGCTGTCCGCCGCAGAGTCATGATGGCGCGTGCGCGCGTGGCCGGCGTCAGCACTGACGTCACAGGTAGCGCAACCGCCAAGCTCAGCCGGACACAAATTCAAAAGCAAGAGGAAGCACGCGCATATTTCGCCTAAGGGCGGAATCCACACGTGCTCGGGGGCTAGTGTCAGGGGGATGATCCCTAGGTACCCCAACCGAATAAGAAACAAGACAGTCGGATCGCATCTGGCTGACCAGATGCAGCCGGACAGGGCAAGACAGGCCGGCTATCCCCCGGTAGCCGGATCAGCAAGAGGTATCCGGATACGGCGACGTAGCCGGACTCAATCATTGGGACAGGGCGACGTGTGTATCAGTGCACGGTACGCCCTGTACGGTGACAAGACTGGCAACTACCCGGCCATACCGAAGACTTTGCGTGGGTGACGCGGGAACAGTGGCCGGTGCTGACGACAGGCTCGCACGGCGTCCACTGTGCTTACGATAGCCATACCGCTCGTACTCCGACAGGACAAGCCATACCGGACACTGTAGATGACTAGTCGGCTGGGACCCGCCTGTGGGGCCCGCCAGTCGGACTGGCCAGTGAGACCTTTGCCTCTCAGCCTATATAAGGAGAGGTAAGGCCTCAGTAGAAAGGGTTGGTGTTACAGCATTTAAGGCAGTAGCTAGCATATACAACTCAAGGAGCACTTGTAGTTCGTGTATACCACATAGTCAGATCCGGCAGGAGTAGGGGTTTTACCTCACCACGAGGGCCCCAAACCTGGGTACTTCTCGCATCCCGCTACGCTGGCTTGTATCCAATCCCGCGTGCGGACGCCATCGATAGCTTCCCTGCTAGTCCCCCCACCTCTATCTAACCTCCTCAGGTACTGCCGTTCCCAATACAACGACATTTGCTTTCCTATGCTTATTGCTTTGTGCTTTCATGACTTGTTTATTTACAAGATTCCTATGCATAGGAAGTGGGTTAGACTTAAATGTGCTTTGAATTTGCTTCTTGATGCTCTCTTTTACTTCAATTCATATTTCTTATGTGAGCATCTTCTCAAACTGTCATGCCTAACTTAAAGGCGTTAAAGAAAAGTACTTATTGGGAGATAACCCAAAAGTTTTAGTTGAGTATTGGAAGTTATTACCTCTGTAATAACCTCTCCTTATCATTTTTGTGTGGTTTTTGTGCCAAGAATAACCCCTAATGAGAGAGAAGTAATGATTGAGAAAGTTGCTGTCCCGAAACAGATTTCTGTGCTTCACCGGAAAAATTCGTGAGAGAGCTCTCTATGTCGGATTGAGCTGTAATTGTTTTTGCTTCTGACCCAGGTTGTTATCTAACTTTCGTTAGTTCCACGCTATTTTATTTGAGCAACAGAAGGTCTTCGAAAAAATTCGTCTTTACCCGCTGGTCTATTTTGACAGATATCTGCCATTTTCTGCATTTGCTTCTTGTTGGTTCCTTCTTCAGTTCTTTTGGGGAATTGAGATTTTTGAGGGAAGTGCTATAGTAGCTAGTGTTCTAATGGAAGTTTATTTGGTGTTAGAACTGAACCTTAAGACCCTTTTATCTTAAGTGCACTAATGTTGCTAATAAAGATTGTGTGAAGTTTTGTATGAAGGAAAAATCCAGGTGTATGGAAGGAATGAGTAATGAGATGAAGGATGGACTAAAGCTCAAGCTTGGGGATGCCACGTGTGTCACCCTAAGAAATATCCAAGAAGTACAAGCGTCAAAGCTTGGGGATGCCCAAGGCATCCCCTTCTTCATCAATAAAAATCCGAGGTTTCTTCCAAACGCTTCATTTTTATTGTTTCACGCACAGTTGTGTTTTTCTTGGAGCGTCTTTTTTTCGTTTTCGTTTTGGTTTTTAGTTTGCTTGGTTTGCTTATTTTTCTGAATAAATTGGTTGGACCCCCCTCTTTCATACATTGGTTTGCAAATATTTTGGTTTGGTTTAGAAAAGAGTAGGAAAGTTCATGCTTATATGGTAAAAAGAGCTTGTTTTTTACTGTGGCCTATGCTTTGTCATGCCATGCTTGATATTGTTTTGGCTTTATGCTTAGTATTCTTTGTTGTAGCATGACTTGTTATAAACAATTGATATTGCTTAATGTGCTTTGGATGAATCATGCGTTGTTTTAGCATATTAAAGCATAGTATAGTGGTATTCTCCTTTGATGCTTTATTTGGGTTGACTTGGCACATTCTCACACCATGTTATGACTATCCAAAGTCACCATAGCCTTTATGATTCTTTAGTATTCAACTTGTAGTATCACTTTATGCTCTGATCAATGATGTTTTGTCGCCCTGCATGATTATGGCCATTATTGCTCTCTTAGTTTGTCGCTCCCAGTCTTTTGCTAGCCTCCACAACAAGTATGAGTTCCACTCATGCATCCAACTCCCTAAACCAAGCTATTACAAAGAGTCCACCATACCTACCTACTAGCTTATGCTATTCCAAGTATATTCATGCTTTTGTTTACCTTCCACTTGTTATGAGAAAACTAGTGATGAAAGCTCTCACGAACTTGATGGCACACTTTACTTTACTTTCCCTTAATAAACTTGAACCATTGTGTCTTCTATGTTGTATATGCTTGCACTTATTTGTCGGGAATTAGCAGAACCATGCTTTCATGGGGAACGCTTTCAACATTGCACTTGGTACTTGTACCTAGTTGATATCATGCTCTTTTGTATATGGATGTCGTCGGTGTGAAATGAAAGGGGAGCTTGTAAGTCCATGGAGTTATGTATATGTGTTAGAGAAACGCCTGGGCCGCTGGTCTAATCCATGCTGACATGGTGGAAACCTGCAGCGTAACCATAATGAGCTGTCTATGAAGCATTCTTCTTATAAAAAAAGAGTCCTAATTTGAGAAAAAAAGAGAAAAAGAAAAAAAAAGATACTATGAAAAGAGGAAAGAGAGAAAAAAGCACCATATTCCCATGGTAAATAAGAAGAATGCTGAGATGCTTGTTGTCTGCTTGCCTTGTCATTTTGATATGGGGATTCTTCCATATCATCGGGCAAGGGGTACCCCGTTGGCGGTTCTCTATGATACACATATACTTACAATGACAAGAACTTACCGGTGACTAAACTTGAGTAGCATGAGGAGCGGCCCTCGTATACAAGGGACATGAGATTTTGACTTACACTTTGTCAAGCATGTACACCATAGTTTGTTCACTTTAACCTTAACCACTTCAAGATGCTTATGATAGGGGAAATGAGAGCTAAAAGCTATAAGTACCATAATTTTTGGAAGCTCTTTATGAGACTTGAATCCCTACTTCCTTTTACAAAGGCCTTTCTTCCACCATTATATTGAGTCTCCACCTTCTATCTTTATGCACCTACTTTGAGAGCATAGTGGCCATTCTTAGTTCTATGTGCATTGTCCCAAGACTTGTTGATTTATGCATACCTTTGATATTGCTTGTTTTAAACTATTTGTATATAGTCACTCTTATGAACTTTGAAGGTGTCCTATGCATTTATGTATTGCTACTCCATGAGGGACAAGCTGAATGCCACTATGCTATGTTTTCTTTATGTGAAACAAACAAACGTCTTGCAAAGCATTGTTATTCATGAATCTTTTGTTTGTGCCTTTTCATGTTGCAACATAGTTTCTTTGCTTATTGCTAGAGCTTTGTCTTTCATGTTATGATTGAAGTACTATGATCCTAGCTTTGAATGTTTTACAAATACTTTGATCAAGTTTATGATGGTGCATGTCACCTCAAAAATTATTCTTTCTTTTTATCACTTACCTACTCGAGGACGAGCAAGAGTTAAGCTTGGGGATGTTGATACATTGCAAATGTATCTATAATTTTTGATGTTCCATGCTTCGTTTTATCTACTTTCTTGTGTTTTGTTCCAACTTTGAAGTACTTTTCATATGATTTCTTGGACTAACCTATTAACAAGACGCCACAGTGTCAGTTGCCTGTTTTCTGCTGTTTTTGGTTCCAGGAAAGTCAGAAAATGAATATTCTCGGAATTGGACGGGACAAAAGCCAAAGTTCCTATTTTACCGGAAGACTCACGGAGCCAGAATACGAGACGGAGGAGGGCCAGGGCCTGGCCACACCCCCCAGGCGCGGGTCACCCCAGGCCGCGCCAGGGCATGGTGTGGTGGCCCTTGTTACCCCCTCGGTCTCCCCTCTCGCCTATAAGAGCCTCCCAATACCAAAACCCTAGATCGTCAATCAGAAATCCACGAAAAGTTCCACTGTGCCGCCGCCACCGAAGGGGAGATTCGGGGGACAGAAAGTCTCTATTCCGGCACCCTGCCGGGATGGGGAAGTGCCCCCGGAGCCATCTCCATCGATCTCCACCACCATCTCCATCACCGTTGCTGATTCCCATGATGAGGAGGGAGTAGTTCTCTCTCGAGGCTAAGGGTTCTACCGGTAGCTATGTGTTCATCTCTCTCTCTCTATGCATGATCATATTGTGATCATGAGCTTGTAATCTATAGATCTACCTTGCTAATCAAGTGCTTTAATGAATCTCTACTCTCCCCATGTGTGTGAAAGTGATAGCGTGCTCACCATGGTGGCACTTTGGCTAGAGATTACAAATACTTGTTATGAGTTATATTTGGAGTTGGATGTCTTTATGAAATAGTGGTGTTTGTTGGACTCATCTAGTTCTCAAGGTGACAATGTGGGGTTTTCTAGATGGGAAAGACTTACTTTGAGGTGTGCTGTTATAGCCCTACCATCGATTAGAGTGTCCAACCGGAGAGTAGTCAAGAGTAGTATCATCAAGAGAAGATATTTATATGAGACAGTGTTCACTAGTGAAAGTATGATCCCTAGGCCTTGTTTCTAAGCATTGATACACCGTTTGCTACTAGATTTGTTACATGTTTGCTTGCTTCCATCTTTATTTCAGTTTTGCTTTAGTCTTTTCCACGCCATCAAGTTATTTTCTATCACCATTACCACTTGTATTTTACTATCTCTTCGCCGAACTAGTGCACCTATACACCTGACAAGTGTATTGGGTGTGTTGGGGACATAAGAGACTTCTTGTATCTTGATTGCAGGGTTGCTTGAGAGGGAATACCTTTGACCACTTCCTCCCTGAGTTCGATAAACCTTGGGTGATCGACTTAAGGGAAAACTTGTTGCTGTTCTACAAACCTCTGCACTTGGAGGCCCAACAATTGCCTACAAGAATATAAGTGCGTAGACATCATGCCCGACAGAACAACTTTGTTCCCGACGAGGCAACTTTGGTACCCAACAAAATAATTTTTGTGCGATACAAAGCAACTTTGGTGTCTGACTAAGCAATGTTTGTGCTCGACGAGGACACTTGGTGCCCGACAAGGTGGGAGGGGGCAGTATCTCTACTCCAGAAGAACAAGAAAAACAACATATGAATTATATCAACAAGGATCATCATGATGTAAGTTTCCACCATGTCATGCATGGCTTTGGCTAGCGGTTCAGGAGCGTTTTATACCAACATGCCTACTCTAGTGTGCACACTTCATTTCACATCGTTGCAATCCATAGGTAAAACTTAAACATGATTAATATTCAACATTTAACATTGAAAGCTTTGTGCCATGCTAGTCATGGTTTAGCTAACAAACACCAATAAGATGTGAAGCACAAAAATTTCCATAGTGATATCATCCCAAACCTTACTTTCTTATGAGCTTTAAAATACATGAAAAGGGGTGTTTTTAAGAGTGTTTGGAGGATTAACATACATACTATACTTGAAAGTAGATTTTTCTACAAGTACGTGGATATGCCTAGTCTAGTTTTAAGGGGCTTGGAACAAGTCTTAGCTTGTGTAGAAAAGGCTTAGCAAAAAGAGATCTAAAGAGTGTGCCATCTAGTTTATAATGTCAACATTTATTTTCTCACCTTGCTTCTTAATGTTGAACATAAATATGCACAAGTAAAGGATACCAATTAATAGGCATAAAACATATCATGCTTCATATAAAGTACTTGAGCTTAAGAACTAAACACAACATGAATTTCAACTTTTGTTTTTATCTCCCCTTTCCTTTTATTCCATGGCATTCTTTTTCAGTTTTAATCTCATTAAGATAGAGTTTCTTTTCAGTAGCTGATCATAAGAATTTATAATAATGGTGGTGTTATTTCTAATGCAAAACAATAAAGTAAAATAACAAAACAGATGCTCCAGGTTTCTACGATAGTTCTATGTTGCTCAAAAAATAAAGTTTAGAGGTTCGCAAACCGAGAGTTGAGTTGGTATAGTGGGGTGCCTTGTGTATCCCCAATATTATGGTTTACACCATCCTTGGATTGCTCTTGGTGTTATGTTCCTCTATTCCCTGTCAAAAAACTTCAACACAAAACTTTTTATCCCACCTCTTTCCTGAGAGGTGACATTAGTGGTATAAGAATATAATAGTTTCTGCCTATATATCAAATACAAAATTATTTCTAAATATTCCAGCAAGCATATAATGTTCCTACATATCCCTAGCATATAATATGATTCATACAAATAATTTTAGGACACTTGGGAATGGTTAAAACAAAACATGGCAGAATCTATCCAGATTTTCAGCAACAACAAAACAAAAACAATTTGCCCACTTAGATATGTTAGAAATTTTAGCCAATTTTTGTGCATACAGAGGATGAAAAGTTGTAAATTCTTTATGAATTTGATCGCAATATGAGTTACATAAAAATCATAAAATTCACGCACTAAAAACGATTCTGCATAAATTTGCTACTCCATATGGTTAGCAACTTTTAAACATCCAAAATGGATTCCACTTGGTACTTTATTAAAAACTACAGAAATAAAACCAAAACAAAACTCTCTTGCTACATCAAAAGTTTAAAACAAAAATTTAAAACAAAACTGGGTTGCCTCCCGCAAAGCGCTTTCCTTATAGCCATATAGCTAGGCTTTACTTTACTTGGTTTAGGTGATGTGGAACTCATGGGATAGCTTGTGCTTTTTAGCTACCTCCTTCTTTCTTGAAAAGTGTTCCATACACTTATTGTGAGGAAATTTAAACTTCACATTTCCTTCTTTTGTATCAATGACTGCACCTGTGGTTCTCAAGAAAGGTCTACAAGTATTTATAGGACTTGAGGTATTACTCCCCATATACATGATAATAAAATCAACAGGTACAAATGTCATATGTAATTCAACCATAATATCTTGAACTTTTCCTAGAGCATGTTTAGTTGAATCATCAGCAAGTAAAAGATCTGTTGAGCATTTTTCCATAGGTTTCAATTCAAGTAAGGCATATAGATCTTTAGATAAAATTGAGACACTAGATCCTAAATCTAGAATAGCATGATGTGTGTCTTTTCCAATAGTGATTAATACCTTGGGGATCCATACATCTCCAAGCTTAGGTGGTATCATAGCTTTTCTATTATATCTTTCAATCTTTTCTTTTATAACATAATTTGCTAGGTAAGAACCAAATCCTGCTTGATGACCATTAAAGGATGGATCATTAGAAAACTTTTGTAATAAATGAATGAGTTCATGCAAGCTACATTTATCAAGATCAAGTAGAGGTTCTTTTGTTTCACTTAGAATTTTAACTTCTTCTACTTGTTTATCATTTGTTGGTTCTTTTTCATTTTCAATCATAGTAGTTTCTTTATCATCTTTTAATGGTTCTTCTACCACTTGGATCTTGAGTTGTGATACTAGTGGTCCAAGAAAATCAGTATAATTCATTAATTCATTATAAGTTTCTTCCAAAGATGGTGTACTAGTTGTGATAGTAATAGAGTTCATACGTATGGCCGGTAGTCCTTATGGTTTTCTTGCAGACATGCTTAACAAGGTTGCTTGATTATGAGCGAGTTTTGATAGAGCTTTGTCTAAACCATCCACTTGGTTTTGTAAGCCTTTAATATCAGAACTTATGGATGAAAGTGACTTATGAAGTTCCTCTATCATGGTCGCATGGTGAGCTACTTGTTCACTAAGATTTTCATTAGGCTCTTGTTGTTTCTCCAGGTTCTCATTAGCTTGTGGAATGGTGGCAAGTTTCCATTTACTTTCATTAGCATTACGATATGGAACAAAGGGACGGCTACCATAGTTGTTTGGAGCATAAGGTGGCCTACCATATGAGTTATTATAGTTTTTTCCATACCCATTACTACCAAAGTTTCTTATGTAGTTGACACCTACACTTTCATTTGTGTTTATTACTAGTTCTTGTAGGGGAATATTATCGGTATTTTGCTTAGATATGTAGGCAAATATTGCATCAAGTTTACTTCTTGTGGAGTCTAGTTCTTCAATGGAGTAACTTTCTTAGGTGGGTTTGGTGCTCTTTCAGTATGCCATTGACTATGGTTATGGAGCATGCTTTCTAGGATAGTTTTAGCTTCAGACACAGTTTTACTCATAAATGCACCCCCGCAGCGGAATCTAGAATGCTTCTTGACATAATATTTAGACCATTATAAAAAGAATGCAATATTGTCCATTCGTTTACTCCATGTGATGGCAAGATCTAAGAATGTTTTTAACTCTCTCTCCCAAGTTGTTGCTACATGTTCATTATCATTTTGTCTAAATGATATGATAATATTTCTGTTTTGTAGGATCTTAACTGGTGGGTAGTATTTCTTAATGAAGGCTTCTTTTAAATCATCCCAGGAGTTTATACTAGAAGTAGGAAGTGATAATAACCATTCTTTAGCTCTACCTCTTAGTGAAAATGGAAATAGTTTAAGTTTGATAATGTAATTTTCCACATTTTTTAACTTTTGCATATCACAAATTTGACAGAAATCATGAACATGCATAGAGGCATCCTCATTAGCACTCCCCCCCCCAAATTGTTCTCTAGTTATAAGATTCAAAAGACTGGGACTTACTTCAAACTTTCAGCAGTAATTTCAGGAGTAGAAATGGGTCTAGCCATGAATTGATCATTAAGGGTGTTTGTGTAGTCACAAAAATTTGTTCCTCTTTCTCCCATGTTTGGAAAAAAAGTAATACTATTTTTTATGTGTTTTTGTGTTTTAAGGAAAACTTAAATAGACTAAAACCAAGAAAAAATAAAATACTTTAAAGATCTAAAAGGAGAAGAAGAAGCTCACAGTGGTGCAACCTCCCCAAGCTTGATTTGTTGCACAAGTTGACGAAGATGACGGTGCTAGAAAAGAGTCTAGCAGTTGCAGTGGGAGTTTCACCACACTGCAACCACTGTGATATATCTCCACCAATTCCCCGGCAACGGCGCCACAGAATAGTCTTGATGGCAACAAAGGCAGCCACTTTTCGTTGGGACTCCACGTGTAGAGTGTTGTAGCAAGCTTATTTTCCCCACAAGGGTGACTCGAGGGTTTATATCAAACTCTCGGAGAATTGCGTGGATATTTGTCTTCTCCTCTTCAAGCAACCAGTAAAGTAAAATAATTTGTCTTGTGTCCCCAACTCCACGAAGTGATTGTCAAGCACAAGGTTTCATATTAGTAATATGAAATAAAATATAAAACAAAGTAAGGAATGTAAAGAAATACAAACTAGATGATATGGAATATAGTAGAGTTGTTTTTTGGGTCTTTAAGGGTGATTACAAGTAGAATTTTTTTTTTGTATTTTCGAAATATTAAATTGCAGAAAATGTAAAGAATAGTAGATGCAATGGAAAGGTGTTTTTTATGATAACGATCGGACCAGGGTTCATGGGTTCACTTGTCTACTCTCTTTTTAAGCTCTAGTGATCACAAAACAATACATCAATGATAAAGATTCATGGAAATTCTATATATGCTTTATAAAATGAATTAATATGGACATCACATTCTAATATTGAGATGTAATACATCTCTCTCTTATACTCCTCAAGAAAGGGAAATCTCCATGAAATCTTGATTTAAGAACAAATAAGAGTATAGATTTAAGCAATATTATATGATGTTTGCAATACAATATGCTACCTTGATCTAACAAGGTCATCACACTGTCACATGATAACTATAGCACATGATTTCACTTTATCCCTAGTGAGGCAGCAAAAGAAAGGTAAAAAACAAAGCAGATCTTGAATATTATGTGTCACAATTCAATCTCCACCTCCATGCTACTCCATCTAACACACACTTTTCCCCATACAAGTCCTTGCATACAAGTTGGATAAAAACAAGCAATGAAGAACGGGGTGCATGATATGCATCTATTAATACATCTTACACAAAATAGATTGCAATCTCCAATATCAAATCATAGAACAAAGATCCACCACATAGGAATTACAAATATGGCCATAATCATGTTGGGCAGCTCATATGGTACTAGATCTATGAAGAACAAGAGAGAAATAGATCAAGCTACTACCACAAACCTATAACCCGGAGGTGGACTACTCCCTCTTCATCATGGTGATGAAGCTGGAGATGTTGGAGAGGGTGGAGATCTCCCGGTGGTGACTCCTGCAGAGTTTCCCCCTCCAATCTGGCTAGATCTGACTCTGTTTGGTGGTGTTTTCGTCTCTGATGGCTTCTCGTTGCTCTCACGCTGGGGGTCCTTATATAGGGTTTTTTAGGTCAAGAGAACTTCGTGGGAAAAAATCAAGGCGCCCGGATGATCGAGGAGCAAACGAGCATGGATGGCACGCCTACCAGGCCTTGGCACGCCACCTGGGCTCGTTTGACCCTCCTGGCCCTTCTGGTGAGATTCCTGTGCTCCAGATACTTCTCGTGGATAAATATTGGCATTCCCAAAAGTGCAGATCCATTTGACTTCGTATAGGTTGCGAAACATCAAAAACATTGAAAACATGGTTTTTCTGCCCTGCAGGGTTATAACCAAAATAAAAGGGATCATTGGTAAATCTCCAAAAATATAAAACATGGATATAACATTATATATGATGCAAATATGTGGGAAAACATGTTAACAAACTACAAAGTTCATGTATGCATTTTACATGCATCACGCCCAACCAGAATTCTAGGGATGGCACTTTGAGGAAACCGGTGTTTTTTGAGTTTGATCATGCTATAGAGCCTTGGTAGCAATGAATCGAGTCCAAGAGGATTGGCTTGACGAGAGGTCAGCTTCGTCAAGCTCGTCGATGGAGGAGAAATCTTGGCTGAAGATTTGGAAGATTGTAGTACCGTCGAGGATTCAGGTGTTTCTTTGGAGGTTGGCGCATCACTCATTGTCGATGGGAAACGTCCGTCACGGGCGGTGCGTGCCTCCTTCACTTGCATGCTCTATTTGTTGGGGGGATACCCCCGGGTAGGGCAACACCGGGGTATAAGGGCCGAGTTAGTCGGGGTACGGCGCGGTCAAAGCAAAGTGCTGACCGGGTCACCTCAAGGCAGGTCGAATCACGGTGTGGCCCGACCAATGGGTCATTTCCTTGACAATGGTCCAGCCGGCCTACAATTTATGCCGGCCATGTCTATCTGTTTTGCAGGTAAAGGGGTAAGCCGGATTAGCTATGTGCTAGCCGGATCATCTTAGCTTCCAAGAGAAGGAATCCCTCGCTGGTCAAAAGGTGGCTTTATTAGCTGAAGCATGTGCAAAGTAAAGTAAAGGAGAGGACCAGCGGGTCGGTGGTGACCAAGGTGACGCGGGCAAAGCCGGATGACGTAGCCCGTGATGCCAAAAGACAAGGATGACGCCGCGGGTTACGTCCAAAGCCCGGACGAGCCATTAAAGAAGAATAAAGAAGCATCTGCTTTAGGAAAGGAGCAAATATGCTGCCACATGTGCCCTAGAATTGTAACCCGGGCTCCCCTGTATAAGGAGCACCGGGGCCTCCATAGAGAGGGATGGCAAATATAGAAATCACTCTCTGTCTAAGGTAGAACTCTAGGGCTAGTTAGTAGGAAGTAAGAGACATTGTCTCGTTCTTGCTAAGAGCCTCAAAAGCACTTGAAACACCATTGATTGAGATTATACAAGAACTTCCGTGCGTGGAATCACCACGCTCTCCCTCCCTAGATTCCCCTAGCACTCATTGGCCCCATCTTTAGCCTATCCATGGCATCTTCCGTGCCACCACCACGACAGTTGGCGCCCAACGTGGGGCAAGCGGTGCTAGCAGGGGTGAAAATCCATACGGGAAACTTCTCGAGCACCGGCGAGCGTATCGTCTCAGGCTTGGTTCAGCGCTTTGGAGCGCTGGACTACGTCAGTGACAACGCGGGAAGCTTTGGCAGGCTGATACATTGCAAATGTATCTATAATTTTTGATGTTCCATGCTTGGTTTTATCTACTTTCTTATGTTTTGTCCACACTTTGGAGTACTTTTCATATGATTTCTTGGACTAACCTATTAACAAGATGCCACAGTGCCAGTTGCCTGTTTTCTGCTGTTTTTGGTCCCAAAAAGTCAAAAAATGAATATTCTCGGAATTGGACAGGACAAAAGCCAAAGTCAATATTTCACCGAGGGGAACACGGAGCCAGAAGACGAGACGGAGAGGGGCCAGGGGCCGACCACACCATAGGGTGGCGCAGGTCCCCCTTGGCCGCGCCACCAGGTGGTGTGGGCCCCTCCGGCCTCCACCGACCTTGCCCCTTCGCCTATATATTCCTCCCGATGTGAAAACCCTAAACCGTCAAGCCTCCAGCCACGAAAAGTTCCGCAGCGCCGCCGCCACCGAAGGGGAGATTCGGGGGACAGAAAGTCTCTGTTCCGGCACCCTGCCGGGACGAGGAAGTGCCCCCGGAGCCATCTCCATCGATCTCCACCACCATCTCCATCACCATTGTTGATTCCCATGATGAAGAGGGAGTAGTTCTCTCTCGAGGCTAAGGATTCTACCGGTAGCTATGTGTTCATCTCTCTCTATGCATGATCTTATTGACATCATGAGCTTGTAATCTAGTAGATCTACCTTGCTACTTAAGTGCTTAATAGATCTCTGCTCTCCCCATGTGTGTGAAAGTGACAGCGTGCTCACCATGGTGGCACTTAGGCTAGAAATTACAAATACTTGTTATGAGTTATATTTGGAGTTGGATGTCTTTATGAAATTGTGGTGTTTGTTGGACTCATCTAGTACTCAAGGTGACAGTGTGGGGTTTTCTAGATGGGAAATACTTACTTTGAGGTGTGATGTTATAGCCCTACCATCGATTAGAGTGTTCAACGGGAGAGTAGTTAAGAGTAGTATCATAAAGAGACGATATTTATATGATAGTGTTCACTAGTGAAAGTATGATCCCTAAGCCTTGTTTTTAAGCATTGAAACACCGTTTGCTGTTAGATCTGTTACATGTTTGCTTGCTTCCATCTTTATTTCAGTTTGCCTTTAGTCTCTTCCACGCCATCAATCTATTTTCTATCACCATTACCACTTATAATTATCCATACCACTTGTATTTCACTATCTCTTCGCCGAACTAGTGCACCTATACACCTAACAAGTGTATTGGGTGTGTTGCGGACACAAGAGACTTCTTGTATCTTGATTGTAGGGTTGCTTGAGAGGGAATACCTTTGACCACTTCCTCCCTGAGTTCGATAAACCTTGGGTGATCCACTTAAGGGAAAACTTGCGGTTGTTCTACAAACCTCTGCACTTGGAGGCCCAACAACTGTCTACAAGAATAGAAGTGCGTAGACATCAAGCTATTTTCTGGCGCCGTTGCTGGGGAGGAAAGGTAAAAGGTATTCACACCGGAGGATTAAAGAAGAAGAACCTCCCACGACAAACGCCTATTTTCTGGTGTGAGTGCTCGAAGTTATTTCCTTTAGATTCTGCAATTTTGTCTTTTTATTTCTTGTTTTCACTAGTTAGGCTTAATGTAAAACAACAACAAAATTAGAGAGCTTTATAGTATTTATCTTGAGTTAGGACATGAAGTGTTTGAAGAGAAAATTAAAAAACCTATGGAACTTTATTTGCATGCTAATAGAAATGTTGTTAGTATGAACTCTTTGTACACCATTATTGCTAATGCTATGGAAAAGTCTAAACTTGGGAAAGCTAGTTTTTATGAAAAATGATCTTTTTAGTTCCCCAGCTTTGGAAGATAGCTATTCTATTGCTTATGATGATACCAAACCTCCAATATATGATGATTACAATGATGAATATGGTATTTTCAGTCCACCTACTATTGAGGAGAAAATTAATTATGATTACAATGTTCCTCCTATATTTGATGATTATGGTGATGAGAATAATAATGATAGCTATTTTGTTGAATTTACTCCCACTACAATTAATAAGAATGACTATGCTTATGTGGAGAGTATTAATTCTTTTATGGATGTGGCTCATGATAAGAATGTTTTATGTGATAGTTATATTATTAATTTTATTCATGATGCTACTGAAAGTTATTACGAGAGAGGGAAATAAGGTTTTATGCATCTCAATAATATTAAGTTTCCCCTCTTTATGTTGAAAGTCTTGAAGTTGCACTTGTTTTGCTTTCCTATGCTTGTTGCTTTATGCTTTCATGACTTGTTTCTTTACATGATTACTATGCATAGGAAGTGGGTTAGACTTAAATGTGCTTTGAATTTGCTTCTTGATGCTCTCTTTTACTTCAATTCATATTTCTTATGTGAGCATCTTCTCAAACTATCATGCCTAACTTAAAGGCGTTAAAGAAAAGTACTTATTGGAGATAACCCAAAAGTTTTAGATGAGTCTTGGAAGTTATTACCTCTGTAATAACCTCTCCTTATCCTTTTTATTTTCTTTTTGTGCCAAGAGTAACCTCTAATGAGAGAGAAGTAATGCTTGGGAAAGTTGCTGTCCTGAAACAGATTTCTGTGCTTCACCATTAAAATTCGTGTAAACTCTATGTACGTCCTTTTGAGGCGTGAATTTTTGTGCTTCTGCCCTAGGTTTTTATCTAACTTTCGTTAGTTCAACACTTTTTGATTTGAGCAACATAAGGTATTCGAAAAAAATCGTCTTTACCTGCTGGTCTGTTTTGACAGATTTCTGGCATTATTTGCATTTGCTTCTTGTTGGTTCCTTTTTTAGTTCTTTTGGGAAATTGAGCTTTTTGAGGGAAGTGCTATAGTATCTAATGTTTTAATGGAAGTTTTATTGGTGTTGGAACTGAACCTAAAGACTTATTATCTTGAGTGCACTAATGTTGCTAATAAAGATTGTGTGAAGTTTTGTATGAAGGAAAATTTTCAGGTGTATGGAAGGAATGAGTAATGATATGAAGGATGGACTAAAGCTCAAGCTTGGGGATCCCACGCGTGTCACCCCAAGAAATATCCAAGAAGTACAAGCTTCAAAGCTTGGGGATGCCCAAGGCATCCCCCTCTTCATCAATAAAAATCTCAGGTTTCTTCCAAACACTTCATTTTTATTGTTTCATGCACAGTTGTGTTGTTCTTGGAGCGACTTTGTTTTTGTTTTTTGTATTTGTTTGCTTGGTTTTCTTAGTTTTCTGAATAAATTGGTTGGACCCCCTCTTTCATACATTGGTTTTCAAATAGTTTGGTTTCGATTGGAAAAGAGTAGGAAAGCTCATGCTTAAGTGGTAAAAAGAGCTCATTTTTGACTGTGGCCTATGCTTTGTCATGCCATGATCGATATTGTTTTGGCTTTATACTTAGTATTATTTGCTGTAGCATGACTTGTTATGAACAATTGAGATTGCTTAATGTGCCTTGGATGAATCATGCGTTGTTTTAGCATATTAAAGCATAGTATAGTGGTATTCTCCTTTGATGCTTTATTTGGGTTGACTTGGCGCATGCTCACACCATGTTATGACTATCTCAAGTCACCATAGCCTTTATGATCCTTTAGTTTTCAACTTGTAGTATCACTTTATGCTTTGATCAATGATGTTTTATCGCTCTGCATGATTATGGCCATTATTGCTCTCTTAGTTTGTCGCTCCCAGTCTTTTGCTAGCCTCCACAACAAAGTATGAGTTCCACTCATGCATCCAACTCCCTAAAACAAGTTATTCCAAAGAGTCCACCATACCTACCTACTATCTTATGCTATTCCAAGTATATTCATGTTTTTTGTCTACCTTCCAAATTAAACTTGTTATGAGAAAGCTAGTGATTAAAGCTCTCACAAACTTGATGGCACACTTTACATTTTGCACCTAATAAACTTGAACCATTGGGTCCTTCTTTGTTGCGTATATGCTTGCACTTTATAAGTTGAAATTAGCAGAACCATGTACCATGGGGAACGCTTTCACCATTGCACTTGTACTTTGTACCATGTTGATATCTTGTTCTTTTGCTTACGGATCCCGGCGGTGTGAAATAAAAGTGGAACTTGTAAGATCATGGAGTTTGTATGTGTGTTAGAGAAACGCCTGGGCCGCTAGCCTAAGCCATGCCTAATCATGGTGGAAACTTGCAGCATCACCATAATGAGCACTCTATGAAGCATCCTCAATAAAAACCTATGCAAATAGCAAATAAAAAGATCGCTGAGATGCTCATTGTCTGCTTGCCTTGTCATTTTGATTATGGGAAAGCTCCCGTATCGTGTGCAAGGGGTACCCCGTTGACGGTTCTTAATGATACACACATATTTACAATGACAAGAGCTTACTCGTGACTGAAGTTGAGTAGCATGAGGATCGCTCTTCGTAAGTAAGGGGCATGAGATTTCGGTTTATAACTTGTCAAGCATATCCTCTTAGTTATGTCACTTTAACATTAATCACCTTCAAGATGCTTATGATGGGGGCAATGAGAGCTGAAAGCTATAAGTACCATAATTTTTGGAAGCTCTTTATGAGACTTGAATCCCTACTTCCTTTTATAAAGGCCTTTCTTCCATCATTACATTGAGTCTCCACCTTCTATCTGTATGCACCTACTTTGAGAGCATAGTGGCCATTCTTAGTTCTATGTGCATTGTTCCAAGATTTGTTGATTGATGCATAACTTTGATATTGCTTGTTCTAAACTATTTGTATCTAGTCACTCTTGGAAAGTTTGAAGGTGTCCTATGCATTTATATTTGCTACTCTATGAGGGACAAGATGAATGCCACTATGCTATGTTTTCTTTATGTGAAACAAACAAACGTCTTGCAAAGCATTGTTATTCATGAATCTTTTGTTTGTGCCTTTTCATGTTGCAACATAGTTGCTACATCTTATTGCTAGAACTTTATCTTTCATGTTATGATTGAAGTACTATGATCCCAGCTTTGAATGTTTTACAAATACTTTGATCAAGTCTATGATGGTGCATGTCACCTCAAACATTATTCTTTCTTTTTATCACTTACCTACTCAAGTACAAGCAGGAGTTAAGCTTGGGGATGTTGATACATTGCAAATGTATCTATAATTTTTGATGTTCCATGCTTGGTTTTATCTACTTTCTTATGTTTTGTCCACACCTTGGAGTACTTTTCATATGATTTCTTGGACTAACCTATTAACAAGATGCCACAGTGCCAGTTGCGTGTTTTCTGCTGTTTTTGGTTCCAGAAAGTCAGAAAATGAATATTCTCGGAATTGGACGGGACAAAAGCCAAAGTCAATATTTCACCGAGGGGAACACAGAGCCAGAAGACAAGACGGAGAGGGGCCAAGGGCCAACCACACCATAGGGTGGCGCGGGTCCCCCTTGGCCGTGCCACCAGGTGGTGTGGGCCCCTACGGCCTCCATCGACCTTGCCCCTTCGCCTATATACTCCTCCCGATGTGAAAACCCTAAATCGTCAAGCCTCCAGCCACAAAAAGTTTTGCAGCACCGCTGCCACCGAAGGGGAGATTCGGGGGACAGAAAGTCTCTGTTCCGGCACCCTGCCGGGACGGGGAAGTGCCCCCGGGGCCATCTCCATCGATCTCCACCACCATCTCCATCACCATTGCTGATTCCCATGATGAAGAGGGAGTAGTTCTCTCTCGAGGCTAAGGATTCTACGGGTAGCTATGTGTTCATCTCTCTCTCTCTATGCATGACCTTATTGAGATCATGAGCTTGTAATCTAGTAGATCTACCTTGCTACTCAAGTGCTTAATAGATCTCTGCTCTCCCCATGTGTGTGAAAGTGACAGCGTGCTCACCGTGGTGGCACTTAGGCTAGAGATTACAAATACTTGTTACGAGTTATATTTGGAGTTGGATGTCTTTATGAAATTGTGGTGTTTGTTGGACTCATCTAGTACTCAAGGTGACAGCGTGGGGTTTTCTAGATGGGAAAGACTTACTTTGAGGTGTGCTGTTATAGCCCTACCATCGATTAGAGTGTTCAACCGGAGAGTAGTTAAGAGTAGTATCATAAAGAGACAATACTAATATGATAGTGTTCACTAGTGAAAGTATGATCCCTAAGCCTTGTTTCTAAGCATTGAAACACCGTTTGCTATTAGATCTGTTACATGTTTGCTTGCTTCCATCTTTATTTCAGTTTGCCTTTAGTCTCTTCCACGCCATCAATCTATTTTCTATCACCATTACCACTTATAATTATCCATACCACTTGTATTTCACTATCTCTTCGCCGAACTAGTGCACCTATACACCTGACAAGTGTATTGGGTGTGTTGGGGACACAAGAGACTTCTTGTATCTTGATTGTAGGGTTGCTAGAGAGGGAATACCTTTGACCACTTCCTCCCTGAGTTCGATAAACCTTGGGTGATCCACTTAAGGGAAAACTTGTTGTTGTTCCACAAACCTCTACACCTGGAGGCCCAACAACTGTCTACAAGAATAGAAGTGTGTAGACATCACAGGCATCCTCCACCGCGCAATGGTGTCTTCCTCAAGCTTGGCGCGCGCAAGATCTACGTTGGGGTGGATGAGTCGTGTGTTCACCCGCGGCACGTCGTCGAAGGAGGTGAACCATCTCTCAGCGCCGCTCGTGGAGTGCGTATCGCTCGCCCCACTAGCAGTGTTGAAGTCCTGATGACCGCGCCAGATGCGGGACTGAGCAAAGATCCGGTGCCAGAGCCAGAGGTAACGCCCAAATGGACCAGGTCTAGGTTTCCTCCGCTAGAGAAGCCAGAGAATGTGCTCCAGCAAGCGATAGATAGCTTAGCAACACCAATAGCACCTGTGGTAGATCAGGCTCAGGCACAAGTTGAGTTAGAGGAAACTAGGCGAAAGATGTTAGCTGGAGCAAATAAGGTAGTAGAGCTGCATCAGTCACTGAACATCACCTTGAGAGAGTATGCTAAGGCAAATCATATCGATGGAGTGAAAATCCGGGGCAGGAACTTGATCACGGAGATTGACAAGGAGTACGAGCCTAGGCCGGGTCAGACAGCTACGATAGTGATAGGGGGTTGGATCGATATAGTACCCCAGCAAAGAACCTCAGAGCAGCAAATGCGGCCACATCTGAGTTAGAAGGCTTGACTGGTGAGGCAGCAAGAGAGGGTAAATCACTTGTTGAGGGTTGCATGCCAACAAAATGAAGAAATAAACAAAGCTAACCCGGCACCACCAGGGGCCTCACAGGTGGTACATTCGGCCAGAAATAACTCGGCGAGATCCAGAGGAGCCGCGTCGTCTCCGGGTCACGATCCCAGGAGAGAAGAGGTAGTGAATTCCAGGAGAAGAAATAAGCAAATGGTCCCTTATGACCCGGAAAGGGCTGGGAAAGGCAAAGTAGTGCAAGTTGATGAGGACCGCCACAGTACCAGCCAAGGTGTGGCTGCCCGAGGTAACCATGACCAAGGCAATGCTGGTCAAAGAAACGCTGCCAACGGCAATGCCGGACAGTGCAATCTCGTGGGAGCGGGGCAAAATTTACCTCGGGCGCAACAACAGTGTGTACCTCAGCAAGAAGGAAGTGCGGGACAAGCGGCACAACAGCATCATACACGTCCGGATTAGGAAAGATACAATGATGGTTATTCGGCTATGGTCAATGATGGATACCCCAGACCGGATCACCACGCAATTGAATCATGGTTGGGAAGCAGGAACTTGCAGCCAGATGACGCCAGGTTGAAATTGGATAGGATTTACAGGTCGGAGCAAATCGAGTTACAAGGTCCACCGGGTCCAGCATGCTTTGGGCCCGGGATCATGAACGAGCCACCAGTACCAAACTTTCAGCTGGCCAGAGGAACCCGAACATATGATGGAAGTACCAGGCCAGAGGATTGGCTGATTGACTACGCCATAGCAGTCAAGATCACAACAGGAAATCTGAGATGGGTGGTAAGGTATGTGCCATAGATGCTGAAAGGACCAGTGCGAGTTTGGCTGAACAATTTGCCACCAGGGAGTGTCAACTGCTGGTTGGATTTCTAGGAACTTTTTGTTAGTAACTTCTCAAGCACTTACAAGAGACCCAACAGACCACAGACCCTTGCATTATGCTGGCAGAGACCGAATGAGCCAGATAGAGATTTCCTGACTCGATGGTGCAATGTGTGAAACTCGTGGGAGGGAGTAATTGAATCACAAGCTATTGCGTGGTTCGCTCAGGGATGCAGATATGGAAGTATGATGTGGCAAAGGTTACAACGATATATGCCAACTACCTTGGCTGAGACGATCCGGATCACAAATTCATATGCCTTGGGAGATCCAACGCAGCCCCGGCTAATGTCTAGCGAAGCAAATGAGGAGTATTACAACCGAGATATCACCGGGTCATCAAGGAGAAATGATTTCCGAGGAAAAAGAAGGGACGAGCGTCCGGATTATCGGTATAACTCGCAACAGGTCGCAATAGTGGATCGGGATCAGCCCAATGCCGGAGCAAGCCAACGCTAGAAAACTGGAGGGTAAAACTGGCAGCAAAAAAATGAAGGGAGAAAGCCTTGGACCCTGGAGCATAAAAAGCAGTGGCAGGAACGAAAGGATAGGCCGAGGTATACATTCGAGTCTATGCTAGATCAACCTTACAAATTTCATACGCCAAGTCCGAACAATCTAGCGAATCATACGACCCGGCAGTGTGAGTGGATGAGGAAATTAGAATAGGGGAGTCCGGGGAATGCTCAGGCACCTCAGAACGAAGCACCTAGAAATGAAACACCCCTACCACCACTACTGCCAAGGGAAATGGACAGCAACTGATGTTGCCACCACCTCCGCCGAGGTACGAGAATCCAGAAAGAAGGGATGCGGTACATCAGGTGGGCAACAACCAACAACAAGGCCAAGGTTACAATGAGAATGAAGGACGAAATGAGTACATGGAACATCATCAAAGCTATTGTGTGTTCACCACGGAAGAGAATGACCGGAAAAGCTTGCGGCGCCGGCATATGGAGGTGAATGCAGTAATGCCGGCTGTGACAAGATATATTCCTTGGGCGGATCAAGAAATCACATGGAGTGTCAAGGATCACCCAAAGATCATGCCAAGCCCAGGAACCTACGCTCTGGTCTTAGATCCGACGTTCATCGGGCCGAATCTCAACGTGAGATTTTCCAAGGTATTGATTGACAATGGCAGCAGTATCAACATTATGTACAAGGATACCATGTACAAGTTGGCGATAACACAGAATGTGTTGCAAGCGACAAGGACCACCTTTCATGGCATTGTGCCGGCTATCTCTTGTGAACCAATTGGTAAGGTCCGGGTTGACGTGTTATTCGGCACAAGAGACAACTGTCGCACTAAGAACTTGGAATTTGAAGTAGTGAATCCAGAAAGTGCTTATCACGCGTTACTCGGCAGGCCTGCGCTAAGCAAATTCATGGCAACTACCCATGTCAGCTACCTTAAGATGAAATTTCCCGGGCCAAGGGGCGTGATAACTATATCAGGGGACTTCCGACGTTCGATCGAGTGCGCATCAGCCGGATCCAATTTAGCCGAGTCACTTGTGATAGCTCAAGAGAAAAGGAAGATACTAGAGGTGGCGGCATTGGCTCAATCCGCGCAACAACATATGCCGGCCCTGACCAACCCGCATGGGAGCGTGTCATTCCAGACGACTAAGGATACAAAGAAAGTGCCAATTGATGATCTGTTGCCAGAGCGCATCGTCACCATAGGTGCCGGATTAAGCACCAAATAGGAAAGCGAGCTTGTCAACTTCCTCCGTGAGAATCGGGATATCTTTGCTTGGTCTACGCAAGATCTGCAAGGTGTACTGAGGGACTTGGCTGAGCACACATTGAATGTCAGACCCGGGGCTAAGCCAGTAAAGCAGCCTCTCAGGCGTTTCACAGAGGACAGAAGGAAAGTCATTGGAGATGAGATAGCAAGATTACTAGCGGCCGGGTTTATCATGGAGGTACTCTATCCGGATTGGCTCTCTAATCCGGTGCTGGTGGAGAAAAAGAAAGATGATCCGAACGTGGCAGTGGTATGGCACATGTGTATTGACTACACGAACCTGAATAAGGCGTGTCCAAAAGATCCATTTCCACTCCCTAGAATAGATCAGGTCATAGACTCAAAGGCCGGATGTGAGCTACTGTCATTCATTGATGCGTATTCTGGTTTCCATCAGATACCCCTGAATCCGGATGATCAAATAAAGACTGCATTTATTACCCCATACGGGGCTTATTGCTATCGGACTATGTCGTTTGGATTACGTAATGCAGGAGCAACGTACCAGCGATGTATGCAAAAGTGCTTGCATGACCAAATAGGTCAGAATGTGCAGGTGTACGTGGATGATGTGGTGATAAAAACCAAGGAAAGCAATACGCTCCTTGAGGATATCCGATAGACATTCACGAACTTAAGAAGGTTCCGAATGAAACTGAACCCAGAGAAATGCACCTTTGGCGTACCAGCCGAAAAATTACTCGGTTTCTTGGTATCTAGCTGCGGTATTGAAGCTAACCCGATAAAAATCCGGGCCATAGAAAGGATGGAGTTGCCAAAGTGTCTTAACGATGTCCATAAGTTCACTGGTTGCCTGGCATCGTTGAGTCGGTTCGTGTGTCGGTTGGGGGAGAAGGCCTTGCCCCTCTATCGGCTAATGAAAAAGGCAGATAAGTTTACATGGACACCACAGGCGGATCTTGCTTTTCGAGAACTGAAAAAGATGCTATCTACCGCGCCAATCCTAGATGCACCACTACCTAAGGAACCGATGTTGCTTTACGTAGCCACGACCAACCGAGTCGTAAGTGCAGTGATCGTAGTGGAGCGCGAGAAGGAAGGAAAGTCGGTGCAAAGGCCAGTGTATTATTTGAGCGAGGTATTGTTAGCATCTAAACAGAATTATCCTCATTATCAGAAGATGGCGTACAACGTATATATGTCGGCCAAGAAGCTCAAGCACTATTTCGAGGAACACCCCATCAAGGTGATATGTGATGCGCCTATTTTAGAGATCATGAGTAACAAGGACGCAAGTGGCAGAATAACAAAGTGGGCTATCGAATTAGCTCCATATGCGCCACAGTTTGACAGAAGAGATTCAATCAAGTCACAAGCTATGGCGGATTTCTTTGTGGACTGGGCTGAAATGCAATACGAGCCACCCCTGCCTGACTCCAATTATTGGCAAATGCACTTCGACGGATCAAAACTAAAAGACGGATTAGGCGCTGGAGTAGTGCTTACCTCGCCCAAGAAGGAACAACTGAAGTATGTCCTTCAAATCCATTTCAGTGCCTCAAATAACATGGTGGAATACGAAGCACTGGTACATGGTCTCAAAGTGGCAAAGGAAGTAGGGATATGTCAGATACAATGCTTTGGAGATTCGGATTTGGTGGTGCAGCAAGTGTCTGGAAACTGGGATGCCCTGGATGCTAACATGACCCTGTATAGGTTCCATGTTCAAAAAATAAGCGGGTTCTTCGAGGGATGTGAGTTCCATCACATACCTCGGATTGAAAACGAGGCAGCGGATACACTATCCAAGCTAGGATCATCCCGGCAACCAATCCTGCCAAATGCTGCCTTGGAGCACCTGAGAAAACCATCAATCACACCATCGCCCGAATCGGATTCCATTTACATCTCGGCACTCCCGGATCAGGAGCTGCACCAATGGAGATAGAATAGGGAAGCACCTCAGCAAACCCAGGGAGTGCTTCAGCAAACCCGGGGACTGTGCACCTTGATCTGACGGGAGTTATGTCGGTGGATGCAATGGAAGTGGATGAGGAACCATTTCCCGTCCGACCTATACCATCTTGGGCCAAGCCAATTTTGATTTCCTGAAAGAGGGAATCCTGCCGGATGATGAAATAAGTTCAAGGAAAATTCAGAGAAGGGCAAAGGCCTATACCATAATCAATGCCGAGTTATACAAAAGAAGTGTGACTGCGGTACTACAACGGTGCGTTGATCCGGAGAAAGGACTCGACATACTCTGAGATATTCACCAAGGGGAATGTGGCCACCGTGCCTCCTCAAGGGCCTTAGTAGCAAAGGCTTTCCGACATGGGTTTTATTGGCCCAGTGCTTTGGAGCAAGTAGTGGACTTGGTGAGAGAATGCAATGGTTGTCAAAGATACGCCACAAAAACTCACCTTCCAATGTCGGAGCTAAAAACTATCCCCATTACATGGCCATTTGTTGTATGGTGCCTGGACATGGTAGGACCATTTAAGCCAGCCAAAGGAGGGATGACCCATATTCTGGTCATGGTTGACAAGTTCACCAACTGGATTGAGGTAAAACCAATTCGAAAATGTGATGGGGCAACAACAGTAAGATTCCTCAAGGATATAATCTTACGGTACGGCTATCCCCATAGCATTATAACTGATAATGGGACGAATTTCGCTGAAGGACCGTTTGCAAGATTCTGCCAGGAAAAGAAGATCTGGTTAGATGTCGCTTCAGTCGCCCACCCCGCATCGAATGGACAAGTGGAAAGATCCAACGGACTGGTACTGTCCGGGATAAAACCCCGGCTCATAGAGCCGCTGCAAAGATCAGCGGGGTGCTAGATAGAAGAGCTACCAGCGGTACTATGGAGTTTAAGAACAACTCCGAATCGATCAACAGGCTATACGCCGTTCTTTCTGATATATGGGGCAGAATCTGTATTACCAGCCGACATAGAGCATGATTCGCCTAGGGTCACCCAATACACAGAAGCCGAAGTGCGCGAAGCCCAGCAAAATGATGTTGATCTTCTGGAAGAAGCGAGAGAACTGGCCTTGTCCGAATTCCGCCATATATCAGCAAAATCTTCGACGCTATCATAACCAGAAAGTAAACCCCCGAGTTTTTCGGGAAGGTGATTTGGTGCTAAGACTAATACAGCGCACCGCTAGCATGCATAAGTTATCCCCCAATGGGAAGGGCCCTTCATTGTGAGCAAAGCTTTGCGCAATGATTCCTACTATCTTATTGATGCACAACCCTAGCAAAAGATCAAGGCGGACAGGTCCGGAGAGGAATCCAAAATACCATGGAATGTAGCACTGTTGCGTCCTTTCTACACCTAAGAGGTGAATGTATCCGAACTACTCGTATGTCGGTATGAGTGTTGGCAATGAGCTTATCAATAAAAACTTTGCCACCCCGAGCAGAGACTCGGGGACTGCTATAACACTTGTCTTTTGTTTTCGTATTTTTTGTGTCGGCTGGGTTAAGTCGCTTATGTCTTAGTTGGATTAGTAATGTGTTAGCACCAAAAACCTAACTCTTCGACTTTGCTGCTATCCAACAAGAATTGGCTTCATGGCAAGCAAGAGAACAAGTTTGGAATGGCAAAGCACATGAAAAATGACTAAGGGGAAGAACTTAAGCGGGCCGGCGTTGGTTTTTTGGCTAACCCTTAGATTATTTTCTTCACTAAAGTGCCGAATCATTTTGAGCTAATCTCAAGGTTTCAAGTATTGTTAAATCATTTTTCTGAACCTCGGACTCGTAAGTCAAAAAACCGAATAAAGGTAGACACGAGCCGAGCCAAAAATTAGAGGAACAAGAAAATGAAACTCGGGGAGTTCGCCCACGATAATCTGGCAATGAAAACTTAGTTCAGAACATAAAATTGTAGAACAAACAAACCAAGGTATTTAAGTACATTTGCGCACGGCATTCCGGGGATCTGATAAATATGGTGTAACACCCTCGAATCGGCCCTATGCAAGTTTTAGCCCTTTCCGCCAAACCCGCATAGAAACGATTCAAGGACGCCCACCATGCACTTTCGTGCGGGTGGAAAAACGAAGTAATACCATTACACAATAGTCCTCGATGGGACCCACAGAACAGATATATACACAACACGACTCCATGAGTCAAGAATACAGATATACAGTACAAAGATCCAAATCACCTTGAAATTGATACAACGTCCGAGTACGGACAAGATGCAAATTGGGCTAAGAGCCCTGAAGAATAACCAATGGTGTCCATAACCCGTCCCAGGCCAAGCCGGAAGGGTAACCCTGCTAACGACATCGATCTCAAACCTGCTAAAACAAAAGGGGTGCCGACAAAGGGCGAAGGGAAAAAGAGGAGAGTCAGTACTGAGGCCAGTACACAGCGAGGCTAGAATTCGGCGGTCCTCGCCTACATAGGTATGGTGGGCTGAAGAGGCAGCGCAGCAGCACTAAACAACCTATAGAGACTCAGCCAAACTGGTGGCTATTAGAGAGGGATAAGAAAGTCCTACTCGGATGCAACCTGAGACTAACACAGTTGGCAATTTTACTCATCCTGGTATTCCCCCTCGAGACCAAACGAGGAAGTCAAACCGAGGAACTCACACAGTTGGCAATTTTACTCACTCCGTTATAGTTACAACACTTACTAAACAGATATATATAGCATGAGTCATCCTGAAGCATAAGTAGTGGACAGTTTTAATTACCATTCCGTTGTAGTTGGAACATTTACTAGTCGGATATAACTGTCCTGAGGAATCCCAAAAACCCAGCAGTTGTTGGCACTTTTATCACATTCCATTGGAGTTGCAATACTTGCTAGTCATATATAACAAAACAACCCAGATCCAGCAGTTGTTGGCATTTTTAATATCCATTCCGTTATAGTTGAATCTGATTACTAGTCATATATTAAGTCAAGTTTATAGCACTACTTTAGTTATGCTTCTCTATGATCGAGATACTGTGCTCCAAGTCGTCCATAACCGCTTGACACGGCTTTTAGAAAGTTTTACCCTGCATCGGTGCACAAATAGCAACACACACTCGATCAACCTCGGAAAAACCAACTCAAAACCCAACGAGGCATTCATGACAAAGCGATCACAGGATTCATAAAATATTTCAGGGGGCCACCCCACTAAGCTACCCGCAACGAAGTTGGCCGGCTCCGGAACGGACCCAGGGTTTGTGTCGACGGCTGTAAACGACTGGGAACCCGAAAGGGTGACTGGGCTTGTTGATACAGCGAAAACGTGTCACGATCCTAAACAGTACAGGTGCTCCACGCACAATCGTAAATAAAGCAGTAAAACATGGCATAGGTACAGGATAGTAATAAAGCCCCAAACTACTTTGTGGCCCCAAGAAATATAAATGAATCAAGCTCTGGCTCAGGGGGGTCCATAAGGCCTCCCGGATGTGGATAGTGCGAATAATCAAGGAACAGGTATCAAGTACTCAGGGTCCTACGGGACACAAGTGAGCGTGGAAGAACCAAATAACATCTATTGCCCACCGATGCCTCTGCATTAGTTATATCTAGCAATTCAATATTAAGTTGTAATTAAAGCCATGATCATCTCCACCATAAACATCTGCCAGCATTCCAACAACTGTGGTACTTGACAACACGAGATCGCACCTGAGCAAGCAACTGCGACTCGCAAGGCCAGCTATCTACCAAACACAGGTAATAGGAGGTGTCCAAGGCAATATAGAGGCTGCACGGGATATAACTGGTGCACGAAAACTAAAGCATCGCGACACAGATAGCAATAGATCAACAGGAGGAAATAAAGACTATAAACGCAAAATAGGTAGAAAGGGGGAGAGATGCTTGCCTGGGAAAACACTGCCGAAGGATCATATCCGGAGAACTTGTCGATACTCGCATCAACTCATTGTCCTAATCCGCGAAGAAGCAAACACTAGAAGAAACAACGGATGCAATATTTAATACTACGCAGAAGACCCGGCATGATTATGGTATGATGCATGGCATGGCAAGATGCGGTGCAATTAGGCAATATTAAGCGAAACCGGGGTCCCGACAATTAATTATATGGTTCAATTTACTTATCTACCCCACAAAATAAATGTTGTATTGACAAGGCGAAACATGGCATCGATTCGCTACACCAATTTAAATGGAGTCCGGAATAAGACAATATATCCCGCATAAACACTCCATATTTAATTTAGGTGAATCGACTATTTAACCCAACCCACCAGATGACATGTATGCAAGCATGATGATTTAATGATGCGACAGGTATATGTCATATTATAAAAATAGAGGCTTAGGGTCACACATCTGGGTTCGGAAGATCTTGGGTGCCGGGGGTTCGGGGTCAGGTCTCAGGGTCCAGATCTGGGGGTTCGGTTCGACGGGATCGTTCTCGGACAACGGAAGGAGAGCTTGGCGTTCCGGTAAGGAGGACATGGTTTGGTGTTAGGGGCGCATCAGATTCGCCCCGGTCGGTGTCGATCTTGACGTCGCGAAGATCTTGTCGGGTCCGCGCCATCGAGTCGGTCTTGGCATGCGGGATGAAGAACTTGGCGTTCTGCGTCGGCGACCTCGGTGTTCCGCGGTGAAGTGCTTGTCGTTCCGGTGGCGATCTTGGCGGTCTTCGGATTCGGGTCTTCGCGTGGCCTTCGGATCACCGGGATCGGGCTTCACCTCCGGGAACGGGTCTTGGCGTGCGATGAAGAAGATCATGTCATTCTGAGGGGCTCGGGTTCCGTGAAGGAGACCTCGGCGGGATCGGTCTTTAGGGTCTTCGGCCATCGGATCCGTGATAGAGAACTTGGTGGTTTTCCAGGAACGATCTTCAGGCTCCTCGAGGTTCCGCCCTCGGATCCACGAAGGAGTGCTTGGAGTTCCGCTTCAAGCGACATTGACGATCTTGGGCCGGTGCCGGGTCTTGACAAATACTAGTCCAATTTGCGCCGGGAGATCATGGCACATATCTTTGCGTAGGCCGAGAGTTCACCAACAACACCATCTTCTCTTCACCCACCACATCCATCATCAAAACGCCACCACATGGTCACACCACCCAAACAGTAACTACAGCGTGTAGCGGGACATGGACTCAAGAGCACACAGGCAGAAGATCAACACTAGACGCGCTCACGCGTGTGTAAACCAGCGAGGATGCACAGGGTGTGGCTTGGTCACGAACGTAAGGTAGAAGATCAATGTCAGTCCCCATGTGTGCGGCCAGAGGGCGCGGATGCGGGTCTCCTTGACGCGGTCGAGGACGGCAGAGGGCACGGACACCGAGGCAAACGGCGTGGCGCGCTTGGCACGGGCGGAAGATGTGAGGCCCCCTACGACAGAAGGAGTGGCCGGCGGCGCACTGCTTGGCAGGGCCAAACAGCGGAGGGGGTCGCAGGCAGGGCCGGCCGGAGGTGGGTTGGCGCGGCCTCGGGGTGGGGGCGGCTGACGGTCGGCGACGCGGTGAAGACATCGGCCGGGCCGGCGAGGAGCCGTGCAGAGGGTGGAGGGAGCTCGAGCCCGGGCGAGTGGCAGAGGGGTCAACGACGAGGAGGCGCGGGGCCGGCGACGCGCTGGAAGAAGGGCAGAGTAGGGCCGACGCTCGTGGTGCCCGCGACGAGAGGCGGAGAGGTGGGCGGCGGCTCGGGATCTGACAGCGGCCGGCGCAGGGCTCACGAGGAGGCCAGCAAGGAGGAGCATGGGGCCGCGTGCGGTGGCGGGGGCGGGGTAAGGTGCGACGGCGGCCGGAGCGATGAGGAACAGGCGTCGGGGAGGGCTCGGGGCGCGCGGCTAGCGACGTGGGAGCGAGTGGGTGGGGACGGGGCCTCGAGTGTGGGTGGTGGGTGCAGCGTGCGTGTGTGCGTGCGTGGGGCTAGGGCCAAGGGGTGGGGCCAGGCGATGACCAGGTGGTGTGGGGAGATGTGCAGGTGGCGGCGGGGTGGAGAGAGGGAGAGGGTGGCTGGCGACTGGGTGGGGGTTAGGTGGTTAGGGTTTTATGGTGGGGTGGTAGGTGGCTGCAGGTTGGGCCTTTTAGGCCTGGCTAGTGGCTGCCTCCCCCACTAAAAATATTTTATTTTTATTTAACTTTTAAAATATTTTATAAATAGTTTTTAGACAAATAAAATATCCAGGAAGACCTGGTTTTATGATTTGAAATTAAAGGAGAGCTAATTAGAAAACAAAATAGGGTTTTGCAAAGTACTTTTATGAACAAACATGCATGATGACATGACGATGCTCAAATGCAATGTGGCATGATGACATGATGATGCAATGCACAAAAACACAGCGATTTTCTAGTAGTGGTTTTAGCGGGATGCCACATATGGTAAGTGTTTTTCAAGGGGCAGGAGCAGCAGAAGAATCATCTGTTGAGGAGGGAGGTACTCCGGAGTATGCAGGAGGAGCGCTAGCTTCGACTTCATCCTCTGGGTCAACTTTGTTGTCCTCCGGGTCTTCAGCCTCGTCGCCTAGCTCGGAGCCCTCGCTCTCGCTCCCTTCCTCTTCAGCTCCAGAAATAACCTCGTCATCAGCGACATCAAGATAACTCGGCCCCTCATTCCAGGCATGGCAGAAGGAGTATTGGATGAGCTTGTTGGCACAAGCCTGGCGGCGCGCGATCCACTCCGGATCCTCGCACCACTTAGACCCGTTGCGCATATGACTAAGCAATGCCAAGTGAATCCCTTCATACCATGAGAGCGCAAACTTCAGAGCAATGTCGGCTCTAGCCCGTGCCACAGATTCGCGCCACAAATGCAGCTGTGTGTCACATTCCATGAGTTTGGCTATAAAGTCCATTTCTTGGGAATGGTCTCACTGGGCCAGAGGCAGCCAAACATCCGTGTTGCTGCTGGGAGAATATCCGCACCGAAATTCTTGACTACCTCAAGACGAGCGGTGAGACTCGCCAAGAGATCCTCTGTGGTGTAAGGAATTGCCTCAACATCAGGGCCAACAGAAATTCCACGCTGCTCACGGGATCGGCGTACGGTAGAGGCGGTGAACGTATCGCTCTCTGGAAATTTGCCTAAGGATAAGAGGAGAAACAGTGAGCAAATGGACCAAATCCGAATAGTAACAGATCAAGCAAGGGCGGAGAACTTACGCGCAATTTGGAAGAGGAGTCGTTGAAGCTCGGAATCAATGTTGGCGTTGTGGACCTGGAGTTTTTCGTACCCGGTGGTTGCCGACATAAGTTTTACGTCGGTTTCCTCCAGTAGGCTCTTGTCCTTAGAGATTTGCATGATTAAACGCTCCTTCTCTTTGGCAAACTCCTGATCGGCCTTCTCCAGCGCGGACTGATGAGAGCTCTTAAGCCTCTGGATTTCGGTATTCAGCCGAGTAATCTCCGAGTCCTGCTGCTGGAGCCGAGTTATCTCTGCGTCTTTCTTCTTCAGCTCAGCTTCGTACTTCCCAAAATATGTTCAGGCATGGGGACACTGTCATCAAGAGCAACTGCAACATGATCCGGAGGACCCAAAATATGAGTGTCCACCGAATAAAGCACGGAAGGAACGATGATTATGTAAAGGGTATGAGTTTACCTTTGATCTCCGCAAGGTTCTTCCTCATAATTATATTCTCAGCTTCAACCTCGGCTGCGTAATTCAGACAAGACATTCATATAAGTCCTAAGAAGTTTGAATGAACAAGGAGGGAAGAGGAATGGAAACCAACCCCTCTTCTGGTACTCCTCTAGGAGTTTACCATAACGCCCGCGCTGGTCTTTGTAGGAGTCCAGCAGGCACTGAAACTCAGCGGTTCGGCAGTTAGTGGTAATCTGAAACAGGAAAAAGACAAAAGTTCAGAGGCAAAGTAGAAATAATTCGAAGGCTACAAGAACCGGGCCAAGTGGAACTTAACCCGGCTCTAGGTGTGTGGATATTCGAAGTGTACAAGATCCAGGCCAAGTGGAACTTAACCCGGCTCTAGGTGTGTGGATAGTCAAAGTCTACAAGATCCGGGCCAAGTAGAACTTAACCCGGCTCTAGGTGTGTGGATATTCGAAGTCTACAAGATCCGGGCCAAGTGGAACTTAACCCAGCTCTAGGTGTGTGAATATTCGAAGTCTACAAGATCCGAGCCAAGTGGAACTTAACCCGGCTCTAGGTGTGTGGATATTCGAAGTCTACAAGATCCAGGCCAAGTGGAACTTAACCCGGCTCTAGGTGTGTGGATATTCGAAGTCTACAAGATCCGGGCCAAGTGGAACTTAACCCGGCTCTAGGTGTGTGAATATTTGAAGTCTACAAGATCCGGGCCAAGTGGAACTTAACCCGGCTTTAGGTGTGTGGATATTTGAAGACTACATGATCCGGGCTAAGGGAACTAGACCCGTCCCAAAATTTATTGCAAGTTAATGACATTATGAACAAAAACTAAGGAGCATCCGACCGAATAACAAGTTATTCCCTCGGAGGCTCGGGGACTAGGGGATATATCTACAAATGTTAAGTTATGAAAACCACCAACAGCGGAGAAAATGCTAAGTTATGAAAACCACCAACAGTGGAGAAAATGCTAAGTTATGAAAAACACCAGCAGCAGAGAAAAAGGATTACCTCCATCATCCGGTCGGCCAGGGAGATAGCCTTGGTAGCGGAGTTCATCTGCGCGCTGAACTCGGCTGGGCCGAACCTTTCTGGGAGATCGTCTTGGGGGTCGACGAATTCGGCATTGTTCCCGTTTTTCACGTACTCAAGGAGCAGTGGACTGTAACTCTTGCCGCTCGGAGAATGGCTCGTCACTAAGCCCTTCCCATGGGCCTCATGCCTGGCGGATTGAGCCATAGTGGGGCTGGTGTGCAGAACCAGCTGCTTGCTTCCCTCTGATCCGGAAGCTAGCCCGGACGTAGCTGACCCGGTAGTCTTCTTAGCTTTGACGGATGAGGGTTGAGGAGCGTGTTGAAAGAAGTCAGTGATTGAAGGGGCAGACCCGGTGGGGGCCGAAGGAGCTTTTCCCTTGGGAGGCTTGGGAGCTCTTGCTGTTGCTGGTGTTGTTGTTGTTGCTGGTGTTGTTGCTGCTGCTGATGCCGCTGGTGCTGGTGCTGGTGTTGTTGCTGCTGGTGTTGTTGCTGCTGGTGCTGGTGTTGGTGCTGTTGCTGCTGTGCTGGTACTGGGGTTACTGGGGGTGGCGCCGATGAAGCTGGCGCCTCAACATTGGGCACAGAGGCCGAGGAGCTGGAGAGATCTGGCATTACCGAATCCAGATCCGTCCCACTACCCCCCCCCCCCCCCCCCGCCAATGTTGCCCTCCTCATGGCGAGGTGGGCTCTGGTCAGGCGCGGCCGTAGAACCCCCTTGAATAGGGCTAAGCGGACGATGATCATCGTTGTGGGGGGAGAGGGACCGCTCCGGAGTGGGGAGGCTATGCCGGAACCGCTCTGGGAAATATCCACAGGAGCTCTGGAAAAAAGGAAGGACAGCAAGTCAAAAAGAGAGAACCAACCAAAGACTAAGGCAAGCAATGGAAGAATTCGAAGTAGCAATGCTAAAAGGACTTACTCGTCAACGGTAGGAGGAGCCCAAGGTTTGGGTGCCCTCCGGACTGTGCTCTTGGTGGCAGGCTTGGTCGATGGTTTAACCCCGGACTTCTTTTGCCTCTTCTTGGGCGGCGGCGCCTCCGAAGCTGCAGCCGGGGTAGCTGCGCGCTTCTGGGAAGGGGCCGGGGCCGGGCCACCGGTGGCAAGCGGAGGAACCTCATGGACCTGAGCGTCCGGGTTAGCTGAACATTCGAACATAATCCAGGTGCAAATAAGAGATAAGAACCAGATCAAGTACCTCAAGGACTTCAATGTCCGAATCATCATCGTCTGGCTAGTCCCTTAGAGAAGAGGCCTTACCAGCGCTGCGTTTGACAATGTCCGGGGCAGGCAATAAGGCCTCCGGATCAGTCTCCACCTCATCTCCCTCGGGACGGTCCTCCAACCACTTACTCGTCGGTACCTCGCCATCCTACAATGGTTGCTGGAGAAATTTCTGAAAGGATAGTGGCCAAGTTACAGAAGGAAACCAACATACGTTGAAGATTCGGAAAAAAAAAGAGTAGTTTACCTTTGGAGGGGGGTTGGTACGGGTGAAGGGCTCAAGTCCCCACTCCCAGGCCTCGGAGAACTCCTTCTCCACGTTGAATATGGACTTAACCCAGCGGTAAACCGCCGAGTTATCCAGCTCAAAGGAGGAGGTCCAGTGAGGGATTAGAGGACCTCTAAGATAGCAGATCTTGTGGGCTCGCTTCTGGAGGGGGGAGACCCGGCTGCGGATGGAAGTAATCATAATATCCTCCCCCCGGAGGTGCTCCTTAAGCAGCTCCGTGATCCGGCGTGCCACTTGATTCGCCAAAGCCGTGGCGCATTTGGGAATGCTTTCCCAAAGTGAGACATCTGGAGGGCCGAGCCTGAAAGGGAGCAGCCGGATCTGGTCCTCCTTGGTGGTGTTCCGGACGTAGAAGAAAGTCCGGGCCCAGCCCTTGCAAGATTCCAGCCTAGTGACCCGGGGGAACACGGACTGTTTACGTGGAGAGATGGAGGTGGCACCGCATTGGGTCAGGTGCTTGTCCTCCGGGACAACCTTCTTATCCAGAACCACGTTCCTCTGCAGACCAAAGAACTTGATCCAAAGTTCTTTGGTTGGCCAGAGGCCAATGTACCCCTCGATGCCAGAAGCAAAGGAGGATAGAGAGGTGATAGCATTTGCGGGAAGATGATGCGGTTGTAGTTTGTAGGTGGAGATGAAATCGAAGAAAAAATCAGAGGTGGGGAGGCCGAAGCCACACTGGAAATGCGATAAGAAAACCACATATTCCCCAGATTTGGGGGCAGGAATAATCTCACCGGCAGCGAGGCGGCAGGCGACGAGAGGCGTGGAGCCAAGCCAGGTCCTCCTCACGGACGGTGGAGCCGTCCCAGCATCCGTGCTCACGGCCCTCCGTCCCTTCTTCCTGCTGCGCCACCATCGAAGCCTCTGCCTCTGTCATGGTGGGATCAAAGCTTTCGAGAGGGTAATCGGAATAATGGTAGCCGGAAGAAGGGAAACGGGAAGCGCAAGGCCCTGTGGTGGAGATTAGCACTGGGAATGGTGGTGCAGGCGAGAAATACTGTCGGAGCACGGTCACAGTGGCGCTCATGGAGAAGAAAACCGGCGGCGGCGGAGTCGCAGTGAAAGAGAGAGAGCAATGGAGCGCGACGCGAATGGGGGAACTACCCCTGGGAGTGCACTGCACCCTCTACTTAATCGTGCCACACGCGCGTCGTGGGATCCTTTGCGGGTGGCGTGTCGCACGCAACGAGCGTGTAAGCGGCCCAGGCAGCAAATCAGAACAAGGCCACGGGAGCAAGCGATCCCATGACATGACATGGTGTTACAGTTAACGAGGCGCTGCAGTGATGGAACGTTTACAGCAGTTATGCCTGACGCAGCGACAGTAACCGACGCGGTAAATGCGCATGGCCCTTAAAATGAGGCAAATGATGATTACCCTCCACGTAGGATGTGGAGAAGCGTATGAGAGAAGGAAAGGTAACCCGGGTAAGCAAGCAAAAGACCTAGCCAATGAGGGATAACTCGGAAAGAGCGAAGGGTCGCAGGATGAGAAACTTCGGGCTACGAGATAACTCGGCCCAAGGAGTAAAAGATTTGGATATGGGAACCTGTTGTGGCCTTAACAACTAAAAGTTGCTAAGGCCGTACCAGCTTCGGGGACTAATGTTGGGGGGATACCCCCGGGTAGGGCAACACTGGGGTATAAGGGCCGAGTTAGCCGGGGTACGACGCGGTCAAAGTAAAGTGCTGACCAGGTCACCTCAAGGCAGATCGAATCACGGTGTGGCTCGGCCCATGGGGCATTTCCTTGACAATGGTCTGGCCAGCCTACGATTTATGCCGGCCATGTCTATCTGTTTTGCAGGTAAAGGGGTAAGCCGGATTAGTTATGTGCTAGCCGGATCATCTTAGCTTCCAAGAGAAGGAATTCCCCGCTGGTCAAAAGGTGGCTTTATTAGCTGAAGCATGTGCAAAGTAAAGTACAGGAGAGGACCAGCGGCGACCAAGGTGACGCGGGTAAAGCCGGATGACGTAGCCCGTGACGCCAAAGACAAGGATGACGATGCGGGTTACGTCCAAAGCCTGGACGAGCCATTAAAGAAGAATAAAGAAGCATCTGCTTTAGGAAAGGAGCATATTCGTAGAATATGTTGCCACCTGTGCCCTAGAATTGTAACCCGGGCTCCCCTATATAAGGAGCACCGGGGCCTCCATAGAGAGGGACGGCAAATATAGGAATCACTCTCTATCTAAGGTAGAACTCTAGGGCTAGTTGGTAGGGAGTAAGAGACATTGTCTCCTTCTTGCTAAGAGCCTCAAGAGCACTTGAAAACACCATTGATTGAGATTATACAAGAACTTCCGTGTGTGTGGAATCACCACGCTCTCCCTCCCTGGATTCCCCTAACACCCATTGGCCCCATCTTTAGCCTATCCATGGCATCTGCCGTGCCACCACCACGACACTATTTGTGGGGTGGAGGATTCATGGCGCCACTCCTTGTTCGAGTGTAACATGTCCAGAATCCAGATGCGTGTGGGCTCTCACGGGAGAGGAGATTACTAACCAGCTCGCTGTCAATGTGGAGCTAGTAGCGAGGATGTGGTTGTTTTCTGTCTTGGAGACATGGAAGGAGGTGTAGCGGAATCGCGTGCTCGTAACAATGTGGGCTATCTGGCATGCCAGGAGGAAGGCTATTCACGAGGAGGTGTTCCAAAGCCCCATGGCCATGGTTTCTTTTGTGAACAGATTCTTGGATGACCTCGCCGCGAGCGGGGAGACCAGGGGTCAGGGAAGTACTTCGAGTGGAGGAAGGAGTGAAGCATCTCTGGTGGTGAAGTGGATTTCCCCGCCGATGGGTGTATCGAAAATTAATGTGGATATCGCGGTCTCCAAGGACACGTCCAAGGGAGTAGTGGGTGTTGTTTGCCGATCCACCGAGGGTGATTTCTTGGGAGCTACTGCAATGGTCTATGAAGGTCTCACTCATTCAGGGACCCTAGAAGTGTTGGCGTGTCGCGAAGCGTTGGATGCGGCTGATGATCTCGCTTTGGCACAGATTCAAGTTGCTTCGGATCGTGCCAATGTGATTAAAGGCATCTATGGTGAGAATCTAGGTGTTTTTAGTTCTGTCCTGGCTGAGATTCGAGCTAGAGCTAGGAATAGAAGAGGTGTTCGTTATGTGTTCGAACGTAGAGAATCTAATGAGGATGCCCACAGATTAGCTAGATTTGCTATCTCCCTAGCGGTGGGTAGACATACGTGGTTCGTTGAATCTCCTGTCGGTGTAATCCTGCCTGTTATTCCTCAATGAATATATGCGAGGCTTAAAAAAAACTATACCTATCCTGCTAATCCCACATGTACCCGGGCGTACTGGTAGTATTCCTGAAATTCCTCGTTCGTGGAAGAGGTGGTTATAATCGTGCAGCTGTTGGACTCTAGGTCGTTCAACATGAGCTATATTGACAGGGTCGAGTCCCGCGGGAGCTTATTGTTCTGTTTCATCAAATCCCGATAATCCCATTGCGGCCCGGCGGACTGAGCAGGTGGGAGGCGGGTTGTCCCGTACCCATCCCACCTGCATCGTTAGGCGGTAGCTAGAGGCGAGGACTTGGCAGTAGGCGGCACAAACTGGTCGTGGGGACGGTGACGGCCTGACGGGTGGTGCAAATCCTGACAAAGCATGAATGTGATTAGATCTTCCACGCAACAACACTAACGATGTAGCCTGATTGAAGAGATGAGTATACCAAACTGAATGTCAATGCCTCCGTGGATGTTTTTTTTTTTGCACACAAGAGCAACGGGCGCCGTGATCGGGGATGACAAGGGTATGTTCAGCAACTGCAGGAATACCTGATGCAGCGACGTCTGAAACGCGTGCTCTTCGTGATAGTCTTATGCTAGTGGGCCAAGACATCAGAAATCTATCGGACCAATGGCAGCTATCTACGAGTGCTCTTTTGTAGCTCAGAGGTTTTGGTCAGGGAATTTCTTACTCCCTCCATCAAGAATCAAGAAATAGTTGACTTGTATAGACACGGACGGAGAGAGTACCATAGTTGGAAAGAGCAAGGCGGAGGGACCTTGTGGGGTGGGGTGGGGATTACTAAAGTCTTACACACAAAAATGTAATAAGTAGTACTCCCTCCGATCCTAATCAGTGTTTTTAAATTTGTCTAGATTCGGATATATCTAACACAAATTAAATTAGGATCAGAAAGAGTACTTATTTGGTAACATTAAGAATTTCTGGATGAAATAATGCGGGCCATATATTGTACAGTACATAACAATAATTTTCTTCACGTCCCCTGCATTATACAAACATAGAGACTAGAAAAAAGATGCCCCTGCATTGTACAAACATAGAGACTAGAAAAGGATGGCCAGAGCCAGGCTGCAAAACAGACGTACAGAGACACCTGAACTTCTGCTCCAGGGATTTTCACCGCCTGAAAGCGTTGCTCTCATGCGCATCACCGCCTCCCTGAGAATAATAAGCACGCCGCCGGATGCTCTCTTCGATGGTGGCGCTGCCTCCCTTCTCGGCCCCAAATATGCTCTTCTTTTCATCCTCTAGGAAGTTTTTCCCTCTGAACTGGTTCGTCGTCACAGTGGCCGCCTCTTTGGCATCGTCATCTGCAGCCTTCTTGAGCCTCTTCCACCTCTGCTCTTCGTGGACCTCAGCGTCATCCTGCATTTGTCGCAGCCGAGCTTCCCTCTCCTCTTCAGTCATATGGTGCACACCCCCTCGACGACGGTTGATTGTAGAGCTGTTGTTCCTGCCCTGTTGGCTTTCCTGTCTTCGCCTGTCTTCTGAACCTAGTTCCCTGCCCTGCTGGCTTTCGTGTCTTCCTCGGTCTGTTGAGCCTAGTTCTCTGCCCTGTTGGCTCTGCGGTCCTCTTCGGTCTTCTGAACCTAGTTCTCTGCCATGTTGGCTTTCTTGTCTTCTTCGGTCTTCTGAACCTACTTCAGGGTGGGAACGGTGTTTAGTAGTGAAACTGTCGTTCTTCCGGACATCTCCAGTACTTCTTTGCTTCGAGTCTGATCTCTCGTGCTTTGTATAAGCATGGTGGCGCTCTGACGCTGAATATTGTCTCCTCCTATCATCAGCATCAGACTGATCCCGTCGTGAACGCTCATCATGCTTGGACATCTCCTGCCGTCTTCCCCTTGGTTCATCATCTTCTGGTGTATCCTGACGTCTTCTCCTTGGTCCATCATCTTCTGGCATCTCCCGCCTTCTTCTCCTTGGTTCATCATCTTCTGGCACCTCCCGCCGTCCTCTCTTTGGTCCATCATCTTCTGGCATATCACGTCGCCTTCTCCTTGGTTCATCATCTTCTGACATCTCCCGCTGTCTTCTCCTTGGTTGATCATCTTCTAACAAGTCTTGTCGTCCTCTCTTTGGTTGATCATCTTCTGACATCTCCCGCCTTCTTTTTCTTGGTTCACCATCTTCTGTATCTGAGGATTCTTGTCTGCTTTCTTTCTTCTGATGCCTTGACCTTCTCGCTTCCTTCTTATTCTCTAAGACAGAAGGAGCTCTCTTTCTTCCTTCATCCTTGCCATCACTAATATCATCTGAATCTGAATTGTCAGCAGAGTGGTGCCTCTTACTCTTTGACTTATGATGGCGGTGCTTTTTGTGCTTTCTCTTCTCTTTCTTTTCTTCCTTTTGCATTTTCTCTGCTTCCATCTACAAAAAATAGCAAGGTTTTATCAGGGAGGGTGCTCACACAAGATCATTATAATCTATCTATAGGCTGCTATGCTTAGATGCATTTATTGGTTAATATAGACAGAGGCAATGGTTCCACATTTTGAGAAGGAAAAAACTTACCGATTTCTTAATCTCAGCCATCTTGATTGGATTATTTTTAATCCTTGCAATGGCATCCTGCTCTCGCTGCCTAATCAGGAGTAGAGGATCAGAGTGAAGTTTCCTCCATGTGTCATTTGCAGATTGAGGCTTTTCCTCAAATAAAGCTCCCAGCGAAGTTTCCTGAAAACATTGAGAGAACCAAGTAAGCATCTTATTAACTGCAAAATCAGTTAATCTGTAATTGTGATGGTGTGATGAATAGGTATGTTGCTAAACCCTTAAATCAAGTCTGTATCCCTACAACCCGAACACATAGGAGGTGGTATTAGTGCTACTATTAAGAGACACTTGGCTAATTCAATACAAAACCACTAAATAAGCATATCAATTTGGAAGTAACAGAACAAACACACAATTTAGAGCAGTAATTTGATAACATATGTTGGTCCAACTAAGTGCAGATCCACAAATATCACTTGACTAGAAGCAAACACAAATTGCAGAAGTAACAGGACCATCTCTTTAACATTTGTATCGTTCATACCAAGTGCAAATCCAAATAGATCACTGGCCTAGAATCACGGGGAGATAAGGAACAACTGTAGTACCTTGGAAGAGCCAGCAGCACTCGCTGGAGCAGAAGATGAGGCAGCTGCCGCTGGCGCAGGTTGCTGCAGTGCCTGGAATCCATCGGAGCTCCCCTTGCCGACAGCCAACCCTGACTCGTAGAGGAATTCTAACCTCTCCTGCCTCCTGAAAACAATGACATGAACATTTAAGAAGTGATAGCAAGAATTCCCCTCCCGAAAACAACAGGAGATTGGAATTGCCCAATAGTTCGATCGACAGGCCGAAATGAACAGATCCAAACGAAAATCTTATTTCAGATCGTGCCCAGATCACATTAAAATCAACCCAAGGCGCACCGAAGCAGACTACCGAATCGAATCGAAACCCTAAAGGGGCGCTCATGAACGCGTTAATAATCAGGCAACAGATCTCGCCGCAATTACTTTCTGACCCGAAACCCTAGCTAGAAAAAAGAAACGGGTAGATATAGAGGTGCTTACGGCTTGAATCCTGCCTGCTCCTGGATGGCGCGGAACTCGGCCTTCTCCCTCTCCTCCTTGAGCTGCTTCTTGTACTCCTCGATCTTGTGCTGCTCCTCCTTCTCCTTCTGCTCCGCCACCCACACCTTCTCCACGTTGCGGAGGCTCCCCGTGTGCCACCCCTTCTTGTTCAAAAATTTCATCCCCATGGCGGGCAACCTCCTCCTCTTCCTCCCCCTCCCCTCCCTCGAAACCCTAACCTAGCGGTAGCGCTGCCGGCTGCCTGCTTCTTCCCCTCCCGGCGTCGGCCTCTCTTCGCGACTTCGCCTCCTCCGCGTCTGCTTCGAAACGAGAGAGAAGAGGAGAGATCGGGAGGTAGCCAAAGCCCAATCCGCCGCCTCAGCGACAGCGACTAAACGGTAAGAGACTGCTCTCCGCTTTCGGCACAGCAAAGCGTGCTTTGATTAGATATGGAAACGAGAGTGGGCCTGTAGGGCCCGACGAACTATACGATTCGGCCTGATTCTGCAATAAGGCTAAGTGGCCTCTCGAATCTTGACCAAGTTGTACTCCTGAGTTCTTTTTTTTTTGGAAATCACCTAATATCACGGGGATGTCATTGACGACCAAACTTAGGGCTAGGGGTTTAGGTCGAGGGAGTCTTAGAGAGATGGACGGCCTACCGAGACCTCGCCGAAGATGGGGACGAGGCGGTTGGCCGTGACGTCATCGACATAGGCAAGGCCTGGCCCTCACCGAAGACGGGGACATATGGCTGGCCGCAGCGTCGCTGGCGGAAGTGTGGAAGAAAACTTAACTAGGGGGTAGGGAGCTCGCAGTCGACTTAGGGTTACGAGTGTGGGGTGAGAGATTTTGAGGGATGGTCGGCGGAGGCGAGGGAGAAATAATGGAGGCAGGAGGAGGTGGCGGCAGGACGAATTGACGGCTGGTTTTTGCGCGAGAAAGACGACTACCAGTCGATCGCAGTGGTGGTGGGCAGCGGCCCATGATCGGGAGAGTGGAGGGATGCGTGTGTGCGATGCATATCACCTCCCTTTTTTAGGGAAAATATGAGTTTATTTAAAGGGGATAGTAATAAAATGATTGACTTTCAGGAAAGGAAACCCAATTTTTACTAGGAGTAATTGTTCGTACAACACCGAGTGCAAGTGCGAACACTCAAACTCGGGCGGGTCGAGATGTATCATCCCATCCTAACCACTAGGGTACGCCTCAATCCACATTCAAAAGGGGATAACCAAAGGTGCACAATCTGGTGGTTCTATTCAGGGAAGACGAATCGAACAACCTGGTCGACTTCGTGGGGGAGTCAAGAGTACAAGATATAGTAGTCAGGATAGATTTTGTAAACACAAACTTCCTCGCGTCAACAATCAAAAACCATCCAAGATCGATCTAGCGAAGCAAGCTCTGAAAGATCATACCTAAACAAATTTAGTCTTCGAGCACCACCATTGTGACACCCTCGGGATCAGGGTTAAACAAATCCTAGACCTTAGTCTGACATAAGTTTAACCTAGAGCTCGAGGATATCCAGTAAAAAACCAGTAACACGGTAGTGACCCTACGACACAAAAATTATTACAACAAGCTCATAACTGAGCAGAGAACCAAATTATTAAAAACAGAGGTCACTAACCACAAACATCAAACAATGAAAGGTAAATTATGCTATTAAGTAGAGCAAACTTAACAAATGTCCTAAGAGGCCTGAAGCATAACGATGATGTCTCAGCCCATAGATCCCAAGCTGTCGGTCAGTAACCTCAAGCTACTCGTCGATGTCGATGTCGTAAGAACTCATCTTCAGGGGAACACTTACTCTGCTACAAAAGTTTAAACAAAGCAAGAGTGAGTACATGGTGTACTCTGCAAGACTTATGGCTGGTGGAGCTATTTTGCATAAAGCTATCTTTGTTTGTAAAACGGGAGGGAAAAGAAGCTCGTTTAATCAGAACATTTTAAAAGGGGATAAGAGAGCAACATCTCCAAAGAATTGATCATCATATTTTGATATCCACCAAATCATCATCACGTGTTGACGTGTGTATACCTTATAGGTACTTTAGATTAGCCTATACGGTTCAGCCCAAGAAGGAGTCAACGGTACAATTGAAGCCCAATAGATATTCAGGTGGCCTAATGGAGTTTGACTTCTTGGAGGACACGGCAAATTGTAGATAGAAACTTAAAGGGAAAACCCTAACTTGTAACCGAGTCGGTCTGCTATCCCGAGACCTAGCCTCCCTATATAAAGGCCAGGAGGGGGGCGGCGAGGAGGACCAACTCATACACCCCCGCATACACACTGGCAGATTGCATCTACGTATCCTTGTAACCTTCCACTCCCTCATAATCAAGAGCAGACAAGCAGGAGTAGGGTCCTCTACGAGGCCTGAACCTGGGTAAAATCTCATGTCACATGTGTGCTTGTTTGATAGCCGATCGATGCCCCTAGCGCTCCCTACTTCTTCGAACCTAAGTCTGTTAACAATGTGCATTGATGAGTTAACCCCTCATCATTTGGCGTCATGTTGGGAAACAGGATTGATGACGTTGCGGCTTCCTCGGCCCCATCAACCGCGATCTATGACTCCGTTGCAGCGGAGACTCGCCTCCTCTTCGGCGCCCTCAACTTCACTGTCCACGCACCGGCGACTCGCCCGGTTTTTGAGTCCGTGGGCGACGGGATCGGCTTGGTAATCGGGAGCCTACGCTTCCAAGTTGGTCAGCTTGGCACTCTTCGCCTCCCTGACCAGCTGAAGATTCCCGCGATTTCTCCTGCGTCGTAGTTCCCACCACCGATCGACACCTGAATGAACTCAACACCTCGGCATCAGTTGAGGATACGGATGGCAACAGCAGTTGCGAATCCGATCTGAGCGATTTGGCAATAGAAGACAAAGGTTATGGCTCCGGATCTGCAACATCTTCCCTAGCCACTACATGTGCACCGTCATCAACATGGGCGTCACCGGCACTCAGGGAAATACCGGCACCAACGGTGGCATCCCAGTCGCAAATGGTGCCCCCACTAATGGCGACCCTACCAACGGTGCACCCACCAACAACGGGCCAACAAACCAGCCCCTATCATCGGCCCCGTCCAAGAAGATCAACAGCCGCCTAACCTCGTGGGTGAACGCGAGCGACAGCAGATTGAGCTCAACAACATCGAGTGGGCTCGCTACAGGGAGGCCCTACGAGGCAACCCCCTGCCACCAAACTCATCGCAACAAATGCTGATGGGTTACCACTGGCTGCTCATGCAGGAGTACAAGCGCCAGCAATAGGTGATCGCTCAGCTCGACGAGCGCAGAAGGGCGGAGGACGAGTCGAGCCTTCGACGAGCTCAACTCTCCTCCATGGGAGGATCCTCCTCCAAAGGCAACAACTATGCAGCCGCAAAAAGACGCTCTCGACTGGCCCAACTCAACAACAAGGAGCGATACGAGGCCACTCGATCCCTCGACTTCTCGTTCATGATTGTGGATACACGGGGCAACGTGCTCACCAAAACACTGCAAGCAGCGATGATGGTGGCCACTGTTGGAAATATGCCCTAGAGACAAATAGTAATAAGGATTACTATCATATTTCATAAAGTTTATGATTAAGTTTCATATCATGCTATAATTGTATTAAAAGGAAACGTCAATACACGTGTGATATAGAAACAACCATGGGTTCCCGGTGAAACTCTAATCACTGGTTCATTGGTTAACAGATGATCAATGTTTCCTGATCATGTGGCATTTATGCCACTTGGAAATGGAGTCGTCTCATTCTGAGAATTGAGATGATGAACTAATACCCAACCTAAACATCATGACCCGATCATGTCACGAAGTTCAAGTTACGATCATTAGAATAGACCTAGTAGACTATTCCTTAGACTGTGAGGCTATATAAATCACTGTCTCCCGAGGGTACTTTGATAACATCAAACGTCACTTGGTAATAAGTGATCATAAAGGTGTGTTTAGGTATTCGGAGGAACCGTAGAGGCAATATATGTCAAGAGCGAGATTTGTCCATCAGCGTGATGGAAAGATACTCGAGGGCCCACTCAGAGAAGTTATATCCAATGGGTGTGCAGCGTGTGATTTGATCACAGGGATATCACTTGTCAAAACGAGTCAAGTAGCATTTGTCGGTAACAAGATTGAACCAAACATGGTGATGTCATTGATTAGATCTCGGGCAATGCAAGTATCGAGAGACAAAAGGAATAAGACACGATAGTCACGGTTCAAATGACGAAAGATTTCATGGAATGCACAGGGGTCACATGGCCATCCAGGTCCCTCTGTTAATCATTGGTCCGAGAGTGTCCCTACCATGTCTGGAGTGTTCCCGAACCATGGGTTATCATGCTTAATGGCTCGGTGATGCTTAGAGAGTGTTTACAGGATCGGTAGAATCACCGAAGAAAGAGAAGAAAGAAAACCGGAAGGGTTTCGGTAAGTCCGGAGGATGTCCAGAGTGGAGGTGGAAGTTTTTCCATAGCCACAGAGATTGAATAATATGTGAATGAATGTTAAATATTGATTTAATCATTTATTCATAATTATTTAATAGAGAGAAAATTAATTAAAAAGGTCAAAAGGCGTAATGGGCCAAATCCTGGAGGGGAAAGGGCCCAAGAGGGGGCCGCACCCCTAGGAGGGGCCAAGGAGGTGGCCGGCGTCCCTAGTGGGCCAGCCCCCCATGTGGGTCCCATGGTGGGGTGGCCGGTGGTGCCTCCCCCCACCTCCTCCCATGATTAGTCCCACCCCAGGACTTTGAGGGAGGGAGTACCTCCCCTTCCCCCTATACTTAGTGGGGTATTTTGACCAAATAAATACACACAATATTCAATAAAGGTTTCCTCACTTTTTGGGAGACCTCCAATTGATCTCTCTCTCCCAAGTCCAGATTGTGCGAACGAGAGATATCTTCGCCGTGGAGCGCTGTCGTGCTATGGGATTCGGATCCAGGAGCTCTACTTCCGCAATTGCTGCTAGATCAGGGAAGCGGGAGTCATCGCCAGGCACCGGATGCATGTAACTCCCTGTGAGGTGCAACATTTGAGGCACTAGAAGTCATTGGAGCCGCATGAGCGCGAGGACTTCAACACGACCTTGAGGTCGGCTTCGGCTCCACGTTCTCCGAGTGTTGACAACGCTTTTTGGTCTTCAAGGGTAAGTTCGCGAAAAGCCCCTCTCGTTACTCCATTACTAATAGATAGGTCCTGGTAGCATCAGGGGGGTTCAGGGGCGTAGGGTAAAATTTTATTGTTTTCATATGCGAACCCTACAGCGGTATTAGAGCTAGATCTATGTGTAGTATTGCTAGTAATGGTAGAACACATGATATGTAGCGTGTGGGCGTTGATCTTTTCGTTGTTACCCTCCCACGTGACTTGTGTATACCGCAGCAATGCTTGATGAAGCGGGCCCCAACCGACTTTACGCGGTCTATGCTTGACATACGACTTGTACCGTATAAAGTGGCTTTAGGGGGTGTCTATCTCTCGAGCATTAGTTGGTATGCCATTTGCAACGGAGGTCCCCAAAAGGGGTGTAGTATAGACAACTACTTGATCAGCGTTGTGGTGAAAGTTCATAGGTAAGAAAGGTTCTTGTGCAAAAGCCCATTCAGCCACATAAAACATGCAAAGATAAAGTAGAGGCATCTAACTTTGTTTTGCAGGGGGCGTTGTGATGTGATATGGTTGTGGCAAATGTAAAGTAATTACCTTAGGTTTCTAAGTAGTAGTAGACGGTCACGGAGGTGACGGACTACCACGTCGGAAGGCACCGGTACCCTGGTGCCTACGGTGCCTGAACCCTAGCGCCAGAATCCGGAGGCGTAGGATGGAGATCACAGCGAGAAGGACCATATCACATTACTCTTACATTCAATGTTTATTGTTTATATATCTTATTGTGTGCCAGTATTAGATACTCGACAGTAGCCTAATAAGATGATCCCTATTAAAATACCAATGAAAGTGTTCTCCCTTAGTGTGCACCACCAAGAAAGTTCTTCGGTATGAGGCAACACCGTGATGATCGGGTGTTAGACATATCTACGTTCGCATACAGTGGGTGTAAGCCATGTTGCACAGTGAATACACTAAGGTTAAGTTGGCGAGCCTAGCATGTGTAGACATGGCCTCGGAACACAGATGGTCGAAAGATCGAGCACAAGTCGCATGAATGATGTGACCGACGTTTAAGTGTCCACCCTAGCACCCGCATTGATGGCCGTGACGATCGGGGGAGATGTCGGGAAAAGGGGTCATGTAATCACTAGAACCCTTCAGGAGATAGGTGTTTTTAGTGGAGTTATTATTTAACTCATTTAATTATAAACTTAGTCTAAATTCCTTTTGCAATTATAAATGTAGAAAATGGTTCTCCTCGATGCTACCTTCCCTATTGACGATTAGTTAGATGGAGAGAAGCTCAGGCTAGACGGATCAAACTTCTCTATGTGGGTTGCATGTCTCCATATTATCCTTAGCGAGAATGACCTGGTCGACTATATACTCAACGATATGAATTTGGAGCAGCCCAGTATCTTAGAGACCCCAGAGCAGCGGGAAGACCGCTATTACTATCACGAGATGTCCACCTTCATATCAGTGACAATGCGTTTCGGGATTTGGATGAGCTGTGGCCAGTCGTGGGTAATCTTGACCCTCGTACGGTAATGGTACAAGTTAGGACACATTTCATGGAACAAGCACGCATATGGGAGCATGAGCTGATGGGAGATTTCCTCTCCATTAAGATGGAAGAGAAATCTTCACTCGAAGACCACTTGGAGTGCATGCATGATGCGTACATGAGTCTTGCATACTTCCTAGACAACTGGTTCGCAAGCTCTTTTGCAATAGGTGTGTTGTTGTGGTCGCTACCACCAAGCTACCAATCACATACCAGGATTTGCATTATGAGAGGCGACGCATAAACACAGGATTTCTAGGAGTTCATATCACATTTCAGGAATGTGAAGGTTGAACCTGTTCTCGGAGAGGTCATCGACGACAAAGGTATATATTATACAGTTTTATAAATGTTATAATATTGCAAACACATATTGCAGTGTTAAGTATATTTGATACTTGTTCTGTTTTGCTGAAAATAGGTCCTTATGCATGAGAGTTGATTGTTGGAGAGGAGGTGACGTTGCGTGTTGATGGCGAGCATGATGATGATGGCCAAGGACACTCTCCCTCAACATTTATCATTTAGTTCATCGTTTTGGATGGTTATTGTAATCGATAGATTGTGAACTTCTTTAGTGTGTCTCACACTTTGTGAGACGGTTATTCATATGAGTTTGTAACAAACAGTTGTTCCACTTTTATGAATGATTTCTATTTGTGTTCATATCTTGTTCGATTATGTGTGAATTTTCTTGGTTATGAAACCAATTGATAATACATGAACATTTGTAAAATATTGAAAAATACCCAACTTAATGATATGTTCATTATGTATGAAACCGTTGTTTAAATTCAAATTTATATTGATAATATGTGAAAGACATTTGTTTTCTTGTCACATACGAATTATGCCTAAGTTTGGCAAAGATAACTTAAGCACCATGTATTGCATGGATACAAAGTGTTTGAAGAATCGTTGAAAGTAAATGCATATTCGATGTATTGTATTTTAATAAAATGGTGATTATCATTATATGATTACTTGAATTTTGTAAAAGAGTTTACTAAATAAAATCATGAGCTTGAAACTATTTAATATGATCAAAGAATTTCAGCATTTAAGGGTATAAATATAAAGTAGAATCGAATTACTATGATTTGATCAATAGTAATGAAATTAGACATTATAAGATTTGCATAAATGAAGTGCATTTGAAATGTCAAAATGCAAAGCATCACAATGTGATATTTGATATCAAAATGGGCGAATAGATGGTGTCGAATAAATCATTATAGTGTAGATGTAAACACCATTAGTTAGAAATAGTTAGCACTCAATTAGAATATATGGTGGACCATTTTAATTTGTGAGATCAACGCCATATTTGTATGGATCGTCGTGAACATTTTGGGGTTATTCGATATAACCAAAATAAATAGCGAATAATTCCTTTTAGAGTATTCACTGGAAAAATAAATACGAAATCCATGGCTAGAACCAAAAGAAAGGCAAAATTAGTGTTGCTTAAATTTTGGTGTTTTTTTGAGAAAGTTTGTGTTCTTTAATAAGGAGCTTTTGGAAGATAGTGGAAAACACTATGAGGATTCAAAACCCTCCATCAGAGTGTTGAGAAGCGCAATGGAAAGCATACCTGAATGATTCTCTTCATAAAGGAAAGAATCAATGATAATGATCATTGTATTTTCCCCACCAGTGCTTTCACTACCTGAAGTAGGATTCAAAATGTACCCCATATCCTGTATGGATACATTTGTGAATCATTTGTCATGATTACCGAAATATGACATACCTACAAACTACTAAGGAAATAATGGTAAACTAAAGTTATGAGAAATCCTAAAGATAAAATTCACTTCAGATTAGAAAGCAATTTGTTACTGGATCTTAATAAGTAAAAGGGGTTACTTGGATTTTCCCAAATGACTGCAAAGCCATAGTGAAAAGGGGTGAATGACAAAATCACAATTTGTCAAGTATTGAACAAATTCAAATGAATTTGATTCAAGTGTGCTGAAAGTCTAGTGCATTTGAAACTAGTAAGGTACTAGTATCTCATAATAAATCTCTTAGTTTGATAATTGATAAAAGGGTTTTGAAATTGATCAAAATAGTGAGTGGATATGCAATTTGCATGAAATTGAGTGGGAGCTATGAAAGTCTTCCTAAAAAAATATGTGAATGACATATTTTTGAGTGGGAGCAATATAAGTCTCGAACTCAAGTATGTTGGGAACATGTTTTGAGTGGGATCTTAAGGATTGATTCTTAAGTGTGTGTACGACACATTAAGAATAAAAGCGCAAGAACTGATAAATAATGATTTATAAGGATTAGAAGTTGATCGTAAGTATATTACAATATTATGTGGTATTCCTAAAGGAGATTCTGAAAAAAAAGTTTTGGAATAGGAATTGATTCAGGACTAGTCCTTGGTCAATTGGAATTAGGAATAACATTAAGTTAAACATCAATGGTTGAAAGAAACAAAAGGATGATCATCATCCACTATGTTGAGACATAGGTTTTGTCTTGGAAAATCATGATGACAACTTAACATAATATATCATCCAAGAAGGAACGTTTGAAAAATGATTAAGCATGAATCACAGAACGTTGAGCTAAGTTTGTCCACAGTGTCTAATTGAGAACTCTAGACATGTTTCCAAATCCATGAAGGATGACATATCTTAAAAGCATAAAGGGTTATGTTGTAAGAAGATTGGAAACTCCTATATCGATAATACCGACTAAAGTCAAGTAGAAAGCGAGGTGAACAAAACATTGAAAGTTGCACAGGGCGCACTAGTGTTTCGATGATTACATTTATAATAATGGATAAGGGTACCATCTAAAGTGATGTATATTGTTATGGCAGGACTAGTTCGTCTTTAACGTAGAATGATGTGTCCCAGGGTACAATGCCCATGAGAAAGCCCATGAGGTTGATCTAAGGTCACTGTAGGCTCCTGGAAACCATCCTCGTTCTACTGCCATGAGTACAATGCATACACAAAGATGTTATCATGTGATGATAAAGTATTAATGTCAGTGAAGGTGACATTAGTAAGTTGCAAAGGATTTGGGACTGTAAAGTATAGGCCCAAGACTCAACCTCTTCCATGAGCAAGCATGTTCAAGGTACCAGGATATATGATGCCAATGATTAAGAACAAATGTAGCTAATTTATTTGTACTCAAGTGCAAGTGGGAGACTATTGGAAATATGCCTAGAGACAAATAGTAATAAGGATTATTATCGTATTTCATAAAGTTTATGATTAAGTTTCATATCATGCTATAACTATATTGAAAGGAAACATCAATACACGTGTGATATATAAACAACCAGGGGTTCTCGGTGAAACTGTAGTCACTAGTTCATTGGTCAACAGATGATCAATGTTTCCTGATCATGTGGCATTTATGCCAGTTGGAAATGGAGTCGTCTCATTCAGAGAATGAGATGATGAACTAATACCCAACCTAAACATTGTGACCCGGTCATGTCACGAAGTTAAAGTTACGATGATTAGAATAGACCTAGTAGACTATTCCTTAGACTGTGAGACTATATAAATCACTGTCTCCTGAGGGTACTTCGATAACATCAAACGTCACTTGGTAAAACAGTGATCATAAAGGTGTGTTCAGGTATTCAAAGGAACCATAGAGGTACTATATGTCAAGAGCGGGATTTGTCTATCCGCATGATGGAAAGATACTCGAGGGCCCACTCAAAGAAGTTATATCCAATGGGTGTGCATCGTGTGATTTGATCACAGTGATATCACTTGGCAAAACGAGTCAAGTAGCATTTGTCGGTAACGACATTGAACCAAACATGGTGATGTCATTGATGAGATCTCGGGCAATGCAAGTATCGAGAGACAAAAGGAATAAGACACGATAGTCACGGTTCAAACGACGAAAGATTTCATGGAATGCACAGGGGTCACATGGCCATCTAGGTCCCTCTATTAATCATTGGTCCGAGAGTGTCCCGACCATGTATGGAGTGTTCCCGAACCATGGGTTATCACGCTTAGTGGCTTGGTGATGCTTAGAGAGTGTTTACAGGATCGGTAGAATCGCCGAAGAAAGAGAAGAGAGAAAACCGGAAGGGTTTCGGTAAGTCCGGAGGATGTCCGGAGTGGAGGTGGAAGTTTTTCCATAGCCATAGAGATTGAATAATATGTGAATGAATGTTAAATATTGATTTAATCATTTATTCATAATTATTTAATAGAGAGAAAATTAATTAAAAAGGTCAAATGGCTTAATGGGCCAAATCATAGAGGGGAAAGGGCCCAATAGGGGGCCACACCCCTAGGAGTGGCCAAGGGGGTGGCCGGCGCCCCTAGTGAGCCAGACCCCCACGTGGGGCCCATGGTGGGGTGGCCGCTGCGGTGCCTCCCCCACCTCCTCCCATGATTAGTCCCACCCCAGGACTTTGAGGGAGGGAGTACCTCCCCTTCCCCCTATACATAGTGCGGTATTTTGACCAAATAAATACACAAAATATTCAATAAAGGTTTCCTCACTTTTTGGGAGACCTCCAATTGATATTTCTCTCTCTCTCTCTCCCCGTGACCGTGGTCCCAAGTCTAGACTGCATGAACGAGAGACATCTTCGCTACGGAGCGCTGTCGCGCTGTAGGATTCGGATCTAGGAGCTCTATTTCCGCAACTGCTGCTAGATCCGGGAAGCGGGAGTCATCGCCAGGCACTGGATGCATGTAACTCCCTATGAGGTGCAACATTTGAGGCACTAGAAGTCGTTGGAGCCACAGGAGCGCGAGGACTTCAACACGACCTTGAGGTCGGCTTCGGCTCATCTACATCAACCACGTTCTCCCGAGTGTTGACAACGCTTTTCGGTCTTTAAGGGTAAGTTCACGAAAATCCCCTCTCGTACTCCATTACTAATAGATAGGTCCTGGTAGCATCAGGGGGGTTCAGGGGCGTAGGGTAAAATTTTATTGTTTTCATACGCGAACCCTACAACGGTATCAAAGCTAGATTTATGCGTAGTATTGCTAGTTTGGGTAGAATGAACAAGATGTAGCGTGTGGGCGTTGATCTTTTAGTTGTTACCCTCCCACGTGTACTTGTGTATACCGTAGCAATGCTTGATGAAGCGGCCCCAAGCGACTTTACACGTTCATTCGCGAGATTGGTCCACGCTTGACATACGGCTTGTACTGTATAAAGTGGCTTTGGGGGGTGTCTGTCTCTCTAGCATTAGTTGGTATGCCATTTGCAATGGAGGGCCCCGAAAGGGGCGTAGTATAGACAACTACTTGATCAGCATTGTGGTGAAATTTCGTAGGTAAGAACAGTTCTTGTGTGAAAGCCCATTCATCCATGTAAAACATGGAAAGATAAAGTAGAGGCATCTAACTTTGTTTTGCAGGGGGCGTTGTGATGTGATATGGTTGTGGCAAAGGTAAATTAATTACCATAGGTTGCTAAGTAGTAGTAGACGGTCATGGAGGTGATGGACTACCACGCCGGAAAGCACCGGTACCCTGGTGCCTACGGTGCCGGAACCCTGGCGCCAGAATCCGGAGGCGTAGGATGGAGATCACAACGAGAAGGACCATACCACATTACTCTTACATTCAATTTTTTGTTTGTATATCTTATTGTGTGCTAGTATTAGATACTCGACGGTATCCTAATAGGATGATCCCTATTAAAATACCAATGAAAGTGTTCTCCCTTAGTGTGCACCACCAAGAAAGTTCTTCGGTATGAGGCAGTGCCGTGATGATCGGGTGTTAGACATATCTGCGTTCGCATACATTGGGTGTAAGCCATGTTGCACAACAAATACACTAAGATTGAGTTGGCGAGCCTAGCATGTGTAGACATGGCCTCAAGACACGGATGGTCGAAAGATCGAGCATGAGTCGCATGAATGACGTGACCGACGTTTAGGCATCCACCCTAGCACCCACATTGATGGCCATGACGATCAGGGGAGATGTCAGGAAAAGGGGTCATGTAATCACTAGAACCCTTCAAGGGATAGGTGTTTTTAGTGGAGTTATTATTTAACTCGTTTAGTTATAAACTTAGTCTAAATTCCTTTTGCAATTATAAATGTAGAAAATAGTTCTCCTCGATGCTACCTTCCCTATTGACGATTAGTTAGATGGAGAGAAGCTCAAGCTAGACGGATCAAACTTCTCTATGTGGGTTGCATGTCTCCATATTATCCTTAGCGAGAATGACCTGGTCGACTATATACTCAACGATATGAATTTGGAGCAGCCCAGTATCTTAGAGACCCTAGAGCAGCGGGAAGACCGCTATTACTATCACGAGATGTCCACCTTCATATCAGTGACAATGCGTTTCGGGATTTGGATGAGCTGTGGCTAGTCGTGGGTAATCTTGACCCTCGTACGGTAATGGTACAGGTTAGGACACATTTCGTGGAACAAGCACGCATATGGGAGCATGAGCTGATGGGAGATTTCATCTCCATTAAGATGGAAGAGAAATCTTCACTCGAAGAACACTTGGAGTGCATGCATGATGCGTACATGAGTCTTGCATACTTCCTAGACAACTGGTTCGCAAGCTCTTTTGCAATAGGTGTGTTGCTGTGGTCGCTACCACCAAGCTACCAATCACATACCAGGATTTGCATTATGAGAGGCGACGCATAAACACAGGATTTCCAGGAGTTCATATCACATTTCAGGAATGTGAAGGTTGAACCCGTTCTCGGAGAGGTCATCGAAGACAAAGGTATATATTATACAGTTTTATAAATGTTATAATATTGCAAACACATATTGCAGTGTTAAGTATATTTGATACTTGTTCTGTTTTGCTGAAAATAGGTCCTTATGCATGAGAGTTTATTGCTGGAGAGGAGGTGACGTTGCGTGTTGATGGCGAGCATGATGATGATGGCCAAGGACACTCTCCCTCAACATTTATCATTTAGTTCATTGTTTTGGATGGTTATTGTAATCGATAGATTGTGAACTTCTTTAGTGTGTCTCACACTTTGTGAGACGGTTATTCATATGAGTTTGTAACAAACAGTTGTTCCACTTTTATGAATGATTTCTATTTGTGTTCATATCTTGTTCTATTATGTGTAAATTGTCCTGGTTATGAAACTAATTGATAATACAAGAACATTTGTAAAATGTTTAAAAATGCCTTGAAAAATACCCAACTTAATGATATGTTCATTATGAATGAAACCATTGTTTAAATTCAAAGTTATATTGATAATATGTGAAAGACATTTGTTTTCTTGTCACATACGAATCATGCCTAAGTTCGACAAAGATAACTTAAACACCATGTATTGCATGAATACAAAGTGTTTGATGAATAGTTGAAAGAAATGCATATTTGATGTGTTGTATTTCAACAAAATGGTGATTATCATTATATGATTGCTTGAATTTTGTAAAAGAGTTTACTAAATAAAACATGAGCTTGAAACTATTTGATATGATCAAAGAATTTCAGCATTTAAGGGTATAAATATAAAGTAGAATCGAATTACTATGATTTGATGAATAGTAATGAAATTCGACATTATAAGATTGGCATAAATGCAATGTGTTTGAAATGTGAAAATGCAAAGCATCGCAATGTGATATTTGATATCAAAATGGGTGAATAGATGGCACCGAATAAATCATTGTAGTATAGATGTAAAGACCATTAGTTAGAAATAGTTAGCACTCAATTAGAATATATCGTGAACCATTTGAATTTGTGAGATCGACGCAATATATTGTATGGATCATCGTGAACATTTTGGGGTTATTCGATATAACCAAAACAAATAGCGAATAAGTCCTTGTGGAGTATTCATTGGAAAAATAAATATGAAATCCGTGGCTAGAACTAAAAGAAAGGCAAAATTAGTGTTGCTTAAATTTTGGTGATTTTTTTAGAAAGTTTGTTCTTGAATAAGGAGCTTTTGGAAGATAGTGGAAAACACGATGAGGATTCAAAACCCTGCATCCGAGTGTTGCGAAGCTCAATGGAAATCATTCCTGAATGATTCTCTTCATAAAGGAAAGAATCAATGATAATGAACATTGCGTTTTCCCCACTAGTGCTTTCCCTACATGAAGTAGGATTCAAAATGTACCCCATATCCTGTATGGATACATTTGTGAATCATTTGTCATGATTACCGAAATATGACATACCTACAAACTACTAAGGAAATAATGGTAAACTAAAGTTATGAGAAATCCTAAAGATAAAAATCACTTAAGATTAGAAAGCAATTTGTTGCTGAATCTTAACAAGTAAAAGGGGTTACTTGGATTTTCCCAAATGACTGCAAAGCCATAGTGGAAAAGGGATGAATGACAAAAGCACAATTTGTCAAGTATTGAACAAATTCAAATGAATTTGATTAAAGTGTGCTAAAAGTCTAGTGGATTTGAAACTAGTAAGGTACTAGTATCTCATAATAAATCTCTCAGTTTGATAATTGATCAAAGGGTTTTGAAATTGTTCAAAATAGTGAGTGGATATGCAATTCGCATGAAATTGAGTGGGATCTATGAAAGACTTCCTAAAACAATATGTGAATGACATATTTTTCAGTGGGAGCAATATAAGTCTCCAACTCAAGTATGTTGGGAACATGTTTGAGTGGGAGCTTAAGGATTGATTCTTAAGTGTGTGTACGACACATGAAGAATAAAAGTGCAAGAACCGATAAATAATGATTTATAAGGATTAGAAGTTGCTAGTAATTATATTATGATATTATGTGGTATTCCTAAAGGAGATTCTGAAAAAAAAAGTTTCGGAATAGGAATTGATTCAGGACTAGTCCTTGGTCAATTCAAATTACGAATAACATTAAGTTAAACATCAATGGTTGAAAGAAATAAAAGGATGATCATCATCCACTATGTTGAGACATAGGTTCTTCTTGGAAAACCATGATGACAACTTAACATAATATATGATCCAAGAAGGAACGTTTGAAAAGTGATTAAACACGAATCACAGAATGTTGAGCTAAGTTTGTCCATAGTGTCTAATTGAGAACTCTAGACATGTTTCCAAATCCATGAAGGATGACATATCTTAAAAGCATAAAGGGTTATGTTGTAAGAAGATTGGAAACTCCTATATCGATAATACCGACTATAGTCAAGTAGAAAGCAAGGTGAACAAAACATCAAAAGTTGCATAGGCTGCACTAGTGTTTCGATGATTACATTTATAATAATAGATAAGGGTACCATCTAAATTGATGTATACTGTTATGGCGGGACTAGTTCGTCTTTAACGTAGAATGGTGTGTCCCAAAGCACAGTGCCCATGAGAAAGCACATGACGTCGATCTAAGGTCACTGTAGGTTCCTGGAAATCGGCCTTGTTCTGCTGCCATGACTACGATGCATACACAAAGATGTTATCTTGTGATGATAAAGTATTAATGTCAATCAAGGTGACATTAGTAAGTTGCAAAGGATTTGGGACTATAATGTATAGGCCCGAGACTCAACCTCTTCCATGAGCAAGCATGTTCAAGGTTCCAGGATATATGGTGCCAATGATTGAGACCAAATGCAGCTAATTTATTTGTACTCTAGTGCAAGTGGGAGACTGTTGGAAATATTCCCTAGAGTGAAATAGTAATAAGGATTATTATCATATTTCATAAAGTTTATGGTTAAGTTTTATATCATGCTATAACTGTATTGAAAGGAAATGTCAATACACGTGTGATATATAAACAACGAGGGGTTCCTGTTGAAACTCTAGTTACTGGTTCATTGGTTAACAGATGATCAAGGTTTCCTGATCATGTGGGATTTATGCCAATTGGAAATGGAGTCGTCTCATTCAGAGAATGAGATGATGAAATAATACCCAACCTAAACATTGTGACTCGATCATGTCACGAAGTTCAAGTTGGGATGATTAGAATAGACCTAGTAGACTATTCCTTAGACTGTGAGGCTATATCAATCACTGTCTCTCGAGGGTACTTTGATAACATCAAACGTCACTTGGTAAAATAGTGATCATAAAGGTGTTTCTAGGTATTCAGAGGAACCATAGAGGTAATATATATCAAGAGCGAGATTTGTCCATCCACGTGATAGAAATATACTCAAGGGCCCACTCGAAGAAGTTATATCCAATGGCTGCGCAATGTGTGATTTGATCACAAGGATATCACTTGTCGAAACGAGTCAAGTAGCTTTTGTTGGTAACGAGATTGAACCAGACATGGTGATGTCATTGAGCAGATCTTGGTCAATGCGAGTATCGAGAGACAAAAGGAATAAGACATGATAGTCACGGTTCAAACGATGAAAGATTTCGTGGAATGCACATGGGTCACATGGCCATCCAGGTCCCCCTGTTGATCATTAGTCCGGGAGTGTCCCGACCATGTCTGGAGTGTTCCTGAACTATGGGGGTATCACGCTTAAGGGATTGGTGATGCTTAGAGAGTGTTTACAGGATCGGTTGAATAACCGAAGAAAGTGAAGTGAGAAAACCGGAAGGGTTTCGGTAAGTCCGGAGGATGTATAGAGTGGAGGTGCAAGGTGTTCCATAGCCACGGAGATTGAATAATATGTGAATGAATGTTAAATATTGATTTAATAATTTATTCATAATTATTTAATAAAGAGAAAATTAATTAAAAAGGTCAAAAGTCTTAATGGGCCAAATCCTGGAGGGGAAAGGGCCCAAGAGGGGGTCGCGCCCCTAGGAGGGTCCAAGGGGGTTACCGGCGCCCCTAGTGGGCCAACCCCCCACGTGGGGCCCATTGTGGGGTGGTCGGCGGTGCCTCCCCCTACCTCCTCCCATGATTAGTCCCACCACGGGACTTTGAGGGAGGGAGTACCTCCCCTTTCCCTATATATAGTGGGAGTACTTTAACCAAATAAAAACACACAATACTCAATAAAGGTTTCCTCACTTTTGGGGAGACCTCCAATTGATATTTCTCTCTCTCCCGTGATCATGGTCCCAAGTCTGGACTATGCGAACGAGAGACATCTTCACTGCGGAGCGTTGTTGTGCTGCGGGATTCGTATCCAGTAGCTCTACTTCCGCAACTATTGTTGGATCATGGAACCGGGAGTCATCGCTAGGCACCAGATGCATGTAACTCCCTGCGAGGTGCAACATTTGAGGAACTATAAGTCGTTGGAGCCATAGGAGCGCGAGGACTGCAACACGACCTTGAGGTTGGCTTCGGTTCGTCTACATCAACCACGTTCTGTCGAGCATTGACAATACTTTTCGGTCTTCAAGGGTAAGTTCGTGAAAATCCCCTCCCGTTACTGCATTACTAATAGATAGGTCCTGGCAGCATCAGGGATTCAGGGGCGTAGGGTAAAATTTTATTTTTTCTTACGCGAACCGCTACAGCCACCATGTACCTGCTCAACAACCAGCCGCCAGTTGGGGATCCACGATCCGCCATGCACCAATCTACGATCATTGGCCTAGTGATACGTTGCAAACGTATCTATAATTTTTGATGCTCCATGCTTATTTTATATCATTTGTCCTATGCTTTGTCTACACCTTGAAGTATTTTTATACACTTTCTGTAACTAACCTATTGACAAGATGCCACAGTGTCAGTTTCCTGTTTTATGCTATTTTTGGTTTCAGAAAAGCTAAAAAATGAATATTCTCGAAATTGGACGGGACAAAAGCCAATATGCCTATTTTTTCCGGAGCAACATGGAAACAGGAAGAAAAGATGGAGTAGGGCACCAGGGTGGGCACACCCTATGGTGGCGCGGGCAAGCCCTGGTGGTGCCACCAGGGGTGTGGGCCCCCTGGCTACCTCCTCGCCTAGCCTCTTTGCCTATAAAAAGCCTCCCAATGAGAAAACCCAAAAGAATCCAGGAGAAAGCCACGAAAACCTCCACAGCGCCGCCGCCACTAAAGGGGAGATTCGGGGGACAGAAAGTCTCTGTTCTGGCACCCTGCCGGGACAGGGAATTGCCCCCGGAGCCATCTCCATCGATCTCCACCACCATCTCCATCGCCATTGCTGATTCGCATGATGATGAGGGAGTAGTTCTTCCTCTATGCTAAGGGCTCTACAGGTAGCTATGTGTTCATCTCTCTTTCTATGTGTGATCTTATGAGATCACGAGCTTTGTAATCTATAGATCTATTCTGCTACTCAAGTGCTTTAATGAATCTCTGCTTATCCCCACGTGTGTGAAGTTGACAATATGCACACCGTGTGGCACTTTGGCTAAGGTTATATAAATACTTATCATGAGTATAATTTGAGTTGGATGTCTCTATGAGATTGTGGTGTTTGTTGGAACCATCTAGCTCTCAAGGTGATAGTGAGGGGTTATCTAGATGGGGAATGCGAACTTTGAGGTGTGTTGTTATAGCCCTACCGTGGATTAGAGTTATCCAACCGGAGAGTAGTTCAGAGTAGTATCATAAAGAGATGATATTTATATGAGAGTGTTCACTAGTGAAAGTATGATCCCTAGGCCTTGTTTCTAAGCATTGAAACACCATTTGCAACTAGATCTGTTACATGTTTGCTTGCTTCCATCTTTATTTCAGATTGCCTTTAGTCTCTTCCTACCCATCAAGCTCTTTTCTGGCACCGTTGCCACTTATAATTATCCATACCACTTGTATTTCACTATCTCTTCGCCGAACTAGTGCACCTATGCACCTAACAAGTGTATTGGGTGTGTTGGGGACACAAGAGACTTCTTGTATCTTGATTACAGGGTTGCTTGAGAGGGATACCTTTCACGACTTCCTCCTTGAGTTCGATAAACCTTGGGTAATCCACTTAAGGGAAACTTTCCACTGTTCTACAAACCTCTACACTTGGAGGCCCAACAACTGTCTACAAGAATAGAAGTGCGTAGACATCAAGCTATTTTCTGGCGCCGTTTCCGGGGAGGTAAGGTAAAAGGTACTCACATCCTTTGGCTACTAAGCTATCTTCTAGTACAGTTCCTGGTGTGTGAGTGCTCGAAGTTATTTCCTTTAGATTCTGCAATTATATCTTTTTGTTTCTTGTTTTTATTTTCACTAGTTAGGCTTAATGGAAAACAACAATAAAATTAGAGAGCTTTATAGTATTTATCTTGAGTTAGGACATGAAGTGTTTGAAGAGAAGATTAAAAAACCTATGGAACTTTATTTGCATGCTAATAGCAATGTTATTACTATGAATTCTTTGAACACCACTATTGCTAATGCTATGGAAAAGTCTAAGCTTGGGGAAGCTTGTTTTGATGAGCATGATATTTTTAGTCCCCCAAGCACGGAGGAGAAAATTTACTTTGATGATACTATACCTCCAATATATGATGATTACAATGATGAATATGATATTTTCAGTCCACCTACTATTGAGGAGAAAATTCATTATGATTACAATATGCCTCCTATATTTTATGACTATGGTGATGAGGATAATAATGATAGCTATTTTGTTGAATTTGCTCCCACTACGATTAATAAGAATGACTATGCTTATGTGGGGAGTATTAATTCTTATATGCATGTGGCTCATGATAAGAATGTTTCATGTGATAGTTATATTGTTAATTTATTCATGATGCTACTGAAAGTTATTATGAGAGAGGGAAACATGGTTTTATGTATCTCAACAATATTAAGTGTCCCCTCTTTATGTTGAAAATCTTGAAGTTGCGCTTGTTTTGCTTTCCTATGCTTGTTGCTTTGTGAATTCATGACTTGTTTCTTTACAAGATTATTTTTCATAGGAAGTGGTTTAGACTTAAACTTGTTCCATATTTGCTTCTTGATGCTCTTTTTTACTTCAATTCATATTTCTTATGTGAGCATCATCGAAATTATCATGCCTATCTTAATGGCTATAAAGAAAGAGCTTTTGGGAGACAATCCATTATATTTTTACTTTCAGTTTATTTTTGTTTTGTTGTGTCTTGGAAGTTACTGCCTCTGTAATAACCTCTCCTTATCCTTTTTGTTTGGTTTTTGTGCCAAGAATAACCTCTAATGAGAGGGAAGTAAGACTTGGGAAAGTTGATGTCCCGAAACAGATTTTTATGCTTCACTGTAAAGAATCGTGAAAAATCTTTGTACGTCAGATTGAGCTATAATGTTTTGTGCTTCTGTCCCATGTTATTATCCAACTTTCGTTAGTTCAATACTTTTCGATTTGAGCAGCAGAAGGTCTTCGAAAAAATCATTTTTTACCTGCTGGTATGTTTTGACAGATTTCTGCCATTATTTGCATTTGCCTCTTAATATCTTTCTCTTTGAGTTCTCTTTGATCACTTGAACTTTTTAAAGGAAGTGCCACAGTAGCTTGTGTTTTAATGGAATTTTTACTTATGTTGAAACTGAACCAAAAGACTTATTATCTTGAGTACACTAATGTTGCTAATGAAGATTGCGTTAAGTTTTGTATGAAGGAAAATTTTAAGTGTAGGGAAAAATGATGTGATAAGATGAAGTATGGACAAAATCTCAATCTTGGGGATGCCACCCGTGTCACCCCAAAAAAATTCAAGAAGTATAAGCGTCAAAGCTTGGGGATGCCCAAGGCATCCCCTTCTTCATCAATAAAAATCTCAGGTTTTCTTCCAAACACTTCATTTTCATTGTTTCATGCACATTTGTGTTGTTCTTGGAGCGTCTTTGTTTTACTTTTTAGTTTTTGTTTGCTTAGTTTGCTTGAATAAATTGGTTGGACCCCCGTATTCATACATTAGTTTTCAAATATGTTGGTTTGGATTGGAAATGAGTAGGAAAGTTCATGCTTATAAGTGGTATAAAAGGAGTTTCTTTTTGACTGTGGCCTAGGATTTGTCATGTCATGCTTGATATTGTTTTGGCTTTATGCTTAGTGATTATTTGCTGTAGCATGACTTGTTACAAATAATTGAGATTGCTTAATGTGCCTTGAAAGAATCATGCGTTGTTTTAACATATTAAAGCATAGTATTGTGGTATTCTCCTTTGATGCTTTATTTGGGTTGACTTGGTGCATGCTCACACCATGTCAAGACTATACCAAGTCACCATAGCCTCTATGATCATTTAGTTTTCAACTTGTAATATCACTTTATGCTTTAATTAATGATGTTTTGTCGCTTTGCATGATTATGGCCATTATTGCTCTCTTAGTTGGTCGCTCCCCGTCTTTTGCTAGCCTCCACATGTACCAAGTATGAGTTCCACTCATGCATCCAACTACAAATAAACCAAGTTATTCCAAAGAGTCCACCATACCTACCTATTATCATTTGCTATTCCAAGTATATTCATGTTTTTATCTACCTTCCGAATTAAACTTGTTATGTGAAAATTAGTGATTAAAGCTCTCACGAACTTGATGGCACACTTTACTTTTCTTGCCCCTAATAAACTTGAACCATTGTGTCATCTATGTTGTATATGCTTGCACTTATACGTTGGGATTAGCAGAACCATGTTGTCATGGGGAACACTTTCAACATTGCACTTGTACATGTATCCAGTTGATATCATGCTCTTTTGTTTATGGATGTCATCGGTGTGAAATGAAAGGGGAGCTTGTAAGTCCATGGAGTTATGTATGTGTGTTAGAGAAACGCCTGGGCGGCTGGTCTAATCCATGCCTAATCATGGTGGAAACCTGTAGCGTAACCATAATGAGCAATCTATGAAGCATTCTTCTTATAAAAAAGAGATAGAGATTGAGAAAAAAGAAAAAAAGATGAGAAAAGAGGAAAGAGAGAAAAAAGCACCATTTTCCCATGGTAAATAAGAAGATGTTGAGATGCTTATTGTCTGCTTGCCTTGTCATTTTGATATGGGGATTCTTCTGTATCATCGGGCAAGGGGTACCCCGTTGGCGGTTCTCTATGATATACATGTACTTACTATGACAAGAACTTACCGGTAACTAAACTTGAGTAGCACGAGGAGCGGCCCTCGTATTCAAGGGACATGAGATTGCCAACTTATACTTTGTCAAGCATATACTCCATAGTTTGTTCACTTTAACCTTAATCACTTCAAGATACTTATGATAGGGGCAATGAGAGCTGAAAGCTAATAAGTACCATAATTTTTGGAAGCTCTTTATGAGACTTGAAGCCCTGCTTTCTTCTATGAAGGCCTTTCTTTTAATCTTATGTTGAGTCTCCATCTTCTATCTTTATGCACCTATTAAGAGAGCATAGTGGTCATTCTTAGTTTAATGTGCATTGTCCCAAGACTTGTTAATTGATGCATAACTTTGATATTGCTTGTTCTTAAACTGTTTGTATCTAGTCACCCTTATGAACTTTGAAGGTGTCCTATGCATTTATGTTTTGCTACACTATGAGGGACAAGCTGAATGCCATTCTCATTATGTTTTCTATATGTGAAACAAACAAACGTCTTTCAAAGCATTGTTATTCATGAATCTTTTGTTTGTACCTCTTCATGTTACAACATAGTTGCTATGTCTTATTGTTGGAACTATATCTTTCATGTCTATGCTAAAGTACTATGATCCCAGCTATCAATCTTTTACAAATACTTTGATCAAGATTATGATGGTGCATGTCACCTCAAAAATTATTCTTTTTTACCACTTACCTACTCGAGGACGAGCAGGAGTTAAGCTTGGGGATGTTGATACATTGCAGACGTATCTATAATTTTTTATGCTCCATGCTTGTTTTATATCATTTGTCCTATGCTTTGTCTATACTTTGAGGTATTTTTATACACTTTCTGGAACAAACCTATTGACAAGATGCCACAGTGCCAGTTGCCTGTTTTCTGCTATTTTTGGTTTCAGAAAAGCTAAAAAATGAATATTCTCGGAATTGGACGAGACAAAAGCCAATATGCCTATATTTTCTCGGAGCAACATGGAAACACGAAGCAGAGACGGAGTAGGGCACCAGGGTGGACACACCCTATGGTGGCGTAGGCCAGCCCTAGTGGCGCCACCAGGGGTGTGTGCCCCCTGGCTGCCTCCTCGTCTCGCCTCTTCGCCTATAAAAAGCCTCCCGATGAGAAAACCCAAAAGAATCCAGGAGAAATCCACAAAAACCTCCATAGCGCCGCCGCCACCGAAGGGGAGACTCGGGGGACAGAAAGTCTCTATTGCGGCACCCTGCCGGGATGGGGAATTGCCCCCAGAGCCATCTCCATCGATCTCCACCACCATCTCCATCACCGTTGTTGATTCCCATGATGATGAGGGCGTAGTTATTCCTCGAGGCTAAGGGATCTACCGGTAACTATGTGTTCATGTCTCTTTCTATGTGTGATCTTATGAGATCATGAGCTTTGTAATCTATAGATCTATTCTGCTACTCAAGTGCTTTAATGAATCTCTGCTTATCCCCACATGTGTGAAGTTGACATTATGCACACCATGTGGCACTTTGGCTAAGGTTACATAAATACTTATCATGAGTATAATTTGAGTTGGATGTCTCTATGAGATTGTGGTGTTTGTTGGAACCATCTAGCGCTCAAGGTGACAGTGAGGGTTTATCTAGATGGGGAATGCGAACTTTGAGGTGTGATGTTATAGCCCTACCGTGGATTAGAGTTATCCAACCGGAGAGTAGTTCAGAGTAGTATCATAAAGAGATGATATTTATATGAGAGTGTTCACTAGTGAAAGTATGATCCTTGTGCCTTGTTTCTAAGCATTGAAACACTGTTTGCAACTAGATTTGTTACATGTTTGCTTGCTTCCATCTTTATTTCAGATTGCGTTTAGTCTCTTCCTACCCATCAAGCTCTTTTCTAGCATCGTTACCACTTATAATTATCCATACCACTTGTATTTCACTATCTCTTCACCGAACTAGTGCACCTATACACCTGACAAGTGTATTGGGTGTGTTGGGGACACAAGAGACTTCTTGTATCTTGATTGTAGGGTTGCTTGAGAGGGATACCTTTGACCACTCCTCCCTGAGTTCGATAAACCTTGGGTAATCCACTTAAGGGAAACTTGCTATTGTTCTACAAACCTCTGCACTTGGAGGCCCAACAACTGTCTACAATAATAGAAGTGCGTAGACATCACCTAGGACTGGTTGCAGCTGTGCTCACCAAGGACCCAACATCGGAGCCAAAGAATAGCAAGGCTCTAGCCAAGTATTACTCGCCCTCCTCCTCCAGCGACGACGAACATGACTTGTTGCGGCGACGCCGCTCACGTCGACATGATTACGACTACGACATGCGTAATGACATCACGCATCGCAAGGTCAACAAGATGTGTGTAAGGCACGCTCGCTCGATGGAATCAGAAGATGAAGGAACAAAGCTCTGCGGCGCCAGCTGCTTCAGCAGAGCCATACGACAAAAGTGTATGCCGAAAGGGTTCAAACTCCCATCAGAGAACCCAAAATGTGACAACCTCCAAGACCCAAAGATTTGGCTGGAGGATCACATCTCCTCCGTCAGATTGCACGGCGGAACCAAGAGCACAACCATGCAATTCCTCCAGCTGCAGCTGCAAGGTGCTTCCCACGCATGGCTCAACAACCTCCCCCACGGGTCGATCCGCAGCTGGGAGGAGCTGGTCTAAAGCTTCATGCGAAACTTCAAGGGCACTTAGAAAAGGCTCGCATCAATCGAAGAGCTAAAGGGCTGCTATCAAAACCCCATCGAGTCATTGCGCTCCTACATCCAGAGGTGGTCCATTATTAAAAACTCCATAGAGGACATCTCCGAGGACCGCGCAATCAACGTGTTCAACGGCGGCGGCCGCAGAGAGCTCAGGGAGGAGATGGGCCGTTCAAAGCCCAAAACAATTGACCACCTGATGGAGATTGTGAATAGGTGGGCTGATGGAGAGGACTCGGTGAAAAATAACCGTGTCCACTTAGACGACGACGGCGACCTCGGTCGTAGACGCGACCGTCGAGGAAAGCGTTGGATCCGCGGTTACGAGGACCGTGAAGAAGTCGACATGGTCATGGCTGGCTATGCCGACAGACGTGACGACGACAACTACAACAGCGGATACCGTGACAGCGGGAAGACCACGCAGGTATGGCAACACCGTACCCGCGATGAAGCCCCTGGAACGTCGATCTAGGACAAACTTTCTGGACCTTGCAATGTCCACTTCTACATCGACAAACATGACAGAAAGAAGAAGCCGAGTCACCTCCTAAAGGGCTGTCACGAGTTCCTCAAGCTCCACGAAGGCCTCGCCTAGATGAATCATGACGCGATAAATCAGGGCTACGGAGCTGCCCCGGGTGCTATGGCTCATGGAGCACCATGCCACCACCGCCCGAACCACCACCACCTACGGTTGCACCAGCCAAGAACAATGGAGGCGAGCAGTACCCATGACCACTGGGGAATATGGGCATGATACAAAAATTACACCCCTCCAATAGAGTGCAAAAGTCAATCACTCGCCAAATAAATTTGGCGGTCAACTCTCCACCCTCAACCACTGAGTACCTCAGCAGGTGCAAGTCCCGCATCACTTTCGACAAGCGGCGATCATCCGTGCCAGGTGCCTCGCCCAGGCCACTCTCCTTTGGTGCTCGAGGTGCAAACTGGTGGCTTCGAGATGAGTCTTGTCTTTATGGATGGCGGCGGTGACATCAACCTCATGTTCGCCAGCACCCTGCGCGCCATGCGGATCACCCTATCATGCCTGGAAACCTCCGACACAATGTTCCACGGCATCATCCCAGGGAAGGGCGTATACCCCCTGGGAAAAATTAGCTTGGTCGTCATCTTCGGGACACCAGCAAACTTCCGGCAAGAGTGCATCGGATTCAAAGTGGTTGACTGGCCCTCGCAGTACCATTGTATCCTCGGACATGTCCCATTTGCGAGGTTCATGGCAGTGCCACACTATGCGTACCTGCAGATCAATATGTCGGGCCCTAACAACATTATTACCATCAACGGAAGCTTCGATAGGTCAGACAGCTGTGACAGGGAATTCAACAGAATTTCCTAGTCTTTCGGCATGTAAGAGGAGCTAGCGAGGCTGAAGGAGTCGACACACAACAGTCTACCTCCTCCGAGTAAGACAAACTCACACGATCAGTCCTTCGACTCGTCAGTCCACACCAAGGTGGTCCAGGTCCACCCAACGGACCCGACCAAGACCACCCTCATCACCAACAACTTGAGTCCCGCATAGGAACTAGCGGTCGTCATATTCCTCCGTGAGCGTTGGGAGATCTTCGCCTGGTGTCCAGCAGACATGCCAGGGGTTCCTAGGGAATTCGCCAAGAACTCACTCAATGTAAATCCTGAAGCTAGACCAGTGAAGCAGTCAATACGTTGCCTATCAGAACAAAGAGCAAAAGCAGTCGGTATGGAAGTCAACAGACTCCTCAACGCTAACTTCATATGAGAGATCAAGGAGAGCACCTGGGTAGCAAGCCCCGTGCTTGTTCCTAAAAAGGACAAGGATATCCCGCAAATGTGCATGGACTTTACTTCTCTAAATAAGCACTGTCTGAAGGACCACTTCCCATTACCATGGATCGACCGGATAATTGATTCCACCGCGGAATGCGAGCGCCTCTGTTTCCTCGGCACCTACTCAGGCTATCACCAGATTCGAATGAAGGAAGAGGACCATGAGAAAACAACCTTCATCATGCCCTTCGGCATCTTCTGCTACACAACAATGCCCTTCAGGCTAAAGAATGCAGGAGCCACCTACCAGCAATGTATGCAGGCCTACCTCAAGCGCCATCTTGGCCGGAACATCCAAGTCTACATCGACAACATCGTCGTCAAGACCAATGAAGAAGCCATACTACTCAACAATCTCCATGAGACCTTTGACAATCTCGACCGCTACCTGATCAAGCTGAATCCTGAAAATGCGCCTTCGGCGTACCATCTGGGCAACTGCTCGGGTACCTCATCTCTGCCAGGGGAATCGAGGCAAAATATTAAGGCCATACTAGCCATGGAGAAGCCGAAGAACGTCAAAGGCGTCCAACAGCTGGCTGGGCGAATCGTGGCGCTCAGTCGATTCATCAGTCGAATGGGCGAAAAGGCGCTACTGTTCTACCAGTTCCTACGCAAAGCTGAGAAGTTCGAGTGGACGGATGAAGCACAAGAGGCATTCGAAGATCTCAAGCGCTTAATCTTCACCTCGCCCGTGCTAGTGACGCCCAGAGAAAGCGAGCCCATGTTGTTATACATCTCCGCCACCAACCAGGTGGTCTGTACTATTCTGGTGGTGGAACGAGCCGAAGAGAACAAAGTCCACGGGGTCTAGCTCCCAGTCTACTACCTCAGTGAGGTTCTCATGCTGACAAAACAGCGGTACCCGCACTATCAAAAGCTGGCATACAGCGTCTTCATGACGGCCCGACGACTATGCCACTACTTCTAGGAGCACCCCATAATTGTGGTAAACAATGCCCCACTAGGGCACATACTCGATAACCCAGACGCCACATGAAGAGTCGCGCTTTGGGGGATCGAACTGTCTCCATGAGACATTACATACGAGAAGCGAGATGCGATCAAGTCGCAAGTTCTCCCAGACTTCCTCGTTCACTGGATGGAGAACCAGCTCCCTGACACACCAGACATGTCCTGGCCTATGGACAATGCACTTTTACGGATCAAAACATCGAGAAGGAGCTGGCGCCGGCATCATCCTGACGTCGCCACAGGGCGACAAGATGAGGTATGTTCTACGAATGCAGTTACGTGCCTCCAACAATGAAGCTGAATATAAAGCACTACTCCATGAGATGTTGATAGCCAAAGCCTACGGTGCAACGTGACTCGTCATCTACGGTGACTCCAAGCTTGGGGTAGACCAAACCATGAATCAATGCGATGCCCTGACCGACAACATGATCGCCTACCGCAACCTCTATGACACACTCGAAGGAGACTTCGACGGCTACGAGCTGCGGCATGTTAGCCACGAAAGTAACGAGGAGGCCGACACACTCGCCAACATAGGGTCCACCTGCGCTCCGGTACCACCCGGAGTTTTCCTGGAGCAGATTTGTGAATGCTCCATCAAGCCAAAGGCTCCAGAGCAACCGGCTAGCACATCAAAGGACTCAGGGGCTACGCCGCCAAAAGGACTCGAAAAACTTGATGATGAAGAACAAGGACCCAAACTCGAAAGTCCCGTTGAGGTCATGCTCATCGAGCCATCCTGGATGCAACCATACATCACATACTTGGTCAGTGGCAGGCTGCCAGATGAACCAACTGACACGCGACACATAGCGCGACGCTCCAAGGCCTTCACCATCATCAACGGCGAGCTGTATAAACACAACATTATGGGAGTCCTTCAGCGGTACGTCTCCAATGGTGATGGAGGAGCCATACTCTTAGAAATACATGAAGGCACATGCGTTTATCACGTCGGGAGTCACGCCATCATCGCCAAAGCTCTCTGAGCTGGTTTCTAGTGGCCCACGGTGATGCGTGACGCAAAGGACATCGTCCAAAAGTGCAATGCTTGCCAAAGATTCGCGGATAAGCCACACACACCAGGCGCAGAACTCAAGCCAATACATGTGGCCTGGCACTTTGCGCAATGGGGACTCGATATGGTCGGCAACTTGCAAAAGTCCTCACCTAGAGGATACGTCTACCTCCTCGTCACAGTCGAAAAATTCACCAAGTGGATTGAGGACATGCCGGTGATGAACCAGCCAGGAGCCACTGTCTTCAAGTTCTTCGAGTCCATCGTATTCAGGTTCAGGGTGCCAAACAGCATCATCACCGACAATGGGACGAACTTCACCTCAAATGAGTTCTAGGATTTCTGTGAAAACCTAGGAATCAACATCAGCTACACTTCGGTAGCACATCCCCAGACCAACATTCAAGTCGGGAAGGCCAACGGCCTCGTCTGCAATGGCATCAAGAAAAGGATCCTTAGACCACTCAAACGAGCAGCTGGATGCTGGCCTGAGGAACTACCATCAGTACTATGGACCCTGCGCACAACTCCAAACAGTGCCACAGGCTACACCCCGTTCTTCATGGTACATGGTGCCGATGTAGTACTACCTGTGGAAGTACGCTATAAGGCCCCAAGGGTCATCGTGTACAGTGAGGCTAAGTCAACAGCCGCACTCGAAGACTCTATCGACCTCCTCGACAAAGCATGCGAGATCACGGCGGAGCGATCGACAATCTACTAGCAGAGCCTCTATAACTACCACAGCCGACGGCTGCGGCCAGGGTCCTTCGTCGAAGGAGACCTCGTCATGCGACTGAAGCAGAAAGGACACCTCAAGCTTGAGCCCCCTTGGAGGGACCCTATGTGATTACCGAAGTAATCCCAGGTGGCGCCTATCGCCTAAAAGACACAGAGAGCGGAGTCGCATACTCCAACCCCTGGAACATCACGCAATTGCGTCATTTCTACCCTTAGGTGTTTTTACTTTTGCAATAAGGCTACTCAGCCATGCTACTTAGCCAAACATTGCACCTCCTAATATTCTACAAATAAATAAAGCTAAGTGCCTCCAACTTTGTGTTTTGTTTATTCTTTTACATCGCTATTTCTGCACTTGGGGGCCGCGCCACTCTCTTCACCTCGTCACACGAGCAACGCAGTAACCTGAGTAGCTGACCTACTGTTAATAGAACCCTTGCTAAAACCAAACCCAGCTGCAACACATCTGATAGGTACACGTCAGGCTACTCAGCCATGTTGAGATAAGTACACGTCAGGCTAATGAAAAGGCACTGCATAATACAAGCTACTCAACAAAACATACAAGCTAGCAAGCTTTACATACAATACGGGTAACAAAACACCCAATCAAAATTATGCGAACTTTACAACACCTACATCTCTATGCAGGTCAAAAACTACTCTATCGACGTAAAAGGAGAACGTTAGTACGCTGGTCGAACAACTCGATAATGTCTTTGACTGGCTGATCGACCGCTCGATAGTGAGGCACCGTGTTCCACGCCATCCCCTCTAGAGGTGGTGGTGGGCCTACAACAATGACACCCAAGTCTAAGTTAGGTCGATGCAAGCGCACAAGGGACAACGCAGCCTTAGCACCTGCAACAAGTTGTTGTCGCACACACTCACGAACTGTATCGGTACTTTGGAATTTCCTCATTAGGGCCAGCAGGCTTGAGGGCACCGCATCCAAGGGAAACATCACTCGGAAGATATGCTTCAAGCATGACTGCGCCTTCTTCAAGTAGTGCAGCACCTGCGACACGCGATCTTGCAACGTCGCCAATGTGACTGTACGATCCCGGTCAACCCAGAAGTACCCACTAGCTTTCGATTGTTCTTGGGTCAAGGAATTCAATCGTATACTTATACGGTATTTATCTTCCTACGGGAGACGATGATTCACAACTGCAATAGGCAATCAAAAAACATAGGAGTGAGTCGCCATTTCTAAGTAATGCAGATAGAGAAGAAGACTCGGGAAAACTCACAATGCAATTGCTCATTAAGCTGGTCCACCTTGCCAAGGAGATACTTCTCATGGTCAATGGCTTTCTCAGCTTTCAACTTCCAGACATTGGCAATACCACGAATGACTAGTATCTCTCTCTCGAAATGCTTCACATGGTCGCGTAGTCGAGACAGCATTGATAGTTCCTCCACCTTCGAACATGATCACGCCACCGGTTCGCTAGGGGAGGATGGACCAGGCTCAGCAGAGGGCATATCATGTGGATCACTCAAAGGACCCTAACCCGGCAGAAGAATAGAAGGATAAGAGCCATCATTCGAAAGGAACAAAACACAGAAGATTCAAGTACCAAAATTAACAAGTTTTGATAAGGGACACTCCCCACAAACATAATCCAGGACAAGGCCTACAAGTACCAGTATGATTACAAAAGGACAACGTGATTAAACCTACAACTACGCATTGGCACTCAGGGTCTTCATCAAATCAGTGGCAGCCTCTGACGCCGTGGCCTTCGCCGTTTTCTACCGTTTCCGCTCCTCTGAGTACCTCGTGAGTGTCTCTACGAGCTAAGGCCCATATTTTTGACAACGGTTGGCAAAAGGAGCGAAAACTACCTTCTAGCCATCTGTGGTCATCGGCATCGTCGAAGAGACATTGTTGGCGTCCAGGTTGACACTGTGGGCCTGCATCATCGCCAGACCCAGGGAGGCACCGAGTCCTTTCTGGGTATTCTTGAAATCCACAGGGACACTGCTAGCGAAAGAGTCAATCAGGCCATCCAGGTCTTCAATAAGTGCGGCCTTGGGAACCATCTCCTCTCACAGACGCCCAAGTGCACCCTTGGCCTTTCTGAGTGAGCCCTGGACTATGATGGTATGGTCTTCGACTGCAGCCATGACGCTGGCTAACGCATCATCGTGAGCACGAGCTTGAGGGTCAAAACTCACCCCAGAAGTGTCTGCGGAAAGCCCAAGATTACAGTCATCAGATGCCGAACAAGGGAGGAAAAGGAAATTCTTCATGGCACAAAAACTGCAATAGGAGCATACCTGAAAGCGCTTTAGCGATGGAACGAAGTTGTTATGTGAACATCTTCTCCCGATTAGTGATACGTCTATTTTGCATCACTATTCTATGTCATAATTCACTGTTATTTATTGATATATTTCGTATTGAGAGGTGATACTTATGTTATTTCATCTGTTTTTGCATGGTTGATGACTTTTGGAGCATGGACCGCTGCAGTCAGGATTCTGATGGAAAAAGTGCTGTTTGGAGGCAAAATTCGCGAAGATCAGAAAATCTAGGAAAATATATGGAAAATTCTATTTTTCTAGAAGACGAAGGAAGCCAGAAGGAGGGATGGAGATGGGCCACAGGGGGCCCACACCACCCCCTGGCGCGGGCCACCCTAGGTCGCGCCACCAGGTGGTGTGGCCGCCCTGGTCCACCCCTAGCACTCCCCTCTGGCGTATATTATCCTCCCGAAACCCTAAGACTCGGGGAGCGACCACAGAAAGATTCCACCGCCTCTACGGGGCGGAAAACACCGAGAGAGAAAGATCTCTCCGGCAGACAGATTTCTGCCGGGGGAATTCCTTCTCGGAGAGGGGAGACCTGAAGGAAATATGCCTTGAGAGGCAATAATAAAGTTTTTATTATATATTTCTTGTATATGATAGATGTTTATTTTGCATGCTATAATTGCATTGATAGGAAACATCAATACATGTGTGTTTAATAAACAAAAAGGGTTCCTAGTTATGCCTCTCTTATAGACTAGCTTGTTGATTAACAAGATGATCAAAGTTTCCTGATCATGGACATTGGATGTTGTTAATAACAAGGTCACAGCATTTGTGAAATGATGTGATGAACATTCATCCGAAGTATAACATTACGATCAAGTCATTATGTTTATATTGCTATAACATCATACAAAGTAGTCTTAGTCCTTAGACCATGAGATCATGTTAATTGCTAACACCGGAAGAGTATCTTGATAACATCAAACGTCACACCGTAACAGGGTGACTATAAAGATGGGTTCAGTACTACGAAGGTGTTATGTTGAGGCTCATGGATCAAGAGTGGAATTTGTCAATCCAGATGACGGATAGATATACTCAGGGCCCTCTCGGTGATATCACATTAAGATAGCTTGCAAGCAAGTGATGTGATCACTAGAATGTTATATCACGGGAACGAGAAAAGAGTGCATGTCGGTAACGAGATCAAACTAGGTATTTGGATACCGATGATCGAATCTCGGACATGTATTATATCATGAGACAAAGGGATTAAATTGCTGACGTTAAAGGTTCTCACAATCACAGAAGTCATTGTTGAATGTGCAGGAGTCAATATGGATCTCTAGGTCCCGCTTCTGATTATTGATCTGAGAGGAGTCTCAATCATGTCTGCATTATTCGCGAACCGTAGGGTGACACACTTAAGGGTTGCCGGACACCATTTAGGAGCACATATGTTCCAGACAAAAGGTTTGCAAAGCGCAGGAAATGTTTTGATAGAAACAGGAATTGTTTCGATAGAAACCGGAATTGTTTCGGGTGAAATTGCAGAAAGTGGTTCTGCATGAAATATTGAAATTTTGCAAGGGGTTTTATGTGAATGTTTGTTAATTAAAGTAATTAACAAAATTCTGAATAAAATAAATAAAAGATTTTTATTAAATGAGAGAGCATTAAATTTGGAGAAATTTAATGCATTTAAAGTGGAGACTTTAAAAGAGAATGTTAAGGGGCATTTTAATGTGGAGGGGTTACCACCACTTGAATGGGGGAGGTGAGGGGTCACCCCCCCATGCGCCGGCCATGGAGTGAGGGGGAACCCCCTCCTCCTATAAAAGGCCACCCATTCCCTCCTTCATCCTCACACCTCCTCGTGAAGGATCTCTCTCCCCCTTTAGATATTCCCCCATGGTCTCGGATTAGCGAGATACATGTTCTCGGTGGCCTTGCGTCTGGAAGGAGTTGTTGATTCCGCTGATTCGTTGGAGCGAGGAGGTGGAGGTTGTCCGGTGGCTTGAACGTGTGTGCGAGGACAGATGTGCTGTTGATTTGCGGCGCTCGGACTTCCACACGATCTTGAGATCGGCAAGCGTACGACTACATCAACCACGAGTTCCTACTCGTTAACAAAACTCGTTGTCTTCGAGGGTAAGTTCTCCATGGATGTATGTCCACCCGTTGCTCTGTATCTAGTAGATAGATCTTGGCGTATAGTTCTCATCGTAGGAAATTTTTTGTTTTCTATGTTGCGGACCCAACAGTGGTATCAGAGCCTGATCTATGCGTAGGTGCTTTGCACAGGTAGTACACATATGTTTATATGTGGGCGATGATGATCATGTTATTGCATCTTCTATGTACTTTGGATATTGGTGGCATAGTGGGATGAAGTGGCCCGGACCAACCTTACATGTCATCGTACATGAGGCCGGTACCACGACTGGCATGCAACTTGTTTTGCATAAGTGGCTGGCGGGTGTCTGTCTCTCCTACTATAGTCAATATCTGATTTACAACGAGTTGCTAATAACTTGGTTATCCTCGTTGTGGTTCATGTTCGTAGGTAGGACCGGTTCTATCTCTGAAAGCCCTAAGCCACGTAAAACTTGCAATTGATAAATTAGAGGCGTCAAGTTTAGATCGTTGCTGGGCTAGTGTCTTGATATGGTATTGTTGTAAGTAGATGTATGATAGATACTCTTACAACTCACTTAACGTGTAAGTTCCATAGACCTTGGCCTTACACACAAAGGAATGATAGAGATCATACCACGATGCAAATGATAGAGATCAAATGCATGGACCATATCACCTCACTTCACACATTAGATGTTAGCATCTTATATTGCTAGTTTGGCGCTTTTGGTAGCATTATAAGATGATCCCTCATTTAGATATCAAGATAAAATGTGTTCTTCCTTAAGTATGCACCGTTTTATGGATCGTGTTTTGAGGCATCACATGATGATCGGGTGTTCTCGACTCTACGCTTTCATACAACGGGTGTAAGACAGTTTTACACACGCGAATACTAAGGTTCTTACTTGACGAGCCTAGCATGTACAGACATGGCCTCGGAACATGGACCGAAAGGTTAAGCATGAGTCATATAGTTGATATGATGCCTATATAGATACTCGCATTTGAAGCTACACCGACTCACATGATGATCGGACTTGGTGTAGTGGATTTGGTTCATGTAATCACAAAAAGGACACGAGGGATGTCGTTTTTGAGTGGGAGTTCATTAGTAATTTGGATTAGTTGAACTCAATCTATCATAAACTTAGTCTAAATATATTTTACAAATTCTATTGTAGATGGCACCACCTGCTTTTAATTTCAATGTGTTCATGGAGAAAGAGAAGATTGCTGCGAATGGTAGCAACTTCACCAACTAGGCTATGAATTTGAGGATTCTCCTCACTGCTGCACAAAAGCAATATGTGCTAGAGGCGCTGCTAGGCCCCCCACCAGCTCCTGATGCCCCTGACGAGGAAAAGAACGTCTATATAACTTGTCAGGAGGACCACAACTTAGTTCATTGCGGCATACTGTATGGGCTAGAACCAGAACTTCGAAAACGTTTCGAAAATGGCAATGCCTTTGATACCATGGGAGAATTGAAAATGATTTTCGATACCCATGCTGCCGTAGAGAGTTATAATGCTTCTGAAAAGTTCTTTAGCTGCATGATGGAAGAGAACAGCTCCGTCAGTGGGCACGTACTCAAAATGTCTGGGTACGCCGATAAGCTTGTGTCCTTGGGAATAACGATTCCCATTGACTTAGGCATACATCGTGTTCTCCAATCTCTGCCACCTAGCTACAAGAGCTTCGTGATGAACTATAATATGCAGGGCATGAAGAAGTCTCTTCCCGAGCTTTTGTCAATGCTTAAGACTGCAGAAGTGGAGATTAGGAAAGAACATCAAGTGTTGATGATCAATAAGACCACCGGTTTCAAGAAGGACAAGAAAGGCAAGTAGAAGGGAAAGAAGGGCGGCAAATCTGTTGCCGCGCTTGAAAAGAAACCCCGAGCTAGCCCTCAGTCTGACACCGAGTGCTACTATTGCAAGGGGACTGGCCATTGGAAGCGCAACTGCCCCAAGTATTTGGCGGACAAAAAGGCCGGCAAGGCAAACAAAGGTATATGTGATATACATGTTATTGATGTGTACTTGACTAGTACTCGCAGTAGCACCTGGGTATTTGATACGAGATCGGTTGCTAATATATGTAACTCGGTTCAGGGGCTGCGGAACAAGCGACAACTAGCAAGGGATGAGGTCACGATGCGGGTCGGCAATGGATCAAGAGTTGATGTGATCGCCGTCGGAACGCTGCCTCTCCATATGCCGTCGGGATTAGTTATAAACCTGAATAATTGTTATTTGGTGCCTGCACTGAGCATGAACATTGTATCCGGATCATGTTTGATGCAAAGTGGTTATTCGTTTAAATCTGAAAACAATGGTTGTTCGATTTATATGAATAATATCTTTTATGGTCATGCACCTGTGTTGAATGGTTTATTTCTATTGGATCTCGATAGTAGTATTACGCATATTCATAATGTTGATGCTAAAAGGATTAAACTTGATAATGATATATCTGCATATATGTGGCACTGCCGTCTAGGTCATATTGGCGTTAAACACATGAAGAAACTCCATTCTGATGGACTTTTGGAATCACTTGATTTTGAATCATTTGATACATGTGAGCCATGCCTTATGGGCAAGATGACTAGAACGCCGTTTTCCGGTTCAATGGAACGGGCGATAGATTTATTGGAAATCATACATACTGATGTGTGTGGACCAATGAGTGTGTCGACGCGACGTGGATATCGTTATTTTGTTACTTTCACGGATGATTTGAGTAGATACGGGTATATCTATTTGATGAAACACAAGTCTGAAACTTTTGAAAAGTTCAAAGAAATTCAGAATGAAGTGGAAAATCATCGTAATAGAAAGATCAAATTTCTACGGTCTGACCGTGGAGGAGAGTATCTTAGTTACGAGCTTAGCACACACATGAAAGAGTGTGGAATAGTTTCACAACTCACGCCTGCCGGAACACCACAACGTAATGGTGTGTCAGAACGTCGTAATCGTACTTTATTGGATATGGTTCGATCTATGATGTCCCTGACTGACTTGCCACTGTCATTTTGGGGTTATGCACTGGAAACCGCTACATTCACTTTAAATAAGGCACCATCTAAATCCGTTGAAAAGACACCGTATGAATTATGGTTTGGAAACAAACCTAAGCTGTCATTTCTTAAAGTTTGGGGATGTGATGTTTATGTGAAGAAACTTCAACCGGATAAACTCGAACCCAAAGCGGAAAAATGCGTCTTCATAGGATACCCTAAGGAAACAATTGGGTATACCTTCTATCACAGATCCGAGGGCAAGGTCTTTGTTGCCAAGAATGGATCCTTTCTTGAGAAGGAGTTTCTCGCGAAAGGTGTGAGTAGTTGGAAGGTAGAACTCGAAGAGGTTATTGAACCTTCTCTTCATGAAATGGCTAGTCGCTAAGTGTTATGTCGATGCTAGCTTTGACACCGATCCGGATGACTCTAAGTCTCAATCCGGATACGCATTTCTCTTGAACGGAGCAGCAGTTAGTTGGAGGAGTTCCAAACAACCTGTGGTGGCTGGATCAACAACGGAGGCCGAATATGTTGCTGCTTCAGAAGCGGCACAGGAGGCAGTTTGGATGAAAGAGTTCATTATAGAACTGGGTGTGGTTCCCAGTGCGTTGGACCCGATGGTGATCTATTGTGACAACAATGGAGCCATAGCCAACACAAAGGAACCAAGGTCTCACCAGAATTCCAAACATATTAAGCGCCGGTTTCACTCCATCCGCGAGCATGTCAAGGATGGAGATATAAAGATTTTTAAAGTGCACACGGACCTAAATGTAGCAGATCCGTTGACTAAAGTACTCCCTAGGGAAAAACATGATCAACACCAGAACTCCATGGGTGTTAGATTTATCACTATGTAAACTAGATTATTGTCTCTAGTGCAAGTGGGAGACTGAAGGAAATATGCCCTGAGAGGCAATAATAAAGTTGTTATTATATATTTCTTGTATATGATAGATGTTTATTTTGCATGCTATAATTGTATTGATAGGAAACATCAATACATGTGTGTTTAATAAACAAAAAGGGTTCCTAGTTATGCCTCTCTTATAGACTAGCTTGTTGATTAACAAGATGATCAAAGTTTCCTGATCATGGACATTGGATGTTGTTAATAACAAGGTCACAACATTTGTGAAATGATGTGATGAACATTCATCCGAAGTATAGCATTACGATCAAGTCATTATGTTTATATTGCTATAACATCATACAAAGTAGTCTTAGTCCTTAGACCATGAGATCATGTTAATTGCTAACACCGGAAGAGTATCTTGATAACATCAAACGTCACACCGTAACAGGGTGACTATACAGATGGGTTCAGTACTACAAAGGTGTTATGTTGAGGCTCATGGATCAAGAGTGGAATTTGTCAATCCAGATGATGGATAGATATACTCAGGGCCCTCTCGGTGATATCACATTAAGATAGCTTGCAAGCAAGTGATGTGATCACTAGAATGTTATATCACGGGAACGAGAAAAGAGTGCATGTCGGTAACGAGATCAAACTAGGTATTTGGATACCGATGATTGAATCTCGGACATGTATTATATCATGAGACAAAGGGATTAAATTGTTGACGTTAAAGGTTCTCACGATCACAGAAGTCATCGTTGAATGTGCAGGAGTCAGTATGGATCTCCAGGTCCCGCTTCTGATTATTGATCTGAGAGGAGTCTCAATCATGTCTGCATTATTCGCGAACCATAGGGTGACACACTTAAGGGTTGCCGGACACCATTTAGGAGCACATATGTTCCAGGCAAAAGGTTTGCAAAGCGCAGGAAATGTTTCGATAGAAACAGGAATTGTTTCGATAGAAACCGGAATTGTTTCGGGTGAAATTGCAGAAAGTGGTTCTGCATGTAATATTGAAATGTTGCAAGGGGTTTTATGTGAATGTTTGTTAATTAAAGTAATTAACAAAATTCTGAATAAAATAAATAAAAGAGTTTTATTAAATGAGAGAGCATTAAATTTGGAGAAATTTAATGCATTTAAAGTGGAGACTTTAAAAGAGAATGTTAAGGGGCATTTTAATGTGGAGGGGTTACCACCACTTGAATGGGGGAGGTGAGGGGTCACCCCCCATGCGCCGGCCATGGAGTGAGGGGGAACCCCCCTCCTCCTATAAAAGGCCACCCATTCCCTCCTTCATCCTCACACCTCCTCGTGAAGGATCTCTCTCCCCCTTTAGATATTCCCCCATGGTCTCGGATTAGCGAGATACATGTTCCCGGTGGCCTTGCGTCTGGAAGGAGTTGTTGATTCCGCTGATTCGCTGGAGCGAGGAGGTGGAGGTTGTCCGGTGGCTTGAACGTGTGTGCGAGGACAGATGCGCTGCTGATTTGCGGCGCTCGGACTTCCACACGATCTTGAGATCGGCAAGCGTACGACTACATCAACCACGAGTTCCTACTCGTTAACAAAACTCGTTGTCTTCGAGGGTAAGTTCTCCATGGATGTATGTCCACCCGTTGCTCTGTATCTAGTAGATAGATCTTGGCGTATAGTTCTCATCGTAGGAATTTTTTTGTTTTCTATGCTGCAGACCCAACAAGACCATCGCCATCAACACCATCATCAAGCTGGACTTCATCGGGATCATCATCATCATCATCATCACCACCACCATCAACACCCTCATCACCATCTCCATATTGCTGTAACAATTGTGTTAAATCTTGCATAGTTCATAGGGGAAACTTTCTCGGTGTTGATTACTCTTTGTAGTTGATGCTATTGAGTGAACCGTTGAATTATTGTTTATGTTCAGATTGTTATACATCATTATTCCATCTCTGATCATGATCCATATGATGTCTTGTGAGTAGTTCGTTTTGTTCTTGAGGACATGGGAGAAGTCATGTTGTTAGTAGTGGAGTTGTGTTGAGAAAGATTCAATGGTTTGATATTTAAGTTGTGGTGTACTTCTTCTAGTGGTGTCATGTGAACATCGACTACATGACACTTCACCTATATGGGCCTAGGGGAATGCATTGTGTATTTGGCTACTAATCATAGGGGTTACCGGAGTGACAGAAACCTGAACCCCCGTTAGGAAACCATTGCACAAGGGACGTAAGGGTCTTAGAGTTTAAGGCTATGGTTAGGTTTCTACCTTAATTACTTTCTTGTACTTACAGATGTTTGCAAGGGGTATAATCACAAGTATGTATTAGTCCTAGGAAGGTTGGTACATTAGCATAGGTTCACCCACACAACACTTAGCAAGCTAAAGAAGATTATTCAACTATATGAAGCGAAAGCACTTGACTGTCTTCCCATGTGTCCTCGAGAATGTTTGGTCATCTTAAGTAATACAACCGGCTTGTCCTTTGCTGCATAAAGGATTGGGCCACTTGCTACATTTATTCCTATTGTCTTTTGTTTACTCGTACTTTGTTTACTTGCTTTATCAAAAAACCCTAAAAATCCATTTGCTAAGTATTTGCAGAGAATTCCTGATCCATACCACTAGCCAGCACCTTCTACTCCTTGTTGGGTTTGACACTCTTACTTATCGAAAATACTACGATACACCCCCTATACTTGTGGGTCATCAAGACTATTTTCTGGCGCTATTGCCGGGGAGTGAAGCGCTATTAGAGAGTGGAACTGGTAAAGGAAACTTCTACTGTGAGTATTGTTTATTTCTACTAGTTGCTTTATTTTCGTTATGGATAATTCGCTGAGTTTTTTATTTGGTAATGCTACTATCACTGCTAAGGTAGTAGATAAACCACCACCTGCTAAGAACGATGTTTTTAAAATACCTACAAGAATTATTGATCGTGTTATGGATAACTACTATGTTGGGGATGGAACAGTCCATCTCGGTGATCATTTACTCTTTATACACGAATTATGCGGGTTGTTCAAGTGTGCAGGTATTACTACAAATCAAGTTAAGAAGAAGTTATTCTCATTATCACTGAAAGGAAGAGCTGAGGAATGGTATAAGCTGCTAAAGAATGGTCAAGCTCTGGAATGGGAAGAAATAGTGCCTCTCTTTTATTCAAAATTTTATCCTCCTAGTGAGATTCATAAAGATCGGAATCAAATATACAACTTTTGGCCTCTTGATGGAGAGAGTACAGCTCAACCTTGGAGGAGACTGAAGTTACTAATGCTCAAATGTCCCATTCATGAGCTCTCCAACAATATTATTATCAATAACTTTTATGCAAGGCTCCCTCTACATGACAAGGATTTATTGGATGCTTCTTGTGCTGGATCATTCACTCGCATGGAAGAAGAAGCTAAATGGGACCTTCTGGACCATATTCAAGACAATGCTGAAGCTTGGGAGAATGACAAAGGTAGGAAGTCAGGTATAAATTATGATTATGAATGCATTGAATCTTTTATGGGAACTGATGACTTTCAAAATATTAAAAATGCTTATGGTCTAGACTCTCAAGCTATTGCTTCCTATATTAAAGTGCCTAAAAAGAAGTGGAATAAGTATCATGAACCTTATAAAGATATTGCTAAGAGTGTCCCTGCAAGAAAATACTGAAGTTTATACTGCTAATCATGTTTTACCTGAACCTTACATTGAGAAAATGCCTTTCCCAGTTAAGATAAAGGAACATTCTATGATAGCTAGTATGGTTAATGAAAGTACAAATAAAGCTGTTGAACCTGCTAAACAAATGGTTGATGAACCTATAATAGCAAATGTGAAAGACTTTGTTACTAAATATGTAGAAGAGGGACACACTATCCTTTGTAAGGATACCTCTAATATTGTTTCACAAAGTAGTGTTATGAGAGCTAGTATTCATGTGTTTTCTGTTAGAATAAGTGATCATTGCTATGATGGTTCTTGTGATAGTTATATTGTTAAGTTTATGCATGATACTGAAAGTTACTATGAAAGAGGGAAAAGTGTTCTTATGCATCTCAATAATATCAAGTTTCCTCGTTTTATGCTGAAAGTTTTTGTGTTGCACTTCTTTTGCCTTCCTATGCTTGAGGTTTCTGGTTTCAACAACTTATTTGCCTACAAAGACCCCGTGCATAGGAAGTGGGTTAGACTTAAACACGTGTATTTTTGCTTCTTAATGCTCTCTTTCACCTCAATTCATATTCCTATGTGAGCATCTTCAAAATTATCTTGCCCATGTTAATGGCTATAAAGAAAGAGCTTTTTGGGAGACAACCCAATTTGTTTTTGCTTTCAGTTTGTTTTCGTTTCTTTGAGTCTTGGAAGTTATTACTTCGGTAATAACCGCTCCTTATCTTTTTTATTTGGTTTTTGTGTCAAGATCAACTTCTAATGAGAGAGAAGTAATATTTAGGAAAGTTGCTGTCCCGAAACAGATTTTTATGCTGCACCGTAAAAATTCGTGAGAGATCTCTGTATGTCGGATTGAGCTGTAATTTTTTGTGCTTCTGACCCAGGTTGTTATTTAACTTTCGTTAGTTTTGCACTTTTTGATTTGATCAACAGAAGATTTTCGAAAAAATTGATCTTTACCTGCTGGTCTGTTTTGACAGATTTTGCCACTCTTTTATTTGCTTCTTTAATCGATTTCCTTTTTGAATTCTTTTTGGGTCTTCGGAAGGAGTTGCTACAGTATCTTATGTTTTGATGGTTTTCTATTGAAGTTTGACTCAAAAGGTCTTATCACTTCATTTATACTAATGTTGCTAATGAGAACTGTGTGAAGTTTTGTGTGAAAGAAATTTCCAGGTAGTGGAGATATTGGTGTAATGAGAAAGAGAAAGGTTTTATGACTCAAGTAATAAGTGTACGAAGATGAAGATATTGGTGTTATTCAATTGATGACTCCGGAAGAATCTACTAAATACCAAATTCAAAGACCTGCAGAGTCTGTTTTCAAATAGGTAACAGTTCTAGTAAGAAAAGTTCCACGAAAATACTATCCAACTATATTTTTTACAGTTTTTAGTCAATAAGGAAAGCAACGAAGCGAAAGAGGGACGGAAACGGAGCCAGGGTGGCTCACACCACCCTGTGGCGCGGGCCCACCCCTAACCGCGCCACCAGGTGGTGAGTCCACCCCGGACTCCGCCTCCGACTCGTTTTCTCCCAGTACCTTCCTTTTGTTGTAAAACTTCGTAATATATAACCCCCCCGGATCCCCCGAGGTTCGTATATCGTGTTTTCGTCATGTTTTCATTTCGATCTGTTTGTACCAGGAACTATTCTTTGAAAGCCTAGAAGCACAATGGTATCCGCCAAGTATAAAGGAAAGGAGCCTATGGAGGAAGATCTCCAAGACCCCCGGGCAGGAGAAGGAGATCAAGAGTGAAGGTGAAGAGGAGGTAAAGCACACCGGCACTACCGTTGCAAGCATTGGAGTGGTGGCGAACCCTGCTAGGATCAGAAGGACTGCACGGATGTCAACTGGAGGGAAACCTCCGCGTCACTGTTTGGCACCAAGGTCACTTCCTCCACGCACCAAGAATCCTTTCCATACTCATCCATGAGCATCAATACCATAATATGCCCAAGGGGAAATTTCCCTCCAATTGGGATTTGCCTCGTTCTAGCTATGCAGGGAAAGAAGACTTCAAGGAGGAAGAGTGGGGAGAGAATCGCAAGAGCTAGAATTCTCAACCCGACATGATCATGAGCCACATTGAGCAAAACTCACAGCTGCTCCGTAATCTCATCTTCGAGATTGAGGACTTGGGGAAACTGATCAAGAAGATCATTGAGAGGATACCACCACCACCGAAGGAGTAATTCGTCATCAGGTTTGGCATCCCCTTGGTTTGTTCCAAGCTTGGGGGAGTGCCGCGGTATCACATCACTATCTTCTATCTTTTTACCTTTTCAGTAGAGTCATATCATGAATAGAGAAGTTATTGTGTAGGATGGTTTGCATTATGGAAGTGTCCCCTCTCTTGTTAGATATGTATCCCTTGGTGTGATTTGCCGTTATGGATTATTAATGATAAGTTCTATCATTTACTCTTTTGCATAGCTTATATTAGTTTTCAATTCGTGGTTATATGATTGATCTTGTTGTTAGTATTGGTATCACTTTGGGATCATTGAGTTAATTTAGTTGGTTTTGGAAAACCTGGCTCGATCAGTAGCAACACTATTTTTGGGAGTTGAATGAAAAGATAAAAGTACTCTAAAGAAAAATAATTTCATCATCTTTCTTTCTTGATTTGCTCATAAGTTTAGTTTTCTCTAGTTAAGATCTTTTGTGCTTCCAAGGAAGATTGAATGTTTGTCTTTATCATTGTATGTTTGTTTGTTTCCTTCAACTCTTATACTTGCTACCCAGCCTTGCTAGCCAAAAACCTGTACTGAGAGGGAATTCTTCTCGTGCATCCACTCCTTTAAACCAAAACCCACGCCATTTGTGTCCACCATACCTACCTATTAGCGTTATTGCTATTCCAAGTAAATTCTTGTTTTATCTACCTCCCAAATTAAACTTGTTATGTGAAAATTAGTGATTAAAGCTCTTACGAACTTGATGGCACACTTTAATTTTCTTGCATTTAATAACCTGAATCATTGGGTCATTCTTTGTTGCGTATATGCTTGCGCTTTATGAGTTGAAGTTAGCAGAACCATGTATCATGAGTTGAAGTTAGCAGAACCTGTTGTGGTACTTTGTACCTAGTTGATATCATGATTCTTTTGCCTATGGATCCCGGCGGTATGAAATAAAAGTGGAACTTGTAAGATCATGGAGTTTATATGTGTGTTAGAGAAACGCCTGGGCCGCTAGCCTAAGCCATGCCTAATAATGGTGGAAACTTGCAGCATAACTATAGTGAGCATTCTATGAAGCATCCTCAATAAAAACCTATGCAAATAGCAAATAAAAAGATCGTTGAGATGCTCATTGTCTGCTTGCCTTGTCACTTTGATTATGGGATAACTCCTGTGTCATGTGCAAGGGGTACCCCGTTGGCGGTTCTCAATGATACACGTGTATTTACAATGACAAGAGCTTACTCATGACTGAAGTTGAGTAGCATTAGGTTCGGTACTCATAAGTAAGGGGCATGAGATTTCAACTTATAACTTGTCAAGCATATCCTCTTAGTTGTGTCTTGTTGGGATAAAAGAAAACATAGTTGTTGAAATTAAAGGAAGTTATGCTCTTATTGATCTTGTTATAGTGGACATGCCTGAAGATGCCATAACACCTATAATCCTAGGTAGGCCATTTCTAAGAACTATTAAAGCTTTAATCAATCTACATGAAGGGAATGTGAGAATAGGACTATCGTCTAGAGACCCTTTTATAGTCCACTTCCCTATGAAGAAGAAGGTCAAACCTAATAATAATGATGATGGTGTAATTACACTAGAAGCCAATTACTTTGGAGTGGGTGTTCCACTCACAAAACCTAAATGATCACCATCTAGGTCAAGCTAATGGACCTTAACTAGAAGCGCTTTATGGAAGGCAACCCATGTGAAATAAAAGTTTTTACTCTTGTATTAGTTTTGTTTTGTTTAGTTTGTTTTGTTATTTATAAAGAGTGTTTAAGAAGTCCTTTGGAGAGAGGAGAAGAAAATAAGGTAATCCTCGATCTTTTTTTTCACTAACACATGGCCTAAAAGGTATTGCTGATTTTTATGAAGTCTATTTGCTACTATTTTGTCATTTTCTAAGATATGTAAAGGCGCGCAAAGCTACTAACCAAATTCTATAAGTTTTGCAGTTTACTAGCCGCGTAATGACCTCTGGTACGAACGGGAGACCCTGTACCATGCGCCCGTACCACGTCGAGGCTCTAGAAAATAGAAATATTGATTTTTGTCGTAGGACTTAGTGGTCGTAACGACCACTGGTACGATTGGAGGCGATCATACCATCCGCCTGTACCGTACCCTCGAGCAGAACATCAGTTTTCAAGCAAAGATAATTCACGCATAACGACCAGCAGTACGGGCGCGCGCGACCATACTACGCGCTCGTACCAAGTACGCCACCGGAATGAGTCCTTCAACCCCAAGGTATGCACTCGGTATGGGCGGGTTCCGACCGTACTGCCCGCCTGTACCATGTGCTCATCTGCCCTATCATCCCAGGAGGAGGTAACCCTAAATTTCCAAAACACAAAACTTCTCTTTTTTCTACCTCCAAACTCCAAACCACCTCCATTGGATCTTCAATTTTATTCAATCTTTCTTTGATTCCTTGCACCCAATCAATCTAAGGTATGTTTCTTCTCCGATCCCCAACTTATTTGCATCAAAACTCTGCTCAATCTTCCACCATTATCAATCTAGACTTAGGTCTTATTCTTGAGCTAATCTTGATATTGAGCATGCTTAGTTTTATTTTTAGAGGAGTTTATTTTGTAACAAGTGTAGATGATCATTTATTCTATGTTTCTATTGGACTAAACTTTTAATTACCATTTTTATTTATTTTGTTTTAGATGAACACGAGGAACCATACACGTGTGATGGCCGCAGAACAAGCCGCACCACTCGTTGATACTTTCACCCCCTGAGTCACTTGGTATAGAGTTCACCGAGAAGTTTCAGTTGAACTGTTTCAAGCTTCAAGAAATCAAGTCCACCAAGTGGGCGTGTCCCTATATCCTGAACCAACTTGACATTCGTGCTGATTTCAGTTTATGTTACAACAATGTTGGTTTATATGACTTTGTCTTTCAGGATGTCGCCACGTACCGTCGCTTGATGCTTGAGTTTTTCAGCACCTTGACACATTCGGTGTGCTCACACTATTGTTCTGAGGAGAAAATGCCTGGAGTTGATCACATCAACTTCCATCTTATGAACTGTGAGTACTCCTTGACACTCGACCAAAGAGCTCACAACTTTGGGTTTACCAACAACAACACTGACATACTCTCCACCACCTTTGTTCTAAATCCAGCACCTTGGGAGTACTTTAATAGAATGAGAGTTCATGGAAACATGCCCAAGGGGAACCAAATTGATCATCATGTTGTTCGTTATTTGTTTTATGTTATTGCTAACACCTTGCAGGCACGTGGTGAGTTTACTATAGTCAATGAGGAGGATATGATGATTCACGCTAAAACTACTATTCCTAACTGTAACTTAACGCCAAATTTGGGTGCTCTTCTTTTGTTTTGCCTTAAGAATCAAACTCTACAGTCTCGAGGTCCTATATACAGAGGAGGAATCATAAACGTTCTTGCACATGCACTTCAAGTAAACCTAGGTAATATCCAACCGTTGACACGAAATCACCGTCTTGGTTTTTCTACTCTAAGAGTTTGTGGTATGATTTCTAGAACCAATGGTTGATACTTCCTTGATATACCTGGGGTGAATCACTTGATCCTAGCTCCTTTACCTAATGGTCTATTGTCTATCGAGGAGGGACATTTGCGTTATGACGAGCAGGTTGAGGCAGATCTACCCCAACAAGAAGTACCAATAGGCGAGGAAGGAGAAGGATGAAGAAGTAGAACAAAAAGGACCCGAACAAGATGTGCAGACACCAAACTACTACACCACCTATGAAGATATTTATGCTCTCGAAGGAAATATCCAAAACATGAACAACCTCTCCATCCACCTTCGAGATGCTACTACCAACCTCGCCACCCAGTTCCATGATTGGAGCAACCAATGGAATGTGGGAGATTATCCACCACCACCATAATGAGCAACAAAAGGGATTGTAAGGGCATCTCCACCGGGCCGACCCAAATGGGCGACTAAAATGGTTCGTTTCTATCCGTTTGGGTCAGCCCGCGGTCTCTTTGGGGTCGCGGTCCAACCTGTCTGGCCGACCATGCCTAGCGGTCTGACCCATCTGTCTGTCTCCCCCTGCTGTCACCGCTTGACACCCCGGCGATGGGACGTTAATGGCGATGCGACGTTGGCTATCAGCGCCAGCGACTTTCCGCGTGGCCGGCGTTTACCGCCATTGTAGCTTTCCGTTTCCCGCGTGCGCCTTCCCTCTCATGCGCGCCTCCTCGGACGTTTCCCGCCTTCATTGTCGTCTACAAAAGACAGCCATGCAGCGCGGCTAATACAACAAGCCCAGCCAGAGCAACCACCGCCAGAAAAAAGCTCCTACCGCAGCCATGCCTTGCCGCAAGATCGCCAACTAGACCAAGATTAGGGAGTTATGCCGCACCCACTTCCAGGATGCCGACATCGACGCTATCGACCTCCAAGCCACGTTGTTTTCCTAGCACATGGCCGATGCGGAGGTGGTGGCCTTCGAGGAGGAAGGTCGTGTGGCAGAGGCTGCTGTGGAGCTGGTGGTGGAGGCGGCCGATCAGGTGGCAGCCCAATGGGTGGTGTGTGAGGTTCACCACGTCGCTGCCAAGGAGGCGGTGGAGGCAGTGGCCAAGGAGGCTGCATTAGGGGCCCTCCACGAGATCTGCCACAAGGTGACCATGGTAACACTAGAGAAGGTGGCCAAGGAGGCCGCCAAGGTGGACGTCCGCGAGCTTCACTAGGCCGCCGCCATGCGTAGTGCGGTGGAAGCGGCGGAGCATGCTGCCAAAACGGCGGCAGAGCAGCTGCGAGTGTCTACGGCCGCCGAGGTGGCGAGCGGGTGGGCTCTCATCAACGGGGACAAGACCGAGGTGGAGGAGGAGGAGGAGGGGGAGGAGGTGGATCAAGTGGTGTCGGAGGAGGGGGCGGGGGAGGAGCCGATCATCGTCCCCCTGCAGATTGCGCAGGCCCTCGGCCTCGGCCCCAACGGAGCTCCAGTGATGGTGCCCCCCTTGGCAGCAAGGGCGGCCACGGCGGCGGAGGTGGAGGACCAGGAGTCGAGGGACCAATGGGCGGCCGAGCTGGAGAAGGCCCTAGCCAACCGAGCGACAGCGGAACACGTGAAGGTGGCTGGCAAAATGGAGGCTCGTAGAGAGGGGGAAATTAGAGTTTAGGGTTTAGGGTTTAGGGCAGCGGCGGCGCAGACACACGGGAGCTTCCGCTCAGTCGTCGGCAACAAAGACAACGCGGTACACGGGCCTGGGCTGCGCGTGGGCCGCTTGCTGGTCTGTTGGCTGTTGCGCACGCGGAAGAGAGGGGAGGAGACAAGCTCTGCAGCGACCCATTAGCTAGGTTTTCTATTTTTTCTGTGGGAACTATTTCTTTTTCTGAATCTCATTTTTGTCTTTTGTGAAACCATTTCAAACTATTTCGTATATTTCACAAATGTCAAGAGGTTTTGGTAAACATTTAAAATAATGTGGGGCCCTCATAACTAATTAGGATCCACACTTTTATAATTTTCAAAATTCAAAATCATTTGAATTAATTTCAAAGTGGGGGGAAGGTTAGGGTTTATTTTATTTCTTTCTTGCATTCATTTTCTTTAAAAAATAATTAAACTCTAATTAGAGACTAATAAAACGAGAGGTATTACAACCATCAACAACGGGAAAGAACTCACGTCGACGAACGCCTCGTGGAGACACAGCCAAGAAGAAGACAACACCAAACCCGATAGTAAACTGCTATAAAACTATTTTTAATAAAAAAACTCCATCCATATATCAGCTTCCCCATCCCTCCTGACACCGGCAAAGTCGACCGGAGGAGTGTGGGAACCGATCGGCGAATGAGACGGAATTGAAACAGCTAGGGTTTCTGGAGGAGGAGGTGCCGAGGGGTAAAATGTAAAGAACCTTGATATACCTATGGTCTCACCTTTATTTTGTTTTTTTGTCTTTCTCGATGGTTCTTTTCTTGCTTGGGGCCACTTAGCCTATTCTTGGTCGTTAGGTTTTCCCCCTCTATGAACAGTTCTCGAGTGAGAAAGAGAGCGGTCGGGCCGATCCCGAGCCCCTCCGGCGGCGTTGCCGACCGGAGGTGGCGGAGGGGAGGTTCCGGGGTAGTCTAGGTTAGCTTGTAGGTTTGTTTTACGGCGTTTTCGTCGCCGTAGTGGGCGCTTCTGCCCAGAGTTAGAGCTTCTCTTCGCCGGCCTCGATCTGAAGCTCGCCGTCGTAGATCTGCCTCCTCGAGGAGCTCTGGTGGTCGGGGGCAAGTGGAGGTGCGGGATCTACGGCTGGAGGCTCAAAATAATGGCCTAGGAACTGGTATCCGGCAGGGGGAGTGGAGCGGTAGGCGCCTTTCTTGGTCGGCCGTGGTGGCGGGGGAGTTAGGTGTTGCGGTGGCTGGCGTGGTGTTTCTTCTTCTCGGCTGGCCGTGGAGGCGAGGGAGAAGTAGTCCGCGGCGTCGTCCTTCCTCCCTTTGTCTGGATGCTGGTGCTGTCCTTGCCGCGGTGGATTTCCTCTCCTGCAGCTCCGGCGGCCGTGGTGGGCGCTTTATTTGCAGGTGGTGGTGGTTCTCAGTGGCGGTTTCTTCTTGGAGCTTCTCTCCGACGTCTTCATGGCGGCTCGATCCGTCATCGCACCGGACCTTATGGCAGTAGGGTTGCTGCTCCATCGCTCTCTTCCTCGGCGCCGGTGCTCGCCATCTTCTCTTCGCCAAGTGGTTCATCCCCGGTGGCTTGAAGATGGCCGGTCGCGGAGGATTTTATCGCCGGTTCGAGCTTGGTCGAGCCCTCTGCTCTGACCTCGTCGTAGGCTCCGTCTCGTCACCAGCGTTGATGACAGAGGCACCCAGGACTCGATTGCTTTTCTTCTATGCTTTCAGGGTGTTTTCTATAAATGTGGAGGCCCTTATCTTCGAATTAGTAGGTCCTTATGCGAGTGTTGTTTGGGCCTCCTTGTAATTTTCCATCCGTTTCTCCTCGCAGCAAAAAATTTGGGACGCGTTTGCATCCTTATCTGTTCAAAAAAAAAAACTTAGCCTATTCTTGCCGGAGGAGCAAGCCTTTTCTTGCATTTGTTCCGGTTTCTTCGATCTATGGTACCTCCATAAAAAAAAGGTTTCTTCGATCTATGGTACCTCCATAAAAAAAAAGAGGTTTGCTCGAAGAATCATGCGATTTTACAATAACTATATTTGGGAGTATCAACATATTTTCACCTTCATATTTTCCTGATGAACCGTCACTTTACCTAATGCTGCTAAATTAAAAAACTGTGCACAGAGCACGATTAAATAATAATCCTGAGAAGAACCGGCACAAAATGAGGAAAATTACACTTTGAGGCGAAAATTCATAGGGCCTACTACACATAGAGGATCGAATTCTTGTCCTGGTCCTGTTACAGCTACGGCCTACTGCAGGCGAACATCCATACATTACAGGGAAGGTCCTACATGATTTACACAAAAAGCTTCTCACAGAACAAAAACTTTCTTATGCACAAACAAGAAGCACAAGCATGGAACACCTCCTGACAAAGACCACAATGAAGAAGAAAAGAATCTTCTTGAATGTACACGCCTGCTTGGTAGCCTGAAACAATCCAGGGATGGGACCTAAAAATTGGCCGCTTCGTTGAAATTGCCGCTGAGGCGTGCCTCAGTGAGCACCCTACCTGACTTTCACCAGAGCAGATGGTTTTTTCCTTGATGTTTGTTCAACGTCGCTTCTTCCAGCCGGTAGATCTCTTGTCACCTGACAATTTTCTCGGCAGATTCAAGAGGGAATTTACGCGTGTAACGCCTTCAAGCGCAGACCATTCCTCCTCCTCGTTTGTGGATATGCAGTCGGCCAGGCTGCGGGCAGACCCGCACCTTTCTGGTTGCTTTGAGACAGGAGATTCGTCCACTGGTATAATCTCATCAACGTTTCTTAGCGTTGACGAGTGTTCCAATGTGGGCTCAGGGGTTTTCTCTTCTCTTGAGATATGTTCATTTACGTCTACAGTGTCTGTATCAGTCTTATTACTGCCATCTGGGAACAAAGCATCCTCCGCAGGTGCTGCCTTTTCACTATTGGCTGCACTCTCTTCTACCGAGTCAGGTGACATTTCGTGCTCTAAGAATAAGCAGACAGCAGCGCAGTCATCGCTCTTGGATGTTGGGAACTTCAGTCTCCAAGATCTGACAGCACAATCAATGAGAGCCCTGGCAGCCGTTGCTCGAGATGGAGCAGCAGCTACAATATCAACTGCCTCCTTGTTTGAGAGAACGTCCCAAACCTACAGCAATTGAGTTTTTTTCTTCTCAGTATAACAGGGTTGAAGCGGGTGAAGGATGTAAAACCTAAATGCGCGAACATATGAAATTTCTAATTTGGAGGGACCATTGTAAGTAGGATGATAAGAAGCATACCCCATCAGTAGCTAGTATTATAAACTCATCCTTTTCAGTAAGACGGCGGTATGATATCTCTGGAACAGATATTAATCCATAATCTTTAAGGCAAAAGTCTCCAAAAGCTCTTGCCATTGCCAATCCAGGAGAATCATTATTTGGCAACCATACCCTCGAAACGTCTGGTTCATCTTGAAGAGCGAAAACCCTTCCTCTGCATTGCTGGATCCTCGCAGCTTCCTCTGAAGAAAAAGAAATGAAGAATAATAAAGATTAAAACAACCAAAAGGAAGTGATCGATCTGGAGAATTAATAGTAGCGACTATATTAAATGATAGTTTGATCAAAGTGAACAGAGAAAAATGAAGAGAGGGCACTAAAAAACTGAAAATCCAAGGAGACAAGTGCAATGATCAGGGAGGAAAATGAGCTTACTGGGAAGGTTAGGCTTCAAATCAACAGTGAGTTGTACCGCAGTTAGATTGTTGGTAGCATCCCGTGTTGCCATTATTGCTCTCGAGTCCCCAAGATTTCCAACTACAAGATCCCTTCCCTGGAGAATAAGTCATGTCCATTCATACCACCGGTTACAAAAAATTCCCGATACTTGTTTTCATATACTTCAATCAGCAAGGTAAAGTATCAATCACCTGTTTGACCAATGTGACTGCCGTACTACCACTGCAAAAGCAATCAATTGTAGGATGCATCTTGAGCTCCTTGTCCATCGATTTGAAAGCCTTCAAATAAGAGTGCTTCAGTGGAAGGAACGTCTCAGGAAGCCTATCACTTCCATCAACATCGACAGACTCACCCCATTCATCATCAACGGCACATGCTGTTTCTTCGGAGTTCAAACTTCCGGAAATGCTTCCATTTAGATGAGGACTAGTGCCCCCATTGGCACTGGTTTTCCATTGTGAGAGTAACTTAACAGGAAGAGAATCTCTAACTTTCTTGGCGACAAAATGACCATATGGCCCATGACCATCAAACACGCCACAGAAGACACTATCACTTGTATTGAAACTCTGCAGTAAAAGCAAGGGAACATCAAATAGCTGCCAAGCAATAACATTTACTGGAATAGAAGTGTACACTTTTCCCACAGTATCAAGTGATCTGGTCAGCTAGTAGTGACAATTGTTAATTTCTTTGAAGTAAATGCAGCAATGTACATAATTGCCACAAAAAGTACCAATGAAATGGGCAGAGTTACAATAAAATGTATTGATCGAATCATATTTGTCTATTATGCTCATATTTCACCATGAAAATATTAAGAGTATGGTAGAGTGAGTGAGCGACTCCATGAAGGATTTTGAAGAGACAAAATGTAATGCACCTAATCAGATAAGCAGACTTCATAGTACCTAAGAAACCAACTCAGTAGCTAGTAAACTCATAAGGCATTATGCCATGTGACTATAAAGTTCAGTAGTCCTGTTTCATAACTATTGCGAGACAATCTGTAATTTCTGAGAATATTCCTACACTAAGAAAATTTCTACTACTTGCAGAAAAATGTGGAAAGACGGTAAAAAGTTTGACTGCCAGTATAACTTGCATCTCAAAGAAAAGATGAATATGAGGAAGAATTCTCAAGGAGAAGGAATAAAAACCGGAAGATACAACTAATGGTTGATTCAATTCAATTGGAACAGAGACCGTAAAAACGGAGAGCGAAGGAAGTACCTCCCACTCCAATAAAGGAAGTACCCTTTTGCTTTGAATATTAGCAATTAAAAGCACTATTTTGAGAATCTACAGGCATAATATCACTTTATTGCCCTTGTAAGTACATGATCCTTCATGCATCTTAGAAGTGACTCTTAAATACCTACATACTACAACAGTTTAGCTTGTCCTAGTTCTCAGGAAATGAAGAAGAGATTATCCATATTGCATTTCTCATCTTCCAGTTGTTATCACAACCTACTGCTTAAGGAACCCATGTAGCACTTAAGCTGAACTGGTTAATTGAGTAGGATGGACCCTGGATAGAGCAAGCAAGCTATCAATAGCCACCGCTGATCACTAGACCTCTCAATCACATCCATGTCAAGAAAGGAACAGAACACTTTACACAGAAGAAGAGAACAAAACAAAGAAAGGTATAAACATTTGCCAAGGATCTTGCTTGCACTATACACAAAGTCTTGAATCAAGAAAAAGACAACAACGGTGCTTCAATATCCCAACTAATTCCTGTATCTTCTAGCAGAGAACATTTTGGAAAATCATCAAAAACCTTTAAGGGCACACATTAAATAAATTGTAAACTGCTCGTTTCCTTATAGAAGCTCAAACAATCTAAAGCCGAATGCTCGCATTTCAGATTATTCAATCCAGTAGAGCAAAAGGGGTGCCTCCTTGGGAAGCAAATTAAGAAATGCCCAACCTCACCACAAATCCAAACCTATCTAAACATCATGGACAGCAACTGAATGTAATCTGAAGTAAAATCCCCTCATTTCGAATCATACACTCAGTTGGATAAAGTTGTTTTTCCCCCTTCAATCAGACAAGACTGAAATCCAAATCGACCAGTAATCCAGGCGCAAACGAATTGATAATGAACACGAAGAGCTTAAAGAAGACTTCCAAGAGTAAGCGCGAGCAGTTGACTTAGAAAGGGCCGCGCTTTGAACCAAGAACCGGCCGTGGACCGAGCGCCGCCGCCGATCAGGACTGTAAATCCACGCGGGGGTCAAGGACCAAGCAGGAGGGAGAGAGAAACAGCGGTTGCCGGTAGCTCACCTCCCACACGACCATGGCGTCCTGGTTGGTGCCCTTCCGCCCCTGCTGCGTGTGGAGGCACGCCGCGGCGCTGGCGCTGGCGCCGTTCGCGCACGTCCTCCCGGCGACCCGCGCGAGCTCCTCCTCCGTCATCATCTCCCCTTCGCTGCCGGGGAGCTTCCTGCCGCCGCCTCCACCACCGACGACGCCGCTGGAGAAGAAGGTGCCGCCGGCAGCAGCCGCGGTTCCCCGCTCGCCGCCGCAGCGGTGCCTCTTGCGCCACCACGCCGGCGCGTCGCCGGGCTGGGTGGAGAGGCAGGAGCCCATGGTGGCGGCCAATGGGATCGCGGCAACACGGCGGAGCACAGAGTTGGGGAGTAGCAGTAACTGCTTGCTGCGCGGCGCTGTGCTAATGCTACGCTACGGTGGTTGTGGTTGTAGGGTTTTGATGCCTGATGTTTCCTCGTCTTGTAGACCTGAGCTGAGCTTTTCGCCCTGTTTGCATCATTTGGTTTGTGTGGCCTTCTTCCATGGAGATTTGGGCAACATTATAATAAACCCACTGTCATTTTTACCAAGTGGGGTTAGGTTGGGAGTAGTAGTACAATTTATTATGCTTAATCATGTGTTTCACCTTTTGGGAAAAGAGAATCCTAGGTTGAGGATAATTTTGCTCTTAAAATAAAATCTTCTTGGAGTTCTCTTAAATGCTTTATCTAGATGGTTTTGTGTGTCTAATGTTTATAAAATTTAGTTTATTTATGCCAATGAAATATATTGTTTTAACTGTGCATTCTTTTTTTCTTCGATAAATGACGCTTTATTAATTAAAAGGTTTAAGTATTACTCTCGGCATCTGCATAGCTAAGATGCACGCAGCCGATACGAAATAATAAAAGAGCCAAATTATATATCATAATGTGAAATTGTAGATCGCCTAAGAAGCTGAAGGGGGCCTATCTGGAGATTATGCTGCCATCCATAGCGGGTAAATAAATCCCACGATGTATCCTCCAATCGCGTACACACCTCCATAAATAGACAGTGATATTCCGCATGACGTAGGGCTGTTGGACTCTAGTTATACACAGGGGCGGAGCGAGACCCTCGGCAAACCTGGCCATGGCCCGGGGCCTGACTGCGAAGAGCGTGTTGTGATCCTACCACCACCCTGGTTATATACAATGGAATTTAGATAAGCGTCCCTCGCGTCGTTCTCTCCCTAGGGGCGACATGAGCGGCACCCACCACCAGCAGCCGCCGGCCCCCTCCTCCACCTCCTCCCCTCGCCGCCGCTGGTGGCTTCGGCTGGGCAAAGCCTGTGCGGAGCGGCGGCGGCGAGGCCCTCTTCTCCGACGTAGGCGGTCTTCCGGGCGAGCAGGGGACCTCGCGCCGACGGCCGCGGGGCAACAGGTTGCGGCGTTGGGCGGATGGTCTCGGCGTCTTCGGGCGGTGGCTCTAGCGTCGCGTTGGGCGCCATGGCGGGCGGCCTCGAGCTTGGCCATGCGGGCCTGATCTGGGCCCGAGCGGGCCTGACGTCTCAGGCTGGCAGCACGGCGTAGTACAGCGAGGATGGCGGCATGGTTCTACAGGTCTGTGAAGGTGTCGACGGCGCGACAGTTCGGTCATGGCAGTGCTGCGCTTGGCCGGGGCTCGCTGGCCCAGGCGTGCTCTCGGTAGGGAGGAGGCTGGGGCGACGTCCCCGGATCAGCATCTTCGGCTTTAGTATGGTTGCTGCAGCTACTGCATCAGTAGGGTTGCGTTTAGATCTCCATGGTATTGGCAAGGAAGCCGGGGTCCATGGATCAACAGGTGGTCTGGCCCTCGGGTTCTGGCACATCGACGGGAGATGTGTTCGGGTTTGGTGGTAGGCAACAGAGCCACGGTGCTCGGCTTGTTGCTCCCTAGTTTAGGCCCTATGTGGGGTTTGGCGGCTGAGATCGCACTCCGGGTGAAAGCCTTGTACTTAGGTACCAGCGGCGGCGGCGCCCTAGGGTGTCGTTCTCTTTCTTGATCGCGTCGTTTGGGAGCTACGATCCTCTACCGACGCGAGTGCGAAGTCTCTCCAGGTGAAAACCTATGCTCTCCGGAGCAGGCGGCGGCGACGCACGCACGTCGTTACTTTGTTGGAAGCGTCGCCTTGGAGTCTCTTCGCCTCGTGGTGCGAAGGGTGTGCGGTTGTCGTGTGCAGTGGCTTTGTGGTCCTGGGGGTGGATGCCGGAGCGGCGGCTCCGGACGGTGGAAGTGCGCCGAGGCGGCGGCCTCGGGAAGCGTGGCTGCCATGGCCCTACGAGGCGGGGTCATGGTGTTGCCCCGCAGGGGTGACAAATTAGTGCCACGAGGGTGGCTGGTTTGTTAGCCTTTTTATTTCTTTTCTTTTTCTTCCTTTTCGCCTAGTGCAAACATGTACATATTCTATCTACTAATGAAATCGAAAGCCAGCAGTTGCTGGATCTTTAAAAAAAAACGTAGTTTTTCAAAGTTATGCCACATGTAATTGTGTTTCGACAAACTTACCTAGGGTGGCTTTGGTAGCTTGGAATTTTGGATTTAATGTATCTTGATAACTAAAATGGGGAGACTAGGAAAGAAAATCCAAGTAGTATGGGCGTCGTGGTGAACGAAAACCAAATCCAAGTACTTCCTGTATGATTAGCAAAATAATGTACTGTACTAGAGTATGGATCGACGTGAGGGCACAACAAAGCATGTGGCTCTGTCTTCTTAGCACATTGATGGGCGCAAGAGTACAAATATCAATGTGCTGCTGTATTTGCAACTGACAAAGAATCTTAAGAACTTGTTATATAAAACATGTTTAATAAATCAGACCCATATGACAGCGCTTTCTTGCCCAACATGCCACATGCTATATGTACGTGTCCTTTTTCGTAGATCACAGTGATCTGTTTTTTTTTTTGCTAGTAGATCAGAAGAAACGATATACACATGCAAGTAAGCTGAAAGAGAGAGAATACAACAATAGTAAGTTCCATCTCTTAATCAGTCAATTGTGAAGGTTTACATGTAGGTAGGGAGCATCACTGCGATCTGGTCCTGGTTTCAAACTTCTTTTCAAACGTTCCTTCCTTTCTTCCTCCGAAAAGTGAAGTGCTTTTCCAGCAAGGAGACCGCCTTTTCGGCATGTCTTTTCTCGGTTTGTAGATTGTGATCCCCCCCCCCCCCCCCCCCCCCCAACTATTCCACATACAGACATCTCTTTTGCCTTTTTGTCCGCATAGGAAAAAGGTGCTTAGGGCTTAGCTTATCTTATGGGTCGCTAGCTCTTTGTCCTCGCTAGCACATCAGGCAACGGATCACTCAGAGTGTCCTTGTTGTTAATTAATGGAAAAAGATTGTCCTGTCATGAGATTGAATGGTAGGGGAGCAGGTCGCTAATTAAGCTTGCTTGCATGCACGGTGATGCAGGATGGCAACACTTGTGTTGATAGCGACAGAGGTGTGTATATCCATGGGTATTTGTTTTCCTTTTCGGATTATATCTGTCATTCCGAGAGGCTGAGACGGAATCCAAGTCAACGCAAAGGTGAAGTACTGAAGTGGAGTAGGAGTAGTATTATCTTTGGTCAGAAAAGCGACGCGTCAAATCTGTGGGCGTGTTCAACGTTCAGATAGGTTTTCAGACTTGGACTGTCAAGGAGAGGAGTTAAGTATCATGTGAGGCTGAGTTGTCGACGCACTAGTGATGAGTTTGAATATACTACTAGCAATCGACCGTACACAGATCAGATATGTTATGCTTGGCCAATAATAAGTTACTTAAGAAAACCTAACAGAGTAACCAGCTGTGATCTCTGGCTAGGATCAGATATGTTATGCTTAGCTATTCTGAACCCCTCCGCACCCGTGTGGCGGCGGCGCGTCGCGCCGGGCGGCCCCTTCCTCTCCCCGCCCTCGACCCTCCTCCTGCCTGCCGCCGCCGCCCAGATCGTCGCTAGGCAAAGCCCTAGTGGCGTGGCGGCGGCGGCGGTTACCTCGGTTGCGTTTCGGCGGGGATTGGTGGCGGCGTCCGCTCCTGGCCGGTCAACGGCGGTGTCGCGGCTGGCGGCGGCCGGTGGACCTCCGGTCCGCAACATGGTGGTGGTGACCTTCTTCTCCGTCGGAGTGGTCGGCCAGGTGATCTCGCCATCGTGGGGCGGATCCTGCTAGTTGCCGATGGGTGGCGTGGGGGCTACTGACTCGGTTTCAATAAAAGTGGCGGTCCTTGATCCCTCTCAAGCCAAGACGAAGATCTGCCTGATGTTCATCTACATTGATCTGGTTCCTGTGTCGTGTTCCGGAAGACTCCACCGGCGTACTCCATAAGTGCGATCATGCCGAGAGATTGCTGGATCGGATGGAATTCGGTCGTGCGCATCCATGTTTTACTCTGACCGTTTGGTTTCAGAGGGTGCGCTTCGAAGCTTTGTTAGCTGTTAAGATCATGGGGCATGTTCTCGTTCCATGGTGCTGATGAAGAATGTCATGGAGACCAAGATCTGTGGACTGGCAATGGTGGTTCGACTCTGGGTGGTGATGAGAAATTGGCTTGGTGATTCATGACTTGGAGCAGTGGCATGCAAGTGGGGGCGGCTGCAAATGAGAGGTTCACAGTCCTATATTTCAGGGTGAAAACCTAGGGTCTAGCCTTAATTGGTTGTGCCTGGCAATGGCCTTGTTGAAGGCATTGTTTTGAGAGTGTGGACTTTCTTCAGGGTGAAAACCTAAGATCTTTGATCGGGCGATGACTTCTGGTGCTATCTTGATGGTGGTAGTACTACTATTTTAATGAATAGATCACTGTAGCAGGACTTTTGGTGCTGTCTTGGTGGTGGTAGTAATGCTATTTTAATGAATGGATCACTGAAGCGAGACTTTTCTTTTTTGTAATTTTTCTTTCTTTTTTTGGTTGTGTGCATCCGTATGGCTGATAGAGAAATGCGTTGCTGCATAGGTTGGGTGTAATTGGTATCCTCTGATATTAATATACGCTCCTTTCAAAAAAAAGAGAATAGAAGTGCACATCTGACAACACAAGTTGTCACCGAGCATTCTGAGGAGGTTATGGGGAGAGGGCCAACGCGCACACGAGATTTCAATTGGGACGAGCTTTGCTTTTGAGGAGCAAGATCTTGATGCCCTTGGTGATCCTTTCATCGAGGAAAAAGTGAAGAATATGATAATCATATGCCTGGAAGTAAGACACCCCTGGACCGGATGGGTTCACCAGGGCATTCTACAAGTGATGTTGGAAGATAATCGAGATGGATGTGACAGAATGTTATCAATCATTTTAGCAACCTCCATGTAGCCAACTTTCATCGGCTCAACTCCGCAAATGTGGCTCTCTTGCCAAAAAAAAGAAGGGGCGGAGGATATTTCTGACTTTAGGCCAATTAGCTTATTCCACGACATGGCCAACATTGTGGAAAAAAATGATATCTCTCCACCTTGGTCCGCTCATGAACAACCTTGTTTCAAATGTACAAAGTGCCTTCATCAATAAGAGCAACATTCATGACAATTTTTTTTATGTCAAGCACCTTGCCAAGCGGCTTCACAAATGCAAAACCATGGCCCTATTGTTCAAGCTCGATATATGCAAGGCTTTTGACTTGGCTAAATTGATGGGGTTTGTTGCATAGAAAATAAAAAAATTCTACGGTTGCAACTGCCAAGATCGAATCTAGGCCATACTTATAACGGTTTCAGAAGAACTCACCCTTGAAGACCATAAGCGGGATAAAGTTCCAGCAAACAAACGTGGCTGATGTAGAATGTACACGACCGTCCTCAAAGACGCGATGACTATAAGCGCCACAAAAGGCTGCGCCTCCGTAATCGGTCACACGTTCGGTGTGCCGATGACCTTCCGTACCTTGCTGCATGTTGGGCAACGGAAGTAGCGAATCCTTGGGAACTCCAGCAGCACTACGACATGGTAGTGGTGGTGGAGAAGATCTTGAGCAGGGCTTCGCCTAAGCACCATACTCGTGGCAATGGACAATGCTAGCAGGGGAGAAATATGCCAACCAAAGGATACATGAGAGGGGGAAGGAAGGAGTGAGAGGGGAGGCGTTACACCCCTCTTTTATAGGAGAGGGGGAGGCACACCAAGGGGTGTGTCCGGCGCCCATGGTGATGCCCCCACCTCTCCCCTCACGATGGCTAGTAGACACTCCACTCAAAAAATGAAGAGCCATTTTGTTCTATTTATTCTCTACTCAAAATCATGAGTCTTTCCATTAAAAACACTTTTAATTATCTTGATTTAATGCCAATCAATTTAATGAACACTTTATTTAATGAACACATTAACATTTTATCCCCTTGCAATATTTTGATACATCAAATTATTCTGGCAGTTTTTATCAGAACAGTTTCTCCATTGTTCGGTATTTTCTTCTGTGTTCCCTATCCACTCAAATGCATCGACTACCCATAAGTGTATCTTCCTACGGGCTCGTGAACTATGTGTACATGATGGGGACTCTCTCCGATCAAAAATCATTAGCAGGACTTGGAGATCCATAATAACTCCCACTGACGAGGGTTTAACTCGTCAATGCCCATTGTTATGGACTTGGGTTTTGGAGAAGGAGAGAGTGCTGGAGGCATCAGTCGGCTAGCAAACAAGCACACGGGGACGCAAGTTTTATCCAGATTTAGGCCTCATAGAGGAGAATATCATTTTGCGGCCCGAAAGTTGGGTCGTCCAGGCAACGCGGTACCCAACTTGATTTTTATCACCGTGATTCGAAAAGTTGGGGCGCCAATTGCTAAGAGGGGTCTTTCCAGTGAATGATGGCCAAACCCAATATTTTCAAGTTGCGCCCGTTAAGTCAGGATATTCCGTTACACTAGTTCATGCTGTGCCCCTTCTTCGCCGGTCACTCTTCTTAGCCGCTGAAAGGGAAATGGACGTCGCCTAGAGGGGGGTGAATAGGCGTTTTAAAATTATTACGGCTTAGGCTCTAATAAATGCGGAATAAAACTTAACGTTTAATTTATCAAGCCAAAACCTATATTCACTAGGTTCACTAAGTGCACCAACAACCTATGCTAACAAGACAAGCAATAAGATGATAGCATGATAAAATACTTCAAGCACGAAGGCTATCACAATGTAAATTGTATAAGTAAAGGGCTCGGTTGAGAGATAACCGATGGACGCGGAGACGATGATTTGTTTCCCGAAGTTCACTTCCAAAGAAGCTACATCTCCGTTGGAGAGGTGCGGGGGCACAATGTACTTCGAACGCCACAAGTGACTCACCTCGAGGTGTGGTGGCTCGATGCTCACCCAACGCCACACAAGGCCTCCCCCAAGATGCGAAGGCACGCAACCTACTAACGCTACAAAAGGCTCACCCTATTCTCCTGTGAGCTCGCCACAAAGGCCTACTCATGTTCCACTATGGGACACTTGAGGGCGGTCACCAAATCCGTACAAGGTTGGGGCAATCTCCACAACTCAATTGGAGGCTCCCAACAACAATACCACAAAGGCTACAAAGCCACAAAAGGCAACAAGGCCACAAAAGGCTATAAGACCACAAAAGGTCAACACTCCAACCACACAACCGTCTAGGGTTCCAAGAACCCAAGAGTAACAAGCCTAAGGGCTTGAACTCGCCGAATCTCCGAGGAGAACTCAAACCTATGCACCAAATGCAAGAGGCAAGTCCTTCTCTCTCAAATTCCACCAAAGCTACAAAAGCTATTGGGGGAATAAGAGAGGAAGAACACAAGAGGAGAACGCAAAACTCTCCAAGATCTAGATCCCAAGGATTCCTTCACAAAGAAGGGATTTGGTTTGGTGGGGGTTGTAGATCTAGATCTCCTCTCTCAAATCCCTCAAAGAGATGCAAGAATCATGGGAGGGAGAAGGGAAGTGGGCAAGCTTTTGAAGGTCAACAATGGAGGAGAGAGAGTGGAAGAGCTAGCAAAAATGACCTCAAAACTTGGGGAAACTTTTGGGAAGAGGGGGCCCTTAAATAGGGCAAGAGAAATCTGCTCGTTTGGGCCAGATTCGCGCCCCATCGGAAGTACCGGTGCCCCACCGGTACTACCTCAAAATAGAAACACAAGACACAGAACAAAAACGAGATTTACCGGAACTTTGGCCGGAACTTGGGCCGGTACTACCGCTCAAGGAAAAACGTTGGACATCATTGCACGAAAACTTCAATAACTTTTGACTCCGGACTCCGATTTCGATGATCTTGGGCTCGTTTTGAAGAGAACAAAAATCTCTACAAGATTATGAAAAGAAACATCATAGTCCAACAAGAGAGGATAAAAATAAAATGGAGAAAGGTATGACCTCTCAAAAACGACGAACCGGTAAAACCTCCACAACCCAAAATGCAAGAAGTTGAGCTTGAAAACTCTAATTGGGATGAATCCAATTTTGTTGGAAAGATAATAAAGAGTAGAATCCAAAAAAGGTGAAATATTGGGTATCACCAAGGGAGAAAATACCATGAATATATATGTGAGATACCTCCCAAGGTGTGGAGCCAGAGAAATCCGCAAGATCAAAAACGCAATAAGATATGGAAGGAAAATCTGTTTTTGATGAACTAGAGCTTGTTATGAAGATAAACACAAGATGTAGATCCTCACATGGACAAGAACAAAACAAAAACCAAGAAAGATGATGCTATGTATGCAAAGGTTTGAGCTCTCTTCAAAAGATACGAACGAGTCGCCCACTCAAGAGCCCCTCTTGATAGTACGGCTATCTATCCTAAACCCGGTCTCCCAACACTACAAGAACACTACAAGAGACCGGTAAAATAGAAACCCTATCACGATCATACCTTTGACTTGAGTTTGATGTAGACGTTGTTGTCACCTTCAAGATGGAACACCTTTCTTAATTGCACTTGCTTGATGAAGTCTTGAGAAATGCTCCCCCATACTCCATGGGGAAGCCTCTTCTTCGAACTTGTCTTCGTCATTCCATGATTTACGAGGATGGCAAGCTTCAAGAATGAGATCTTCTAGAGATAACGCATCTTGAGCTTGCACTTCAATTCTTGATGATGTTTTGAAGATTCCCATGAGGAACTCCGTCTTCTTCTTCTTCTTCTTCAAGACATACTTGATCTTCTTCATCTACTTGATTCCAATAGGCACAAAGCCCTTGGACATTGCTTCTCCTTTTCATCCTTGAAACCAACACATGGTCCAAGCGATGCCAATGGACAAACCTACAAGTGAAACTCAATTTGCACATTAGTCCATAGGGATTGTCATTAATTACCAAAACCACACATGGGGGCATACATGCCCTTTCAATCTCCCCCATTTTGGTAATTGATGACAATCCCTTTGAGAGGGTTTAAATATGGAATTTAACGAACAAAATGGTTGCCCCAACATCAAACACTACACAAGTATGTGATGTTGGTACAACCACAATATATAGAGCAAACTCCCCCACAATCTATGCACGTGTGATGAACTTGAATTTCATTGCGTAGATTGCCAACCATTATCGGTGGTTGAGTTTCCTCTATATAATAAACATGTAAAGCAACAACAAAGATGCAAGAGCATGCAAGGCTAAAGCTTAAGAACCAACTCAAAGCATAAACCAACTTCCCTTAAACCCTCTAAAACTTCTCCCCCATTGGCATCGATTGCCAAAATGGATGAAAAGTTCTAGATGGCCAAATTTGTGAGAATTTCTCAAAAGGTGTGCATATGCACATATCCAATGATGATTACTTGGGAGGAAGTAACACTATATTGAGGACCCAAAGATTGCAAAAAGAAAAGGAAAAAGAATGAAGCTTCAACAAATGAAGCGAGCAACCAAAAGATCCAAAAAGACCAATTGACAACAACAATTGATACCAAAAGAAAAACACAAGATATTATGATACGAACAAATGAGTGTTTAGATGTAATAGGGAGGCTCCCCAGTCTTTGTGCACAAATTAGAATCATTGATTTGAATACATCATGCACAAGTATGGAATCCTCACTCCCCCATAGACATTTAAACCTCAAACAAAGAGAAAGGAAAATTAGCATTCTTAAGTGAGTTAGAGAAGCTCCCCAAGGATTATGCACCAATTATAATAATTATATTTGGAAACAAAGTGCAAAATCATGGAATCCTCACTTCTACAAACTCATTTATCAATACACGACATGAGAGATCAAATTATGAGTGCTCGGAGATGCAAGAAAATGGGACAAGCACTCATAGGCAAATAACTTTGGAAGCCACCAAAGAGTCACAAAGTGATAAAGGGTGGTATCCAAGGGAAACAAACACAACCAAAGCTTTATCTTCTATTGTGTGTATAAGTTTCTAGGTGGAGAATATCACATAGACATATGCCCACAAAGAAACATGCACACACAAAATAGATACTCAAGAAAGCACATGAAAAACAAGAGGAAGTCATATAATATACCAATAAGATTTTTGCTTGAAAGCATGGCCAAAGGCTCAAATATATATTATTGTAAATGAGCTTCAAGCACTAACACACTACATACATTACAACTATTACCAAGGTAAAAGGGAATAGTTGGAATATATGGAGAAAGGCAACAAGTATCACAAAAATAAATCAACTTGGCAAAATACTCACTATTGCACATGAGAGAAAATGAGGAAGACATATGCAATAAAATTGCTAGATTGATATATTTGGGATTGGTGAATCATGAGCATGATTTTGTATAGTCCCACTTATATGCACTCATCTCACCATACTCACATTTGCAATAGAGGAGAACTTGCAAAAACCAAAATAAGAACCACAAAAATTGTACAAACACAAATTCATGCCAACAAGCAACCTACAAAAGGTTGGAAACAAGATATGTATGCATGAGAGAGATACTTGTTATCGAGATATAATTGGTAGGATGTAGAGGATAAGAATTTATTGATCATCCTAGCTTGCATCCAATTGACATGAAAACATCACTTCTTCCTTGTTCAAGATACAAGCACCCAATATATCTCCAATATACCTAAAACACAATTAAGTACACTAGGTTCCCAAACAAATTGGGTCCAAAGTAGTTAGTGCAACTACAATATATAGGAGAAGCTCCACATAAATATGTGCATATTAATATGAAATTGAATTTCATGCACATCTTGGCCAATAGGATTTGGTGGAGTTTCCCCTATACATTGGATCATAGAAAGAAAGCATGCCATACTATATACAAGAAGTAAATATGCATGCACTGGACTTTCAAGAACCAAAAAGGAGATACAATTTGAACTAAAACACCAAGTAAACCAAGAAGTAGCACACAAGAGTGTGACATGACAAAAGGTGTCCAAATTGTATCAAAGAGCCAAATCAACACATGAAAGGACACCAATTCAACAAAGGAACACGACAAAAGCCAAAGAGCAATAGATCCATAAAACACACAATGCTCAAGGATTTATCTCATTGTAAAATATCAAAACAAGTAACAAAGAATGAGACAAAGCCAACTCCCAAATAGAGCAAGGTTCCAACACACAAACCCACACTCTCTACACTTTTCATGATGGCACAAAGTACCAAAAGAAAAGATCAAGCATCCAAGCACAAGAAACACTATATGGATCAAATTAAGAAGCATAAAAGGAGTGTTCTAGATAGTATAGGAGATCTCCCCCATGAATGGTGCATTATATAGAATTTTATTTTGAATACAAAATGCACACAAAAGAGATCATCACCACTACCTACATTAATTAAAACACAAGAGAATACCAATAAACTAAAAGGATCCACAAGAGGCAAGGAATACATGGGAGAAAGAGAAAACATTTTCTTGGCCAAAGATAGGACAAAGAAAAGCAATGGCCAAAGTGAACATGATCAATAAATCCTACCATATATGGAGTACCACTTGTCCAAGGACAAGAATTATGGGGAAAATTTTCCCGAGGTAGTTTGCAAGGAAATCATGATCATATTCACACAAAGAAGAATGTAACAAGATATAAAAAATATGCTTGATGCTTCGAGAGAGATTCTTGATAGCTCCAAATAGTCACACAATCACTAGTGATTAGAGTAACTTGAATCAAATAGTTTCCATGTAGGATATGGAGGTCCAAATAAGAGGAAACACATCTCAAGAAAATCTCTCACAAACAAGATCCAAAAGATGAGCAATAAAAGAAAGAAAGCAAATTAGAACTTGTTTGAGCTAAATGTGCCACATAGGAGCTAGATAATTCTCAATATCAATTCTAAGTGGCACTACCTCAAATGTCCACATTTTGTAGGTTTGTAATATGCACAAAGCATATGACTCCCCCATAATGTGATAAAACAAGAATTCTCAACAAGTGGTAAGAACATCCAAATAGAGATGATTAATGAACATTATGGAACTTGAATTTCTCATGAGAAAGACATACCACATAGATACTAAATAAACTTGCAATATAAATACTAAGTGATATTCCTCATGTATACACATTTTAGGATTGTGGAATGCCCAAGCATAACACTCCCCCATAATGGGATAGTCCATTAATCTCTCACAAGAGCCCAAAAAGATACCAAATAAATTCATCAAAGGCTCAAACACAAGAACACAAATATATGATGTGCCAACCAACATACACAAATATACTTGATAACTCAATACAAGTAAAAGGGAAGTACAACATATACATACACATGCAAGGTACAAACCAACACATGCACAAGGGGGCAAGTAAGTTTCAATGTAAATGAGTTTAGCACATGTTACCGCAAGGAGGAATATTGGATATAAGATAGAAATAAGATAATCCAATTGGCTTGACTTGACAAAAATAAATAATGAAGATCCGTCAATTCTTCATAATGTATCCAAGCCTCCAATGCCCTCCAAACAACACCTATTGATCAATTTTTATCTTGTTGGTCCACAACCAAGTTGGGTCCTAAGAAGTTAATCACAATAGGCTTGGCAACCCAAATGGTTCATTTCTTGACACCACGTTGGGCACCAACAAATTTGGCAAACACATTGCCCACCTCATCCTTACGAAGAGAATATACATCATCAATCAAGATAGGCTTGGATGAGGAGTTACCCAAGGTGCACGAGGAAGAAAGGTGCCCCTTCTCATGGCAAATGTAGCAAGTTCTTCTGTTGTTATCTTTATTCATGGAAGATGCCACCCCGTGAGGAAGAGCTTGAGACTTGGGAAGAGGCCCGCTTCTAGCTTGAGGTGGAGATTGAGGTCGCTTCCCTTGTTGATTCTTATTCAATGGGCAACATCTCACATGATGGCCTTCTTCCTTGCACTTGAAGCACACAATGTTGGCCGGATTCTTCACTTGACCTTGTCCATTCTTCTTGTTGCCCTTGTGCTTCAACAAGTTGGTGGGCTTGTTCTTGATGTTGGAGTTATATCCAAGCCCACTCTTGTCATTTGGGGATCTTCGCACATCCAATATGTTCTTGAGTGTGGTCTTCCCTTCATGACACTTCTTCAAGTCATTCTTCAAAGAATTGACTTGAGCCTTGAGCTTCTTGTTTTCCTCTACATGGTTAGTATCAACAACAATACTAGAGGAAGTAGATGCTACGTTGTTAGAGCAACAAGGCAAGGGATGCAATTCATCACAAGATATAGCAATAGAATGAGTGGATGAATTACAAGGACTAGCACATGGTAATATGATACTAGGAGAAGAAGTACTTATAATGCCCACATGAGGCATACTCGAGGTTACCTTTGACAAAATAGCCTCATGAGCCAACTTTAGACTACCATGGGAAACTAGAAGGTCCTCATGCGAGCTTGAGAGCTTAGCATGACTCTCTTCAAATTTCCCATAGTTACTAGCAAAGCAAGTTGAGCATGTAGCTCAACATTCTCCTTCACAATAGATGCTTCACAAGATATATAGTTAGTAGTACAAGCATCATGATTAATTGCTAGAGGTGAGGGCAACTTGGAAAGCTCTTTTGAGTATGAAGCTTCAAGTTGCTCATGTGACTCGGTGAGTTTGATGAACTCCCCCTTGATGACCATAGAGCCATTGTTGAGGTGCTCAAAATCCTCAAGGAGTTTAGCATAGGCAACTTCAAGCTCATCATTTTTAATTTGGAGGTCACTTGCCACCTCAAGATCTCTATAATGAGATTTCTTTACTTTAGATAGCTCTAGAGCAAAGGTATCCTCAAGATATTCATTGGTGGTTTGTTCCTCTTCAAGAGCTTCATTTAAGTTTGCAATATCATTAGCATACTCACGCTCAAGACTACTCATTTTGTAAATTGTGTCCTCATGCTCATAAATTAGTTGCCTACTTTCAATGGCAAAGTTCAAGATTTCAATGAAAGTAGAGCAAGCATTTTTATCATTGTGAAGAGCACGAAGGACTAGCACCCCTTCTCTTTTAAAGAAGCAACATCATCATCTCCTACATCTAAGTCAACATTCACATCATCATGAGGTGCATTGGGGTCCAAAGGAGAAGTTACCTTTGATTCCTTATCCATGAGGCATAAGTGAATGTTGGGAGAAGGTGATGATGGGGGAACACATGAAGCTTCAAAAGCAACCTTGCCTTGGCCCACACATTCTTCTATTTCCTCTACATGGTTAGCAACACAAGTACTAGAGGAAATAGAAGCACATTTATAATGGCAACAAGGCAAAGTAAGCATATCATCATGAGATATATTCAATCCATTTATACATGATATGCAAGGGCAATAAACACTAGGGTGTAAATCACATATAGTCCTACAAGTGTTCATGCCCAAAGATACAATATTGCAATGAGATAGAGATGAAAAATCATCAATGACAAGCTCACTATCCACATTGCAAGTTCTATCACCACTCACCATGTCATTACCTTGTGACAACTCACATGTAGGTGAAGTGGAGGAAGATGTGAACTCATCACGGCCGGAGGTGGAGGGAAGACAATCATCCTCATAAATCTTGGACACATCATATTTTGCTTGAAGCTTGGTCCAAATATCATGAGCATTCCTAAAAGGCATGATTGAGGAAAGAACTACAAAGCTCACAACATTAACAAGCACATTAGATGATTGAGCTTCGAGATAAGAGTTTGTCTCCTCCTCCAAAGATAGCTTTTGGGGATCCTTAGGAGGAGACAAGCCCATATCTAGAATTCGCTTAATATTTGGGTCAATGACTCAGAAATGACTAAGCATGCGGATACGCCAAACATCATAATTTGTGCCATCAAATGTAAATGTATGAGAGTGCACTAAACCCCTAGGAGACATCCTTACTCTCGAGGTGGTGAAGCCTAAGAAGCGAGAGACCTCGCTCTGATACCAATTGAAAGGGAAATGGACGTCGCCTAGAGGGGGGTTAATAGGCGTTTTAAAATTATTACGACTTAGGCTCTAATAAATGCGGAATAAAACTTAACGTTTAATTTATCAAGCCAAAACCTATATTCACTAGGTTCACTAAGTGCACCAACAACCTATGCTAACAAGACAAGCAATAAGATGATAGCACGATAAAATACTTCAAGCACAAAGGCTATCACAATGTAAATTGCATAAGTAAAGGGCTAGGTTGAGAGATAACCGATGGACACGGAGACGATGATTTGTTTCCTGAAGTTCGGTTCCAAAGAAGCTACGTCTCCGTTGGAGAGGTGCGGGGGCGCAATGTACTTCAAACGCCACAAGTGACTCACCTCGAGGTGTGGTGGCTCGATGCTCACCCAACGCCACACAAGGCCTCCCCCAAGATGCGAAGGCACGCAACCTACCGACGCCACAAAAGGCTCACCCTATTCTCCTGTGAGCTTGCCACAAAGTCCTACTCACGTTCCACTATGGGACACTTGAGGGCGGTCACCAAACCCGTACAAGGTTGGGGCAATCTCCACAACTCAATTGGAGGCTCCCAACAACAATGCCATAAAGGCTACAAAGCCACAAAAGGCAACAAGGCCACAAAAGGCTATAAGACAACAAAAGGTCAACACTCCAACCACACAACCGTCTAGGGTTCCAAGAACCCAAGAGTAACAAGCCCAAGGGCTTGAACTCGCTGAATCTCCGAGGAGAACTCAAATCTATGCACCAAATGCAAGAGGCAAGTCCTTCTCTCTCAAATTCCACCAAAGCTACAAAAGCTATTGGGGGAATAAGAGAGGAAGAACACAAGAGGAGAACACAAAACTCTCCAAGATCTAGATCCCAAGGATTCCTTCACAAAGAAGGGATTTGGTTTGGTGGGGGTTGTAGATCTAGATCTCCTCTCTCAAATACCTCAAAGAGATGCAAGAATCATGGGAGGGAGAAGGGAAGATGGCAAGCTTTGGAAGGTCAACAATGGAGGAGAGAGAGTGGAAGAGCTAGCAAAAATGACCTCAAAACTTGGGGAAACTTTTGGGAAGAGGGGGCCCTTAAATAGGGCAAGAGAAATCTGTCCGTTTGGGCCAGATTCGCGCCCCACCGGAACTACCGGTGCCCCACCAGTACTACCTCCAAATAGAAACACAAGATACAGAACAAAAACGAGATTTACCGGAACTTGGGCCGGAACTTGGGCCGGTACTACCGCTCAAGCAAAAACGTTGGACAACATTGCACTAAAACTTCAATAACTTTTGACTCCAGACTCCTATTTCGATGATTTGGGCTCGTTTTGAAGAGAACAAAAATCTCTACAAGATTATGCAAAGAAACATCATAGTCCAACAAGAGAGGATAAAAATAAAATGGAGAAAGGTATGACCTCTCAGAAGCGATGAACCGGTAAAACCTCTAGAACCCAAAATGCAAGAAGTTGCGCTTGGAAACTCTAATTGGGATGAATCCAATTTTGTTGGAAAGATAATAAAGAGTAGAACCCAAAAAAGGTGAAATATTGGGTATCACCAAGGGAGAAAATACCATGAATATATATGTGAGATATCTCCCAAGGTGTGGAGCCAGAGAAATCCGCAAGATCAAAAACACAATAAGATATGCAAGGAAAATCTGTTTTTGATGAACTAGAGCTTGTTATGAAGATAACCACAAGATCTAGATCCTCACATGGACAAGAACCAAACAAAAACCAAGAAATATGATGCTATGTATGCAAAGGTTTGAGCTCTCTTTGAAAGATACGAACAAGTCACCCACCTGAGAGCCCCTCCTGATAGTACGACTATCTATCCTAAACCCGGTCTCCCAATACTACGAGAACACTACAAGAGAGCGGTAAAATAGAAACCCTATCACGATCATACCTTTGCCTTGAGCATCCCACTTGAGCTTGATGTAGACGTTGTTGTCACCTTCAAGATGGAACACCTTTCTTAATTGCACTTGCTTGATGAAGTCTTGAGAAATGCTCCCCCATACTCCATGGGGAAGCCTCTTCTTCGAACTTGTCTTCATCATTCCATGATTTTCGAGGATGGCAAGCTTCAAGAATGAGATCTTCTAGAGATGACGCATCTTAAGCTTGCACTTCAATTCTTGATGATGTCTTGAAGATTGCCATGAGGAACTCCATTTTCTTCTTCTTCAAGACATACTTGATATTCTTCTTCTACTTGATTCCAATAGGCACAAAGCCCTTGGAAATTGCTTCTTATTTTTCATCCTTGAAACCAACACATGGTCCAAGCGATGCCAATGGACAAACCTACAAGTGAAACTCAATTTGCACATTAGTCCATAGAGATTGTCATTAATTACCAAAACCACACATGGGGGCATACATGCCCTTTCAGCCACCCTGCACGTGTCGTAGGGGAAAATCCATTGCTGTAATTTCCTAACTCTCGACACTAAATCTTGTTGGAGCGGTGGCGGTCCCTTTTCTTCCCTTCCCCGACCCTAAATCTGCCGGCGGCGGAGGACCTTTTTTCTCCCTCCCCCGACACTGAATCCGACGGTGGTGACCCATCATGTCTTGCAAGGCGAAGGTTGTAGCTACGTCGTCGACTGATTTGGGTCCATCGGGACCCAAGTCTAGGGCTCAACGCATAGCAGCGGCGAGGTCTTCAGCCCCGGTTAGCGAGGAGGCCAGCAAGGATTCTGCTCCCAAGGTACCTACGAGCAGCGGGTTGAAGAGAAAAGCAAGGCCGGCGGCAGATTGTTTGGCTCTGGTGGGCGGATGCATCACCCAGATCTTGAAGAAAAAAACCTAGGAGAAGAGTGAGAGGTGAATTTTTCTTATCTGTGCCTTATCTTGCAAGTAGATTAGTTACGGAGAATCGAATGAACTGAAATGTTCCCCTTTTTAATCAAATTAGGCACATCTTTGATACAAGGGACCTATATGTGTTCACAGTTCATGTTTGGCAGTATACTGAAAAACTTGATTTTAGTTGCGAGAAAGTTGTGTTCGGGTAAGATGTGCATCTGCTTGTGAATTGCAAAGAGGTTGTGTCTGTTTCGCATCTGGTAGATATGCTTGCCGCTAGAATTCCCTAGGGTTCTAGACATAGGACAAAATTGGTGTGGCGCAACATGAAGGATACCTATCAGCAAATTGAGCACTCCCATGAGCTTCAGATGGTTTGGGAGTGTTGTGCAGCTGATCATAAGGTGAAAGTTGAAGCGATGATTGATGATATGTATGTAGATGCTGGAGATCTTGCTGCCAGAGCTTCTGCTCCTAGAGAATACAGACCAATAGATGCTGATCTAGATAAGTTCAGTATACGCATAGAGGTGGATTCATACATGGCAAAACTTGATGAGGGAGTTAATAAGCCATTTTCGTCATGTACTATGGAGATTACTGTCGATTCCAAAAACATAACTCTTGATGAAATGAGAGAGATGGTCGGTAAGGAAATCAGTATTGTCCCTAAGCAGATGGCAAAAATCCGGTGGTGGCATCATAAGAAGCAGCAATTCATAGATGTTTTGGATACTGAAGATCTTATGCAGATTATGCGACGAAAGAAGCGAACCAGGAAGGTGTTCTTCCTTGGTACCATTTTTGAGGTTGTTGAATAGGTTATAGTGGATGTAGATGCCCCTGTAGTGGCTGAACAGAATGAGGTGGTCGACGTTGATGAGATCTGCTACCCTAGGCTTGTCATATGGACCGCGGGGTTCCCCTTCCTGTATTTGTAATATTGACTGATGTTGCATTTAGAGCATGTTTCTGTGATTATGTTTGTTGAGAGATTGTGATATAATGTTGTGTGAGCTATTGAGATTTTTGGACATGTCACTCACTAAAACCATCATTGTTGTAATAAGACATAAGTACATTGTAGTTTACATGATTATGTTTCTTAAGATGACGTACCGTACTTGTTTCTATTATTATGTTTGTTGGGACATTGTAATGTAATATTTTGTGAAACCATGACTGGACAAGTGATGCATAAATACATTGTAGTTGACATGATTATGTTTCTTGAGATGATGTACTGTACTTTTTTCTGTTATTTTATTTGTTGAGAGATTGTAATGTAATGTTTTGCGAAACCATGACAGGACAAGTGATATGTGAGTACCTTGTAGTCGACATGATTTTGTTTCTTGAGTTGATGTAATATACTTGTTTCTATGATTACGTTTGTTGAGAGATTGTAATGTGATGTTTTGTGAAACCATGATGTGATTATCTTTGTTGAGAGATTCTAATGTAATGTTTTGTGAAACCATGACTGAAGAAGTGATGCATAAGTACCTTGTAGTTGACATGATTTTGTTTCTTTAGATGATGTAATATACTGGTATGTTTTCGTTAGGCAATGAAATTGGGATGGAGGGAGTGCATGTTTAATATTTGAAATGAGAATGTGTGAAGAGAATCCATATTAGGCAGGAGACAGTAATCCAGGGAAAGGGCATGGTATTGTCGTGGTGGTGTCACGGCAGATGCCATGTATAGGCTGAAGGTGGGGACTAATACACGCTAGGGGAATCCAGGGAGGGATAGTGAAGTGATTCTCCACACAAGAACTTGTATTGATTTCCTTCCAAGGTTACAAGTGCTCCTAGAGCTGTATTGGCGAGAGGAGGAAGAAGAAGCTCTCTTACTCTCACCCATAGATCTCACCTGAAACCCTAGACCTTAACCGAATTGTCCAGAGAATAAACAGCCAACCCCCTCTACTGAAGCCCTAGCCCCCCTTTTATAGGGGAGGCTCGGTTTCTGCCTAGGGCATACGTGGAGGCATATTCCTAAGAATATGCCTCCTCCCAAAGTGGTAAGCCGACCGGGGTGCTTTTTCCCCCGCGTCAGCTATGCTTTAGCTACGTGAGCCACTGCGGCGCCCTCGTCAGCTGACACGGGCGTCGTCACGCTTGTCGGCCACGCCCCGTTGGTCCTGTCCTTGCTCGCTTCGCTCAGGCAGTGCGTACCGGGGCTCCTTTTGACCAGCGAGATTCCTTCCTTCTCCTAGAAGGTTGCTGCGACCCGGACGATGGTTCATCCGGCCGCACCCTTTTCCTGCATACAGGTTAGACATATGCTTCCGACTTACCGCTTAAGTCAGATGAGGGCTAGTTAGGCGAACGCCCCCAGGTCCGGATTACCCCGTGATTCGGCCTACCTTGAGGTGACCCGGCCAGCATCTGCTTTGGCCTTGCCGAACCTTGGCTAACTCGGCCTTTATACCACAACGTGACCCTACCCGGGGGTATCCCCCCAACAGGTATCCATTAAACTATTGTAGCATGCCAATTTAGTCATTGTTGCAGCGGTAGAAGGGCTACTCTCTCTCTCTCTCTCTCGGACGCCATTGCCTGCAACGATGCATTCGCCATGCTGTCCTTGAACGGCGAGGACGACCAGTCAAGCAGCGACAACCTTCTCTCCGACATCAAGTATTCCTTCCACGATATGAGTTCCTCCGTTTTCTCGGGCTAAGGTTAGGCAATGGTAAATCTCTCGATCTGAGCTCCATATGTGCATGCAATCGTGTTCGATTTCAGCTTTGCATTTACCTATAGGTACCACGGACGATCTACAACTCCGAATGGGAGGGCCTAGATCTTGATGGAGAAGTGCCATGTGACCATGGGCTAAAACTGGGGAGATATGTTGCATTCGAAGGCAGTAACACTAGGAGAAGGTTTTTGGGCTGTACAAATCAGGTTTGTTTACATTATGTGCAACTGTGACATGAAGTAAAATGTATCGTGCATGTTCATAACACTATAGCGTGTGTGTTTTTAGGTTGGCCCGGTGGGTAAAGCAGTAGAGTGGGTGTATCTTGAGTGGCCAGATGCACTTAAGAAATGTTTGGCATAGTTGTGAGAGATGTATGAGTTGCAAAGGTCGGGGAGATTTACTGATGTAAGTGATGCAACTGAAAAAAATTACAAGCTATTGGTACGAAATAAGGAGCTGGAACAAGAAATCGAGAATTTGCAGTCAGAGCTAACTGACGGAATCGATGGGAGCTTAGTTGTTGGAACTGCAAAGAAGCTTCAGGATAGTCACAGGTTGCTGATTCATAATGCAGAAAAGGAGAGGGATCAGCTCAGGGAAGACAAGAAGAAGCTAGAGTACTACATTGCGGATCTGTTGAAGGAACTAAAGAAGGCACGCAAGGGTGAACAAGGACAGACTATAGAGGATAAAGGAAATTCGAGATGAATAATTTATGTTATGCCAATGCCTGAAACTAGTTAACTGTAAGACTTGCAGTTGCGCTTTCCTAACTAAGCCAAACTCAATCCTCAACCAAACTAATTTCAGACGAACACACATATTGTGCATAGAGTTAAGTTCATGCTTACAAAATCACCACTGTAGAGGATCAACTAGGCAGTTCAATACTAAATAGACATATGTTGTGTTCAAGCGAGCCTAGCCCGAAGTTGCCTATTTTCCTCCCTAAGATTGGCCAGCTCCTTTAGTACTATGTCGTGCTTCAGCTGTAGGTTCCAGCGCTCCGTCACGGATTAGAGAAGTTGGTCCGTAGCCATACAATTTTCCTTCAAGATCCCTTTCATGATCTCCGTTTGCTTCCTAACTGGGGTGCGACCTTCACTATTTGGACGAGTCCGACTCGGCCAACGAGGAGGCGTTCATCGATCAGTTGGAGGCAGAAGCGGAGGAGAGTGACGTGGACCCGTGGGACTACGAAGAGGAGGAGGAGGACTCCGATGAGGAGATAGCGCGCTTATTCGAGGAAGGGGGCGGTGTCGAGTCATCAGAGGAGGAAACCGACGGTGGCGATGGCAGGGACCATGGCGTTGACGAAGACGAGGATGAACCGTAAGACGAAGACGATAGCTTCTTCGAAATATGATCATTTATTTTAGTTAGATAGATGGATTTTCACTTATTTATGGAGGTAAAGTATCGGTGGCACGGATAGAGAGGTGGCACGGATTGACCATGCATAAAAAAGTGGAGAAGGGAGGGGTTATCCTGCCCGTTGGATCACATAGGATCAACGGTTGGTGGAGACGATCCGCGTGACATCTGTGTCAGCCAATCAGGGCATAACACCCAGAGTGAGCACATGTTTGGGATCTCCACACGTTTGGGCTTTTGTGAGATTTGTGACCGAGAGAGAGGGCAAATCTCTTTTCACAATCTGCCTATGGATCCACCAGTGTCATTGAAATGTGTGTTCTCTTCAGAGACCACGCATGGGTGCACCAGTGTCATTGCATGTGTGTTCTTTTTACTAACAACAACCAGAGTCATTGCATGTGTGTTCTTTTCACATACCACATATGGATCCACCAATGTCATTGCATGTGTGCTCTTTTCACAATCCACCTATGGATGCACCAGTGTTATTGCATGTGTGCTCTTTTTACTAACAACAACCAGAGTCATTGCATGTGTGTTCTCTTTAGAGACCACACATGGATCCACTAGTGTCATTGCGTGTGTGTTATTTTTACTAACAACAACCAGAGTCATTTCATGTGTGTTCTTTTCACATACCACATATGGATCCACCAGTGGCATTGAAATGTGTGTTCTCTTCAGAGACCACACATGGATCCACTAGTGTCATTGCATGTGTGTTCTTTTTACTAACAACAACTAGAGTCATTGCATGTGTGTTCTTTTCACATACCACATATGGATCCACCAGTGTCATTGAAATGTGTGCTCTTCTTGCTAACAACAGCTAGAGTCATTGGATGTGTGTTCTCTTTAGAGACCACACATGGATCCACCAGTGTCATTGCATGTGTGTTCTTTTCACATACCACAACTGGAGTCATTTCATGTGTGTTCTTTTGACATACCACATATGGATCCACTAGTGTCATTGAAATGTGTGTTCTCTTCAGAGACCACACATGGATCCACCAATGTCATTGCATGTGTGCTCTCTTTACTAACAACAACCAGAGTCATTGCATGTGTGTTCTCTTTAGAGAACACACATGGATCCACCAGTGTCATTGCATGTGTGCTCTTTTTACTAACAACAACCAGAGTCATTGCATGTGTGTTCTTTTCACATAGCACATATGGATCCACTAGTGTCATTGAAATGTGTGTTGTTTTCACAATCCACCTATGTATCCACCAGTGTCATTGCATGTGTGCTCTTTTTACTAAAAACAACTAGAGTCATTGCATGTGTGGTCTCTCTTCAGAGACCACACATGGATCCATCAGTGTCATTGCATGTGTGCTATTTTTACTAACTACAGCCAGAGTCATTTCATGTGTGTTCTTTTCACATACCACATATGGATCCACTAGTGTCATTGCATGTGTGTTCTCTTCAGAGACCACACATAGATCGACCAGTGTCATTGCATGTGTGTTCTTTTTAGTAAAAACAACTCGAGTCATTGCATGTGTGTTCTTTTCACATACCACATATGGATCCACCACTGTCATTGAAATGTGTGTTCTTCTTACTAACAACAGCTAGAGTCATTGCATGTGTGTTCTCTTCAGAGAACACACATGGATCCACAGGTGTCATTGCATGTGTGTTCTTTTCACATACCACAAATGGAGTCATTTCATGTGTGTTCTTTTCACATACCACATATGGATCCACAAGTGTCATTGAAATGTGTGTTCTCTTCAGAGACCACACATGGATCCACTAGTGTCATTCCATGTGTGTTCTTTTTACTAACAACAACCAGAGTCATTGCATGCGTGTTCTTTTCACAATCCACATATTCATCCACCAGTGTCATTGCATGTGTGCTCTTTTCACAATCCACCTATGGATCCACTAGTGTCATTGCATGTATGCACTTTTTACTAACAACAACCAGAGTCATTGCATGTGTGTTCTCTTTAGAGACCACACATGGATCCACCAGTGTCATTGAAATGTGTGTTCTCTTCAGAGACCACACATGGATCCACCAATGTCATTGCATGTGCGCTCTTTTTACTAACAACAACCAGAGTCATTGCATGTGTGTTCTCTTTAGAGACCACACATGGATTCACCAGTGTCATTGCATGTGTGATCTTTTTACTAACAACAACCAGAGTCATTGCATGTGTGTTCTTTTCACATACCACATATGGATCCACCGGTGTCATGGAAATGTGTGTTCTTTTCACAATCCACCTATGGATCCACCAGTGTTATTGCATGTGTGCTCTTTTTACTAACAACAACCAGAGTCATTGCATGTGTGTTCTCTTCAGAGACCACACATGGATCCACCAGTGTCATTGCATGTGTGCTATTTTTACTAACTACAGCCAGAGTCATTTCATGTGTGTTCTTTTCACATACCACATATGGATCCACTAGTGTCATTGCATGTGTGTTCTCTTCAGAGACCACACATAGATCGACCAGTGTCATTGCATGTGTGTTCTTTTTAATAAAAAAAACTCGAGTCATTGCATGTGTGTTCTTTTCACATACCACATATGGATCCACCACTGTCATTGAAATGTGTGTTCTTTACTAACAACAGCTAGAGTCATTGCATGTGTGTTATCTTCAGAGACCACACATGGATCCACAGGTGTCATTGCATGTGTGTTCTTTTCACATACCACAAATGGAGTCATTTCATGTGTGTTCTTTTCACATACCACATATGGATCCACCAGTGTCATTGAAATGTGTGTTCTTCTCATTAACACAAATTAGAGTCATTGCATATGTGTTCTCTTCAGAGACCACACATGGATCCACCAGTGTCATTGCATGTGTGCTCTTTTTACTAACAACAACCAGAGTCATTGCATGTGTGTTCTTTTCACAATCCACATATGGATCCACCAGTGTCATTGCATGTGTGCTCTTTTTACTAACAGCCAGAGTCCTTGCATGTGTGTTCTTTTACTAACAACACCCAGAGTCATTGCATGTGTGTTCTTTTCACATACCACACATGGATCCACCAGTGTCATTGAAATGTGTGTTCTCTTCAGAGACCACACATGGATCCACTAGTGTCATTGCATGTGTGCTCTTTTTACTAACAACAACCAGAGTCATTGCATGTGTGTTCTTTTCACATACCACATATGGATCCACCAATGTCATTGAAATGTGTGTTCTCTTTAGAGACCACACATGGATCCACCAGTGTCATTGCATGTGTGCTCTTTTTACTAACAACAACTGGAATCATTGCATGTGTGTTCTTTTAACATACCACATATGGATCAACCAGTGTCATCGAAATGTGTGTTCTTCTCATTAACCATTGTTAGAGTCATTGCATGTGTGTTCTCTTTAGAGACCACACATGGATCCACTAGTGTCATTGCATGTCTGTTGTTTTTCCTAACAACAGCCAGAGTCATTGAAATGTGTGTTCTCTTCAGAGACCACACATGGATCCACTAGTGTCATTGCATGTGTGTTCTTTTTACTAACAACAACCAGAGTCATTGCATGTGTGTTCTTTTCACATACCACACATGGATCCACCAGTGTCATTGAAATGTGTGTTCTCTTCAGAGACCACACATGGATCCACCAGTGTCATTGCATGTGTGCTCTCTTTATTAACAATAACCAGAGTCATTGCATGTGTGTTATTTTCACATACCACATATGGATCCACAAGTGTCATTGAAATGTGTGTTCTTTTCACAATCCACCTATGGATCCACCAGTGTCATGGCATGTGTGCTATTTTTACTAACAACAACCAGAGTCATTGCATGTGTGTTCTCTTCAGAGACCACACATGGATCCACCAGTGTCATTGCATGTGTGTTCTTTTTACTAACAACACCCAGAGTCATTGCATGTGTGTTCTTTTCACATACCACATATGGATCCACAAGTGTCATTGAAATGTGTGTTCTTTTCACAATCCACCTATGGATCCACCAGTGTCATTGCATGTGTGCTCTTTTTACTAACAACAACCAGAGTCATTGCATGTGTGTTCTCTTCAGAGACCACACATGGATCCACCAGTGTCATTGCATGTGTGCTCTTTTTACTAACAATAGCCAGAGTCATTGTATGACTATTATTTTCACATACCACATATGGATCCACCAGTTTCATTGAAATGTGTGTTCTCTCCAGAGATCACACATGGATCCACCAGTGTCATTGCATGTGTGCTCTTTTTACTAACAACGACTGGAGTCATTGCATGTGTGTTCTTTTCACATACCACATCTGGATCCACCAATGTCATTGAAATGTGTGTTCTTCTCATTAACCATAGCTAGAGTCATTGCATGTGTGTTCTCTTCAGAGACCACACATGGATCCACTAGTGTCATTGAAATGTGTATTATTTTCAACTACAACCGTTGGCCATAAATAATCGGTACACAGAGCTAACCAGCAACCGCTCTGGGCTTCTAGAAGACCCGATCCCCGATTGTTAGGTGCCGTTGGGTTGGGGTGCACGGACGATAAGGATGTCCTTCGCGAGGGTGATCTGCGAGAACTATGTTCTGCGAACTTATTGGCAGTGGCAACGACGCTGGTCCTACGTCCTTGCCCTTATCCCCTTAACCTCGGGGCTGAAGCTCAGATCGTGTTCCTTCATCGCCATGGAGAGGGAGAGGCCCAAACTCAGCTTGCACGAGGCTCAGATGTTCGCCCACTACGGCATACTCGTGCTGCTGTTCACGAGGCTTCCGGATGGCTTCGAGCTCAGCTACGCCGGGGTTCCTGTCTCGCCACTCTTACGCAACAATGCGTTGGCGAGGCAGATTGAGGAGCGTCGCTGCCAGCTATCGGAGCAGAAGAGGGCAATGGCACGGTACTCGCGCATGAGCGCGTACTGGCAAAAGTTGTTCAAGAAGGAGCAGGCTACATTGATTGAGCTGTGCGGAACCCATCGGCGGGAGATCCACCCGGATCTGCGCAACCCCAAAGGGAGGCAGCGTTTCTAGGCAGTGCCTGGGCGTATGACCTCCACCGTTATCGATGCAGCACGCCGTGAAGTATCCACGAGGAGGAGGAACGCTACCGGGACCGTCGGCATCGTTTCCGACACGGAGGAAGCCGACAACGACGCAGACAACTTAATAGTCGTCAATGATGGAGACTACAGGAGGATCATAGTCGATTAGGGCCACTTAAGCATAAATTAAATCTATGTACGGTATCTTAATGCCCTCTTTGGATCTGGGTCACTGGAGTCATGGTCGATTATCGTCATAATCTATATATGTTGGCCAGGTTTTAGTTGTCTTTGTCTTTGAAACTAGTCGATCGAAACTCGTCCGATCCTGAAAATAAAGTTCGCGCATTCCTGGCATATCTGATGGGACAATACGCTGACTCTGCTCCCAGCACTTGATGGCACAACCATAATTTGGAGTGCGCTAGAGGAGAAGGGATCGAGCGTGTTGTAATAGTGTACTACTCCTATCCAGATGTAACTGACTTAGTTTTTTTAGATATTTAATAAATGTGTCTATACCCAAAACATGTCTAGTTACATGTTTTAGGTTTCTCTGTGTTTCAAACTAATGAAAAGTCGTCAAATTCTGAACAAACAAAGTCATTGCGTTCACATTTGATGGGACAATACGCTGACTCTGCTACTTGATGGCACATCCATAATTCTGGAGTGCGCCTGAGGATATGGGAATGCAGTGGAGATGGGAACTAGTAGCCGCGTCCAAATGCAGGTAAAAAATTAATGTAATAATATTGAAAAAATTGTAATCTGGTCCACATGACCCCATCACAGACACGTTGTATGCGCCAGATATAAATAAAGACGACACGACTAGTTTAGTTTCAATGATATAATTCAACATACAACGTTACTGTGCTCGCATCATTCTGCTCCTCTTATTAGTCTGGTAGCCCACGCTGCATTAAGCATCAGTTGATGAGGATAAAAAAATGATAAAACACCAAATAAAACAATTTTTAAGCTTACCTTTCATCCGGAGAATTGTACAAAGATGAAATTGGAAGGGATTTATTATTTCTCCTACAGTTAGCTGAAAGATCATCAAGAACATCCCCAATCACCCCTGCAACTTCTTCATATTCTAATACACCTCCATGATTTGCCCTTTCCTCCCCGTTCCGCTTAGCCTTTTGTTTCTTTTCACACCCTTTTCTCGCTGGCACCTCCACTTCTTCATAAATTGGCTGCTTACGTACGTTTTCCTCCGAGTGCTCATCACCGTCTTCGCGCTGCTCTTCCTCCAGTTCTGGCTAAGAAGCCTCATTTTCTGCCACCGGGGTGTGAACAGGGACAATATTATGTGCAACTGGGTTTTTGCACAACCTCTTGATATGGCCGAATCTGCCACAACGTTTGCATTTCCTTTTCCTAGCTCCCAGCCTTGAACCATTATTGGTGGAGGCTTCGATCCTTTGCTTTCTAGGCCTCCCAGGTGGCCTCCTAAGAACTGGTGGTTGAAGTTTGAACCCTGGATCGACAATCTCCCAATCATTTTCATCGACCATAGGTGGTACGTTTTCTGCATAAGTTGCAGCAAACTTGTCCACAGAGAAATAGTTGTCGACATAGTTCTCTATTTCAGCTTCGCTACCTCTAAGCTTTAAGATGAAGTAAATTGCATGGTGACATGGCAGACCAGTAATCTGCCACTGCCTGCGTGAACAAGTCTTGTTTCCAATGTCTACAGTGTACCTCCGTTCACTTCCATGCTTGTATTCTGCATAAACCTCAACCATTGTTCTGGAACTTCTGACCATCCTCATCTTTATCATTCGCATTGCCCTGGTTCTTGCATTCAGTAACATAACCACCTTTGGAACTATTTTATGGCCTAAAAATTTCTTGCACAAATTCTTTGCCTTAAATCTATCTTCACCATTATGCACTGTCTTATTGCATCCAACAAAATAACAATTCCAAGTGTCTTCATGCCCGAAATCTTATCATTGAAACTCTCTGCCAAATTATTGCAAACAAAATCCACCTTGCTTAACTCACCAAACTTGCTTCTGGCCCATAGCTTGCTGTGATGTTTTTCAAGGTATTTTTTCACATTTGGCACTACATACATGTTCTGCAAGTAAGTAGCATTCGTGCTTGGGGTGTATGTGTATGTTGATCGCCACAAGTCCTCTTCAAAGATCTTTCCTTTGAACTTCTTCGTGAAGTTAGTAGCGAGGTGCCGCATGTATTCCCTATGCTCAACCCCAGGAAACACATCATCAACAGCATTCTCAAGACCCTCGCATGCACCAGTGTGTATCACCAAGCCTTCAAGGTGACCAATTACTTCCCGTAGTCTCTGCATGAACCATGTCCAGCTTTCATTTGATTCACCCTCAAGAACATCATAAGCTACGGGTAGAAGCCAATTATGCGCGTCCAAAGCACAAGCACAAGCACAAGCAACATGTCCCCTGAACTTCCCTGTTAAAGAAGTTGCGCTTATTGCTAAGTATGGCCTGCAGCCGTCTAGGAACCCCTTCCAGCATGCCTTCAGGCAGACAAAACATCTCCTGAAGCATATCTTATCTGCCTACTTATACCTGACCCCCCTCGAGACCTTTTCTTTTCCTTTCGAAACCTCGTAATCGATGTCAACAACACTACCAGGTGATGTTTTCTCTACCTGAGCTTTGAAACTATACAACATATGAAAACTGTCATTCCACTTGCCTTGAATGAAGTCTAGAGCCATCGCCTTCCCATCAAAGACTCTGTGGTAAGGAATCAGAACGTTAAACTTTTTGCTAATCTTTGCTCTGAGTTCAGCAGGTCCTATGTTATGATCCTACCTCACCCAGTCAAGTACAGTAGCAACAATCCACTTGGTACTCGCCGGTCTAATTTTATCACATAAAGAAGTATTAGGGAAGTTGTGTTTCTTCGTGTTTACTTTGATCTGCATTCGATAAGAATCCAAATAAGTCAGAGCTAGTTATCAGCAGAATAAATATGAGAAAGACTGAAACTAAATGTAGCTATTGCAACCTGAAATGGGTGTCCACCCCGCATTGGATATGCATGTAATCTCCATTTACACACATTACTTTCCGTACAGTGCACCCGAAATCTTCTTTGGTCGCTCTTTTCAATGATAAATTCGAACCCAACTCTGATTGCATAGGTTGCGACTGCATATCTGCAGTCCTCCACATTATCAAAGACAGTGCCCTCATCAATTGTAGGATTGTCCCTATCAAAGTGTATCACTGGCCTGTCCTCGTCTTCGTCGTCATATCTACATCCCATTTCCACATCTTCACATTCCTCTTCCTCATCAGTCCCATAGTCAGGCTCAAAGTTCGAATCAACCAAATATTCCCTACTCTCCATCCTATCAGGGTCAGCAACCACGTCTGGATATACTTTCTCATCATCATCTGCACCGCCACACATTTCAGTGCCTTCATGCTCGTTTGACAAAGCATCATGCTCAAGGACAAGATGTACAGACGTCCTACGGTTACCAACACATATCCTTTCCATCACCACGGGACAAGAAATGCTAATTGGGGTATGCAGGAAAGGAATCACAGTGCTTACCCTTCAATGTGGATGCACGACACCTTCTCTGGGCTCCATACCTCCAAAGCTCTGCACCCCGCTTCCTCTTCCCTCGTTTTGTTGTCCTCTGTGCTCTCTAGACGTGAAGGAGATTCCGTGCTCTCCAGCCGCGCAGGACCCAACTTCGTGTTCTCAAGCCTCGCAGGATCCATCTCCGAGCGGGATCCGGATCACCAACGTTGTTGGCCCCCTAACCCAACGGCCGACTCTCGATTTTTTTTCTATACGCACCTGGGCGAGGGACGGTGGCAAGGAGATAGGGCAGGGAGGGGAGGGGACATGAGGGGATGGCAGGGAGGGGAGGGCGGGAGGACGATCGCCCAAGGGGACAACGAGAGCGGTGCACGATTGAGCGGAGTGGCGGCGGCAGGAGCAGACGTGCGGAGTGGAGCGGAGCTGGTTGCGACAAAGCATGGAAAATTGCACAATAATGTGTTGGTGGGCGGCACCAACCCTCGAACCTAGGACGCACGCTGTCGAAGGTGGAGGAGGCGGGCATGCCAGTCAGAAAACATGCCACCTGTCAGCGCACTATGGACGGTAGCACTTCACGGAATTTTTTAGAAGGTCCCACATGCCAGTCTGTTTGATCAAAACTTGCATGCAGTGCATGGCTGGTTCACCGCGCTAGTTCCGAAAAAAAGCCCGTTGATCCAAACTTGAAGTGGCAGTTCCGCTTCTTCTCCCTCGTCTCATCGCAGTGCCAGTTCCGCTTTGTCTCCCTCGTTTATTCTCCTCTTTTTCTTCTCCTCGCAGTGGTAGTTCTTCTTTCTTCCTAGATCAAAATATTCCCGCATGTAAGCCATGGCCAGTAGCCGGATGAAGAGGAACTAGTCTGATCTCCCAGCCGACCCACTTCGCAAGATCACCGACTACTTGCTGGAGAAAGAGGAGTACGTCGACACCTATGCTGCTTGTCGGGAAGTCTGCACCGATTGGTGCCGCACTTTAAAGGTGCCCGAATTCCATCTCAACAACTGGATCATGATAGATCACACACTTCCAGACGTTGGCGACTTCACCTTCCTCAACCTCGCCACTGGTCGTTGCTTCAGGACAAATCTAATGGACGTCCATCGCAGGTTCACATTCACATCCGATATTTATTGGTATTTTCTATTGTAAACATCTTGGTGCTAACTAGTGACCTCTTCTTCCAAAAGATTCTACTTCGTCGGTGTTTCTCGTGGGAATGTTCGTTTGCGGTACCAAACTTGGTGGGTGAGCGCACCGCGGTACCCGAGTTGCCATCAATCGCGCAGAGGGGCCATAGTAGATTCGCCAATTGTCCAGAAGGGCCAAATGGGGGTGAATACAAATCTAACGACCAAACGGTCGTTTGACCCAGACGAAAAATGGTTGAACTCAAATACCGCCGTTAGGTCAACTCTTCTTGGCCCGCCATGTCAGTATTCCCCGTTATCTTTTGCGGTCGTGGACTAGCTTACCCCTGCGTGGACCAGATCCCTGAGTGGACGAGATCTATTTCTTTGCTCTTCTCTGGTCTTCTCCCCTGCTCCCCTCCCCATAACATTTTCTCAGCTCCGGCTGCTCGTCTTAGATCGGAGCTCGCACTTGCTCTAATTTTCATCTCCGCCATGTCCGGTCAACCTCCCACGCCTCTAATTGAAGCTCGCAGCCATCACCGTTGCATCATCCTCCGTATCGGAGCTTCGCGTCCCCAGACTAATATCTCGCCTCTGGCTAGTCCTTCTCGCACGGCGGAGCACGTCCCGTCGGGCGATCCAGGCCGGCGACCGGCCTCGGGAAGTTGCGTGCTACCGCGCACCCCAGGCATGGTAGCCCTGGTACATCAGTTCGACGACCACACTCTCATGGCCACCGTGCTGGGCGTCCGTCCCGCCGTGTCGCCGGCAGAGTTGCTGTCGGCTTTCAGGTCTCATTTTGGGATCAGACGAAATGAGGTCAACATTGAGGTATGCGTGCCGCCATTCAATTTTTTCGTCTGGTTCGAGCACAACTCAGACACCGAGCGTGTTCTGCATTCTTCCTGTTCTTTCGAGTGCTGTGGGGAGAAAATGAGCTTCATGCGTTGGCATCGTGCCTATGGGTGGGACGATCGCTTGGGGCAGCTTCGTTTCTTCTCCAAACTCGGCTTTGACGGCCTCCCATTGGATGCTTGGGAGCCGGAGGCCCTCAAGCAGGTCATCAGTAGCCTTGGCGGTGAGCTGGTGGAAATCGTGCCACCGAGCGACAGATGGGTCATCGAGGTAAAGGCGTGGCTGAAAGATCCTGACACCGTTCCTAAGATGTACGAGGTGCAGATTCCAAGTAGGGCAGGGCGACAGCTTTGCTGGAAGCACCTGGTCATCATCCACCTGGAGGAGATTCTGGACTCGGTACATGGCATTCAGGGCCCCGAAGAGGCTGCCAGAAAGTGCCCTCGTTGCCTGCAGTGTTGGCCTGGAAGGATCGATGGCACAGGACCGCCACCGTTTCGCGACAAGGCACACAGTTTCGGTGGGGGGACCGGGCTTGGACAAGCTGGTGGTTCTGATTTCCCTCGAGTGAAGACAGAGCTCTAGTGAATTGCCGTGGTATCTGTGGCTAATGAATTTGTAGCATGGAGAGCGTAGCAGGAAGTTAGCATCGACTAAAAATGTGTAATAGTTTGAATCGATGTAGTACGTGTGTGTAATAGTTTGAAGTAGTATGTGTGTGTAATAGTTTGAATCGATGTATTATGTGTGGGTAATGAATTTGATGTAGTTTGTGTGCATGTAATAGTTTGAATCGATGTAGTTGAACACCGTGCTTTATAATTTCTGTGAATAACCAAGGATAACCTCATGAAAAGAGGGTGGTCTGGCAATGAGCAATGTCAATTCTGTGGATGCCAGGAAAATGTAGTCCATCTCCTCTTCAAGTACTCCCTCCGTTTCAAAATATAAGATGTTTTAGCTTTGTGAATGGAGCGTATCTAGACATCTTTTAGTGATGGTGCTTTCTAAACCTAGATGAACCTACATACTAAAAGGGGACTAGATACACTTCATTCACAAAGCTAAAACATCTTATATTTTGAAACGGAGGGAGTAAAAGGTAGCTACATTTGTAAAACGTTGAACTGCAGGACCATTTTACAGGCAATACAAGACAAAGGAAAAAATGGTTTACAGCACAGACAGCAGACGCAAAATCTGTAGTCTGGGATAAAAAGATGCCAGTTAACTGGATTGAACCACGACTAGTAATTGAAGGAAATAGGTACTTGATAGTATTTGCTTACAACAGTAGTACTTCCATACAAAAGGGTCTTATACCTGCACAAAAGTGGGCTAAACTTCCTACTAGTTAATAGAACAATTCGTCAGCATTTCATCTACAAAAGCTATTCTTCAGTCTGAACTTAACTATTCTACACTGAAGAAACTACAGATCTCCACTAGAAAAGTTGGCTGGCCAATTGCCTTGAGAGGACATAAGTTCTTTGATCATTTAACCCAAACTGATCTATTGCCTTCCCGCCAAACTACAAGAAATCTGCATCGTTCATGCACGAGCGATTTGCGTGCACCAGTCCCGGTTCAGTTGGACCATCCGCGTCGCCACAATGATTTCTTCGAAACTGAAATTCGACATCTCCTTCTCGGGATCGTAGGTCCGTGTGAACTCGAACCTGAATTCCGAGGCTGAGCTGATGCCCGCCGCCGGCTCCGGCTGTCGAACAATCCAGCATGCTGAGTGTAGACGCTTGGTTGCCGCCACGGTACGGCCTTCGACGGTGCGTAGGATGGAGCGTCTTTGCCGCAGACGGCGTGCTCCCAGCCTACCCCACTGAGGTAAGGTAGTCCGCGCCGAAGCATGGACGCGAGAGTTCCTAGACCTTGGCGCTTCCCTATTCGAGGGTGTGTACCCTCGGCGGCGGCATGCTCTCATGAACGATTTGATACGTACCTTGTTCCCATTGCCTAGAGCATGCTGTAATGCCGCCGCACGATTTCTCCACATCGCTCTCTTGGCCCTGCTTGCCGCATCTGGCGCCGACGACGGCGCAGTCGCCGCCGCGGCCGATTCGGCACATTCGGGGAAATCATCCGCCTGGCAGGGCAATGGGAGACCGGCCTTGAAGTAGAGCTTCATGGCCTGCCTTAGAGGGGCTAAATACCCCAGTTTCGGCGACTGTCGCGGTGGCGGCGGCGGCTTAGGCAGGGCCATGTTACCCTAGTTGGTGCGGCGCGGTGGAGCTGCGCAAGGTGAACTGTGGTTAGTCGGAGAAGGGGAGTGAAAGACTGACAGTAGGTTTGGACTACGGGCACGCATGAAAATAACCATTTTCCATTTCCTTAGAGGGTAATAATTCGACACTCGTTGCATTAACAACTCAATCTTTATTTCCCTTCTCAGCATAAGAGTGCGAACGTATTAAAAAGATCGGTCGTGGCTATCCACCTCATCGGGCAATGTACCAGGACAGGTAGGAGACATGACCGGGTTTCATTTTAGAAATACTGACGACTGTGCCCTTATGTTTATACGATATTATTTATATGCCACCATGTACCGTGGAGTGTAGCAACACCATCAGAAACAGGGGATAACGACGTGGCGTGTTTTATTTTTTTTACAAGGCATCAGAAACAGGGGATGCCGACGTGGCATGTTTTCAGACTGGCGAGCCCGCCCCCTCCACCTTCGACGACGCGCATCCTAGGTTCGAGGGGTGGTGCCGCCCACCAACACATTATTGTGCAATTTTCCATGTGGGACCTGAATTCCGGCGCTGAGCTGATGCCCGTGTCGAACACAGAGAATTTTGAAAGAAGCTACTAAAAATAAATACTTTGAATTCTAGAAGTACTAAATTTAAATACATTACAATTTTGTCTGAAAGGTAATACACATTCTGATCATCGAAATAATAAAAATACAGTACAAATTTCTACTTCAAAAAATAGATCTGAAAATGCTAGCAAATAACCTAGGATGAATATATGATTCATTCTCCCCTATATATTTCGTCGTCGTCGGCTCCCGCGTGCTGCAACACATGTTCAGAGAACTCTCTCCGACTGCAGTGTGCTGCCAGTATCTTGTATAGAGGGTAAAGCCTCGGTGTATGTTCCAGACTTAAGCCATACATTACAATTGTTGGTTCCTCTTCCCAGGCTTGAACCTCATGATCGTACAGTCTAATGTAATTCATGTAGTATATGCAACCGGGTTTGACTGTGGGGTGTAACCTAGTGTCAATGGAGATAGACCGATTGTAACCAACGAAGAGGGCACGACTTCCAATGTCGCCGACGGCCTCGAGAGAACGGTTCTCCGTGTCCACCCGGTACAACACCGGTTGCCCTTTGGCGAAATCCCCGTTCAACATAAGAAGCCGATCACTATCTGACTCCACAAGGTAAAAAATGTAGGTTCCGCGTACCTGTTCAAAGACTGGGGCCGAAATTATTTTGGCCATCGTGATAGTGCTCACTCGCTGCTCTAACTAGATGTTGGTCGACAAGATGTCTCCATTCTCAAGTAATGCATATACTTCCCCTCGGAATGCCGTCATGCAGACCAGAAGCGTATCAGGAGGTGGCGAATACAATCCTTCTCCAAATGATCCATTGATTTGCCCCGTTGGGTGCTCTCATCGGCCCATGCAATATGATCTGGATAATCAGTGCAAACGAACACCATTGTCGGGGATTTCGTCACGACGACAGATTCCAGAAGATCAGATGGTATGTGTGCTTGAAACTCAGTGTTAGACTTATGAGTGATTGGGTTCAGAAGCCGAATCTGGTATGGCTCCACCCTCTGAGCAAGCACGATGACGCCACGAGAAACACCGACGAAGTAGAATCTTTTGGAAGGAGAGGGTATCAGGTAGCACTAAGATGTTTACAATGGAAAATACCAATAAATATTGGATGTGAATGGGAACCTGCGATGGATGTCCATTAGATTTGTCCTGAAGCAACGACCAGTGGCGAGGTTGAGGAAGGTGAAGTCGCCAACGTCTGGAACTGTGTTATCTATCATGATCCAGTTGTTGAGATGGAATTCGGGCACCTTTAAAGTGCGGCGCCAATCGGTGCAGACTTCCCGACAAGCAGCATAGGTGTCGACGTACTCCTCTTTCTCCAGCAAATAGTCGACGATCTTGTGAAGTGGGTTGGCCGGGAGATCGGCCCAGTTCCTCTTTATCCGGCTACTGGCCATGGCTTACGTGCGGGAATGTTTTGATCGAGGAAGAAAGAAGAACTACCATTGCGAGGAGAAGAAGAGGATAACAGACAAGGGAGACAAAGCGGAACTGCCACTGCGAGGAGACGATGGGACGGGGGAGAAGAAGCGGAACTGCCAATTCAAGTTTGGATCAACGGGCTTTTTTCCGGAACTAGCGCGTGGACCAGCCATGCACTGCATGCAAGTCTTGATCAAACAGACTGACATGTGGGACCTGCTAAAAATTCCGTGAAGTGCTCCCCGTGCATAGTGCGCTGACATGTGTCATGTTTTCATACAGGCGGGCCCGCCTCCTCCAGCTACGACGATGCGCATCCCAGGTTCGAGGGCTGGTGCCGCCCACCAACACATTATTGTGCAATTTTCCATGCTTTGTCGCAACCAGCTCCGCTCCGCTCCTCTGCTCCTGCCACCGCCACTCCGCTCAGTCGTGCACCGCTCTCGTCGTCCCCTTGGGCCATCGTCCTCCTGCCCTCCCCTCCCTGCCATCCCCTCACGTCCCCTCCCCTCCCCTCCCTGCCATCCCCTCACGTCCCCTCCCCTCCCCTCCCTGCCCTGTCTCCTTGCTGCCGCCCACCGCCCAGGCACGTCTAGAAATGAAAACCGAGAGTCTGCCGTTAGGTTAGAGGCCCAACGATGTTGGTGATCCGGATCCCGCTCGGAGATGGATCATGCGAGACTTGAGAGCACGGATATGGGTCCTGCGCGGCTGGAGAGCATGGAATCTCCTTCAAGTCTGGAGAGCACAGAGGACAACGAAACGGGAGGAGAGGTAGCAGGGTGCAGAGCTTTAGAGGTATGGAGCCCGGAGAAGGTGTCGTGCGTCCACATTGAAAGGTAAGAACTGTGATTCCTTATCTACATACCCCAATTAGCGTTGATAGTCCCGTGGTAATGCCAAGGATATGGGTTGGTAACCGCAGGACGTCTGTACAACTTGTCCTTGAGCATGATGCTTTGTCAAGCGAGCATGAAGGCACTAAAATGTGTGGCGGTGCGGATGATGATGAGAAAGCATATCCAAACGTGGCTGCTGACCCTGATAGGATGGAGAGTAGGGAATAGTTGGTTGATTCGAACTTTGAGCCTGACTATGGCACTGATGAGGAAGAGGAATGTGAAGATGTGGAAATGGGATGTAGATACGACGACGAAGAAGTGGACAGGCCAGTGATACACTTTGACAGGGACAATCCTACAATTGATGAGGGGACTGTCTTTGATAATGTGGAGGACTGCAGATATGCAGTTCCAACCTATGCAATCAGAGTTGGGTTCGAATTTATCATTGAAAAGAGCGACCAAAAGAGATTTTGGGTGCACTGTAGGGAAAGTAATGTGTGTAAATGGAGATTACATGCATCTCCAATGCGGGGTGGACACCCATTTCAGGTTGCAATAGCTACATTTAGTTTCAGTCTTTCTCATATTTATTCTGCCGATAACTAGCTCTGAATTATTTGGATTCTTATCGAATGCAGATCAAAGTAAACACGAAGGAACACAACTAGCCTAATACTTCTTTAAGTGGTAAAATTAGACCGGCGACTACCAAGTGGATTGCTGCTACTGTACTTGACTGGGTGAGGCAGGATCATAATAATGGACGAGCTGAGCTTAGAGCAAAGATTAGCAAAAAGTTTAACGTTCTGATTCCTTATCACAGAGTCTTTGATGGGAAAGAGATGGCTCTACACTTCATTCAAGGCAAGTGGAATGAAGTTTTCATATGTTGTATAGTTTCAAAGCTCAGGTAGAGCAAACATCACCTGGTAGTGTTGTTGACATCGATTACAAGGTTGTGAAAGGGAGAGAAAAGGTCTCGAGGGGGGTCAGGTATAAGGAGGCGGATAAGATATGCTTCAGGAGATGTTTTGTCTGCCTGAAGGCATGCTGGAAGGGGTTCCTAGACGGCTGCAGACCATACTTGGCAATAGGCGCAACTTCTTTAAAAGTGAAGTTCAGGGGACATGTTGCTTCTGCTTGAGCTTTGGACGCGCATAATTGGCTTCTACCCGTAGCTTATGATGTTCTTGAGGGTGAATCAAATGAAAGCTGGACATGGTTCATGCAGAGACTACGGGAAGTAATTGGTCACCCTGAAGGCTTGGTGAAACACACCGGTGCATCCGAGGGTCTTGAGAATGCTGTTGATGCTGTGTTTCCTGGGGTTGAGCATAGGGAATGCATGCGGCACCTCGCTACTAACTTCACGAAGAAGTTCGAAGGAAAGATCTTTGAAGGGGACTTGTGGCGATCAGCATACACATACATCCCAAGCACGCATGCTACTTACTTGCAGAACATGTATGTAGTTCCAAAGGTGAAAAAATACCTTGAGGAACATCACAGCAAGCTATGGGCCAGAAGCAAGTTTGGTGAGTTAAGCAAGGTGGATTTTGTATGCAATAATTTGGCAGAGAGTTTCAATGATAAGATTTCGGGCATGAAGACACTTGGAATTGTTATTTTGTTGGATGCAATAAGACAGTGCATAATGGTGAAGATAGATTTAAGGCAAAGAATTTGTGCAAGAAATTTTTTAGGCCATAAAATAGTTCCAAAGGTGGTTATGTTATTGAATTCAAGAACCAGGGCAATGAGAACGGTTAAGATGAGGGTGGTCAGAAGTTCCAGAACATTGGCTGAGGTTTATGCAGAATACAAGCGTGGAAGTGAATGGAGGTACACTGTAGACATTGGAAACAAGACTTGTTCATGCAGGCAGTGGCAGATTACTGGTCTGCCATGTCACCATGCAATTTACTTCATCTTAAAGCTTAGAGGTAACAGAGCTGAAATAGAGAACTATGTCGACAACTATTTCTCCGTGGACAAGTTTGCTGCAACTTATGTAGAAAACGTACCACCTATGGCCGATGAAAATGATTGGGGCATTGTCAATCTAGGGTTCAAACTTCAACCACCAGTTCTTAGGAGGCCACCTGGGAGGCCTAGAAAGCCAAGGATCGTAGCCTCCACCGATAAAGGTCCAAGGCTTGGTG